>BTPG01000001.1:331767609-331772609 GCA_036245525.1 Semisulcospira habei | reverse complement strand
GGTGACACCTGGCGCTCCACCATTCACAAGGCAGCCGTCTCCTTTGAGGACTCTCGCAGAGCTAACCTTAAGGACAAGCGGCTCAGAAGAAAAAACAGAGTTGTCGTAACTCAGAACCCTGACCAGACCTTCCCCTGCAGCCACTGCGGTCGAACCTGCCTGTCCCGGATTGGCCTCCGCAGCCACGAAAATGCCTGCAGACGACGTGGGCAAGCCCTATAGAATCTTCGTTCGCGAAGTCAAGCCAAGAGATGATCATGGTCGATCCCTCTCCTTCAACTGTGATACATAGTCGTGAAGCGACAGCCTGAAAAATGCAGACTTCGCGCTAAATGGATTAACTCATTTGAGACCTGCAGCCTCTGGATACGCAGCTTATGCCGCGTATCCGAAGGCAGGCACGTCTCAAATGAGTTAAAACATGTAATACAACCGGTCTGAATTCACAAAATCTCACGGAAAGTGTGCTGTTTCCGCTTGTTCGGGTTTCAAGAGTCTGGCTGCTAACACAATGTAGTCAAGCCCTGCAACGTTCTCTGGTTGTGAAATTCGCAGCTTGCTTGGGTATTGCTGGCATGGCAACATGCACAACACGCGACCCGGATACAGGCGGTAGCACTTCTTGGAGGTCGTTTTTGAAGAAAAACTTGTGAACAAAGGATATTCAAGTATGAATTTTGAAGGAGAATCGTGTAAGATGTGTCGTTTATGGCCCATTAACAAAGGTTATTGAAAGGTAAACACGAAATACAAACTTTATGGTCAAATCCAGTGGTGTGAAGCAAGGTTATTTGAAGTTGAAAATCTAAAGGAAAATTGATTAGATAACCCTTTTAGGAATGATATCTTTCAATCAAACACATAGTGAGGTTTAGTTTTCAACTGACGACTACCGACAACGAACGAGAGCAAACTTACGGTCGACAACATGCTTCTACCATAAGCACAGACAACACTCCAAACATCTCCAAGAGGCATAGATCCTCATGAGCCCTCCGGGCTCATGAGGATCTATGCCTCTTGGAGATGTTTGGAGAGTTGTCTGTGCTTCTTGAAAATGTTTGAAGTGTAGTCTATGCAGATGGCAAGCACTGATTATCTCCTCCACTGGTTTCGCTCTGGTTCGTTGTTTGGAATCGTTCGTTTCAAAAAAAACCTTTCTAACATTTTGTGACTGTGTAAAGGTCGTTATTGGTCTGAGATTCACTTTCTGCAGACGTCTGGGGATATATTCAAGAATGCTCTTTGATTGTAGCCGTATCAGGCCTCACCACATGGATATGTAAAACGCCCCCGCATACGCGGGCAACTATCATCTGTCTAACCACACAAATTTGTCTGGTTCAGCATGCGTCGGACATGGCCACCCATTGAAAGATTTATAGCCTAGGTCACGACCATCGCGTAATAGATTTATAGCATTGTCATAACTTGAACCACAACCAACGCGCCATCGCAAAAAAAAAAAAAAAAAAAAAAAAAAAAAAAAAAAAACACCTGACAAAAAAAAAAAAAAAAAAAAAAAAAAAAAAACACGAACAAACAAACAAACAAACTTGAACCAGTAGCCCGGGGACTATTTTCTCATAAGTACCCTTTTCCTGCCAAAGAAAAACTATTTGACTGTCGGGTAGCTGTTTCTGCTGGGAGGATTTTTGTAGGAATCATCGCGACAATAACCGCCACCGATAACCACAAGGTTAGAATGTACGTATGGAGCTTTTAGCTCTATGTGCAGGTCGCGATAGATGGACTGACAACAACATTTTCTGAAGACGAGTCCAGAGGCAGATTAAAATTTGTTACCTCCCAGGGGTTAGGGGGCGGGGAGGGGGGAGTGGGGAGCATGGGGCTGTCCAACTTTTTGTTGGGACCTTCAACCTGACACACACAAAAATTCCGACGACAGATCTTGCTTCCCAGTGGCCGAAAAATCAAAATCTGAAGGATGGGTGGGGATGGATGAAAGAGAGAGAGAGGGGGGGGGGAAGGAGGGGGGGGGGAAGGGGGTGGTGGTACCAAACTAATCAGGTACTATCCATAGGCTGCTCACTCTTATTGCATTTTTTTTATTAGGGTCTAAGGCGAAGTGTTAAAAAAATCCAGTCCACAAAGGTGACTTCAAAGTGCATGAAACCCACTCGTAGGGCAAACACAACGCATTTTAATTGCATTAAACTCATTTACATCACAGCCAGATATGGCTCGACCATGATAGTTCAAGGGTGGTGCCAGAATAGCTTGGCGCCTATAGGCGCCAAGCTATTCTGGCACCACCCTTGAACTATTATGGTAGATCTGTCTCCTGAATTATAATTCAGTCCTCAGAGGACAATTCGTAAATGTGGGGATCTCGTACATGGGACACAATGACTTAACCACGACGCACTACAGCAGGATAAAGGTCGAGCATGATAATTCAAGGGCAGTGCCAGATTAGCTTGGCGCCATAAGGCGCCAAGCTGATCTGGCACTATCTTTAAATTATCATGCTCGAACCATATACTGCGACCGGTACATATTCTCTAGGCGACACCTCCAAATTTGTTTAATGTGGCCGTGTTGCTAAATGATTTTTTGTTTTAATTAAAATAAAAGTTTATTAATTTGTCGCGTTGAAACACTTTTTCAGAGCAGACTTATACATATAGTAATCTAATGTTTTTAAAGGGCGCTACCCGGAAAATGTAATAAATTGTCTGGTACTTGTCCTTTTCATGCGCGGTGGGTATTTTATGAAAGGGTTATAGCATAGGGAACGTGTGATGCATATTGCATTTTGACGGCTGGTAATTCAGAGATACCGCACCATGTAATAAACGTATTAACGGATGTAACGGTGAAGCCATCAGGCGTTTAACACGCCTTAAAGCAGGAGAGACGTCAGGCTGAGCGACTTTGGCTTAAGTCAGGACAGACAGCACTTAAACAGATTTTCAGTCAGTTGAAGCACAAAGTCACGCGTCTGACAGACCATGCAAAACTGTGTTTTATTGTTATAAGGTTGCTGCTGCTGGTACATGCAAAGAATTGTTTTGCATTGCCAACAGCCTTATGGGAAAGGTCAGGTCTGTTGTTCTTCCAAGCACTCATCCACCCCAAGTTCTTCCAAAGCTTTTCTCAGATTACTTTAGTGAAAAAGTCGAAAGCATCCGTGACAATATTGATAAATGTGCCGATGCTGGTATGAAAAACTGTTCATCTGCAGAGACCTCTTTTTCAGGTCTGCCTCTGACATGTTTTTGTCATGTAAAGGAGAAATTTGTGCACAAAACCATGATTAAGATGTCGCCTAAAACGTGTGACCTCGACCCTGTCCCCGTATCTCTTTTACTTGAATGCTGCGGAGAGATTGTGCCAGCTGTCACATAAATTGTAAACCAGTCTCTTAGAACAGGTGTTGTCCCAGCATGTTTCAAAACTGGCATTGTAAAACCGCCTTTGAAAAAGCCCACTCTTGACCCAAATGATCTGAAAAATTACAGACCTGTATCTAGCCTCACATTTCTCTCGAAATTACTAGAGAAAATAGTTTTGTCGCAGTTATTAAACCATATCAAAAGTAATGACCTCTGGCACATTTTTCAATCAGCCTACCGCCCGGTCACAGCACGGAGACAGCGTTGCTTCGTGCCGTGAACGACCTGCTCACCGCCAGTGATGAAGATAATGATTCTGTTCTGGCCCTTCTTGATTTGAGCGCTGCTTTTGACACGATGAGATCACCAGATTCTCACTCAACGTTTAGACTCTGTTTTTGGCATCAAGAGTACCTCTTTACACTTTTTTTAGTCTTACCTCTTTGGAAGAAAGGAAGTAGTGTCTGTGTTGGGAGTAGGGTCCGATCCCACTGAGCTTGTGTACGGTGTTCCTCAAGGCTCTGTTTTGGGGTCGATCCTTTTCACATTGTATACCCAGCCTATATCTAGTGTTGTCAAATGTCACTCTGTTTCTCACCATTTTTATGCTGATGACACAGAGCTGTATGCCAGTGCCCAACGCAGACATGTTAGTCAGATGTTCCAGTCTTTACAGTCCTGTGTCACAGACGTTCAGAATTGGACCACACAGAACAAATTGCAAATGAATAGGGGCAAAACTGAGGCCTTAAGATTTTCTTGTTCAACCTCCACTGATCTCCCAGACTCGATCAGGGTTGGTAGAACAGTATCCCCTTTTCCGAGTCGGCCCGTAATCTTTGCTATCTTTGACAATAGGCTGACCGTGAGAGAGCATGTCAACAAGGTTTGCCAATGTTCCTTCTTTGAAGATAAATTCAATTCGACACCTTCTCACTACCAAAGCAACTATAACGCTTGTTACCTCCATTGTTCTTTCACGCATTGATTTTTGTAATTCCATTTTGGCTGGTGTTCCTCAGAATCTTCTCGATAAACTTAAAACAGTTATGAACTGCTCTGCCCGACTAATTTACAGAGTACCGAAACGTGAGCACATAAAACCCTTACTTGTTGACCTGCACTGGCTGCCTGTATCTCACAGAATTGTGTACAAGGTCTATGTCATTTGTTACAATGCTATTACCGGTTCTGCTCCTCCATATTTGTCCGACCTGGTTCATATTTACACGCCTTCAAGATCCCTCCGTTCAGCATCAGACACGAGTATTTTCAGGGTTCCTAGGTGAAAGAAGTCTAGCCAGGGCCAGCGTGCCTTTTCTTATTTCGGTCCAGTCACCTGGAACGACCTTCCAGCCCATGTCAGACATGCCCCACGACTCTGTCTGCTTTTAAATCACTGCTCAAGACCTATCTGTTTCCTTATGCATATAGTTAGATGCATTTTCAGTGCGTTAGCAATCCTTGGCAGGTACTGTACTTGTAACGGTGTGTGTGTATGTGTGAGTGTGCGTGTGAGCTTTTGATATGTGTCACTTTAAATTTTGTAACATTTATTGTAGCGTTTTCTTTCTTGTACTCTTTGTTCTGTGATTTTTGATCTTGTAAAGCTCTTAGAGCACTATTCATTTGGAGATTAAG
>BTPG01000001.1:331707609-331765109 GCA_036245525.1 Semisulcospira habei | reverse complement strand
ATCTTGCTGTGGTGTGTCGCGGGCAGAATGAGTTAACCCATAACCTATGTTTAACCGATGGCTTCCCTGTCGGTATAACCCTGCACTGGGTGACAACCATATTTTCATCTAATGCAGGGTTATACAGACACATAACATATACGTAACCAATCGTATGAAATGTCGGCATAACACTGTATTAGACGACAATCATGTAATAAAGTGTTTTACAGCCATTTCGAGGCTGACTGAATGAATGAATGAATGAATCAATGAATCTTTATATTACAATGCCTGAGGCAATGCCATCTTTCACATCTGCCGTACGACTGAGATAAGGTGAGTGTCGTGGAGTTCAAAGAAATTTCAACAAAGAAGGAAACACCCTTAGCAAGCTTCAATTATAGAGCATCTTATTACATTTTCCGGTTGAAAATTAACCCCTTCGATGCAGAGAAAAAATGAAGACGATCCAACTGCAAGAGGCATAGATCTTTATGATCCCCCGCGACAGCGAGGGCTCATGAGGATCTATGCCTCTTGCTGAGACCAATGTGCATCCATGTTTCTTGGACGGTTTTGGCGTTTGGTCGTTGAATGAAGAAAGATTTCAGGAAAAAGATGTGTAGGCACAGTGGCATGGATAGGGTTAATAACGAGTGTTGAACTTTTCCTTTCTAAGCTTGTTTCTTTCTATCTCTGCATTTTATTTGCATTATACGCACTTTATAGTGGCCGATTTGGTGTGGATTTTGACAATCGCCTCTCCTACATTAAGGAGCAAAAGAAATGCGACATCATCCGAGTCATCAGAAACCCTGAAGTGTTTCCGATGACACGAATGACGTCGTATTTCTTCAGCTCTTCAATATACCTTTCTCCGAAAGATGCCGGCGACCAAAAGACATATAATTAAGAAAGAAACAGTTGTCTCTTTGCTGGTTTATCCGATCATTATCAGTACCATATAAAGTTGCTGTGAGCCACAAAATATCAATTGTGTTGTGGAAAAACACGTCTACCTAAACTTATACTTTGTGTCGGACATTTGCCTATGCGTTCCTTAACTCATTGTGCCTGAGGTACGAATACCCACATTTTGGAGTTATCCTTTGAGGACTGCATTACAATTCAGGAGACAGATCGACCATGATAGTTCAAGGGTGGTGGCAGAATAGCTTGGCGCCTATCATCGTGGAGACATATCTTGCTGTGGCCGCGTGTCGCGGGCAGAAGGAATTAAAAGCGATTCATGGTGGACTTGCATCGCTAACATTCGCTGATGCAACTAGTCATCAATGTTGCTTTACTCCAATTAAATTACCATTACACATAAATCCGAAGACACGTTTCTGCACCATTTGTGTTTGTTAAGTCTTGTTGACACACCTAATGAACTTTAACAGCAGTTTGGACAGGCAGCAACAGCACTTGCGTAATCGTACTTATTTATTCTGTGCAGCCGTTAGCATTTCAAACTATTTTTAGCTGTTTCTCGTACTGATAGCACTGTATTTATAGAAAGGAGTGAAGTCATTGTCAGGTTAATTGATATTAAGACGTCGTGTGCTGAACTGGATTTTCCTGTGTCCAAATGAACTATAACTAGACCTGCTTGTAGCGTTTCGTAACCGTTTGTTACAGAAGTGTAATTTTTTGAACAGTTACGGCGGTAGTGGGCCTTAAAGACTTCTCTACATTTTTACGATCCATGTGAGTGGGCACACGTAACAGAGGTTTACCACTGTTACGTGTACGTAAAGGAAAGAATCTCCTGCGTACAATGGATAAGGAGAGCACGCCATTTAAACTTCATAATTTAAGTTAGCCGTTGTGTTCAGCTTTTCTATGAGACATGCCAAGAATATCTGTCGTCAATGAGACATTACTTCTTGCTGTCTAGAGTAGGTCGCTTTTAACCCCTTCACTGCCAAGGATCGTACATTTGCACGTATGACTGAAATGTGAAGAATTCAAAGCGAAAGAGTTCCTGGTGTCCCCGACTTACAATGGACACAAAGTGGTGTCAGCAAGAGGCATTGATCCTCATGAGCCCCCGCAAATGCTGGGGATCATGAGGATCTGTGCCACTTGCAAGTTTGTGCGGTGTTTATATTTTCTCGGTGGTGAAGGGGTTAACAGGATGTCCTCATTATCACTGGGAAATAAAACATTGGGATCGGAGATCGGATATAACAATTTAAAGTTGGCTATAATACCCCTCCCCCCCCCCCCCCCCCCCCCCCCCCGCCCCAAGGATCCGAACACACTTTTCCAAAGTAAATTACTCGATTTTAACAAAAGTAGGATGTAACGACAAATAAAATTGGGTCTCTCGACGATTGGTTATACAATGTATCAGTTTACATTATTATTATTATTATTATTATTATTATTATTATTATTATTATTATTATTATTATTATTATTATTATTATTATTAGTATCATCATCATCATAATCATCATCATAATCATCATTATTATTATCCTTATCAATATTATTATTATCCTTATCATTATTATTATTTATTAATATAATTATTATTATCATTATTATTATTATTATTATTATTATTATTATTATTATTATTATTATTATTATTATTATTATTATTATAAGTGCTCTACCCTTTTCATTCTGACCAAATATTTATATTTTGCTGTTCACACACACAAAAAGACAAACAAGAAAGGCTTTTAAACTGAAAAGATGAGCAAACAACAGTTGAACTCATTCAGCCCCGACAGACCACAGCAAGACACGGATCGACCATGATAGTTCATGGGTGGTGCCGGAATAGCTTGGCGCCCATAGGCGCCAAGCTATTCCGGCATCACCCTTGAACTATCATGGTCGATCCTTATCTTCCTGCGGTGGGTCTGGGGTAGAATGAGTTAAGACAGGGTAAATCCAACACACCCAATAATCCCATCTGATTCAAGAAACACAGATATAATTAGGGTCGTCCCGAATGATTTAATACCATTTTTTTTCGCCTTGACTATCTTAACAGCAATAGGCTTCTAACTTTTTTTAATGTCGATATTTGTATGGCAATAAATCCGTGCTCAAAATAAAATCCGTAAATTTATTTCTGCGAGAACATTAAGAAAACTGTCCTCCAACCAACGTGATTGTACATTGCTTAACGTCCCGACAGCAACAAGGCTTTCTCAGGACGTGTCCAACCAACGTGGGCGTTAAATCCCTTCACTGGCGAAAAAAAAAACATCTGCGAAGAGGCAAAGATCATCATGAGCCCCCGCGACTGCGGGGGCTCATGAGGATCTATGCCTCTTGATGAGACCAATTGTTCAATGTTTCTTGAACGGTTTTGGCTTTTGGTCGTTGAACGAACAAAGATTTCAGAAATTAAAAAAAAAAAAAAAAAATGCGTACAGTGGCAGGATAAGGGTTAAAATCGAGACGTGACCGATACAGATACGCGGATATCTGCCGCGTATCTTCAGGCTACACTTTTTGCCATTCACTGGTCAAACTAGGCTTTCATCAACCCAATGTGCTGCTAATTTTAGCTAGTGCTATTCTGCACACACACAGAAATGTAACTGTATTTTGGTGTCATGTTCTAATGGAAATACATAAATACTTCGGATTTAAAAAAAAAAAAAAAAAAAAAAAAAAAAAGTCGTCAGGGAACCCAACTTTTCCACTTGTTGTTTTATCCGATGTTTGTCATTAGCGAAGTAATTACTGAAAGTGCTGGCGGAACCATAGACAAAAAAAAAACCAAAAAAATGTTATATACGGCTTTTGTTTTAGCTGACCTTGTAATAAGCGAAGTAAATTGTATATTAATCGGAAACGAAACAAACAAATAAAACAAACAAACTAACAAACAATCAAACAATCAGACGAGCAAAAGGAATGCTACGTTTTCGAAATCATCGGTAAAATATGGTTCCAAAAATGTCACATTTTTCGGCTCGTCACTATATTACTTCCAGCCTCTATTTGTGGGGGACAAATTTATTTGACGTATCGTACTTTTTGTTTGGCGCGGCAGAAGTGAAAGTCGTTAGCTGACTCTGTGAAATAAAAGCATGGTTTCCGCGGTATTTGCCTTACACGAAAGGCGATTTTTAAAAAGGCGACAAGTTCACGAAATTAAAACTGTACTTACTGCTAAAAAATGAAAGCATTTGAAACGAACCAAAACAACATATGTATACTGACGAGCAAAGAAATGCGTCATTTTTGAAATCATCGGAAACACTAAAGTTTTTCCGATGATTCCAAAAATGTCGCATTTCATTTGCTCGCCAGTATAACTTAAAAGTGAAAAGATTAAGTTTAATTCATCTCTTGTTTTAAAAACATCTTTTTTAGATATTTATTTTTTTCCATATTTACCCCAGTAGAGACAAATGTGTCATGCATTTACAAAACAAATTTTAATGTTCTCTTTATCAACGTCGTGTGATCCTTTCGGTCTAGCCGCCTGAAGCATTCATGCACCAACATTTACAAATATCCTCCCTCGTTCAGGAAAGAATAGTTAGTCTATTGTGTTTTCAGTTAAAAGCACTAATAATGTTGACAGAGTTTATCTGAGTAAATCCTGTGGGCACGGGCATCATGGATACGCGGAGCAAGCAAATGCACACCAAATAATGACTGCGAAGAGTGTAAAATGCAAAGGAAAAAACACATTTAATAGGGAGAAGTACGACTCAATTTAGTTTGCTCCACTTGTCCTTTCTAAGCGTGCTTCTGTCTTTACTTGTTGGGAATTTCGATATGACAGAACAGATGCTGCGGGGGGTATTATAACACGAAAAATCGACCAATAGCCTGGGCCGACACAGGATCACTTCGAAGCGTACAAGGTTGACGAGGTGTCATTTTAGTGTGGAAGTTTTGCGTTAGGGGCGTGACGCGCAAAAATGACATGTCAAATCGAAGAGTGAACTTAGATTTGTGCCAGCCACTAAGCAAGGTGCTCCGCTATAGCGGGGTTAGTGATGTGGCGCTATAGCGGAGCACCTTGCTTAGTGGTTGGCGCAGGACTACTCTCACCCAAAACTTAGGCACTGCATTTGTGCATAAGACTGTTTGGTTATGTTCTGTGAAGACAAGCAAAAAGAAAAGAACGTGCGTTCTGGCGAAAAGCAAGATAGTCATTGTATTTCAACAAAAATGTCGCTTTTCGCAAAATTACTTACTTTTTTTTTTGTTGTTTTTGTTGCCTTCAATGGGCACAGAAACCAAAAATGACGGTCATGCCAAACGGACTGACGATCACTTTGGTGTACTAAAACCACCCCGCATCTTGGCGCGTTCCATAGCACATGGAAAAATAGCATGAGCAAAAGCGTCCAATCTTCACCTATGAAGAAAATACTGGCACACAGAAGAAATGCGACATCATTTACAACTGCTTGTGTGTGGTTCTTTCGTTGGTGATCTCTAAAAATCCAATGATGTCGCATTTCTTGTGCTCGTCAGTATATTTCAGAATTCAGGCTTTCGTTGTATTCTCTTAATGAATTCATTCGCGAGCAGCATTTTAATTTCTTTTGCTCGTCATTAAATTTCAAGATCTAAGCTTTTTTACGAATTTCATTCACGAGCACCATGATAATTCATAGATAAATCAAGTCTTACAGCGTGCGTTTTATGGTGGCAAAGTTAGGTTTTTAACTCTGTATACGACATTATTAAGCAGAAAAACAAGTTGCTTCAGTTCGCAAAAAATATTAAATTTCATTCAATGTTAATTTATTCAGTTTTATTTTAAATGCAAGGTTAAATTAAAGTCGATTTTTTTTTATTTCAGCGGAATTTAATAGTGACAAGCATATTCATACTTTGAGCCTGTTTTTAGTGCAATGAGACTATCATTTTTATGAAGAATGAATATGAATAAATTTTATTTAACGTCTGTTCACGTCACGTGCCGATTTTCGACATCACCAACGACAGACCCACATACAAGCTGTTTTAAAATTAATTATGCAGCAATTTGGCTATTGGGGTATGACACATTAATTTTACTGTATATTTGTTGCTACACTAGTATGTAAAAATATAATTGAGTTTTCCTGCTAAATCACCAACACTCATATCATTTCTTCTTAACAAATTTGTTGTAATATATCATTCGAGTAAGTCCAACACTAAAGTATGTCTAATCAAACAGTACACACCCATTCACACACACACCCTTCCCCTAGCCAAATGCAGCACTGTAACATAAATGTTCACACAGTAAACGACGGATCTTGGATAATGAATTTAAAATCATCTAATTATTATCATACTTGAGCTTTATTCGCAAAGTCTCAATTTGTCCTTAGAATTAAAAACACACACACACACACACACACACACACACACACATACACACACATATATACATACACACACATACATACACACATATATATATATATATATATATATATATATATATATATATATATATATATATATATATATATATATATATATATATATATATATATATATATATATATATATATATAAAGTGCATAACCCCTTGACTGCTACTCCCGATACCGATCGGCGGAAAAGACGCTTAGTTACGTAGTTAGATAGTGACGCAGTTACGCGTCTTTTCTGCCGAACGGTATCGTCACTAGTAGTCAAGGGGTTAATGCTTTCATGAACGTACAATCCCTGCATCTGTCGAATGTTGGACCTTACGACAGGACGTCTTAACCCTTATCATTCGGAATACACCAGTGTGTGAAATACGTTTGACTAAAATAGTTCAAGGGTAGTGCCAGAATAGCTTGGCGCCTCTAGGCGCCAAGCTATTCTGGCACCACCCTTGAACTAAAGCCATTGGTCTATATCCTTATCTGTAAGTACTATAATGTAGCTTGCATATGGCAGTGTACAAAGTTGAAGCTTTTAGCCTCAGTAGGATATGGGTAACACATTACATACTGAGAATGGGTTTTGTTTTTTTTACAAAATGTGATACTGTCCTATGAAAGCTACATTTCAGATCAGGAGATAAATCAACCGTTTTATTTGAAGGGTAGTGCCAGAATAGCATGCCGCCGGAGGCGCCAGACTATTCTGGCACCACCCTTGAACTAGCTTAGTCAAGTTTTTGTTTTAAAGCAACGGGTGTATCAGGTTGACTGGAGAATTTCTACGCCCGCAGCCAATTAACATTGTCGCGAAAGTGTCTCCTTAGAGCAGTTGAGAAAAATCATATTATCAGCCCCTTCACCACCCAACTGCAAGAGGTATAGATCCTCATGAACCCCCCGTTGTTGCGGGGGCTCTTGACGATCTATACCTCTTGCTGAAACCACTTTGCATATATTCATGTCTACTGAACGGTTGTGGTTTCCACTGAAAATGGATTTCAGAAACAAAAACATTTCGTCCAGTGCCAGGCTAAGGGTTTAATACAACTTAAAAAAAAAAATTCCAAAAGGAAACTTCTATTGCATTACGACCTCGGGCCGACGTTGGGTAATACCCAACGTCGGCCCGAGGTCGTGATGCAATAGTTTCATGTTGCAAAAATAACAGACTAGCCCACTGAATGCTACACACATGCATTTCTTGTCAGTATACAGTCGCCCATGCCAATTACAAAGAACACACCAGCACTGTCACACACGCGCAGGTCCTTGACAAAATGTTACAGCACAGAGAGTCACACACACGACTACTACAACAAAAAGCAGAATCTCAGTGAGGGATGAAACATCAAAGACATGTGGAAATTAATTCAGAGACAGAGCCGTCGCTTAGAGTTAGATGAGTGGTGGACAGTTTTCGAGGAGGGGGGACGGCGTTACGTGGAAATGAATGTGACACGTGTCCTGCTTTTTGGCTTTTTCGAGTCCAGCGCAAACTGAACTGCTGGTTACAAATAAAAGGGATAGGGGTTGGAAGGGGTGGGTCAGTTTAGATAGACCGTACTTGTTTGTTTTTGCTTGCATTCGCTCGACGATTTTCAACTGCTGTGCTGTAGACAAAATAAAGCCGTTTTGATTTGAAAGAAATACTTAAAAAGTGACTGCCAATTGTGTACAATGCGCAGAAAATCCCAACAAATAAAATAACACGCTTAGAGAGGCCAATTACACAATTTTTTCCTCCAAAACAGACGCACAAACAAGTATACAAAGCACAAAGATAAGTAGTGCTCTGGCTTGTCTTGCCTTGCTATGCCATGCCTTGTCTTGCCATTTCTTGTCTTGTCTGGTCTGTTCTGGTTTTGCCTTGACTTGTCTTATCAAACAAACAAACAAAAAGCAAACATATTAACATAAACCCAAATAAACAACAAAACAAACAAACGAACAAACAAACAAGATCTAACGAACAAACAAAGAAACAAATAAAGGACAAACAAACAAAAAAACGAACAAACATACAAACATAAACGCAAATAAACAATAAAAAGACAAAAACAAACAAACAAACAAACGCGAAGAAACGAACGAAGCAACCAGCAAATAAACAAACAAACAAATAAACAAATAAACAAATTAAAATAATAATATAATACATAGTATTTATATGACGCATTTCTCATATTTATAATATAATTCAATGCGCAGACAAACAAGCAAACAAGTAAACAAACAAACAAACAAACAAAATATAAACAATCAAACAAACAACTATAGACCCATGAGGTTGTGTGGATTCCTGAAGATTTCTGTCTCTGACAGTATAAAGTGATGTTCACTTCTTGCCCATAATTCCCTTTGCTGTCAGACACCAGAAACGATGTCTCCAGAACCATCGCAGATTCACGGTTGCCTGGGGCATTCAAAACTAATTATGACTGATGCAAGCAAGAAACATAGATCCTCATGAGCCTCCGCGAATGCGGAGGCTCATGGGGAGCTATACCTCTTGCTGATCTGCGGGTTTCGCTGCGTCCCGCCAGTGACGTAGGCAAAAGAGTAGTAAGTTATACCTTTCCATGGTTTACAAAAGTGACCAGTAAATTGTAACGTCAGACGGTTGGCCGCTCACAGATTTCTTTCACTTAGTATACCCCCTTAAATTTTGAGGATTTAAAGCTGCAAGGGTTTCCCAGCAAGAGGTAAAGCTTTCCATTAGCCCCTTGCGGCCGCAAGTGGCTTATGAGACTCTTTGCCTCTTGCAGCTGGAACAAACTTGATGTGAGGCTTTTTTTCAGTCTAAAATCGAAACCAAGGTCCCCCGCGTTATATATGAGATTGTTAGCACCCTTTTCATCAAGTTAATAGATTCACACCTAAGAGGTCACCCAGATGCATCTGCTAACTGTAAGGCCCCTGAGCCATCTCTAGAGGCATAGATCCTCATGAGTCCCTGCGATGTCCCTGATAATACATACCTCTCGTTTGTTGGGTTAGGCTAATCAGGATATTTACTCCTCCGTCTAAAGAAGTCTTCGTGATGAATTACATTATAAAATGCAAATACACCCCCCCCCTTCCTCCCCTCCAAAAGGCAAATAACCTCATGATCCCTTTGCATATGTGTTTGCTTACATTATTCTCTGTCTCTGGTCCTCCCAGTTTATATCTAAGGACCGGGGTGGCGCAGCTGGTGAATCGTCGTACTCTCTGTTGTAAGGTCGCGGTTTCGAACCAAGGTGGGGGTCAACCTTTGTACGAACCATATTCGGTTTAGCGTTTATCCCATTTTGCCCCGACGCACGTGCAGCAGGAGATGGATCGACCATGATAATTAAAGTGTATTGCCAGATTAGCTTGGCGCCTGATGGCGCCAAGCTAATCTGTCAATACACTTTAATTATCATGGTCAATCCATCTCCTGCAACTGATAATAGACCTTAGGTGACACCTCCCAAATTTGGGAAATGCGCCTGTGGGGTTAAAATACGTTAACGTTTTAATTGATATCTATTAGATGGATGGGGTTATGGGGAGTTGATTGAGATGTGGTTACAATAGCATACATTTGTGTCCCTTGCTGGCGAGGACTGTGAACAGCCTGATTCTTGTATTGCGATGAACTCGTCGGTCTGCATTTTGGATGGACACAGAGGGAAGGTATAGTGGGGGTAGGCTGGTTCACGTTGCATTCTGGTTGTTGTAAACAGGAGTAGGGTCGTGACCCAAAGAACCAGGCCAAATCAATAAAGAACCAATTCACATCCAGGTGGCAAAGAATCAATCCAAAATCAATGCACATCTCCGAAACAATGGATAAAATCGGCAAAAGAAAAAGGGTGCATTTAAAAGAAATCAATGTGTTTGTTTGTTTGTTGGTTGGTTGGTTGGTTGCTTGTTTTGCTGGTTGTTGTTCTTCTTGTAACTGTCTTTTCTAAGCGTGTTTCATTCTTCCTTGGTTTCCTTAGGAACAGCAGGAATGTTCTTAGTTGTAGGATATTCAAACTTCAAAATAAAAGGTAGCAGCATTCTTGTAAGACTATGCTCAGAGCATTTCAAAAGGTGATTTTGCGAACTGCAGCCAAACCTGTTCGCAACCAGGCCTTTACCCATAATAAGGACGGAGACAGCAACATTTCCAGACGTCCCTACTACACTCCTTCAACGTAAATCACTTAGCTCCTAACACACTTCGCATATACTAGCACAAAATACAGTTTTTACACCAGGCGTTTTGTGTAACTCTTTGTTGCCTGGAGCCGGTAGCTTCTATGTTATCTGGTCACTGGGTCTTGCTTTGCTCAAACCTTTTCTTATTCCTATGATGTTTTTCCAGTTGCAACGTTTCATGCACGCCGGGTTGTGGGAGATGCACGGACCATGGTAATTGTGGTAATTATGTAAATACTGGTCATCTTACTATTTGATCAGATTAAAGTGTCACTGATCCCAAATTTCTTCACAAGCATGCACTTTCTGTCCTTTTGGACTTCTCGGTTTGTACGCTGGTTTGTGATTTTGGACCTTACGGCTTCCAGCCGTAAGGCCCAAAAACACAGACCAGCGCATAGATAACCGGCCCTCTCAGCAAAAAATAAAGTAAAATAAACAGTCCTGTCCGGTTTCAGAGTTGTTACTCCTTTGTTAATTGCCTCCCTTGTACAATGACCAACGACTCACCGGAAGAGAGCGGTAGAAAATTCAGGGTTGTCTCCCGTGACTGCGACGCGGTGAGAATCTATTGGCTAATTGCAATGGAGAGCGCTCAGCGGCCATGATAGCAAAAGGGGGAGCACTCTGATTTACTGCCGTGACAATTCGCGGAGGCTTTTTCCCCAGCTTGTTTATGTGTAGACCTTGTCACTGCTAAACAGTAGTACGGTTAACCACCACATACCAGCCTTAATTCGAGGCCAGATGAAGCCCATCTCGGTCAGAAAATGAGCATAGAGCCGTATGAGTTTCAGCAAGATGTAGGGATTCATGAGAATCTATGCGTTTTGTGGACGAAACGGGGTTTGACACTCGCCACCGCCAAATTAGTTTAGTGGTTAGGTTCCGTGTTCAGCGCCCAAGGAAAAAAAAAAAAAAAAAAAAAAAAAGCCGGCTTAGTACCACGTTCGCTTCAGTTTAGTAGCAGTTGCGGGTGTGAGATCGACCGCGACACCTTAAACCCTCCACTGCCATTGGCCTCAGCCGTGTTTGGGAAATCCTTGTCAAGTCAGAGTCAAAGATCCCCAGTCGTCTGCAGAGCTTGGCGGCTTCAGCAGGAGGTATAAATCCTCATGAACTGTCAAAGGAACATGGAAACAAAGTGGTTTCAGCAAAGGGCATAGATCCTCATGAGCCCCCGCAACTGCGGGGCTCATGAGGATCTATGCCTCTTGCTGTTATTTGGTGCTCACTGGGGTTTTTTTCCCCATAATTTTCCGGTCAACCTGACAAGTAAATGAAAGAATAGGGGAAAATCTTTTTATTTTTTATTTTTATTTTTATTTTGAGGTAATAGGCTTTTTCAGCTCTACGTTTACCAACTCTTTACATCACGAGGATCGTTTTGCCATTAAACAAAATAAGGTCTAGGTTACAGTTTTAGAGACGGATGGACCATGATAGTTCAAGAGTGGTGTCAGAATTGCTTGGCGCCTACAGGCGCCAAGCTATTCTGACACCACTCTTGAACTATCATGGTCGATCCACATCCTGATGTTTAGCATGTCAGGACTTTGTAGGTTAAATTCCATATCGATGGCGCATGCAGTCTTTTCAGTGACATTACAGCGCAAAGTCGTGTTTTCATGCGTCTGCCTTCATTTGGTTATTTTCCCGACGAAATCTGAAACTTGTCGAATCAGTAACCTGCTCAGTGCTCGCAATAAACTTGTTTCGAAAGCCCCGGATCACATTTTCTGACCCACATATAAACAGCTTTCTTTCTTTCTTTTTGAGAATATGAAACTGAACGTTATGATGTTGCTCGGCTTGCAAACACCATCGGTGTCTAGACCAAAAAAGATGACAGTCACGCGTGTAAAATGCTGAGAACAATCCAACGAATAACGAAACATGCTTGCAAAAGACATTAGCAATACAATGTACACTGCCGCCGTAAAAAAACGAGACAAAGATTTTCCTGTCGATATTATGAAAACGGCTTAACATTTTGAAAATCTGATTTCGTCACAGTAAAGTATTTTAGTACTCTTTACAGCACTCTCAGCTGCATTTTATCCATTGTGTTGTCTTTACGCTATGACCTGGTAAAACTACCTACCCCAAAATCAAAAATCGCAAGAGGGACATTTCTCTGTGTGCTGCGTTGTTTCAACACACATCTCATGTTTGGCCAGACACACTGAAAAACGGATAAACTATTTTAAACTGCGTCCATTTTTCTTGAAAACCTGAAGATGGGGAGTCATGGCGTTTTCCATACGTTCACCCTATAATCATCGGACATTTAAGATTCAGCCGCAAATGGTTCACATCTGAGGGCACTCAGCCTAATTTTATCAGCACTTGTAGGCAGACGAATTATTTTCCGATCAGCTGCAACAAGAAAGGATGATTTTGAGTGAAAAATGGGGATGTCGTTGTCACAGGTACGCGCCTACCATCCGAACGTAAAATTGTTTGCCGTGATTACTTGATGGTGGTCTGTTTACGTCACTGCGTGTGTGCTTACATGCGTACGTGTTTATTTGTTTACTCTTTGATTGTTTGTTTTTTGTTTTGTCTGTATTCTCATAATGTGACTATATGTGTGTGTATGTGTGTGTGTGTGTGTGTGTGTGTGTGTGTGTGTGTGTGTGTGTGTGTGTGTGGTTGGGTGGGGGGGGGGGAGTAGGGGGGGGGGATTAGGGGGGTAAAGGGTGTGTGTGTGTGTGTGTTTGGTTCATGATTATTACACTGCGCGCCATAATAAAAGACAAAGATTTGCCGGTCGATATTTTGCAAACGGCTTATCATTTTGAAATTCTGCTTTTGTCACATGAAGTAATTTTAGTCCTCTTTACGGCACTTGCAACTGCTGTTTTGTCGAGTGTGTAGTCTTTAAACTGTGACCCAGTAAAGTTACCTACCCACAAAAATCAAAAATCGCAAAACGGACATCTGTCTGTGTGCTACGATGTTTTAGCACACATCTCATGTTTGGCCAGATACACTTAAAAGCGGATAACATCATTTTAAACTGAGTCGACTTCATTTCTTGAAACTCTGAAGATGGGAGTCATTTCAGCAGAAGACTTTTTTGTGTGTGGCCTTTTCCACAAGTTCATTCTTAAAATCATCCGACGCGTAAGAATCAGCCGCGAATGTCCCGCATCCGAGGGCACTCAGCCTCATTTTTCATGCACTTGTAGGCAGAAGCAAGAAAAAAATGTGGATTCTGAGTGAAAATGTGCCGTATGTCGTTGTCACAGGTACGCGCCTACCCTCCAAACGTAAAATTGATTGCCTTGATTACTTGTTCGTGGTCTGTTTACGTCAGAGCGTGTGTGCTTGCATGCGTATGTGTTTCTTTGTTTTTTGTTGTTTGCTTGTTTGTTTGTTTTGTCTGTCTGTGTCTGTGTGTGTGTGTGTGTGTGTGTGTGTGTGTGTGTGTGTGTGTGTGTGTGTGTGTGTGTGTGTGTGTGTGTGTGTGTGTGTGTGTGTTGGTTCATGATTCAACACATGTGTATTTTAAGATGGTCTGCTGGTGGTCTGTTTACGACAGTGGGTGTGTGCCACCCCCCCCCTACCCCTCCCCTACCCCCCCCCCTCCCTAACACACACACACACACACACACACACACACACACACACACACACACACATTCACATGGTCACATTATGACGATACAGACAAAACAAAGAAACAAGCAAACAACAGAAAACAAAGAAACACATACGCATGCAAGTACACACACACTGAAGTAAACAGACCACCAGCAAGTAATCAAGGCAATCAATGTTACGTTTGGAGGGTAGGCGCATACCTGTGACAACGACATCCCCATTTTTCATTCAAAGTCATCCTTTCTTGTTGCAGCTAAATTGAAAATGATTCCTCTGGCTACAAGTGCAGAGAAAATTAGGCAGATTGCCCTCAGATGTGAGTCATTCGCGGCTGAATCTGACATGTCCGATGCCGCGGTTTTCGAGGGTGAACGTGTGGAAAAGACCACACAAAAAAAGCTTTTTGCTGAAATGACTCCCCATCTTAAGGTTTTCAAGAAAGGTGAACGCATTTTAAAATGATGTTATCCACCTTTTACAATGTTTGGCCACAAACATGAGATGTGTGCTAAAACAACGCGGCACACAGAGAAAGGACCGTCTTGAGATTTTTAATTTTGGGGTGTACGTAACTTTACCGGGTTACAGCGTAAAGACTACGCAATGGACAAAGATGAGGCTGAGAGTGCCGTAAAGAGGACTACAATTACTTCACTGTGTCGCGATCAGACATTCAAAATATCAAGCCGTTTGCAAAATATCGACCAGTACATCTTTGTCTTGTTTTTTTTTTTTTTTTTTTTTTATTTCCTTATGGCGCGCAGTGTATTATGTTGTGTACACCATCGGCATTTTCATTTCAAGTCAACATTTCCAAAGGTCAAGATTTGAAAGCAACATTTAAAAAGGTCACGATTTCAAGGCAACATTTCCAAAGGTCAAGATTTAAAATAACCGAGACCAACACGGTTGACTGCCAGTGCTTGTAATAGAAGAAACTACCAGTAAGTAGGAAAAAGCAATGTCACGGGAGAGAATTGTGCATTATTGACCAAATATCATAGATCTACTTTGGTCAAGCACAAAAAAGGATAGGAAAGATTTCAAAGCAACATTTCCAAAGGTCAAGATTTGAAGGCAACATTTCCAAAGGTCAAGATTTCAAGGCAACATTTTTAAAGAACTGGAGGCATCTGTGATTAGGCTTTGGTTCGTTTCAGTGAACTGGTCAGATTTTAGCAGCAAACTAATGCATGTTTACGCTAACACAGACCAATTTATATTTATGCTCCTTGGAAGGGTTGAGGCTTTTTGTCGTTGAATGAACAAAGGTTTCTGGAAACGACGCACTTGAGTAATACATTAGAAACTTTTTCTCACCTTCTCTTGACAAGTCTATCTTTTTTAAAAATTCTTCATTCAGGTCATTGCATCTGCAAAAGACATAGATTCACATGAGTGACTTAACTCTTGAATGTGTGAGGCCCATGAGAATCTACCCTCTCTCTGTACCAACAACGACACCATCCGTGCAAGCATCTAGATGGCATTTCGTACTTTTTCAGTCAAACGTATCGATCGAGATAGTCAAAGTTCTCAAGTGCGTGTGGCCTTATGGGTTAACCCATTTAACCCCACGGCCGTGTTTCGGATGTGTCACCTAACGACTATGTACCAGTTGAAGGAGATGGATCGACCATGATAATTCAAGACGGCGCCAAGCTAATCTGGCACTACCCTTGAATAATCATTGTCGATCCATCTTCTGCAGTAGTGCCTTGGGGCTAAATGGGTTAAAGGAATGCGACTTTTTAACCTAGCTGTCGAAATTCGCTTAACCCCTTCACATGCAGGAAAATGAATGGCTTGGGTGTCAGTAGCGTGTTTTGTCGCCCTGATTCCCGCATGAATCATATCGACACAAATCAATCCCGACAACCAAAGTGTTTTAAAGATTTAAATATAATTATTAGAAACTCAGTCTGCCACCGCTGGCAGTAAAAGGGTTAATGTTTATACGAACATTCCCAAGCAACTGAAAGAGAGGGAATAAATATATTCACACATACGTAGGTACTATCGTTGGGCTCTCTTGGTGGGTCACCAGGTGCTGAAGAGGACGACACACGTGTACACGTGTCGACACTTCTGGTTGGTTCTGAAAAAAAATTAGTACTACAAGACACCAGGAAGAAATTAATTTTGAAAAGATTCATAAATTTCCGTGCAAAGTCAGACTCAAGCTGAGGCCAATACAGTCGTGACAGTCTCTCAAATATCCGTTTGACAAAAAAACACAGAAATAAATTGGAACCACAAGGACCGTAGATCCTCAATAGCCTTCAATTTTCGATTTGGAGAAAAAGTCTAACAGAAAAGTAAAAGACAATTCGCACACGGGCAAGGAAAACAGCTGTCATAATGCTGAAGAAACCCTACGATCTCCTCCGCTGCTGTAAAACTGGACAGCAAATAGAGGCATAGATATCCATGAGGCCCCGAGTCTGCGGGGCTTCATGAAGATCTATGCCTCTCGCAGATGGCTATTGAAGCAGTAATATTCACTTAAGGAGTCAGGTAACATAACGAGTGCTCGTGTGCCATCGCTTACATCTAAGGAGACGTGTGGAAAAGAAGAGAGACGCGTGCTAAAGAAAAATGGCGTATCGTGATTTTGGAACATCGTTACAGAAAATGTTACGTTGCAATGAACTTTTAATAAATGAAAAGAATAGCAAACCATAAACTGACTTAACATATGTGGTCACCTATCGCTTTTGTCTCTACCACTTAATTGACCTTTTAACTTTTGAGTGAGGGACTGCCTTCGAAAACGTTTGCCCTTCATCACCGACATCATCAACACATCTCTAGAGAATGGCTCCGTCCCCGATATCTTCTCTCCTTTCCTCAAAAAACACAACCTCGACCCAAACGAACTCAAGAACTACCGCCCAGTCTCCAATCTCTCTTTCCTGTCCAAGCTTCTTGAGAAGGTTGTCATCAACCAGCTCAACCTCCACCTCGCCGACAACAACCTCCTCAGTCCCTTCCAGTCTGCCTATCGCAAACATCACAGCACTAAAACAGCCCTTCTACATATCCTAAACGACCTGCTTCTCTCCACCGACTCGGGCAACATCACCCTTCTTACGCTACTCGATCTCTCTGCCGCCTTCGACACCATAGACCACTCTATCCTCCTCCACCGCCTTCACCACTCCTTTGGCATCACTGACTCTGCTCACTCCTGGTTTCTCTCCTACCTCTCCGACAGACAGCAGTCTGTCACCATCGACGGCGTCTCCTCCAATCCAGTCAGGCTCTCCTGCGGCGTTCCACATGGGTCCGTCCTGGGTCCGGTCCTTTCACACTCTACACCTCTCCCCTGTCCAACATCATCCAGTCTCACCACATACACCACCACCTCTACGCTGACGCTACTCACAACTACTAGACAAAGACAAACTCGACAACACTCAGTCACTACTGACTCGCACGGCTGCTACGAAGACGTAAAAACTGGATGACAGCAAACAAGCTCAAACTGAACGACGACAAAACGGAAGCCATGCTGGTAGGCACTCGAATGAAACTTTCCCAGCTCCCTCCCTCTCTCCACCTTCAACTCGACAGCACCCCCATCTCCCTCTCTGACTCGGTCAAGAACCTTGGCGTCATCCTCGATTCCTCTCTTTCCATGACCAGCTTTCTCTCCGCCACAGCCCAGGCATGTTATTTCCACCTCCGCCGCATCAGTTAGATCAGAAAATACCTCACTACCGAAGCTGCCACCAAACTCGCTGTCTCTCTCATCTTATTTCGCATCGACTACTGCAACTCTCTCCTTTCCGGCCGTCCTCACTCTACCACTCTCACTCTCCAGCGCGTCCAGAACAATGCTGCCCGCCTCATCCTCAGAAAGAAAAAATCCGACCACATCACTCCCCTGCTCAAGCTCCTTCACTGGCACCCCATCCCCCAACGCATCCAATACAAGATTCTGTCTCTCTGCTACAAATCCCTAAACAACTACGCTCCTACTTATCTCTCCAACTTACTTCACCCCTACACTCCTTCCCGCTCCCTCCCCTCCGCCTCCGACCCTCTCCGCCTCCTCATCCCCCGCACCAAACTCAGCACTTTCGGCCCCCGCTCGTTCTACGTCTACTGTCCATCCACCTGGAACACTCTCCCACTCTCTCTCCGCCAGAAACACTCTCTCTCTCTCTCTCTCTCTCCTCTTTCCAGTCCGCCCTCAAAACTCACCTCTTTCAACAGTTTTAGCACTATATCACCACACTCCCCACCCCAAGCTGACCGTCGTAATGTATTTTCACAATTTGTGGTACTTGAGTCGTTTCTAAAGCGTGCGCATGCGTGTGCGAGTTGTGAGTGCGCGCTTAGAGTTATAATAATTATAAGATAAGCGCATTATAAATACCGTAATTATTATTATTATTATGAGGGTAAATGCAAGTGGTGGCTGGGAAGCGGGAGGTGAGGGGTGGGTGGGGGTGAGGGGTGGTGGTGTGGGAGGTTCAGGAATCGAGGCAGAGACAAAGGATTGGGGGTTTATGTGGTTTTGGAGAGAGATTGGAATCGCGTGAAAGTGAACGCAATTGTGTTTTTTTCCCATGTTTCTGTGTGTTTCACACTGCCAGTGTACACAAATCGTGTTTCTAAAATATCGGTTAGTTCAAAGCAAGATATGCCTCGCCTTCCTTGTTAGTTAGTTATTTGGGTGTAACGCCGAGCAGTCGACTAAGGCCATCTCACGGCGACCTTTCGCCCGAAGGAACGTGGATACAAAGAGATGCCAGCAAGAGGCATAGATCCTCATGAGCCCTCGCGACTGCGGGGGCTCATGAGGATCTATGTCTGTTGCAGCTGGATTGAAGGACTTAATAGTTCGTTCTCAATGTTACTGTTGTTGATATTGTCGTTTTTAGCGGTCATGGTGGTCGTTTCACCTGTTGTAAGAGGATCGGAATACTAGAAAACAAAAACAAAAACAAAACAAAAAAACAGTTTCATGTTTTGTTACATTTAATTTATGTCATCAGCAAAGTCGGCTGTATGTGTACAAGACATTGACTATGTTAGAAATGTTAGAAAAATGTGATGTTTTTCTTTCATTTGAAGCGATTGGAGTAATGAGATTTAGTGTCAGGCAGGTAAAAGCTATCTTGTCATCCACGATAAATCCCCCTCCCCCCCTCCCCCACCCCTTAATTTCCCCTCTTCCCCTACCAGGCCTCCCTGTCCTCTCCAACTCCAAACAAAAAACACATCTACACCCTCTCATGTTACGTATATATCTCCAACAGCAGATTAGCTTACAAAAGCTCGAGTTTCAAAGCAGCAACCCAAATGGTTTCACTTTTCAAAACCTTAATGGATTTGGAGATTTTCTATTGAAAAGATTTTGCTCCTATGCAGTCTAGACCTTGCTGTTTGCGAAAGCCTTCTCCTTGTCTCTTAAGTGTATTGTTATTGCGAGTACGCGTAAAAAATTGTTTGAAATGAAACCGAACAATAGCTCAAGTGACGTGCCTGGTTAGCTTGGCGCCAAGCTGACCAGGCACGACACTTGAGCTGCCACAGCCGACTCGCCTCCCACAGGTGGCGCTAGATGCGTGAGAGACGTGCAGTTTAGTTTCAGTTTGCCTTACTAATGTCCCAGGCCTATAAATCTCCTTCCTTTCAAGGGAACGCACTCTCTCTAACAACCGGGCATAGGACGGGATCTCGCGGTAACGTTTGAAGATAAGCCCCCAAATCTGGGACAAAGGATTGGAGAGTGATCTCCCTTTGGTGGAGTAGCCTCCCCTTCTTCGTGGTCGTCCAATCGCGCGGTGCTCTCCCCACAACAGACGAGTGGGTGGATATTGTGGGACCGCGGGAATATCAGTCCGTATCCTGGATGCAAGTGGTTGATATCTTTCCATGGCTACCCAGGACACTTTCTTACGATCTGTCCGCTGGTCTGTAATTTCGGACCTTGCGGATCGAAGCCAAGCACACATTAATGAACACGACATCCCGGCATTTATGTGGAATAAGGATGTTCACTGATGTAAAAGTTATAGACCGACTTTAAATCGCAGGGGCAAAATATAACTCTCTGAAATGTTGTCCATAGCATCACTGCACAACATAATGGCAACTTGACACCATAAAGCCTTGAGCTGAAAGCACTTATTTAGATCTATTACTAAGTCAAAATTCGAATACAACAGTGATTAAATTGTATTTGAAATGCAGCTTGATCAGACAAAAAAAAAAAAAAAAACAAAAACACAAAAACAAACAAACAAACAAACAAACAAACAAACAAACAAACAAACAAAGAACGATGCCTTCATGTATTCGAATGATACTATTCATTAGGTAGTGCTTCCACGATGTTGTCACTGGGAATCGTATTTTGTTTCGTTGAAGAACAACCGATGGTTATAACACCTCATAATCTTGAACAAATAAGTACGGATATGTACATTGCATCTGCGAGTGGCGTATTTTCCAATAAAGCCTTGCTGTCCAAAGATCATGACGGTCTGAGCTACTGCAGGCAAAGCCTTCACCAGTGGAACGAGAAATGTCCGACTACCTAAAATTCGACATAATGCCATGCACATATTGAAAACATTCCTTCGGCCGCCCCGCATCAGTTGCAAGAGACATAGATTCTCATGAGCACCGGCGGCAGCCGGTGCTCATGAGAATCTATGTCTCTTGCCTGAACCGATCAGCACCACTTCATGCTACGTCCTCCCCTTCAAGAGTGCGTCATCTGGCTGCAATAACAAGCGTAAGGATCGGGGTAATACCGGAGATTGTCAACACTTCTTCTGGGTTTCTTGAAGAAGGGTATCGGCCCTACCAACACAAAAGATCTGAGTGTATAAGCGCCCAAAGAGCCAAGTTTGCGATCCAGGGTCCCAGGGCTGGGTCCTTTGATCTCTGGAGAGGTTGGTAAGGTGAGGACACACGGCCCCGCCAGGATTTATGTGATACCGATAAAAAAACATAATCTGTATTGTCAGAGACAGCGGGATGTGGGTCGTAGATCGTAATAACATGAAGGAGAGGAGGCCTGTTGAGCGAGATATCTTAGGGCTGACGTCCACCTCTCGCCACCACTGTCTGGAGGAGTCTGCGTGAAACTTGATTTTGTGCTGAGAATAACTTTACACAACAAACCAAGGGGAATTACTCAGCGCTGGACAACAGTTAGATCCCCTGCCCCCGCCTATCAGGCACCCAATCGCCAGCCCACAGAGAAATACGCAGGTATAGAATAAGACGATCATTTGCATCTTCAAAAAAGATGCATCAGGTCTCTTATATAACCCATGTCTTTCTCCGGAACTTAGGAAGTAGGCAGGGGAAACATACATACACAAACACGAAGGTGCATTACTATATGTGGTCGGGTAAATACCCTGTATTCCCACAGTAGATGCACAGAACATTACACAACAATGTAACGATACAAATTTGCCTCGAGTTATACTGAGATACTCACAAACCAGATAGGTGAGGCTAGCGCTGGAAGAATTGTACAACAAACCAAGGGGAATTACTCAGCGCTGGACAACAGTTAGATCAATTGTGTGAGAATAACTTGACCTAACGAAGAAAGAAGCACGCTTAGAAAAGACAGTTACAACACAGTTGGCAGTCACATTTTTGGTCTAAATTTTTATTTTTTGCTGTATGACTATGGTTAATATAAGTTATTGGTAGCAGAGGTTTTTGCTACACTGACCCTTGTGTGCATGAGAGAGGCCAGATTACAAGAGGCCAGATTACAAGAGGCCAGATTAACCATTGTACCGCGAAGGCCGAAGGCCTTCGAGGTACAATGGTTAATCCGACCTCCTGACGTTTGACCTGTATCACACAAGACATGACTGACACCAACAAGCCATAATATGCTCAAATATATTTCGTAACGTTTTCTTTGAAATTCACGCGTCACAAAGTAGCTACAAGGATGTCCGCCATTAGTTCTAAGAATTTTTGTAGCAAAGTCACGTGGTAAGGTTTGTGCTAAAGACATTGGTCGTGTGGAGTATGGATGAAAACAAAGCAGTCTGTTCCCTTTGAAGGCAGTGTTACAGAATGGTAAAGATTAGACATTGCGTTAGACAGGCCAGAAGACTAGTTAGTCTCCCTACAAAACTGACTAGGTCTGTAAAACGTTGATTCACGTGACTTCAATGATCGGCCAGAATGCTAGACGGTTTTCCAGTACTGTTTTTAACAAAAAACGTTGAATAAAAAAAATATATAAATAGCCTCCTAAAGAATAACCTCTATTATAACTTTAACACCCACTGCCAGTGGACGCAAACGTGTGTTTTTGACATCATGGCGAAATCAACACAGGATAACCCCATCAATCCAAGGAACACGGGTCTGAATGGAGTCAGCAAGAGACAAAGAACCTCATGAGCCCTCGCAGATGTTGGGGCTCATGAAGTTCTTTGCCTCTTGCTGGCGGGTGGGATTGGCTGTTTTTTTGTTTGTTTGTTTGTTTGTTTGTTTGTTTTATCGGCAAGGATTTGAAAGATCGTGAGTACAATGGGTCGTTTTGGAAGAGAGATAATTATGTATTGATAGCACCGCCTATTGAACTTGTTTCATTTTAAATAGATGCATGGTAAATGTTAGGTGGAGTGACTTTTGTATAGTGACAGTTCTTTGTAGTAATGTAAAATAATCTCACCATCTCTTCGCCCCTCAGTTGTGTTGACTCATTTTATAAGGCGCCGCCACACATGCCGATCAAGTTGTGCCCTGATTTTGTAGCAGATTCCAATCCGGTTGTGATCGGATGACGTAAGAATGCCTCTTTGCATCCGATCCGATCCCAACCGGCTGGGAATCTTCTGATAGAGCCTGATCTATTTTTGCAACACGATTCGGCCCCAATTCAGTGTAAGCTTCAACTAATCAGAGCGCGTCTCGCAAAGCACGTCATTTCAGTGTGAAAATGGCGGAAAATACCACCTTCGTTGCCGATGTTTCGGGCTTCTCTTCTAAATATGATGCAAAACTGCTGCTAATGCAAGCACATCATCATCACTGTCAAAACTAGCAGCCATTTTGCAGAACAAGAAGCTGTTAGCGACCTTGACCTTCCGGTTCAAACCGGTCGGCTAAATCGGGAACGTGTGGCAGTGCACACGTTTTTGTAGTCCGGCCCGATCACACTCCGATTGAAACGGTTCTGGAAACTGCTCGAGAATCGGCCTCAAAATCGGCATGTGTGGCGGCGCCTTTACGGGGTTAAAAAAAGCCACTTTTACCCTGGTCATATAGAAGAACATGATTTTTTTTGGAATCAGGGCTTCTACATAGTTGCTGAGAGATTTTGCTGTACACACACACACACACACACACACACACACACACACACACACACACACACACACACACACACACACACACACACACAAGCAAGCGCACACGCACTGTTACGTGCTAGATGTAGTCAAAGTATTATACAATCACACCAGACACACTCACGTAGTGTTCTTGTAAAGAAGCTTCACTTAGTTGCAACTCGTCACACGTGCCACACTGGACAAACAGTTCCAACAGTACTTTATTCTCACCATGCAATCACAGCACAATGCATCCACAAATGCACCCACACTTTGATACACTGTCTCATACAATGCACCCGCAGATTTGATACACTGTGACTCCCATACAATGCACGCACATATTTCCCAGCACCCTCTTTTATACTGTTACAGATTTCAGACCAATCCCGCAAATTACACAACTCAACCAATCATAAAAGAAAACGTAACCAAAACTCATTAATATTCATTAAAAATAACACTCTACATCTATCGACAATCTTCCACTAACATCTGTGCGCATTCCGTAAATGTTGCGAAATGTAGCCAACATGTGTACTACAAAACTTTGACGTCATGTTTGAGGTCACGATCGCGCCCCTTCCAGAACATTCCAGCCTAAACTAAGTCGGATAGTTGCTGTACACACACACACACTGTAGTCGGATAGCGAAACAATGTAGCGAAATAGGCAACATTCTAGCTACACAACAAAAAATCGATCGCAATTCTCCATGCAAAAGAAAAAGAATCATACTAAAAATGTACTTGATCCGGAACATCGGATTTTTCCTATAATTAACACATGCCCTATAAAGAATAACACAACAACAAACGCAACACGGCACACACACACACACACACACACACACACACACACACACACACACACACACACACACACACACACACACACATACTTAGTCGCAAGCAAGCGCGCACACACACACACACACACACACACACACGTACACACACACTGCCACAACGAACACTCACAGTGACACGCACACGAACACACATACGCACACACGCGCACGTACAAGCACGTCCACACACACGGACGCACAAACATATGCGCGCTCGCTCACACATACACACACACACACGCACACGCACTCTCGAACGCACGCACACATACACGCGCACACATAAACACACACGCGCGCCCGTTCGGAAGCACGTACTTACACACAGACACACATAACCACTCACACACAAACACACACACGCACGCACGCACACACGCACACACAAGTACTTGACCCGAGTAACGGGTCCCACCAAATCTTTACACTACACCTTATCTCCCCAGTCATTAACATACAATCTCTCTCTCTCTCTCTCTCTCTCTCTCTCTCTCTCTCTCTCTCTCTCTCTCTCTCTCTCTCTCTCTCTCTCTCTCTCTCTCTCTTTCATTCATTTATTTGCAAGCAGCAATAATTCAAGCGATCTCGTGAGAATATTAATTTTTGCTTTACCTGTTACAATCATGTTAATTTATAATGATTAGTGTCGTTTTCTTCTCTTTAAAAAAAAAAAATCTTTTATACTGATGTATCTCTAGAGATTCGCAGAGATATACTTGTATGTGTCATAGTAATTGAATCCATTTTATGCCGAGAAAAGTGAACACCACCCAACCACAAGAGGCATAGATCCTTACAAGCCTCCGCAGCTTAGCTTCGGGGGCTTCTAAGGATCTATGCCTCTTGCCGAAACCACTTTGTATCTATGTTTTTTGAAGTTGAATTTACAATGATTTTTAACTCGTTATGCCCGAGGTACGAAATACCCACAGTTTGGAGTCGTCCTCTGAGGACTGCATTACAATTCAGGAGACAGATCGACCATGGTAGTTCAAGGGTGGTGGCAGAATAACTTGGCGCCTATGGGCGTCAAGCTATTCTGCCACCACCCTTAAACTATCATGGTCGATCCATACCTTGCTGTGATGTGTCGCGGGCAGAATGGTTTTTGAATGCATTATCTGCATCCACCGGCAGTAAAAGGGTTACCCTTTTCGATATCATGATCAATGATTATCCAGTGAGCAAACAGGCTCTGGGGAAGCTGCCGCCCTTGTCTGGTCCGCACACCATGTTCATGTGAACCTTTAGCACACTCGGTTGAAACGTTCAACTTGGAGATGTGCCCTACGACAATAATAATGTCACGTTCGGACCACTCACACAATAAGTGAGTGAAGCGCTGTGTGTTTTACAGCGTACGTACTAAGGGACTGTTTGGCCTCACAATCAGTCTCAACAAGACCGAGGTCCTGCACCAACAGCCCCAGGCACAAGAGCCCCCTCACCCAAAGTGTATATCGAAGGCACCGAGCTGAAGACAGTCTACCAGTTCAGGTACCTGGGGAGCATCATCTCTTCTGACGATACTATCGACAAGGAAATCGCAGCTCGCATCAAAACCAGCCAAGCCCTGGGTCGTCTGCGCACTCGTGTGTTGAATAACAACAACGTCAAGATATCGACCAAGATCAAAGTCTACAAGGCAGTAGTCCTCCCCAGCCTCCTCTATGGCTGTGAGTCATGGACGCTGTACAGAAAGCACCTCAAGCAGCTTGAACGTTTCCACATGAGATCCCTGCGCTCACTCATGGGCATCAAATGGCAAGACAAGGTGACAAACCTGGAAGTCCTGGACAATGCTGGCTTAGTGAGTGTTAAATCCTTGATCTTAAAGACACAACTTCGCTGGACAGGTCATGTCATACGCATGGATGATTCTCGTATGCCACGCCAACTCCTGTATGGTGCACTATCAAAAGGCCACAGGAAGCAAGGACGGCCAAAGAAACGCTTCAAAGACTGCATAAGAGACAGCCTCAAGTACTGCGTCTTCCCGGTTAAGGAACGTGAAGCACAAGCACAAGACAGATCTGGCTGGCGTGCCGCCACCAGGAAAGCCTGCACGCTCTTTGAACAAAATCGGCGCGAACGGATCACCAGTGCCAAAGCTCGCAGAAAGACAGCGTCGACTCTCCCTACAGCTACGTTCCAGTGCCGCCATTTCTCTCGCAGGTGTGGATCCAGGATTGGCTTGGCCAGCCACACCCGCACCCACAAATAGAAGTCATGCACAATGACGACATCATCGGTTTCGATGGTCTACCCATTACTAAGGGAACGCCCTCAGCGCTGGACAGACACATAGTTAGATGCCTAAAACTCTTTTTTTTTTAAAAGATGTCACACAGGACTAAGCTTACTCATGAGTGATCTCATTCCTGTGTGACACATTTTGTCCATTCCTGTCTTCTCTTGAAAGAGCGCATGTCTTTAACTCATTCACTGCCGATAAAATTTGAACAACAACCAACTGCAAGATCCTCATGATCCCCCGCATTAAGATCTATGCTTCTTGCTGACATTACTTTAAATCTATGTTTTGGGGACAGCTAAGGGTTTTGGGTGTTGAATTAACGAAGACAGAAAAAAAAAGAAGTGGTGATTTCTCAACACAGGTTTAATTTTGCATTACAACAAAATAATCAGACACTATGCTGGAACTTTCACAGTCGGCATCCACCTTGCTGACAATCGGCCCAAGGACCTGATGTCCACCATGCTGAGTGTCACCGTCAGGGCCGAGCGAATTCAGCGAGTGACTGGCGGCGTTCTCACCACCACCGTATAAACTCTATACACCGGCAACCAGGCACCCGTTTACCCCCACCCGGATTTGCCGCATAAATCAGGGTAGCGACAGACACCCACAGTCAAGGTGGCAGTTTTACAACCTATACCTCCCCTCCTCAATGTGACGTCGGCCCCACCCCCCACCCTTCACCCCAGGGGGGCTTCCTCCCCACCCACTGAGTCCGCCCGCCAACGTTCGCCGCGAGGACAAAAAAGAAGGGTTTGTGGGGTGGGTGGGTGGGGGTTGGGGGGGGGGTATAGTAGGGGTGGAGGGGTAGGTGATAGAGGGTGTGGATGGAGGTAATATGAGGCTTTTTCAGTTTTTAGAAGGTTAACACATTCTGCTCCAGGACCGAAATCCGCAAATTTTGAAATTGTCCCCTGAAGACTGCATTACACTTCTGGAAACAGTTTGAGCGAGATAGTTTAAGGGTTGTGCCAGAATAGCTTGGCGCCTATGGGCGTCAAGCTATTCTGGCACAACCCTAGAACTATCACGCTCGATCCATGTCTTGCTGTGGCATGTAGGAGTTGAATGAGTTAATGTTACACTTCTGGGGCGTGATGCTTGAAAAATAAATTAGAAACAAACAAACAAACAAGCAATCGAACAAACGAACAAACAAACGAACGAACGAACGAACAAACAAGCAAATAAACAATAATATAGTCAATTTGAGTCATACATGCTTCCGAGCAGACGTTTTACTTTCACCGTGCAAGTACTGGTGTATGTAGTCTATATTATTGTGAATGTTCGTGTGTTAGCAGAGACTATCCGTGCATACCACTTGGTGTGTGTGTGTACGTCCGCGTGGGCGTGCGCGCATGCGTGCGTGCGTGTGATTGTGTGTGTGTGTGTGCGTGAATGTGTGTGTGTGTGTTTTGTGTGTGCGTGCGTGTGCATACGTGAGTGGCTCCGTGTGCGTGTGTTTGTGTGTATGTGTGTGTGTGTGTGTGTGTGTGTGTGGGTGTGGGTGTGGGTGTGTGCGTGTGTGTGTGTAGGTGCGCGCGTGCGCGCGTGTGTGTGCGTGTGTGCACGTGTGTGCGTGTGCGCGTGTGTGAACTTGAGCCTGTTTGTCAATGCGTGCGTACCCGCACTTGCGTGTCCTCTGGCTCCTATGCGCCTGCGTGTGTGCTTGTCATGCACGCACACTGACAAACACGCACGCAGGCACAGGAATCGATCTTTGAATGTGTATCCAGATTACGCTTGTCCTTGCCACCGGACCAAGCCTGTCATTCTGAAATCTTGATTAAGTCAACGCCAACATGCCCCAGTCGCCCAAGGAACGTAGATGCAAAGTGGTCTCAGCAAGAGTCATAGATCCGCATGAGCCCCCGCGACTGCGGGGGCTCATGAGGATCTATGTCTCTTTCAGTTGGATCGTGTTTGCTTTTTTTTCTCACCGGTACAGGGGTTAAGCTTGTCAGTGCGTTATATACAACTGCACGTGTGTGTTTGTGGACGCATTTTCTTGTCATGCTCACCTGCACAGCTTCACGCCAGGCTGTGACATCATTGCACTCTCCTTGTCCATGCGCATTTCGCGGTTGCTTCCCTTCCTCTCTGGACAGGTAGACCGCTACTGGCTGGAGGTTACCTGGTTAGGCACAGCAGTAAGATAAACTGCGATCAGAAAGAAGTATTTCTCTGCTTCTGGCGATCTTGGTTGTTCATCGTAACAGAACATTGTGAGAAAAAATTTGAATAAGTTTCACCTAGCACCAATTAACAGGTAGCAATAGAAAACAAAGCCAGCATGCAAGCATTCTGACTGAACGAAGAAAAGCGAAGCAGTCTAGCAACCATGCAGTCAAGCATGATAGCAGCCAACGAATCAATCAAACAAACAAACAACCAGTCAACCATCCATCCATCCATGCACACATCCATTCATCCAACCAACCAACCATCCATCCATCCATCCATCCATCCATCCATCCATCCATCCATCCATCCATCCATTTATCCATTTATCCATCCATCCATCCATCCATCCATCCATCCATCCATACATCCATCCATCCATCCATCCATCCATCCATCCATCCATCCATTTATCCATTTATCCATCCATCCATCCATCCATCCATCCATCCATCCATCCATCCATCCATCCATCCATCGAAACAAGCATGCAATCAATCATGCTAGCAGCCAACGAAACAATCAAACAAACAAACAACCAGTCAACCATCCATCCATCCATCCACCCACCCAACCAACCACCCAGCCAACGAACCAACGAACCAAAAAAAAAAAAAAAAAACAACGATAAAAAAGCAACCAAACAAACAACTGCTAGAACGAACGAAGGAAGGCACTAAAGAACATGATACAAAACACAATAAACAAATCAATAAACATGTATAACGCGTCTTATGCCTTAGAGCTCTGGAAAAAAAGGAAAAACAAATTGGCCACCGCTGTTTTACATGACAAAAGTAATCAAAATTCACGAACACAAGCACACTAATGCCACTTTTGAAACCTGATTAATAGAAAGAAAGGCTCCGTACAGGTGGATGGAGAAAGGCGTAGTAAAATTTTAAAAATAAAATAAATAAACCAGCCATCAACACCTTTCTAAAAAAAATAACAACAAACAGTTAACTCATTGTGCTCTAGGTGCGGAATACCCACATGTTGGAGTTATCCTCTGCGGACTGCATTGCAATTCAAGAGACAGATCGACCGTGATAGTACAAGGGCGGTGGCAGAATAGCTTGGCGCCTATAGGCGACAAGCTATTCTGCCACCACCATTGAATTATCATGGTCCAGCCATATCTTGCAGTGGTGTGAAAGGGCAAAATGAGTTAGAATAAAAGGTGCTTGTGTTTTTAAACAATGATGAATATGGCGCCAGTAATTGCCTTCATAAGTCATCAAGCTTGGCGTTTCTTTGCATTTTAATTGCGCTCTGTTTACTATTCGATCTCTTTTTGGCATTTGATGGCCGGATCAGTCAAGGAAAGACATTTGCATTTACCCCGCTTACTGACAGGCGATAAAAAGCTGTCGGACGACCTTTTCGTTAACTCATTCGAGACGTGTCGCATTCGGATACGTGGCATGTCGCGAATGAGTTAATCATTTCACTTCCACCCGTTTAAAGTGATTTGATTAGTTGGATGGCTTGGATACAGCGTGTTTTATCGATGTTCGCTTAAGTTAACTCATTCTGCCTGCGACCCACCACAGCCAGGTTTGGCTCGATCATGATAGTTCAAGGGCGGTGGCAGAATAGCTTGGCGCCTACAGGCGCTAAGCTATTCTGTCACCACCCTTGAATTATCATGGTCGATCTGTCTCCTGAATTGTAAGGCAGTTCTCAGAGGATAACTCCAAAATGTGGGTATTTCTTACCTCGGGCACAATGATTTAAACATTACTATTCTCTTCTTCTTCTTTTTTTTTCAAAGTCTGTGTGAACAGGAGTACACGTAACGACATGTTGTACTACCACCCCTCCCCCCCCCCCCACACACACCCCCGCCCTCCCTCCCCTCCCCGTGTACGGTAGAACTCTCTTACATACAAAAGAGAAGCAGAACGGAAAAGTTGGTTTACGAATTCAAACTTCATAAGTGTAGTTCGCACTTATGACCCGCCAATATTGTAAGACGTGCTGAGAACATTTATAACTGACGTATAACAAACTTCATAAGTGTAGTTCGCACTTATGACCCGCCAATATTGTAAGACGTGCTGAGAACATTTATAACTGACGTATAACAAACTTTTTAATTATAACAGACATATAGCAAACTACTAAACTCATTGCTCATTGTGCCCGAGGTGCGAAGTACTCACAGTTTTGGAGTTATCCTCTGAGGACTGCATTACAATTCAGGAGACAGATCGACCATGATAGTTCAAGGGTGGTGGCTATTCTGCCACCACCCTTGAACTATCATGGTCGAGCGATATCTTGCGGTGGTATGTCCCGGGCAGAACGTGTGAACCTTTATCGCATGGTGTAGGTAGATTCAGCGAGATCAGCGAGATCACTTATCGAATGGTCTTTTTCGTTTACGACCGAACTGCAAGTGACTAATGGAAAAGTTTGTGAAACCATCTCAAACTTGACATGAAAGAGAATTCTGTCTCTGAGGAATACAGGATGAATGGATAAGAGGCCAAAAAGATGCACACATGCGCATTAGCCTCCGCGACTGCGGGGACTGATGAGGATCTATGCCTACCGCAGCTGACTGTTTCTCGTCATGTTCCAGTTGTAAAAGGGTTAACATTTCAAGAGAAACTCACAACAGTTTGTCTCTACACACTGAAATAGTGTTTAAATCGACCATGGTAGTTCAAGGGTGGTGCCAAAACAGCTTGGCGCCTGAAGGCGCCAATCAATTCCGGCACCACTCTTGAACTGTCATGGTCGATCTGCCTTCTAAAGCGTACTTCAGTATTCGATAGGCAGCTCCCAAGCCTTTTGGAATTGCAACCATCAAACTCAGCGCTAATCACCCCAGCTGCAGCTTAATTTGACCAAGGTAATGTTCTCACAAGCTTGAACAATGGCGCGTTTCAACTTTTATTCCCTTCACTGCCAAGAAAGAGAGAACGACGATAAAACTCCAAGAGGCATAGATCTTCATGAGCTGAGCCCCATCTCATGAGAATCTATTTCTCTTGCTGACACTAATTTTTGGGTATCCGTGTTTCTTGTCCACCTGGGGCCCTTTGGTGTTGGCTGAACACAGATTTCAGTCACAGAAACCGCATGCGCTTGTCGTGAAGGTGGTTAACGATACTGCCGTTAAGCTGCTAAATTGAAATTTATATGCAATTTAAATTCAAAACAGGAGATTTAATAACTGAGAGACGCTGTAAAACACACCAGTTCGTTTTAATTTAAGAGAAGCGTCCATTTTTTGGGGCCTAGTGCCTTGGAATATGGACGTTACAGGGTTTCTTATAATCATTTTTTTGTACTTTGTTTTTACAGACATTTTTATGATGTCTCATTTTCTTAGTAGGAATCTCAAATATAGGCCTACACATGGCAACGAATGACTGCAGTGTGCCTTCTGTCTTAACCCCTTACGTACGTACATTTTGTTCCGTACTAATCTATGTTCACTGAACGACTAAAAACCACAACTTGTCCAAAGACCATGGACACAAAGTGGTCCCTGCAAGAGGCATAGATCCTCATTGGCCCCCGCAGTCGCGGGGGCTCATGAGGATATATGACTCTTGCAGTTAGATCGCGTTCCCGTTTCCTCGGCAGTGATGGTGTTAATGTGTTATGGGTTGTCGAGCTGTAGAAGTGTAGAGAAAGGTAGCAGACGCTTAGCAGACATGAAGATGCATGAGAGATGCATCATGAACAAGACCAGACTAGTATTGGCACAATCATAACGAAAGAAACCGTGAGAGGACTTTCGGTGGGCTGGAATGGAGCACGTATGAACCTTCCAAGAGCGCAGAGCTCCCTTTTTGAGCAAACTTTTACTGAACTTAACCCTTTCAGCCCCGGGACCCTGCAACAGGAAACGGATTGATCATGATAATTGAAGGGTAGCGCCAGATAATAATAATAATACATAGTTCTTGTATAGCGCTGTTCTCCAGGAAAACACTGGACTCACTGCGCATGCACAACAGCACACCCTCTCTCTCAGACACACGCACGATTATACACTACTTTAAACCACCCCATCTCTTCCCAACACCATACATTCACTTCCTCTAGGATCAGAATAAAAGGCAGTCAACAGTTAGCTAAAGATGAGCTAGGGCCTAAGTGTTAAATGCCCGACAGAAAAGAAAAGTCTTTAAGTGAGTTTTGAACTGTGACAATGTGGGCAGATTCCGCATTTCAGCTGGCAGGGAGTTCCACACACTTGGGGCTAAAAAGGTGAAAGAACGCTCCCCGACAGTTTTCATGTTAAGCTTCGGGATTTTACAAAGTTTTACACTAGAGGAACGGAGGGTGCGTAATGGCTGAAAAACAGACAGCTTGGCAGAAAGGTACGGCTGGAGAGATCCGTCAAAAGGCGCCAAGCTCATCTGGCGCTACCCTTGAATTATCATGATCAATCCATCTCCTACAACTGGTATATAGTCGTTAAGCAACATCTCCAAACTTTGAGAAATGGGACCTTGGGGTTTAAAGGGTTAATGGACATTGACGATTTTCAATATTTACGTTGTGTGGTAAAAAAAAAAATGAACAAATTAAAAAAATAATTATAATAAAAACATGGCTTTAGTTTTTTTCCAAAGTGATTCAAGTCTGTCACAGCAAATACAAACTTCGTTATAAGAAGTTTGGACATAACAAAAAGCCGGGTACAGAAAACACTTTTTCAGTGGTCACATCAACACTCTTATTTCTTTGTAGATTACTTTCTTTGTAACATACATCAGGTGTATAAGCAAGAAAAATTGGGTCCCCTGGCGATTGTTTTATCCGAAGTTACCTGTAAACACCCAATGCGCAAAAGGCCATCGGGCCGACGTCGGTCCGAAGGCCTTTGCGCACTTGGTACAGATGCTTTGTACCCTTTGGCTGTCGTGAGCAGTTTTTGTCATACAGGAATCATCCAGATAAGAGCCGCCACTGACAGCCAAAGGGTTAACTCCTTACTGACGCCCTTTGGACAAAATTATCATTTTTTTTTTATAGCACAGTTCTGAAGATAGATCGACCATGATATTTCAAGGTTGGTGTCAGAATAGCTTGGCGCCTAGAGGCGCCAAGCTATTCTGACACCAACCTTGAAAAATCATAGTGGAACAACATCCTGTCGTGGTCTTTCAGGTCTTATGGGTTAACTGCACAATACTAATAATAATAATAATAATAATAATAATAATAATATAATAATAATAATAATAATAATAATAATAATAATAATAATAAAATAATAATAATTATAATAATAATAATACATAACTTTGTAAATAAATAAATAAATAAATCAGTGCATTAAATAGGCGCTTTATCACAATTGAAAATCGGCTCAAAGCGCCGCAGCGAACTGAACCCAACAAGCACGCTCACGTGAATCACGCGCATTCACTCACATTCACGTGGTGCTATGTGCAAGCTCAAGCGAGCTACTGAAGCTTTTTTCGTTGGGAAATTCAAACTGTTTATGTTTGAAATTTGATCAACTGGGCTGAAATTGATACCAAAGTCGTGGGGGAGGAAGAGCCGGAGTAACCGGAGAAAGAACCCTCTAAAGTCCGCCCGAAATAACGGTGACACTGACTTACTAGAGGAGAAAAGTCCCGACGCCGGAACCGGGTATCGAACCTCACACCTCTTGCATTGGTGGCAGGCGCTATTACCGCTGCGCCACGGACCGCCCCATCGCTGTTCTCCAGGAGAACACTCGACTCACTGCGCATGCACAACAGCACACACTCTCTCTCTCAGACACACGCACAATTATACACTAATTTAACCCACCCCATCCCTTCCCAATGCCTTACATCCACTTCCCTGTCACATAAGATAGAGAATCAAAACAGTTAAAAGGCAAAGCAACCCTACACGTATTACCACGCTATTCAAGTTAATAGCGAGAAAGTGAGAGGATGATTTAAATACAATTATGTAAATTGGACGCAGACTTAGGATGAAGTGTCCTTTGTATCACAGAACCTGTTTTGCACTAACCACCTTCGTGACAGATCACCTGTTATTAAAGACCAATTAATGATGATCTTTTTATGAAAGGTGGCAACTTTTGTACTTTGTTCTGTTTCTCTCTCTCTCTCTCTCTCTCTCTCTCTCTCTCTCTCTCTCTCTCTCTCTCTCTCTCTCTCTCTCTCTCTCTCTCTCTCTCTCTCTCTCTCTCTCTCTCTCTCTCTCTCTCTCTCTCTCTCTCTCTCTCTCTCTCTCTCTCTCTCTCTCTCGCCAAAAGCATCAACGTGGTTTGCAACCCCTTGAGCTGTCCCTTCACTCTCAGTCCATAGATCAAGTGTCAAAACATCGTTTGTTAGGAGTGACAGTCGACGAACAGCTCAGCTTTCACATAGAAACTGCCTGTAAAACTACTTCGAACAATCTCTTTTTATTATCCAAATTAAGTCGGATAGTTGACATTGATGCTCGAAAACTATTCCTTAACGCACACATCAAGACACATTGTAATTATGCTTCCAATATCTGGGACCGCTGTGGAGACATTCATTTGAAAAAAATTAATTCCCCTTACCGGCGAGGTATTAAGCTTATTCTTCCTGGTTCGTCCCCTACTGATGAAAGACTGAAGGCCCTTAATATCCTACCACTTAGTATACAATTGGAACTTAATAGATGCCTACTTGTGCAAAAAATTCTAAGTGAGCTGTTTTCCCAAACGAATAGAGAGAACATGAGGAACAGCTTACTCCATCTCCCAAAACCAAGAATCGACATCTTCAAATCTAGCATATCATTTTCCGGTGCTAAGTCATGGAATAATTTGCCCTCTCATTTAAAGTCTATTTCAAAGTTATCTATTTTCAGAGCTCGCGTCCATAAATATCTGCTGTCGATGTGAATGTTCTATCTTTCTGCTTAGTATGTTGCTCCAGCGGAGCAGATTGCTGCAGATTATGTAATAGTTCGACTGTCTGCATTAACACGTCAGGTTCATATATATATATAGTTTTAATTTTTTTTTCGTATTTTATTATATTATTAATATTATTATTATTATTATTATCCTCCCTGAGTTATCGCCCCATCAGCCTGACAAGTTGTGTGTGCAAGACCATGGAGCGCATCATCAACAAGCGCCTGCAGTGGTACCTGGACTCTGAGAGCATTATCGTGCCAGAGCAAGCTGGCTTCAGAAGCTACAAGAGTACAGAAGACCAGACAACACACCTTGCACAGGTCATAGAAGATGCCTTTCAAGATCAGAAGGTGACATTAGCTGCCTTCATTGACCTACAGAAGGCTTTCGACAAGGTGTGGAAGGATGGTCTCCTTGTGAAACTCCTTCGCAGTGGCATCCAAGGGAATATGTACCGGTGGACCAAGTCATACCTGCACAATCGCAGAGCCCGTGTGACAGTGTATGGGTACTGTGGCCAAAAAGTGCTGTTGCGTCAGGGGGTGCCACAGGGGGGAGTCCTGTCACCGACACTGTTCATACTTTTCATCAACGACCTTGTGCCAGAGCTACCAAAAGGAGTACACGCAGCCCTGTACGCAGACGACCTGGTACTCTGGTGCACAGAAGAGTATGCAACAACTGCTACATACAGGATGCAGCTAGCCCTGGACAGGCTGACAGACTGGACCAACAACTGGTGTGTGACCATCAACACAGAAAAATCATCAGCCACACTCTTCTCTCTGTCCAACAAGGCAAAGGCTGGCAACCTAACACTGGGCAACACCCCGCTGCGGTATGAAGACCAACAGACATACCTGGGAGTCACCCTTGACAAGAGGCTGACGTGGAAGCCGCACATTTGGAATGCAGAAGCGAAAGCTAGAAGAAAGCTGAACATCATGAGAAAACTGGCTGGAACACAATGGAAAGATCCTCAAATGTATATCAAGGCACAGTGAGACCACACCTTGAGTACGGATCTAATGCATGGTTGACGGCAGCCCAGTCACACCAGCAGACCATTGACAGAGTTCAGAACCAGGCACTGCGTATCATCACCGGCGCAATGAGATCCACACCAATTGAAAAGATGGAAGAGACAACGGGCATCCCACCCCTGCGCATGAGAAGAGATTGCAAAGCCTTGATACAGTCCACAAAGGTCAAGTCTTCCAAAGACCATCCTATGAACGCTAGGATGAAACAACCAACCTCAGGGAGACTGAAAAGATCAAGCTTTGTGAAGGAGACGAGAGCACTGCAGAGAAAACACCAGGCAAAGCTGCCTGCGCAGGTAGAGGCTCTGAATCCTGCTAGCGACCTTCCACCTTGGGAAAGTAAGCCAGAAAACATCACCATCTCTTCCACGGTACCCTACATCACCACCAGAGATGAGCACAGCACTGTGAGCAAGAAAGCCCTGACACTGGCCATGCTCGAAGAAAAGTATCCCCAGGAAGCATGGATACGGGCATACACCGATGGATCAGCCACAGATGCAGTTCAGGATGGAGGGGCTGGGGTGTACATTCAGTACCCAAACGGAAAATGGCAGGCAGAGGCAGTACCAACAGGCCTTCACTGCACAAATTACAGAGCTGAGGTGGAAGCCCTAGTCCGCGCAGCTAACACCCTTAGTGGCACTGCAGACCCTGATGCCCAGATTGTCTTCCTTACTGATGCCATGTCTGTCCTTGAGGCAGCAACAGCAAGCAAACTGCCACGTCTACAAGAGGCACTGCAAAACATCAAGTGCACCAGACTGGTGCTGCAGTGGATCCCTTCACACTGTGGCATCTACGGCAATGAAGAAGCTGACAGAATGGCAAAAGTGGGCGCAGAGAAAGAACAAGATGAAAATGGAGTCAGCTTCACAGAGATGAAGACCATCATTAAGTCTGTGTACAGACCACCACAACGGCCCCTAGACAGTTACCATCAGCTGTCCAGACAAGAGCAGGTGACCATCTTTCGTCTGAGGACCGGGCACAACCGACTCAATTTCCACCTGCACAGACGCTTCCACCTCGTGCCATCTCCCCTGTGCCCTTGTGGAGAAGCAGAGCAGACCGCAGAGCACATCCTCCAGGACTGTGGGAACCACCAGCCGCTGAGGGAGGAGATATGGCCGAAGCCCGCCACTCTACAAGAGAAACTGTACGGGCCTGTGGAGGCGCTACAGAAGACCACAGATTTCATTTTGAGAGCCAAACTCCAAGTGTGACGGCGTTCGAGAAGAAGAAGAAGAATTATTATTATCCTGATGGTGGGGGGGGGGGGGGGTGGTGGGAGGGGATTTTTATTTTTTTTAATTTTTTTTTTACTTATATTATGTTTTATTTTGCTGTATCGTCTGATGTATTTTTACTATGATATTTTTAGAGTAGCAGGACAGTTTGGAAGATAGGCATTGCTATGCCTAAAACTTTTTATCCTGAATAAAAACGTTTCATCTCTAGGGAGGGGGTACATTACAATGCTCTAGCAGTGAAAGGGTTAACAACAGCAAGACGCCACGTATCAAACATCTGCGAAAATGTCGCTGCACGACACTTTTTCGCAGCTATTGACGTGGGACGCCGTGATTGAGGGAAAGTGACCGTTTCATCATTCTGACCAGGACACAGTGAACATACAGCAGGACATTTCAACCCACGTCCTCTTTTTTCCTCTCAGATACCTGACAAGGCCTCAGTGACACGGACGATATGTCATCCGGCGCGCGCGCCATCACTTGAGACTTGCACGCACGCGCAGCGCGTGCCAGGGCGAAAGGAGATGTACAGAAGTCATCGCAGTGACAAGGCGAGGCTGGCGGAATTCACTAACAGCCTAACCTACGTGGCCACCCAACAGTTTACAAATACGTAAGCCGGGGCGGCATTTTACATGTGTTGAAATTCCAGACGAGACATCTAGAACAGTAGGACAATTGCCTACAACCAGATGTTTAGATTTTCTCGATCCTCAGGGTTGACACCACACCCCATCATAACTGTGTTTACATATAATAATGATCTCTATGGCGCCTAACCTCAGGTAGAGCTCTAGGCGCCTTACAAATTTCAAAACTACAATTACAAAAACTGTACACATATACAGAGAAGCAAACGAAATGCGACATTTTTGGAATCATAGGAAACACTACAGTGTTTCCGATGATTCCAAAAATGTCGCATTTCTTTTGCTCCTCAGTTTTGTACATATCAATGCGTTCATTGATTTTGGCTAGGTCAGACATACACCGTTTCATGACACTCTTCAAGATTTAACCAGTCTTTGTTTTAAAATCATTCGACGTAGAAAAACATGAAACTGAATTTCCAACAAACACTTTCTGTTAATTCTGTCAATTTACTCCTCTGATCCAATCATTGAAAAACGAACAAACAATCATCGAATAAACGAACTAATGAAGAAAGTGAAAGAAGCACACAGCAAATAAATCAACATACCAACCAACCAGACAACCAAACTCTCAGTCAGTAAACAATCAAACACAGAAAAGCTATGAGAAGAACCAAACAGAGAAAAGAAAACGCTTAGAGAAAACAGTTACAACACATTTATTGTCTTTCTTTCGCTGCGGGGGTTCTTCTCTGCATTTTACACGCTTGGTAGTCACTGTTTTGTCTGGATTTTGAAAAGCTAATGGACTCGTTCGCTTGTCCGTGCTTCCGTACTGGTCAAGTGGGCTAGGTTATTCTGGGATGGTCAAACTAGCCGTCAAGCCCAGACCGAGACGTGTCGGACAAGTGATGCCCTGTGCTCTGTGTCCACACTCCAGGGGTGTCTTATTGAGGTCTCATCTCTTTATTATGTACGAGCGGAACATTTCAGTAATAAATCGCCTCCCGCGACAGACGACATCAGGCAGCGCGTCGGGCCGAGGCTTTGCGTTAACCCCGTCAATGCCGAGAAAAAAGCGAATACCAGAGGCATAGATCCTCATGAGCCGACGCGACTGCGGAGGGCTCATGAGGATCTGCGTCTCTTGCTAAGACTAATTGATACCCATGTTCCTTGTTCGGTTTCGACCTTTGGTCGTTGAATGAACAATGATTTCAGAAATACAATGTTTTCAGAGGCAGGGAAGCGGTTAACCGGCCTCTTCAGTGTCGGGGACAACGTTAACATCATCTATTTACAAGAGGTATAGATCCTCATGAGCCCCCGCATATGCGGGGGCTCACGAGGATCTATGCCTCTTGTCGAACTGTTTTGTATCTGCGTTTGTTGCACGAATGGATTTCTTTGGCGTTGAATTTACAACAATTTCGAGAACACTGGCGACGTAGCTTATTCGTGCTATGAGCACAGATATTCTTTTGATACATCACCAGGCGCCAAGCAAATCCGGCATTGTGCTTAAATTATCATGGTGGAGCAGTCTCCAGCAGCATCGAGTCCGAAATAGCTCAGGCGGTTAAGCGTCGGAGCTGGAGAGCGAAGGGAATCGCCGGGTTGTGGGATCGAATCCCCGTGCCGGCCCCGGTAGCTGGACTCGCAATCCAGGGGGAAAAGGCGGATTTTTTCAATAGCATGTCCGTTGAAAGGTCCTGGTAAATCAAAGTGGCACAGTTGGAGCGCGCCTGAATTGATCAGTGTTCAGGTCGTACTCCATAGGCAATAGATTTCCCTTTCCCCCATAACCCGCTCGTCAGGGCCGTCCATTATCACTTCGGTGCCGTGGACGTTAAACCCGGAACTAATCAATCAATCAATCGTCTCCAGCAGCTGACACTGTCTTAGTCGTTGGGTGAAGCCTCCAAACTTGGAGAAAGGCAGCTTTGGTGGCATATGGGTTAGCAATACAATTTAGTTGGTTGTTTAGTTTGGAGTTCAACGTCAGTCTTCTCCACAAGAGGGATAATGGACGGCCCTGAGTGTTTCTTTCACAGATTAGTATTGCCTATGATTAGGACATGAACACTGATCAGTTTAGGTGCACTGCATCAGGGCCTTTCGACGGACATGCTATACAAAATGCTAAATTTTGTTTCAAGGACTTTTATTGGTATTGGGCTTCTTAATATGAGAATGCAAGCTCTTTTGAAAACGTGGGCGGAGGCGCTAGGCATGCCCTAAAATCGTGATTGGTGATTGGCGGTTTTTTTTTTTCGGTTCTCGTGATTCGTGATAGCAGGTTTTTTCGTCCTCGTGAAAGAAGATGTCATCATGAAACGTAAAAGCCCAAAATAGATTCTCGTGAACCGTTATCTCGTGAAACGTAAACGTTTGTTGCCATCTCATCAGCTCTCTTCCCCCACCCCCACCCCCCATCCCCCACACCCTCCCCCCTCCCCCGTACTTATTGCGTCATCGTCTTTTTCCTTCAAGAAACGTGAGTTCTTTTTTTTTTTTTTTTTTTTTTGTTTTGGGGGGGGGGGGGGGGGGGGGGTGCTACGTGATTCCTGAATCGCGAAATGAGTCGTCGTGAATCCGTTATAGAACACCCATCCCCCCCCCCCCCACTACCCCCATTTTTTTTGGAAAAGACTGACATGCTGGGGATGGCTTAGGGACATCTATAAATGCCTTTTGCTTACGGAAGCCGGGAAGCAAGGTCGGATTAGGGAAGGTGATTGATGACGATCAGCATACACGATGATGTCGTCCTGACCAATATGTTGGCGGAAGCTTCTAGGGGCTACTCTCCTGAGGGACGTAAGCATTGATATATGTTTGTATTTTAACCCTTATCATTCGAAGTACACCAGTGGGTAAAATAAGTTTGACTAAATTAGTTCAAGGATAGTGCCAGAATAGCTTGGCGCCTCTAGGCGCCAAGCTATTCTGGCACCACCCTTGAACTAAAACCATTGGTCTATATCCTTATCTGTAAGCACTATAATGTAGCTTGCATATGGCAGTGTACAAATTTGAAGCTTTTAGCCTCAGTATGATATGGGTAAAGCAGTTCTATGGGCTACTCTCCTGAGGGACGTAAGCGTGGATATATGCATGTAGTTTAACCCTTATCGTTCCGAATACACCAGTGGGTGAAATAAGTTTGACTAAAATAGTTCAAGGGTAGTGCCAGAATAGCTTGGCGCCTCTAGCCGCCAAGTTATTCTGGCACCGCCCTTGAACTAAAGCCATTGGTCTATATCCTTACCTGTAAGTACCAATAATGTAGCTTGCATATACTTACTTTACTTACGCCTGTCACCCCTCCCCTGGTATAGGCCGTCGACGAGAGACCTCCGGCGACTCCTGTCCTGTGCTTCTCCTTCGATTTTACTCCAGGTGGTTCCCAGTCTCTTGATGTCTGCTTGGAGGTCTCGACGCCAGGTGTTTCTCGACCTGCCTCTTTTCCTCTTTCCCTGGGTGATACTGGAAGCTGGCTTTCTCAGACTGTGACCAATCCATCCCCATCTTCTTCGCCCAATTTCATTCTCTGCTGTTACCTGCTCTGTTCTCTCCCAGAGTCTGACGTTGCTGATCTTCTCTGGCCAGTGCATTTTCAAAATTCTTCTAAGGCAACTGTTTATGAAGATCTGTACTCTGTTGACTGTGGTTTATGTCAATCTCCAAGTCTCTGCTCCATAGGAGAACGTACAAATTAGAAACTTTTAGCCTCAGCATGATATGGTTTGAGCAGTTCGGTGCCAGCTGACGGAATGTGTGTGTCTGCAGTCTTTGTTAAATTGAACACCCAAAACTTCTAGATGTCCCGGTAACTTGGATTCAGAGCGGTTGTCAGCAAGAGGCATAGATCCTCATGAGCCCCCGCAACTGCGGGGGTTCATGAGGATCTATGCCTCTTGCAGCTGTGTGTGTTCTCACTTTGTCGGCACTAAACGGGTTTAAACATTTTCAATGTTCGCTTTCGTAGCAACAAAACACAATATGAAGTGATATAAAAGATGACGGTCACTGAAGTGGTGGCGTTGCTATTTTGGCTGTTGTCATTCGTATCATCTCAAGCCCTTCCCTGCCACTGGACCCACATTTAGTTTCTGAAATCTATGTTCGTCCAATGCCCCCAAAGCCGCATCTGCCCAAGGGACATGGATATACATTCGTCTCAGCAAGAGACATAGATCCTCATGAGCCCCCGCGGTAGCCGGGGCTCATTAGGATCTATGTCCCATGCAATTGGTTCGTGTTCATTTTTTTCTTGGCATAGAAGGTCTTAACCACACAAACAGCATGTGTTGACGCATGCTAGACGTTTTGCGTTCAAGGATACGCATCCCTAAATGAGTCAAACCCGACCGTATTAAATTTGAACCGGATGGAGCATTATTGTAAGATACGCAAATGTAAGTCAACAGGGCCATTTTTTTTATGCGCAAGACTTGCAAGTGGCGTAGATTCTCATGGCCCCCTGCAAGGCAGGGGCTTATGATAATCTGCGCCTCTTGCAGATGGAAGAAGGTTCTTTTTTTTTTCAAAGAGTGAGGAAAATTCTAAGGGCTTGGGGTCATAGGTCAGCACGCGACACGCGGCCGGCACGCGAAGAGGATGATGGAAATATGATCTATGTCACACTGTGTCGTCATCCTGCTTGGGCGGACAATGTCTTTATTCCATTTTTTTTTTTTTTTTTTTGGGTTGGCAGGTGGGGGGGGGGGGGGCGGGGTGAGGGGTTGGGGGGAGAGGTTATGGGGTGCGGGTGGGGTGGGGGTAGGGGTAGGGGGGTTATGGGGGAGTTGGATGGGGGAGGGTGGATGGTCCTTTACCATCTCTTTTTTCGGGAAAGTGGGGAGGGGGGGGGGTGAATTCGTCCTTGCCGACGTACTATGGCCATACGTTGAGTTTGTGACTTCAGTTTGAATGTTTTTGTTTTTCTTGGTGGTATATTTGTGTTGCTCTGTTGTGCGATTCATAGGGTGGAACGTGGAAAGGGGTAATTTTGTGGACAGACACAGCTCATAATGTAAAATAGTCATATTGGTTGTGCCTATTTGCACAATGGCCATTTGAGCTTGTTTCCGTCATATAAATTGTCCACCGGACCACTGAAACAACGTTGTCACAGTCCCAGGCATATCACTGTGTCAAGTATTAATATAAGTTATTAGTAGCTAGGGTTCGCTACACGGACCCTTGAAGGCCTGAGAGAGGCCAAAGGAACCATTGTACCCCGAAGCCCAAAGGCCTGAGAGGTACACTAGTTCCTTTGACCTCCATCAGGCCTACAAGGGTGCGTGCAGCAAACCTCTGCTGTCCATAACGTATTTGTTTTCATTCCTCTACTATTTTCGTAAGTGAAATCAAGAATAAATCTTCCGACCTGGATCACGCCAGACATGACTGACGTCAAAGGAATATGCATGTATATATAACAGACTTATGATGTAATTTAAAATCTGTTGTGACGTTGACGTCTCCAGTAGTGAGCCTGTTGTTTCAAACAAAACTAATTTTTTTTTTACTTTATTTACAACGTTGTTACGATTGTGGTTGTGTTGTTCTGTGAGGGCATGCATGTGTTAATCGTAGGAAACGATTCGATATTTATTTGAGCTATCATGGTTACGAATCACGTACCTTTTCAGTAAGATTCTCTATCGTTCGCGCAGATAGCGGAATTGGTTTTGTTATGATACGCTAAGTTTAGTCCGAAAGCTTCTAGCAAAGTCGCACGGAGAATAGCGGTAGTAGAGCCGCTCTATTTTTAGTCATAGTTGTTTCCTGTGCGCGTGAAATTAGCAGCCGTTCTTTGCGTGTTATCAAAGGTCGTGAACGGTCTGCCATACTTTTATGTGACGTCATTATACATTGGGATTTGGGGCTGAAATTAGCAGTCGAATTTTTGTAGACTATTGTAGTTATTATAGACAGTTCTTTTTTTTTATTTTATTAATATTTATGAGTTTCAGTTACGTGTTCCGTTCTGATTGGTTGCGTTGTGTGAATTCGTTAGATTATTCTGGAAAGTTGTTCTACTATAAAATATGGTGCTAGGAAGCACGTGTGTACATTGTCATGCATTGTCAGTTTTAGGGACACACAGTTTATCGTAGGTACGTAGCCCGTATAGGGTATACATTGTGAGAGACGCAGCGTAACGGTGGTGTACGTTGAATGAGAAACGCATTGTGTCGCCAGTGTTGACATTTGCAGAAGAGACATTGTATCAGTGTTGGTGCATTTGGGAATGTATTGTGTGGAGATCGCATCGCTGAAATAAAATATTGTTGGAACTGTTACTCCAGTATAGTCTACATCCTTAAGTCACGTGTGACGGGTTGCAGTTGAATGAAGTTTCTTTAAAAGAACCTTACGTGCGTGCGTCTGGTGTGATATCATGCTACGACTACGACTCGACACGTAACAAATGTTTTGCTGATCTTTTATAGAAGAACTTAAACTGGCAACCAAATCGCGTCAGAAAGAGGTCTACAAAACGTCCGCCATTAGTCGCTACGAGGGGTTTTGTATCGAGTTCACATGGTACGGTTTACATTAAAGGGACTGGCCTGTCGTGAGACGCAGGGATGTAAACAACAGGGCTTATCGGCCCTGCATCAAAATCATGTAAAACATTGCACCGTTCTTAAACTTGTGCATTCGACTAGAGAGAGAGCGAGAGAGAGAGAGAGAGAGAGAGAGAGAGAGAGAGAGAGAGAGAGAGAGAGAGAGAGAGAGATGCCACATAGTGAAAAGCAGACCCCTCGTTCCTCTCAATTTGTCTAAGCAAGGCAACGTCACAATCCATCCCATGAGGCAACTGATGCTATCCCGACATCCCCTCCGACTCTATCAGCACGTTCGACCTGCAATAGGATGGATCCTCATGAGCCACTGCGAACGCAACGGGGCATGAGGATATATGCCTCTTGCTAAAGCCATTCCTTTACTGACAGCTCCATGATCCTCTTGTTCGTCTGTACAAAGCATAGACTTTCATAATCCTTTGAAGATGCAGGAGCTTATAAGAATCTAAACATATTGCTGTCAAAGATCATTTCCACCTGTTCCTCAAATCTGGGAAGTTTTAAGTCATTTCAGGTTTAAGCTTAAGACTTTGTCCACTTCTACTGCGGCAGGTGAAGGAGCAGGCAGAGAAACTAATCTTGCATGTTTAACTCATTCGAGACGAACGGCATCTGGATACGCGGCTTAAGCCGCGTATCCGGATTCCGTTCGTCTCGAATGAGTTAAAGAAGAAAGTGTCGTTTACTTATAGCTTTGCTCCTCATATGCTGGAGGTCAACACGGGATTCGGCATGCGGCTGCCGAAGCTTGGCACGAGCTTTACCAGCAATCAGCGCGCGCATCTCCATGCCAGCAATGCTGACGCGTCACGGTTCGAATTCAAACTGCCCTCATCACGAAAAAAAAAAAAGAAAATTGAAGAATAGTTGTGTTCACATTGGCTCTAAATGTGCAATGAAAACAACCAGTAATTGGTCATACTTAGGACATTAGGACGTTATTTAACAACTCTCTTCCTTTTAACTCAGACTGGTGTTAAAACAGATGTTTATGTTTAGTCATAACTCCGCCCTGTCAAGAGGCAAAAGACAGTAAGCCAATTAAGTGTTGGAAATTTCTTTAATTTTCAAATATAAAAAAGATTTATTATTATTCATCTGTTTATTTATGTATCAGTTAGTTAGTTAGTTAGTTAGTTGGTTGGTTGGTTGGTTGGTTGGTTGGTTGGCTGGTTGGTTGGATGGTTGGTTGGATGGTTGGTTGGTTATTAGTAATCATTAGTATGTTTTGCCAAGATGGATGACCACAAAGTGGTGTCCGCAAGAGGCAGAAATCCTCATGCGCCCCGCAACTGCGGGGGGGGGGGGGGGGGGGGCGCCTCATGAGGATCTATGCCTCTCGCAGATGGATCGTGTTCAGTCACGTTTTTCTCCGCATTGACGTGGTTAATCAACCAACAGGCTCAAAGATCCAAACCATAAAGAACAAGCCATCGAGAGGGTGTCAGGGTGGAACAGTTTACCTATCAGAGGACAATCGGCGGAACCGTTATCAAGCCTCGTAAAACTCTGCCACCCCCTTTCCCAGCTTATGCTGAAAGTAACGAAGTCTGACATGACAATCTTTCAGCCATCTCCCTCTCCGGCACCTGTAAAAGGCCTAGATGCTCATGTTCCTCTACCAGTATGTAAGGGCACTTGAGAATCCATGTCCTCCGCTTAAAATATATATATATATATATCTTTTAGATCTGTATACCTTCAACTTTTCTCCTGGAAGTAAAATTCAAATTAGTTATAGTAGTTTGGGATGTTTGTACGAGGCATAGATTCACATGTGCCCGGGCAGTTGCACGGGCACATGATAATCTATACTTCTTTATGCGTGTGATCTTTCTGACTTAGATGTTTCCACAACATATTCCGCTTTTCACAGTTTAAAAATAAAGAATGAAAAATCATCTTTTTGGACCGAGAAGCTGTTGACACGCGCTTTAAACTCGCCGGAAATGTCGTCACGCTCATTAGCGCTAACGGTCCGGAACGAGTGAGGCATCACGGGAGCCCCAGGTGGTCCCGGGACTTTTAGATCCACCGGACAGGTGAATGCAGATGTTCGGCTGCGTCTGTAGGGTGCCCTGACCCGGCGCGTGCTTTAAGTCAGACAAACAAAACTAGCGTGACCCCCCCCCACCCACCCCACCCCCCCCCCCCCCCCCCCCCTGAGAGTCCGAAATAGCTCAGGCGGTTAAACGTCGGAGAAGGAGAGCGAAGGGAATCGCCGGGTCGTGGGTTCGAATCCCGTCCCGGCCCCGGTAGCTGGACTCACAATCCAGGGGAAAAAAACGGATTTGTTCAATAGCATGTCCGTTGAAAGGTTCTGGTAAATCAAAGTGGCACAGTTAGAGTGCGCCTGAGTTGATCAGTGTTCAGATCGTACTCCATACTCATTTCCCTGTCCCCCATAACCCGCCCGTCAGGGCCGTCCATGATCACCTCGGTGCTGTGGACGTTAAACCCGAACGAACTAACTAACTAGCGTGACCCCGTGTCTTTTGCATCAAATTGACGTCCCATGTAAATCATATCACCGCTGACCTTTTTTTATGGCATGGCGCGTGGTTGTAGACCAGACTGAGTAAGTAGCTACGAGCCAGTGTCTACTGCAGAGAATGGATGTCGCGTGTAATCATATCACAGAGTTGACCTCTTTCGCCAACCTTAGTGATCCAATGGCTTTGCATGAAATGGACATGCTTTTACATCATGTAACCGTTGTCCTCTTTTATTCGGACGTTAACTCATTCGAGACGTGCCGCCTCCTGATACGCGGCTTATGCCGCGTATTCGGAGGCGGCACTTCTCGAATGATTTAATATGTGCAACGCTGAATATGTTCAGGATGAGTACCATAGCCCATGAGGGCTAGTTTTCAGGTTAACCTCTTAATTGCTAAGAAAATCTTAACAACGAAAGAAACGTGCTTAGAAAGGATCAACAACACAGTTTATCTTGATATATAATGACGAGCAATAAAATCAAAAAAAAAAAATCCGACATATTTGGAATGATCGGAAACACTTTAGTCATTCCTATTGTTTCCAATCATTTTTTTTTTTAAATGCTGCATTTTGGGGGGTTTGGCAGTATAGTTTCTGGATTTCTTTACTGCCAGTTGAAGCACCGATATGTCCTCGAACTCAGAGCAATTTGGACACCTTATAAACCCATCAGTCCAATGAACATGGATACGAATAGGGTCGGCAAAAGGCAAAGACCCTCATGAACCACTGCATGGGATTCTTTGCCTCTTGCGGTTGGGTGGTGTTGGCATTTGTGTCACGGCAGTGACAGTGTTGAACCATTAAACTGTGACGCACTACAAAAAGAGATGAATCGATCATGATAGGTCAAAGGTTGTGGCGAAACACCCTCAGCGGCGTCTAGAGAACTATCATATAGTTCCCTCATTTGAATTGCAGATAAAAGTAGTCTTTCCAACATGGTAAGCTAAGGTCCTCGGGCAGACGACGGCCGTTGCCGACGACAGCCACTGATTAGCCCTCGCACGGCCGTGTGTGTCCCTGTGCACGGCTGTGCGCAGGCCAACTGCGGCCGACGTCGGCCCAATGACCTTCTGCTATCACGAATTTGTGTTACCGGCGGGCCGGACCGACCATCAGGGTGCCCTCGACCTGGCGCGTGCTTGAAGTCAAGGAGTAAACATAGCTGTGACCCCGTGTCATTGCATAAATTAGATGTCCTATGTAAATCATGTGGACATTACAGAGAAGAAAGGCGTGCTGTGGATTCAGGCGACAGGCATACGGACTAACACAGACTAGATGGCTGGACTCGTGTGGCTTTTCTGGTCACAGTTGCCGGAACGGCTTTTTCGGGTGAGTGATATTATTTATTAACACCGCCCAAAGAGGATTTATGCAAGAAGCAAAGATCCCCCCCCCCCCCCACAAAGCGCCCCCCATACCCCCATACCCCCCATACCCCCCCCCCCCCACCGCATACACCCCCATAGCCCCCTCCCACACACACATACACACACACTCTCCCCCCCCCCCCCCCCCCCCCCCCCCGGGGCAGTTCTTTCTGATCCTACTAATACACGTGTTCCTTGGATTGATGGATTTGTGCCGAGATATAAAATGTACATCACTCAAACGCATGAGGCATAGATCCTCGTGAGTCCCCGCGACAGCGGGGGCTCATGAGGATCTATGCCTCTTGCTAGAACAAATTTGTGTGTATGTCCATTTGCCAGGCCATCTTCCTTCTTCGCTGACAACTGAGATAAGTAGCGGCTGAATTCTATTCTCGTTTGTTTGTCTATTGCAAAGACTTTGAAAAGACAGTTGCAAATCAGTTTATTAATATTTCGGGTATTTACTCGAAATATTTATAAAATGTGTTGTATCTGTATTTTCTAAGCGTGTTTCTTCCTCCGTTGCGTTCTTGTTTGCATTTTACACGACTTTGGCAGTCACTTTTGTGGCCTGGTCTGGCCTTTGACACTTGTGACTTGGTCGTTGAGCGAAGAAAGATTTTAGAAGCAAAAAAAAAAAAAAAACACGTACAGAGGCAGGCAGAGGGTGAATCAACAAACAAGTACAACCAAAATGCAAGAACCGAGCTCTGATGTGTAGGGTGGGGCGCGTATGGGCCTTTTCCGAGCGTAGGGATCTAATCTTGACCGAACTAAACTAAACTAACTAAACTAAACTAAACTAAACTGCAAGAAGCAGAGAACATAATGAGGCTGGATCGACCAGAGGCAGGCGCGATTCCCCCCCCCCCCCCCCCCTCCGAGATCAGTGGACTGAGTCAGTACACCTCATCTGCCATCGGCCGAAATAGCGAAAATCGGGTGTGGGGAAAGGGAAGGATAGGGCGGGGGTGGTGGTGGTGGGGGGGGGGGAATGCGTGGTGGATGGAAGAGGGGGAGGGCGGGGGGGGGGGGGAGCGGGGGGTGGGGGGGGTGGGGGGGTTATTAAAAAGGGACTTTCAGCATTTCAAAGTATGTTTCGCCTAGTGAAGCTGGGGGGGGGGGGAGGGAGGGAGGGAGGGGGGGGAGTACATTTAATAAAAAGTTGTGTAATCGTCCTTTCTAAGCGTCATCATTCAGCGGCATAACGTCTCTCTCTCTCTCTCTCTCTCTCTCTCTCTCTCTCTCTCTCTCTCTCTCTCTCTCTCTCTCTCTCTCTCTCTCTCTCTCTCTCTCTCTCTCTCCTTCCCCCTCGCACCCCAACATCCACCCCCGGCCTCCCTTCAGTGAAAAGCACTGGTGACCTTATCGTGCAGCAGGGTATCAAAGCGCAGCTAACTGTGTGGTCCCCGGTAGCTCATGGGGAGTACATGCTCATGACGCCTTGCAATTCTCACATGAAAACAGCCGCGTGTAAGCGATAAAAGAAAACCCGAAACAATCTTCCCCACACTCTCCATTTGTATTGCAAGGGGCTTAGATTCTCAAGAGCCATTGCAGGGTGTAGGGTATATGCGAGATTTTACGTCTCTTGCTGACAAAATGCGGCTGTCAATTTACGTCATATAACGGAGGAATCTTTTTACGACTCAGAAGAAAAAAAAAGTTCTGCATAAATCAAGGATTGAAAAAAAAAATGGAAAAAGAACCGACTGAAAAAGAAATACGTGAGAAGAAACTACACTGAAAACGGCTTGCAGACTTCTAGATCTCAAGCCTAAACCATTAGATCTCCGTCAGTCGAGTAAAACATCATTTCAAATTTACTCCCAGAAAGAGGCGTAGATTCTCATGAACGCCTACAAAGCAGGGGCTCATGAAAACCTATGCTTCTTGCACGTGGAAGATGATGGATGTCAGACCTTTTTCCAGGCAAGTGTATCTTGTGAATGATCTACGCGGTAACGTGTTCAGGCGGTGACTTCCCCTTGGAGAGAGTTTTTCCCCTTTGCCTTTGATCTTGAAGCGGGCGAAACGTCGAGCATTCAGCGAGATGATTTATCCGTTAACTGTCGCCTTGCATGTGTGTAGGTAAAAGACTGTTCGGCGCTCTCGCGTGGATTTGGTTAGTTTGTTAGTCATCTGTGTTTAACGCCGTGAAAGCGATTCCCCCCCCCCCCCCTATAAATAGATAAATAAATAAATAAAAAATAATTCCACGTTCGCAAATGGCAGCTACCCATAAACACGAATCCTATCCGAACCCGAAACGGGTCCGAAACAGAAAAAAAAAAAAAAATCGTACAAGTCCTTTTCATGCGTGTGTGTTTCCATATGTCCGATGCGATAAACGAATTCGCATCCGTCTTCGAACAAAATTTGTTAATGACGCAGGTGTTTAAGGAAAATTGCATCATCTCATTGGGTTCGGATCGTATTCGTATCGGATTCGTGCTTATGGAAACGTAACATAAACGTTACAGATTTTCTCTGATTCCAGAGCAGTTACGTACCTCACTACGCGAACACTAGAAAACAGCCCTGTTTTCCGGAAGAGACACAAATATCTCAAAAATTTGCCAAAATGAAAACGCCTACAAGCATTGATCATGCCGAGGACGGTCCCGGAAACGCTAGATCTATAAACCTTCTTTCCTCGATACACCCAGATATACATTTTGATTCTGTTAAGATTCATTAGATCCGTGTGAGACCTTCAGTATAAGTGTCAGATTATTGGTTTTCCTTTGAAAAAAATAAACTTACTGCAGAAGATTTGTGTGTGTGTGTGTGTGTGTGTGTGTGTGTGTGTGTGTGTGTGTGTGTGTGTGTGTGTGTGTGTGTGTGTGTGTGTATGTGTGTAGATGATTAGTGGATTAAAGAGTGATACTTGAAGAAAGATCAAGCCGGCATTAAAATTTATCAAAATAGAAATAAAAATAAAAATAATACTAGCTCGGATTATTTCATTATTCCCTGATTGAAAAATTGCATCACCGTTTTGTTGCTGCTGCAGACCTACAGCCCAGTCAAACGTACTTTTCATTTCGTCTTCTTCTTCTTTCGATGTTGACCCCTTACAGTACCCAGCTGCAAGTGACATAAACCCTTTATGTCTCTTGTTGGTCCTATGTTCGCTGTGCCTAACTGTATCCCATTTCCATATGTTGTTCTTCATTCGAATGTCGGTCAGTGCGCAGTCGTTTCAGACGCGAAATTCGCGATCACTGGCAGCAAAGGAGGTTAATGGGTGTGAGTACATCGTGAATCTTGGTGCTGCGTGCTCACGCTAAGCAGGCTGTATCAGCGATTTTAACCGATTTAGCCTCGATGCACCCCAGCAAGATATACGATACAGACCATCCCGAATGGTGACTGCCGAGCGTGTACAGTGCGGAGTAGAACTTTGAAAATTAATGATGAGCAATAGTCTTATTTCAGGGCTGAACGACATTAGTTTGTGGTCTTGTAATACTGCTGCGTGTACGCGCTGTAATTTCGAGAAACAAACCAATAAATAGACGCGTGTTTTGCGAGTGCACGCTTAGAAAAGACAGTTACAACACTATTTATTAATATTTCAATGTTTGTCAATATAGACCAACAAACAAATATAGAGAAACCAGTCGCTACTTGTCTTCATTATCGCAGAAGGAATGTGACAACTGGAGGATGTGTTCTCTACGGATGTAGCGACTGATCTCTATATTTATTTGTTTATTTTGAAAAAATCGTATTTACCCGAAATATTAATAAATTGCGTTGTAACTGTCTTTTCTAAGCGTGTTTCTTTCTCCGTTGGGTTCTTATCTGCAGCAAGATATAGTTTGAGCAGGCTAGTTCTGAATGGTGCCAGAACAGCTTGGCCTTCAGGCGCCAAGCTCATCTGGCACTACCCTTGAATTATCATGATCAATCCATCTCCTGCTGCAAGGTCCCGGGGCTAAATGAGTTAACACTACATTTTGTTCTGGGTTTCAGAAATAGGAATTGCCATCCAATGTATTTCTGTCAGTATGTTCATTTTGAAAAGGCGGCTTAATTCTTCTTTTTTTTCTTTTTTTTTTTTTTCTTTTTTTCTTCTTTTTTTTTTTAAAATGGACATGTAACGAACACTTTACTTGTTTAGGGCGAGCCATTGCTATTTCTTCAAATCCGAAAGAGCAAATGCACGTGCAACACAGTTTATTGAATTATCGGGTCAAAACCCGAAAATTCAATAAACTGCTTTGGACTTGTCGTTACTTATTGAGTTTCGTTCATTGTAAGGAATTTATGGGCATATTACACACATGGAAGTCACCATTTTGGCCTACACTACATCATCCAAGGGGCTACACTGTCCAAGAAACATGGACACAACATAGTGTCAGCAAGAAGCATAGATCCGCATAAGCCCCCCGAAACTGCGGGGTAGGGAGGGTGACGGGTGGGGGGGGGGGGAGGCTGCACGAGGTTGTATGTCTGGTTCGCGTTCCCTTTCGGGTCTGGATTACACATACGTACGAAGCTGTGGTTTGCATGTACACAAACCAAGGGGAATTTGTGTACAATTCTGCCAGCGCTAGCCTCACCTATCTGGTTTGTGGTTTGCATGATAACGCAGGACAATGCCAATTTACAACCAATGCTATATCGTCTTTTCCGGCTCGTTTGACTTTGACTAAGCTCCTCGCCAAAGCGCGTCTGCTTGATGAACGCAAAACAATTATTGCGGTAATCACAATTACAAACTGCGCCAGGCTGAAGTCTGGTTCAGACCCGCCACTGCGTCATCTGCAGGAGGCATAGATTCACATCAGCCTTTGCAGTCGCAGGGGCTCACGAGAATCTATGTCTCTTGCCTACCTGAAAAGAATAGCTCAAACTCATCTTTAAGTTATGATTTCTTTTCGGTTTACCCCTTGACCCTTAGTGGATGGACGAGGATTTCACGTCTGGAACCCCACACTGAGCCCACTGTCGGACACTCGGACTGAAGAACACAATGAAATGGGACCAAACTTGGGCACACAGAACAAACGACTAACAAGAGACCTAAATCCTCATGAGCCCCCACTGTGGCGGGGGCTCATGAGGATTTAGGTCTCTTGCAGATGGACAAGTAAAGGGTTAAGCTTTGAAATGATGATCAATGGTCTGATTTCACGGCTGAACGACGTTAGTTTGTGGTCTTGTAATAGGCTACTGAGTATACGCGCTGTAATTTCAAGAAACAAACCAATAAATGGACGTGTGTTTTGCGAGTGCAATTGTCCGTCAGTGATGAAGTTGTGGTTGCAAACGGGAAGCAGGATTATGTAAGCCGCAACTACAATAACAAACTCCTTTAGTATCATAATGGTTTATTTATTTATTTATTTATTTATTACTTATCTATTTCATTCATTCATTCATTTCTTCTTTCTTTCATTCACTCCATTCGTCCTTCCTTCTTTCGTGTATTTGTATTTATTTATTCATGTATTCATTTATTTATTATTTAATTTATTTATTTATTTATTTATTTATTTATTATTTATTTACTTATTTATTATTAGTTACTTATCTATTTCATTCATTCATTCATGTATGGCTTCTTTTCTTTATTCGTTTCTTTCTTCCTTCCTTCATTTCTGTATTTATTTATTTAGTTAGTTCAAGTTTCTTTCTTTGCTGGCGATAACTGGTAATGTTATTTTTTTTTTAATTCTCAAAGCCTTCACTTTCGGAACATCAGCACCATAAGTGCCAACCAGACGCAAAAGGCATAGGTCATTCCCGTGTACCGAGCAAGGGAACACGGAGCCTGACTAGTTCACTAAGAAAGTGACGCCGGTTAGGGATTGGGGTTAACGCGTGCATCACTGACATTTTAAATTCGGATTGTAATCTTTCAAAACATCTGTTTCGATCGAAATGATACGCCGCCAAAACCAGACTGTGGTTTAGCTTTGTAGACAGTTGAAACACATTTTTAATTTAACGTATCATTGCCATCGAACAATCCTCTCTCGTAGCATCCTAGCTTTATCATTTGCCTGTCCAATTGTCTCTTTTTATGCTCGATATCACACGCTAAACACGGCGTTACAAAAGTAAACTGACCTCCCATTGGTTCGTCTGTCCGCGCGTCGTTATAAACCTGTTCACGGTTGGTCTAACGATGTTTATACACCCTCGCCTCTATAGCAGTGTTTACAATAGACTCGCAAGCTTAATCACCGGTAATCTTCTTCGTCCAAGAACCACAAATATAAGAAAAAGGTCCATTTTTACAAACAAGGGGCATAGAGCCTCATGCATGAAGGTTTTCGTGGGGATTGTATAGCAACAATCCCCCTGTGCATGCTGTTTTTCTTCAGAGATATGAACGAGAGGTCAAATTTTACAAACAAGAGGCATAGATTCTCATGGTTTCCTGCAGCCTTCGGCTGCAGGGACTCATGAGAATCTATGCCTCCTGAATGATGGATGGGGAGTTGATAGTGGACTGTACACAAATCGCCCGCCGTGCGTTTGTTATTATACTCACGCTTTCATGACCATTAGTAAAGGAGCCAGTACCAGCAAGCTAAACATCAGCGGGTGTCTGGCGTGTTAGTTTGGATACTGGATACCTTTTTCGTGCCCAGGGCCAACGTAAGGAGGGCTGCAATAAAACCGCGACACCTTCAAATAGACACCACGCAGTGGACTAGTCCACACAAGCAGTTTAAGACATTCGCGTCGTGTCGCTACGGACACGCGGCAAATTGCCGCGTGTCCGTAAGCGGCACGTCGCGAATGAGTTAATGGCACGACCATGCTAGCCTGGCCGTTTCATCTGGAGCCGTGTTCATCCAACCATTCAATATTTAACCCGTTTAGTACCAGCTGACGCATACCGTCTGTGTTTCTGAAATCTTCGTTAATTCAACAAGAAAAAGCCCAAGACAAACATGGCTCAAAGTTGCGCCAGCATCGATCCCCCATAAGAGTCCGCAACTGGCTTATGAGGATCTATACCAATTGCAGTTGGTGGTGTTCATGTTTCCTTGGCACTGAACGGGTTAAGACTGTATTTCATGTGTCATACTGTCAGTTGAAATCCAGACTAAAACAAGTGGTGACTGCCAGCGTGTAAAAATACAACAACAACCAAACCAACCAAACAAACAAACAAACAAACCAAAAAAAAAAAAAAAACCATCAACTAATAAACACGTTGGACAAGTAATACCATATTTAATAATTTTCAATGTAGACATAGAAACACATTGGGCTACTAAAAAAATATTTCCCTTTTTTTAGGTGAGAGATGTAACGCATCAGCAGTTGCATCTCTTGACTCAACAGGAGAAGTATCTCATTGTATTTTCTCTCTCTACGTCTCTTTTGAAGAAGGTTTTAACATGTGTTATGCCCGACCTTTTTAAGCGTGCTTCTTGTTGGGTATGTCTTCGAATTTTACACCTTTTTTTTTTTGCCTTGATTTTGTTCCATCTCATTCTTTTAGTAGACATATTATACATTTATACACGGCTGCAGGCTAGCGGCTTTTAAACCGAAAAGATATTGCTACGATTGATTATTTCTTCGTCCACAGGATGAATAAGTCGTAAGGGTCGCAGTAAGTTTAAACCGTTCCTGCCACAGTAAGTACATTTTTGTTTCTGAAATCTGTGTGCCTTCAACGACCAAAAGCCAACACCGTCCAAGAAACATGGATACAAATTGGCCTCAGCAAGAGGCATAGATCCTCATGAGCCCCCGCAATTGCGGGGGCTCATGAGGATCTACGCCTCTTGGGGATGTTTGGAGTTCTGTCTATGTTGTGTACTTCGCTATCGTTTTTTGCTGGGAGTCGTTTGTTGTTAACGTAACCTCAATACTGACTTTTGCCTAATACTATACTTTCCATACAAGCCCACTAACAAACGGTGAGTGTCAGTTTCCACTGCACGCGCGCGGTAACTGACGACATTTGCATAGCGATGAGTGACGCACGCGCCTACCGTTCTCCAACTGTTGGGGGTTGCTGTCAGCTCAAAGAACGTGGAGTCGGAGATTAACACTATCTGGTTACCACGGAAACAGCTCCCGGCATTCGTCGCGTCAACTTCGGGTGACGAGAACGTCGAGAAAGGTGATGACTTATTGCTTTTGACGCGGGTTTATTCCCCCCCCCCCCCCCCCCCCCCCCCCCCCCGCTGATGCGTCTATTTTCGGGTTAACTCAATCAATGCCGAGGGAAAAGTGAACACGATCCGACTGCAAGAGACATAGATCTTCATGAGCCCCCGCAGTTGCGGGGGCTCATGAGGATCTATGCCTTTTGCTGAGACCACTTTGTGTCCCGGCAAGTGCTTTGGACAGTTGTGGCTCGGTTCAGCTAACGCGGCTTTCAGAAACAAAATGTACGTACATGGCAGGGAAGGGGTTAACACACAAAGACGAGGAGACGTGAAACGCGAGGCATCTATTAACCTTTTCACACGTGACACAACTACATGA
>BTPG01000001.1:331687609-331702609 GCA_036245525.1 Semisulcospira habei | reverse complement strand
CTCTGTGTCAGTCTGGCTGCACGCGGTTTTGACGCGGGGAGGCTGTTGCATTGTACCAGCATGACTCGAGCGCCTTTGGGTTGTGTTGTCAGCTGATTGTGCCTCGTGTGGCACGACATACACTTTTATACTTAAATCTTTAAATTTCAAATCTATATAGGATGTTATGTTATGTGTGTGTGTGTTTGTTTGTCTCTGTGTGTGCATGTGTGTGCGTGTGTGTGTGTGTGTGTGTGTGTATGTGTGTGTGTGATGGTGTGTGTGTGTGTGTGTGATGGTGTGTGTGTGTGTGTGTAGACGAAAGAGGTAAAATGGGTGACTGTCTTTACCATCCTTATGGAAAATGGGGGGGGTGTATAATTCTGGGTTCCCAAGTCAGACACCCATTTTTTCTGAGGGTTGTTTCTGCATTGTCTTGCGGTAAAGATTCATAAAATGTAAAAAAAAATCCGTTTTTCTCATTTTGGCGTTAACACATGCACTTTTGTGTTTAATAGACACGCCGGTAGTGTGTTTGAAAACTTGTCCCTCCCAGCAATGTGTGTATTGTGCACACAGAACCCTGAAAATGAGCATGTATCATGTATTACATCACCCTTCTCAGCTATAAATAACTTCATAGCTGATATGGGTCAGGGGGGATATTTTGTTGTTTCAGGGTGTAAATTGTTGATGTTTCTACAAAATTAGGTTTGTTATTTGAGGGTGTGGTTGTTTTGTTAAAAAAAAGTGTTGAGTTGTAATGTACTTCCGGGGTGATGTGGAGAAAGGTCATGTCTAGTGAACAACTTTGAGATTCATGTATACGTTCACCAGGGACTTAGCCTATTCGTTTTCTACGTTTGTTTCCATGTCAGATGAAGAATATTTGATCTGAAACGTCGTTGTTTGTTTCTATTTTAAAGGGTTTTCCGCCACTATCTTCTGTTTTAGTTTGACTTGGCCTATAATTATATTCGTGCGCCGGTTGCTAAGAAGTGAAGTGATTGTATGAGTGCGCATTGTAAGAGAGGACGTTTAGACTTTGGGTGAGGCTGCTGTTGTCTTTTGTCCTGCCCGACCTTTTGGTTGAACCTGTTGCTTTATTTTGTAGGTTTGTCGATGTTATCAATGCCGCATCTCCTTTTGGATTGTATGCACAAATTGATTGAATGGAAATGACGTCACAGAGTCAGCGTCGTTTCATGCGTCGTCTGCTACAGTCAGGCGTTTAGTGCAGTTAAAAGAGTGCAGGCTTGGATGGGCCATTTTCTGATGTAATAGTAAAGTATTATTTGTGTGAATGCTGTCCGTTTGAAGGAAGGTTGATTGATTGTACATTGCTTAACGTCCCGACAGCAACAAGACTTTCTCAGGACGTGCCTGCACTGCTAGTGACAAAAACTCAACAGAATATTGAATGTATGTCGCCAGCCGGTCCAATACGTTAAATAAAACCTACAACATGGGGCCTAAATAAAGCTAAGACCATTTAGCAACACACATCGAATATCAAGAGCCACAGGCAGCGCAGACAGTAGGGAGAGTTTAAAAAAGGAAAATGCAGGTGAATGGACCAAGGGTAGACAGAAACACATGCCCCCGGAATATAGAGAAAAACCCACCCTGTGGGGCTGACCAGGGTGCCCCTGGGAACTAAAAAGTCCCCCAGGGCAGACCCGGTTGGGGGTGTTTGAAGGAAGGACTGGAAAGTCGAGTGTTGAGGGCAGACCGGTTGGGGGTGTTTCAGGGAAGGACTGGAAAGTCGAGTGTTGAGCGAAGAAAGAAGGCGAGGATGGGAAAAATATCCAGCACTATACGTTGGTTGGAATAGATGCATATCAGTTACGACACGCTTGTAAATTAAAACACTTTTAACCCCACCCGGGTCTGCCCTGGGGGACTTGGGTGGGGTTAACTACTTTTTATTTCCCAGGGGCACCCTGGTCAGCCCCACAGGGTGGGTTTTTCTCTCTATTCTGGGGCATGTGTCTCTGTCGGCCCTTTGTCCATTGAGCTGTATTTGCCTTTTTAAAACTCTCCCTACTGTCTGCACTGCCTGTAGCTCTTGATGTTGGATGTGTGTTGCTAAATGGTCTTAGCTTTATGTAGGCCCCATGTGTTAGGTTTATTTAATGTATTTGACCGGCTGGCAACATACATTCAATGTTCTGTTTAGTATGTTGTTGTTTTTCCACAAGCAGTGCAGGCACGTCCTGAGAAAGCCTTGTTGCTGTCGGGACGTAAAGTAATGTACAATAAAACACTTTTAACATTAAGAAAAGTTGAGTTAAAAGAGGTTTTAAAACAGTTTTCATAAAAACTTTTGCCCGACACGCTTCTAAAAACAACATTTTCTTAGTTTTAAACCTTGTACCGCGCCATAAACGCTGCGATTGCTTTTCAGTCTTAGCTGTCCTATAGTGTGGAATGTGGGACTTTGCCAACTGGATCCATCTGGTGCAATGAGTATTTGTGAGTGGTTCGACGTGCAACTCAGTGTGCGCCTCTGAAATGACCTACTGATTCCACTGATAATGAAAATCTTTCATTCATAAGAGCGCATTGAGCAGCTCTATAAACCAAAAGTGATGACCCCCCTCTTCCCCCCCACCCCCCCCCACCCCACACACACTTCTCCCCCCTCCCCCAACCCCCTTACAACCCCACTCAAACAATCATAATAGTAAAATCAACCAAAGGTATCTTTAGTGAGGTATTTTCACTGTAATCCCAGTTTTGTGTAAGAGGCACCCACTTTTGGGGTAAAAACCCATTTTTTTTCCATCCAGTGGCTCTGTTTCTTGAAAATGTCTATTTTATTTTAAGTTGTAGAGCTTAGTTATAAGGTGAGTTCTAAACATTCGCATCAACTCCAGAGCCCTAGAATAAATAGAAATATGGGAACCCATTTTCACATAAAATGGTAGGTAACCCAGACTGATGGTTTTGTGTTCATGTGTGTGTGTGTGTGTGTGTGTGTGTGTGTGTGTGTGTGTGTGTGTGTGTGTGTGTGTGTGTGTGTGTGTGTGTGTGTGTGTGGTGTGTGTGTGTGTGTGTGTGTGTGTGTGAAGGGTTGTGCCGGCTTGGCTTTGCGACTGCAGGCGACAATCTAATCTGGCACAAACCTGTGCACGCAATCGCGCACGCAATCGCGCGCGCCTGTGTGTGTGTGTGTGTGTGTGTGTGTGTGTGTGTGTGTGTGTGTGTGTGTGTGTGTGTGTGTGTGTGTGTGTGTGTGTGTGTGTGTGTGTGTGTGCGGATAAGAGATAGATTTTGTGTACGTTATTTTGTTTTGTAGTGTGTAGCAAGGACAAGAATGAAAAACAGGTATGCTCGCCTATTCTTTTATCCTTGGAAAATAAGTTTCATTTCATTCCATTTCTCTCTCTCTCTCTCTCTCTCTCTCTCTCTCTCTCTCTCTCTCTCTCTCTCTCTCTCTCTCTCTCTCTCTCTCTCTCTCTCTCTCTCTCTCTCTCTCTCTCTCTCTCTCTCTCTCTCTCTCTCTCTCTCTCTCTCCATTCTCCCCCGCCCCTACCCACACACCATCGAGCCCCGAACCCCTCCAGCACTGACCTTTTGAATATTCATCACTTGTTCAACTGTCAGTGTCTTTCCAAATTTACACTGTGCCAAAGTATACCAGCCTATTGATTGCGGATTACCATTGCATTGTAATTCAAACGCCGCATACCCCCAACCCCTCCACCGCCCCTCCCCCCCCCCACCCACACCGCCCCCCCCCCCCCCCCTATATGACTCCGAAACACCAGATGTAAATGCGCGCGACCAAACGCGCAGCTCGTCACAATTTCTCAAAATGTAGGTCTGTTGTCTCTTGCGTACCGCCGTATGTGGTGTTCGTTATAGTAGTGATTACAACTTGTGAGCAAAGAGTTCTAAGCCGGGGCGGTCGAAGTTTGCCCGCGCACGTACGTGCGCGGGAAAACTTCGACCGACTCCGGCCTGAGATGGGATTAAAAAAAAAAATACAATGTAGACACTGAGAGGCTCTCAACATTTACCAGTGTGTGTTGGTCTGTGATTTTGGGTTTTGCGACTTCGAGTCAATGTCCAGAATCGCAGATTAGCACGCTCAGATATATAGCTCAGAGACAGTATGATTGATTGAATATTGTTTTGATACCCGCATAGTCAACGTGCGTGAGAAATCTTTATTGCACGAGGTCTCTCAGGTGAAATTCGCCCGATTTCAGTCGTGTCCGAGGAAACCTCACACTTCAAAACTTCAAAGGGTACCGGCCAGTAATTAAGTAGCCTCTGAAAAAGCTAAATACGTCGAGAAAGAAAAAAAAAGTAGGAAAAAAGCACTGTCAGGGGAGAGAATTGTGCATTATCGACCAATGATCATACATCTACTTTGTTCTAAGCACACAAAAAAAGATAGGAAAGAGGGGTGCGCTAAGTGAGTGACCGGAAACTATGCATATGGAAGCCCTCACATGAGTCATGATTTGTATTGGTGTTTTCGATTTTTCTTAATATAGTACAACACTAAACTCATTCTAGATCTCCGCCAATGAATACGCGGCTATTTGACGCGTATCAGGGCCTAAAGGAACTTTCTTTGATGTTTCAAAAATATGAATCTCTTTCCACTTCCTGTTGCGAACGCCGTGGCCCCGAACTCATCTCGTTTCCGGCGGTACATGTAATCCGGTTTAGATCTGTGTTCCTTGACTTGTTGAATGCCCAGAAAATCTGAACATCACCACGGCAAATGCAAGAAGTATAGATCCTCATGAGCCCCCGCATTTGCGGGGGCTCATGAGGATCTATACCTCTTCCTGGCACCACTTTGAGTTCATGTTCTTGGTGCATAAAGGGATTTTTTGGGTGTTGAATTCACGCAGACTGAAAAAAAAACGTAGTGTGCGTCAAGTAGCACTGAAAGGGTTACGGTTACATGGTCCAGAATATTCAGTCTTAAATCAGTTATCTTTCATGGTAAGTTGGAAAATTTCGCTTCCACGACCCCCCCCCCCCCCCCCAATCTCCCCCCCCCTCCCCCACACACCCCAAGTGGTACCATCAATCTGTCTCAGTTTCGTCCCTTATTTCAGATCACACACTTGCTACACGTCCTGAAAGGAGACCTACAAGGACCAGCGTGCGTGGGTGGGTCTTTGATTCTTTTTATCTTTTTTTTTTCCCCTTGTCTAGCGCCAGACCCACTTTGTTTGCAGATGTAAATAGGACTGACGTTTTACAGCAAAAGTCATATTTTCTCATGTGCCCCTGCTACAGCAGGGACACATGAGAATATATGCCATTTGCAGATTAAAGAACCTACATATAAATCTGCTCTCTTTACTTTTACCAGTGGGCGGTCCAAGCAGCTGGCACCTTTTGCGATTGATCTTAGAGGATGTTTTGGTTTTAGACTGACTTGTAGAAAGGCAAAGTAAAATATGAGATATCGGTATGGTCAAACAGGTTGTTGAGAGGAGCATGTTCTTAATGCAGAGATGGATCAGTTGCTTGTTGGGGGAGGGGGGTGTCGAACTTTCGAAACAACGGGCCAGTTGCATGACTGAGTTTAAATCCTGTGCAAGCCACTTAGCAAGGTGCTCCGCGATAGCGGAGCACCCTGCTGAGTGGCTGGCGCAGGACTAAACTCACTCATGCAACTGAGCAAAAAAAAACAAAAAAAAAAAACGCTTAGGCCAGATTTACCTTGTCCGCTGCCTTCTTAAAGCTATAGAACGAATGAGGGGTGGGTGGGTGGGTGGTGGGGATGGGGTGGGGGTGGATGGACGTGTGAGGAGTTATTGTGGTTCCTATCTCTTTTTCCTGTTCTTTTCCGGTTTGGTGGCGGTGATTGTCTGTCTATCTCTGTGTGCGTGGAACCCCTAGGAACAGTCTTCCCATGACATACAGAGGCAGTGAGCCGAAGTCCGTATCAGAAGGAGGGGCCAGTAGCAGGTTTGTTGCCTAGAACACTTGGACAGCTAAACAATTAAGGAGTGGAACCAGAAGACTAGTCTGTCTTTGAACTCGGGCCACCTGCATGTCAAAGTTCAAAGGTCGCTCAGTGGTCATGTGAGGTCTGGACACGGGTAGTTACAGTCTGAAAACCCGATACCCTCCTCCCTCTAAAACACGTAGATGTCAATAGGGCTCATCCACACTAACAAAAAGACTGGATGTAACAAGAGATTTTTGGACACACTGGCGGCAGCGAATCCATGGAGGTAACCAGTGTGGGGTTTTGGATTGATGATTTTTATTTGAGCATGGTAGTTGAGTCCATGAAATTATTTCCATGTAGCTCATTGGTATTGAAAAAGCAAAAGAAATGCGACCTTTTTGTAATCTTTAAAAACACTAATGTTTTTCCGCGGATGATTCCAAAAATATCGCATAACTTTTGCTCGTCAGTATTTTTAAACTGACATCACTGAACGTGGGTACAGAAACGCACGACAATACCCCCTGAAAATTTTGCCTCTTTGCAACAACAATTTCACGACTATCTCTAGTCTTCTCAACGTATCCTGTGTTTGTACCTGCCCACCCACGCACCCACCACATCTACACCCACCCTTCCGTCCCGGTCTTCTTCAGTACCATCTTCGAGAGTGTCGACTCGGATACGCGGCTATACAATACAATACAATACAATACAATACAATACAATACAATACAATACAATACAATACAATACAATACAATACAATAATACTTTATTAATCCCTCATGGGGAAATTCCCATTTTTGCCACCACAGGTGCTGCTTACATTCACTCACTCGCTCATTCCACAAATTACAATAATAGAGCTACACAATGGACAATGACTCGGGACGGGTGAAGCCCGTCGCTAAGGCATCTCATGGCCGGCGCCAGTGGCCTCATCCCGACCCGAACCTCCCTGACAAAAACAGAATACTAAGACAGCCCTATGTCTCCTGAACACACTATTATAATGTTCTTTAGTTCCTACTTGGCTAAAACTAGTACATAAAACAAGTTAACAACATAAACAAAATACCCGCGTCGATACGGAGATGATCTCCGATCTAGACAACATAAAACTGAACAACGGTCAAACAGCACCTGGGGGCCCGTCGCCGCAATAGTACAGCGCCCGTGTTTAGACAGTCGCTCCGGCATAAACAGTCACCACCTTAATTATACTGAACTTAACTAGTATATATATATAACTTCATAGTCATTTTAAAAACAAACGTAGTAGAACTACATCATTAACGTGAAAGTAGTCCAAAATGGTTTCCGAAAAAGTACACACGCGGCTGTTCATTAAGAAACACAGTCACTGCGGATGCGGTGCGTAACGAATGAGTTAAAATAACACATTGCAATACATATTTGAGCTGATTGCTTGTGTCCTCGTCAGTGTATCACAGGTCGGGAGGCATATCGGCCATGACTGTTCAAAGGTGGTGTCAAACGAGCTTGGAGCCGCAAGCCTGAAGGTAGTCTGGGACCACTCTTCAACTGTCACAGTCTGTCTTTCTCTGCTACAGTGTATCAAGTCTTTTTTTCTTTTTTTTTTTTGTCTTTTTTTTTTTTTTTTTTTAATCAACCCATACACTGTGATATTTACAAAGATCTACGACAATGCCATTTAGTAGTACCCCCTGATGAGTTCCACTGCGTTCTTTTCTGAACGGCAAAGCGTGCTGACGTCATAAGATCCGTGACTGACTTGCGCGAATGAGAGAGTTAAACCTGCGAAAGCAACTAAGCAAGGTGCTCCACAAAGCACCTTGCTCAGTGGCTTACGCAGGGTTAACGATCTCTCGTTCAAGTCTACCTCGGAGTCTATTTTCATCAATCGACTGCGACGACCGAAACAATAGAACACACGACACGTGATACGCGTAGAACGGAAGAATTGTAGCGTTCAACAGAAAAAGCCCACATCATTTCTGTGTGTGTTTGTCAGTTTTTGTTTCACCTATTAGATTTTAGCGGAATAAATTCATGAATAAGTCTTGCTGCTACTGGGGCGCTTAGTACAGAGTAGTTAAGCCATTTAGCCACGAGTTCCTGCAGCAGGAGAATAATTGACCATATTAATTCAAGGATAGTGCTAGATTAGCTTGGCGCCGCTAGGCGCCAAGCTAATCTAGCACTATTGGCGCCGTCAGGCGCCAAGTTAATCTGGCACTACCCTTGAGTTATCATGGTCAATCCACCTCCTGCAACTGGTACAAGTCTCACTTCCAAAATTTGGGAAATGCACTTGTGGGGCTAAAAGGTTATCAGCATACACTCTCTCTCTCTCTCTCTCTCTCTCTCTCTCTCTCTCTCTCTCTCTCTCTCTCTCTCTCTCTCTCTCTCTCTCTCTCTCTCTCTCTCTCTCTCTCTCTCTTTCTCTCTCTCTCTAGTCAACAGAGAGCCTGCGGCCCATTTTTAGTACCGCTTATGACTGTCCTAGATGTAGGCAAATCTATTTCCAGTTTAAAGAACAAATCGTCTTGCGGTCCAGATGGCATTAGTAGTCAGATTTTAAAACTATCTCTGCCCTACGTCGTCGAATCCCTGACCTTTATTTATAATTTATCGATCAGACATAACGTTTTTCCCGACGAGCTGAAAAAAGCGAAGGTAATCCCGCTTCCCAAAAGCAAAGATTTATGCAACCTAAACGAGTACAGGCCCATTTCCATATTATCCAGTATTTCAAAACCGCTCGAGAGACATATCCATACTCATCTTCTAAACTTTCTGGAGCAAAACCATCTGATAACTGCAGCACAATCAGGATTTCGACCTCTACATTCGTGCCAAACTGCCCTCAATCATTTAATTGATAAATGGCTCTCTGCCATAAATGACAATAAAGTATCAGGTACAATCTTTCTTGACCTGAAAAAAGCTTTTGATCTTGTCAACCACTCTATCCTACTAAAAAAAACTACCATTCTATCACATTGACTCAAATACTGTCTCCTTTATATCTTCCTATCTCAGGGACAGAACACAGAAAGTACTGCTAAATGGCAAGTATTCCTCTGATGGTTTAGTAACTTGCGGTGTTCCACAAGGGTCTATTCTAGGGCCCTTATTATTTAATCTTTTTATTAATGATCTGCCACTGTGCATATCTCATTTAGACGCAAACTGCGATCTGTTCGCAGATGACACGACCATACACACATCTGATAAAGATATCACAACCATTAATGAGGTACTCCAACAAAGTCTTGATGAAGTAGCAGGCTGGTGCAGTGATAATCACATGATTATTAGTATTCCAAAGACAAAGAGCATGTTAGTTACTACACGTCAGAAACAGCAGCATGGCCTACCACCTTTAACACTTTCCTTAGATAGACAGCTTGTTGAACAAGTAACTAGGCATCGCTTATTAGGCGTTATAGTGGACAACCAATTAAGCTGGGAGCCGCATACTGACTCAATATGCAAAACAATCTCCAAAAATTTGTTCCTGTTATCAAAACTACGCCATATAGTTAATACTGATATCCGTAAACTCTTTTTCCATGCGCATATCAAAACGCATTGTGACTACAGTTCTACCGTCTGGGATGGATGCAGCGAAGTTCACATGAAAAAAGTTAATTCCTTGTATCGTCGGGGCATTAAATTAATACTTCCCAGTCCTACTTCGACTGATGAAAAATTAAAATCTCTCAAGTTACTAACATTGAAGAAACAGTTTGAATTTAATCGCTGTGTTCTACTGCACAAGATCATGCACGGAAAAGCCCCACCCTATCTAAAAACTCTATTTTCCGACAATAATAGGAAAAACACGAGAAATAGTTTGATCCACCTTCCAAAAATTAGATTAGACATCTGTAAAACCAGTCTGTCTTTTTCAGGCGCTAAAGCGTGGAATATGTTACCTCCACACCTGAAATCAATTTGTAAGATTAGCGTCTTCAAAGATCGCCTCCATAAATATTTACTTCAGAAGTAATAGTATGTTCGGCTCCCTTATGCTACTATTCGTATAGTTAGTACAGTTAGTGACAAGTTTCCTATTACCTAATACTTTTCTACTGTTGCTACAGATTATGTAATAGTTCGACTGTCTGCATTAACATGTCAGGTTCATACCTGTGTATATAATTATATATATATATATATATATATATATATATATATATATATATATATATATATATATATATATATATATATATATTTTTTTTCTTTTTTCTCCCTCTGAGTGGTGGTGGTGGGGGAGAGGGGGGGAGGGGGATGGGTCTTTTTACTTACATATGTTTTATCTTTTGATGTATCGTCTGATGTATTTTTATATGTGTAGAGTAGCAGGACAGTTTAGAAGATAGGCATTGCTATGCCTAAAACTTTTTATCCTGAATAAAAACGTTTCATCATCATCATCTCTCTCTCTCTCTCTCTCTCTCTCTCTCTCTCTCTCTCTCTCTCTCTCTCTCTCTCTCTCTCTCTCTCTCTCTCTCTCTCTCTCTCTCTCTCTCTCTCTCTCTCCCTCTCATCTTCCTCCTCCAGCCGCCGGCGGGGTAAGACGTGTAAGTCTTAGCTCCGTCGTGCAGCCAACCGTGACGCTTTGGATTGCTTGATATACTGTGTACTATGTGTTTTTCTATGTAAGCTGTGGACTTTCTTATACTTTTTAAACATTATTCCAGTGGACGTGCATACTAACTATCATCACACGGATATCCTAATGCTTGTGTTGTGAGTGTGAGAAGTGTGCAGGACAAAGCACACTATTTTCCCCGGATGATATCATATTGTGTACGTGTGATGCGAGTTGTGCCCAGACTGAAGCCAGTCTTTGTCCGTCGTGCAAGGTAAATCCGATCATACGAACTATCACTTTACGATATTCTTCTCGTAATTTTGAACGCATCGTCATCCACTTTGTTTTCTGGAACTCATTGAATATAGTAGAACTTACGCCTGCCATTGTCTATATTTTTCGTTCAATTATATATTTCATCCCTTGCACTGTCAGTAACTGTGAGGAGTTAGACTGTGACTAGAGCAGTCTATTGCTGAACTTCAGATCTAAGCAGCCAATGTTTGCTTTTCGGCTTACTGACTCTGTGACACGATGCTGTATCGTCTCCACCAGACTCCACTCCTGTCAGCCCTGCAGACACGCTGGCACTTCCTGAGGGGTGTCACAATGTTTGCTGATCCCACCACCCTCCACACCTACCCTTGTTTCTAACTTTCTAAAGTTGGCGCTGAGTGCCCGGTTACAGCATACCACCAAGTCCGAGTCGCGATGGCATCTTCATCCCTCTCTCTAAGTGTCGTGACGCAAGACCCCACCCTCGCCAATCCCTTTAAGAGAGAAAACCCGGTGCTAAAGGACACTGCGTGCGGCCAGCAAACGCGTTTCTACAGCAACGGCCCCAATGGCGTCATCACCCTCAAGCGCTGGCGAACTGCCCTCTACCACCGCTACGTCAACCTGCTCCAGGCAAGAGGCGGTTACACTGTAGTCTGGAGGGACACAGACGCCAGAAATGAACCTGTAGAGTGTGGTGACTCCTACCTGGATTGTTCCAATCCTGACATTCCCGATGACTTGGGAAAAACATTCATACAAATCAGGGGGAGAGCAAAACCAAAAATCACCATCACCCTCTACTTCCACGTGCGTCGCAAGACTGGCGGCACCTGTCTCATTCAGGGACACAACAAGGACACGTGGGTCCTAAGCGAATATGACTCTTTGTGTACATTCGTACAACAGCTGAAAGACGGCTGCGCAGACCCTGCTGACAATGTCCCTGTTGACATGCCGCGTGACCAGTCATGCGATCCCACCATCTCCCCGATAGTATCATTCCCAGACACCCCTCCTCGGGCAATTTTGGACTCATCCCTCCCCTTAATCGGATTGGAGGCTGACGACTCTACCTCCCTATCGCCGATTGTTCAGTCCTGTAACCCTCGGAACAGCTCCGCTAATCTTGTCCCCGAGCCTCTGACCGTGACCACCGTCAGCGCTGTGAGTGACATGACCAGTGACGGCCCGCCTACCCCGCCCTCCATCCCACACCCCTCCTCCAGCGGGCCACATCTACGGGATGATCTCCACTCCACCCTCTCTGTTCACTCTGATGTTCCTGCCAGTCAGTCCCTTGCCACTACCCCCTCCACACCCGAACCTGCCCCCTCCACACCAAGTCCTGTCAGCCATATTGTTACCCAAGTGGCGTCTACGGGTGACGTCACCACCGAGGACTTGACCTCGCCCGGGTTACCCGTCTCGTGCACTCAGGTGGATTCTGATTATAGCGAGCTGGTGGTGTCCGGTGTCCGAGACGAAAAGCCGCTTATCATCCTAAAGCTGCAGACCCAACTCTGCAACAGCCAGGCCGCCGTCGAGGCTCTCCATCAAGAGTTGTGTCAGCTGAGAACTGTCACTATGCTAAATATTAAGCAGATTGACAGTAAGGTGTGCGAGTCCGCGGTGAAGATGGCAAATGACCTCCGGATGTTAGAGTCTTGTATGTGTGGCAAGATGTCCCACTTACATGATCAAATGACAAACATGGCAGAATTTCACTGTCTCGTCGACGACACTCTGCAAAGACTGAACTCTGAACAAGGGCTACCTCTGGCCTCTGGCCAAACCCCCCAACTACTAGTGTCAACAACGCCTGAAGGCTCTATGCCCGTAAACAGTGATACAATCAGTAGTATGAAGCCTGTGTCCACTACAGCTGGTGATGTGATCCCAGTAAGGATTACCGTTCCTAAGAACAACCCTCCGAGTAGCCAGAAAGAGCAAGCCCCAGGGAGTGCGGTTATTACGGTCAACGTTGCCTCCCCTATCGCAGACAGCCACCGTGAGGGGAGCGGGCCGTCTCAGCCTGGCCAGCGGCAAGGGGGCGGTAATCGGATTGCCGGGAGCCAGCAGCAGCGCAAGGACTTTCTTCCGTGCGAGCGGGTCTTTGATCACAACGTAGAGGTAGACACAACCACGCTCGTCATCGGGGACTCCGTCGTGCGAAACTTCAAGGGAGAGAAGATGACCATGTACCAGGGCCAAAAGGTACAGGTCATCTCAATATCCGGCCTGCAAATCTCCCACTTGACTGACTGGCTCAAGCAGCAGCCGCAGTCACCCCGCGTCCAACTGGTCACCTTCCACGTAGGGGTGAACGATTGCAAGACGCATGAAATCACCAGTCAGCAGTGGGAGAGACTGGTCACTTCTTGCAAAGGCGTGTTCCCCAAAGCAAGCATCCAGGCCTCATCCATCTTGCCTGCTGCCCAGGGGAAAAACTCTCGCCTTAACCAACGTATTTCCCCCTCCAACGCAAATCTGTGCCACGTGGCAAAGAAGATGCGCGCTATCTTTGTTGACAATGCGGGCGTGTTCCTAGCCCCAAGCGGTCTTCCCCGGAAGGCGCTGTACCGTGTGGACAACAAAGGCCGACTTGACCCCATTCATCCATCCCACGTGGGAACCCGGAGGCTTGCCGGCAATATCAAGTACGGTGGTCCAGCTGTCAACCAGGCTGATGCAATTACTCACCAACACAGAAGCTCTCAGGCGACCACTAAGACGAAACTCTACTCAGAGGCCTTAGCTGGTGGTAGCTTGAATGTACAGAGTGGCACTTCCACTTCTGACACTATTGTATCCGGTTCTGCTGGTCCCACATCACCAGTACAACTACCTCTACGCCAGGAGCCTCAACCACAGGACCATGAACAACTTCAACAGCAGGAGCAGCTGCAGCTACAACAGGCGCAGCAACAACATTTACAACAGGAGCAGCAACATCTACAACAGATGCCCTTCATGCCGGTTCCTGACTGGCAGCAACTCCAGTACCATCATCTGCTGCAAATACATACCAACTCTTCAACTGCAGCACCCTGGCAACAACCACAGTACCCGGATGGTTGCCATGGTGTGTGGTCGAATCATCGCCCAGCAACCAGTGTATCTGCTTATCCGGTTAATAGTCTGCCACCGTACCACCAGTTATGCCAGGTGCCCACAGCGAATGGTGCCAATGGATACGTCAGCTACTTACGCGGTTGGTAATTCAGTGTCGTGTGATCAGTGATCCTTCACCGTTGTGCTTCGCAGATTTCACCGTGGGTGTGTGAGGCAGTTCATTATTACGTCAGTGTTACGTGTGCTTCTTTATATACGGTTCTTCTGCGTTCGCTTGTGATTTATTCCAAAGCAGTGATTGACTGTGTGCCTCAAATTCTGTGATTTTCTCGCCTGGTTTGATTACCAAAGCTCCGCTAAGTTTTCATTGTGACAGTACGGTTTCAAGTGTTCAGCCTACGATACTTCACATCGCAGGCTACACCATTTGTTCATTTATTTAGACAGCTTGCGCAGCATTAATACGTGGATACACTATTAATCAAAAGCGATCTTCATTTGATAACGCTGTGTTGGACACCATTTGTGACGTTTTGATACGAGGTGCTATAACTTCAGCCGCGCTTTACTGCATTGAAACTTTATTCCCTATTCCCTCTGTTTATATATTTTTTGTATTGTGTTGCACTTCATTTGGGAAAGTTAAAATTCAACATGACCCATAATGCTCAGACACACGGAAGCCTTCAAACTGGTCACTTGAACATCTACCATCTTTTTAACAAGGTGGCCGATTTGAATGTTTTTCTAAACTCGTCTGAACCATTCCACCTGTTTGGTCTTAGTGAGACGCGACTTAACTCCGACATAAGCGATGAAGCCGTTCACATACCTAACTTTAGCATCGACGTGACCCTCGTGTACTTGGTCAGACTGGGCTTGCCGTTTACATCCATAACTCAGTCCAACATTTAGTAAAAAGGCGTGAGGACATAGAAACTCCGGAAGTTGAGTGCATTTGGTTGGAATTTAGGGCTCCAAAAACTAAACCCGTCTTCATCGGCTTTTGTTATCGTAACCCATCAGCCAAGTTTGAATGGTACGACGATTTCTTGCATGCAGTAGAAAAGGTTGGCCTACCTAACTGTGATGCGTTGCTACTAGGCGACTTTAACATAGATATGTTAAAGCCCCATACCGCGTG
>BTPG01000001.1:331610109-331675109 GCA_036245525.1 Semisulcospira habei | reverse complement strand
ACAAAAGAAGATTTAGAGAGCTCTCTTCAAAAGAAAAGACTCTTCAACAAGCTATGTTCGCTAGGACATAAACTACCATAGGAGCGGCAATATTTTCTTGCCTGACATTCACTTCCCAGCGCGCTAAAGGACCTCGGCCGCAGTTGGCCCGCGCACGAACGTGCGCGGGCCAAAAGCGGCCGACGTCGCGCCGAACACTTTATGCGTGCTGGGTTGAATTCACTTGATATCGGATTTTGCAGACAACAACCGCAAAATAATCCAAATTGGCCATTAGCCACTCTCGCTTCCGCCTCATTAAACATTCATAGCGCGTGCGATGGTGTGGACTGAACGTGCGAGATGGCGAGAAGATTTGATTTCGTCGTCTTCCTACGCCTTTTGCGGTTTTATTCTTTTCCTTTTCTTCTTCTTCTTCTTCTCATTCTTCAGATCTTGTTCATCAACCTCCTTCAATGCTTGTGTCGATGGGTTATTGCAAATCTGCGTTCGACCAGAAGAAGCATGGAACCTCGTGTCTCGGCGTCCCCAACAGTAAAACGTCCTCGGACACACGACGGCCACAGTGGGCCCGCGCACAGCCGTGCGCGGGTCCACTGCGGCCGTCGTGGCGTCACTTCTAGTTGTGTTTCTCTTTTTAAATGGGTTAAGTTTCTCAGTTATCCTCTTCTAAATTCTTGATTATTTGAGCAATAATAGTTTCATCGTCATCATCACAATTACCACCGTCATCTTCTTCTTCCTTTTCTGGAAAGAAGTTACGCAAAAGTCAGTCCGCCCATGTGTCCGTCAATTTGTTGGTTCATCATTTAATCAGTCAGTTTGTCAGTCATCCGTTGGTCACTCACTCACTCACTCACTCTCACTCACTCACTCACTCACTCACTCACTCACTCACTCACTCACTCACTCACTCACTCACTCACTCCATCCATCCATCCATCCATCAGCCAGTCAGTCAGTCAGTCAGTCAGTCAGTCAGTCAGTCAGTCAATCAGTCAATCAATCAATCAATCAATCATCAGTCAATCAATCATCAGTCAATATACCGATGGTCCCAATCTTTTTTTCTAATCTGTCACTTATTTTAATAATTCAACTCAATTTTCATGTATTTTCCTCACAAACTGTCTCACCTTTCTTCACTATACTCCACTCGGTTACTCACGTGAACGAGTTAATTACTGGTTTGATTATTACCACCTGCGGTCCCATGACACGCCCACAATAGCAGGTCAGAAACAAAAGACGATCAAGAAATGTCAAGGGCGCCACGCTGTGAAAATGAATTAGCATAGGCGTAGAGGAAGATAAGAACACTGCTGGCGTAATGTGCATGTATTTCTGATCCCTCAAAGACAAATACACCAGAACCTGTTTTTAATAGCCATCCTGATGACAGATCACATGGCATTAACTCATTCAAGACCTGCCGCCAAAGGATACGCGGCGAACTGTCTCGAATGAGTCAGAAACACTCTCCTCCTTCCAGTCCGCCCTCAAAACTCATCTCTTTCAACAGTTCTAGCACTATACCACCACACTCCCCACCCTAAGCTGACTGTCGTAATGTATTTCACTATTTGTGGTACGTGAGTCGTTTGTCTAAAGCGTGCGCATGCGTGCGCAAGTTGTGAGTGCGCTCTTAGAGTTATAATTATTATAAGATAAGCGCATTATAAATACCGTAATTATTATTATTATTTATAAAACCATCATTTGTAGTAGCAGTAGTGATAATAATAATAATAATAATAATAATAATAATAATAATAATAATAATAATAATAATAATAATAATAATAATAATAATAATAATAATAATATTGAGTACTTATACAGCGCCTAACCTAAAACTATAGCTCTAGACGCTTCACAGGAAACTAATTATTCTTTTTCTTCTTAATGTGAAGTTAGTTTTACTGGTTCGAGCCTAAAATGATGGTCTGTAATGACAGGCGACACTGTTTGCATTGCAAGACTTCTACTGAGAGAGTGCGTGTCCTTTATGGCCACTTTTGCCTCGTACACAAAATCGGTTGCTCAAAACAGGTCCTGCTGTTAACTCCTTAAGCCCGACGGGCGTATTTCCCACTCAAATTTTGGAGGCGTCATCTCATGACTATGCACCAGTTGCAGGAGATGAATCGACCATGATAATTCAAGGGCAGTGCCAGATTAGCTTGGCGCCTGTCGGCGCCAAGCTAATCTGGCACTACCCTTAAATTATCATGGTCGACCCATCTTCTGCTGTTGTGCGTCAGGGCTGAATGGGTTAAAGCAGAATTGTATACAAATGTACATGTGTGTGGGTCTTTTATTTTTCTTCTTCGGATTCCTGAATAGTGTACCCTTTCTTCTTGCTTCCAAGCTTCTGTCGTTTCCGTACACACAGACTTGAGATTTGTTGGGACTGTCAACGAAACAAAACAAAACGAAACGAAACCGAACAGACCAGAACCCAACCCAACCCAACTGAACTGAACCAAACCTCACCCAAACGAACTCAACCAGACTCAACCGAACCCAACCTAACGGAACAGAACCAAAGAGAACCCAACCCAACCGAGCCGAACCGAAACGAAACTAACCAAACCAAACCCAACCGAGCCAAATCAAACCGGACCAATCAATCAGGTAAAAATCGGTACAACGAGGGAACGCTCCAGAACTGGTTGCACATGGAATGAGAACCCATAGTCAAGAAGTAAATGGCCGTGATATTGGAAAATAGATAATAAGAACACACACACACACACACACACACACACACACACACACACACACACACACACACACACACACACACACACGAGCTATTAAGAACTGTTAATCCCCCCCCCCCCTCAACCTAACCTCAACCCACCTCCAACCCCTAAAACTATCTTCACATTTATAAAACGTTACGGTAGCCATTATACGTGTCAAAATGTGTCATAGCCAAGGCCTGGGAACCAGCACAGTGTCATAAAGTTATACAGCATGTCAGAGAGAACCCCACCCCTCTTCGTCTTCAAATGTTGGTTACTCTCGTCGGCCAGGACCTCGCTTAGTACCTTCCATCTGCAAGAGGCATAGATTCACATGAGCCCCTGCTTGCAGGGGCTCATGTGAATCCATGTCTATTGCTCAGTCTATTCGCAACATCCTTTACCTTTCAAATGAGAGATGTCCATATGACTGCCATTTCATTCGTCTTCAGAAACATTCTCGTCGAAACATATGTCTCCAGATAGCAGAGCAAAGCATGCATAAGGATTTTCCCCATGTATCAAACGCGTGCAAATTTAATTCTTCTTTTCCAAAACGGGGGAAACTGTAAGGGAGTGATCGACTGATTTCTTCTTGAAACATTTTCTCTTGAGAATGATACATTTGTCCATCGTATTCATGCCCATCTGCTTCTCAAACCAAGTGAGCCGTCTAGGGGCTTAAAGATATCATTGTCACTTCTTCTTCCCGAAACCTTCCAAAATGGCGGTGACCCGCTCCACACTTGGCCAGATCCTTAAACGGGTCGAGGGCCGTTACGTGGTCCGTTTATTGATTTGGGTCCATATCTGGCACTTTTATGGATTTACGAAGGGGCAATCTTAGTCCTTGGAGTCACAGACGGTCCCCAGCCATTAAAAAGGCCTTTTCTTGACAACTCACAGGCTTAAAGGCGAAGTCCTCCTCCGGCAAAGGAGTAAGGATGTAAATTTATATCTGCAAGATATATAGATTCTCATGAGCCCCTGCTTTCGCAGGGGCTCATGAGAATCTATGCCTCTTGCGTGTGCAACTGTGCAGCTCGCAGACGGCAGAAACTGGATTGGGGACCATGCTCTTGAGATTTTGGGGGACAAACTGTCGAAGAAATCATCAGAGTCTCTTATTGCTCGAGGAACACAGATATCGTTTTTTTGCGATTAAGACATGCATCTTATATAACACATGAGAATCTATGCCTTGTGTAGATTGGTTTGAGTTCACTTGCAATCGAGAGAAACAGCCCTAGGTTATAATCATGGCGATTTTTGACTCCGTTGGAGTTGCACGGATATGAATTTTCAGCCTTATGTTCTTTGCAGTTTGCAAAGGTTTTATTAGGATCTGTTTCTTTTGCTTAGGACATTGCCTATAAAGGCTCACGAGGACCTTACTCTCTTGCGTGTATGAGATGGTTTTCTCTTGAGTATTTTGGAGAAAAGGTTTGGCCGAGAGGGATCTTCTGTCTGGATTTGTCCTTTAGATGTCATTGACTTCTGGACTGATCCAAGATACATCCAGTCCTGTGTCTTGCGTGATGATCTTAGTATCTGTTTTTTTGCAAAATATGCATATTACAAATCTAATAATTTAGATTTTATGATTTCTTTGATTGACACATCGAACTATTTCTCTCTTCATGAGTAATAATTACAAACCACAATAAATAGCATTAAAAATAAATAAATAAAAATACAATTACTAAATTAATCAGACTGACAGCAGACCAACACCAATTGTTTAATGATGCTTTTATTAACCGATCCAGTGTTGTATATCCACAGGAGTCTGGTAATTTCTCAGTCATCTGGTAATTTATCATTCAAAAATGACAGAACAGACATCATTTTATATCGCAATTGAATAGTAGACCATATTAAAATATTTATTGCAAACAAAGGAGCGCCCCATTTTAAACCATATAATATCAAATATGTGTAGACTAGATACGATGATGATTTTCACAGTATTGAATCTAATTGTGGTGATCTTTGCATCTGATGGTAGCGTTTACCTAATCGCCATTACGTTTTCTGCTGCATCATACATCTACACACATTCTGTTCCGTCTACACATTTTAACCGCTTCAGGGTACAGCTGACACGAAAGATATTATCAAACTAACACACACTGAAAGCCCGTTGACAACTTCACAGGTGAAAAGCAAATATAAATGGATCAAGCAAAAGGTTTAGATCCTCATGAACCCCCGCTGTCGATCTGATCTGAACCCTTTGCACATGAGCCTGGTTTATCATGTCCTCGCATTAAAGTGGTTAAACAGAAAAAAAATCCTCATAAACTCCGGCTCGAAAGCCTGTGCGCTATCTACCCTTATCAGCGTTGGGAAACACAGACGGTTCTGTGAAGAGCCAATAAAAAGTGAAGTGTTAGATCAAGCCTCATGCCTTGTAAATCTTGTCGTCATAAATTCAACGTCATACCTCAGGCTATCGGCCGCGGAACCCACGAAAAGGTAGCGCAGGATCTATTACCTTCAGTCGTGACTGACACAGTCTTTCAGTCGCCCGGCAGAAACAATGGGCAGTGGAGCAACAAGCATTCGGCTCTGACCGGTCGGGCAGGGATGTTGATCTTGAAAGCTTGTGCGGAGGTGAGAAAGTTTTTTTCAGTTTGTAGCTTTCAGTTCTTTTTTCTTTTCTTCGTTGAGTCGCAGCATCTGCTTCAAGAGTGTGTTACTTACTCCGTGAGATGACATAGTATATTAACTTATATCACGAATTAGTTGAAGCATGAGATGTTTGGGATTTCCACTTTGGTACGGATTTCTGGTCACTTCATAATTTCAAATACAAGCGATCAAAATTTCCGAAACCTCAGTAACTGAGCTGACCCTTCGCGCCACGTCAATGCCCTGTGTTTGTCTTGTACTGTGTTTGTCTTCAGAGTGAATGCTTGTAGGTCACGTGAGCGTGCATGTTGGGTTCAGTTCGCGATGCTTTGAGCCACTGTAAAGTGCCTACATACTAACCGGTATTATTATTATTTTCAGCCTTACCTCTTAACACATTCTACCGCAGAACCGTAATTCCCAATTTTTCAAGTTGCCCTCTGAAGGACTGTATTACAATTTTAGAGACAGATTGAGCATGATATAGTTCAAGGTTTGATGCCAGAATAGCTTGGCGCCAATGGGCGCCAATGGGCGCCAATGGGCGCCAAGGTATTCCGTCACCACCCTTGAACTATCATGTTCGATCCATGTCTTGCTGTGGAGTGTCGGGACTGAGTGAGGTAAAGCTGAAACCGTAAGTCCCGGGTCATATGAGCCGTGAGGTCTAAATTCACAGACCAGACCACGCTGTATTGTTTGCTGATCTGTGCTTAAGGATATTACGACGTCAAGTCGAAAAGCTTAAAATCCCAGAGAAGATCACAATGCTCGTGCCTCGTTGAAAACAAACGGCAGTAAGTTCATTTTTTTGTGTGAAAAGCAGTATTTTCAATGCAAAACAATGAAAACCTTGCTTTTCACAAAGTTAGACTTACTGTCGTTTGCCTTCACAGGGTGTGTTTGTTTGATTTGGTTTTTCGTGAATGTTTATTTGGTGTCCGTCTTTAAGTCCGCTCGAAAGATTGTAACAGGAAGATTAACCACGTTCGGTAGTACCACTTGCCGCAAACTGTGTCAAGTTCTGCGATCTTCCTTCATTCAACACCCAAAAAAATACCTTAGCCGTCCGAGGAACGTGGATACAAAGTAGTGTCAGCAAGAGGTATAGATCCTCATGAGCCCCCGCGAATGCGGGGGCTCATGCGGATCTATACCTCTTGCAGTTGGGTGGTGTTCGACTTTTTCTCGGCTGCACTGAACGGATTAAACTGACATTATTTAGGACCGGTTTGTGACTGAAGGATAAAACTGGATTTCTAAAATACTGAGACTCACTGCCAACTTTTGCTTTTCTGACTGCGTGATGGAACTGCTAGGCAACATGTTCACAAATGTGCGCACTGGTCTGTGACTTCAGACCTAAAGGAAAGAGCGAGAATCGGTCGTTTGCGCAAGTAACGAATGTCTTAGTCAAGGTGAACTTCAAATCGTCCTTGAAATGACCTCCGAAATGAAAACACGTGCCATATGGTGCCTCCGGTCCAAACTTGCGGTTTACCCAGATGTTGCAGTGAAAGCCGATACAAAAGCTGATCTGCAATATCGGTCGAAGCCGTAAGGTTCAAAATCACAGAGCAGCACACCTATCTCAATTGAACTGTTACCAGAAAATAAAAAATACAATAAAGAAAAATCGACAAATTCTTTTTTTGTTTTTGTTTTTTGTTGAAAGAATATTTCATACTCAGTCAAGGGTTCAAAAGAAGCGATTGTATATATGCGTATTTAAGTCACTCTTTCTTGTTGAATTAAGATTTAAAATAATTCTATGTGGCGAGAAGGCAATGGCGTACAAGTAGTCACCTAGGCTAGATTATGATATACTCAAGCAATACGGCTAATTGTTACATTTGTTTTCTGTCTACTGTATTACAAGTATGCCTTATTTTTTCCGTTAACTCATTCGAGACGAGCCGCCTACGAATACGCGGCGGTTCGCCGCGTATCCGTAGGCGGCACGTCTCGAATGAGTTAACGTTTACTTTGTCAGTGACATGAATCCGATTCATGAAACCGGTTTCCACACAGCTGAAACCGTGTGCCTGCCTTGGAACTAGAGCAGGGAGAGAGAAAATAAAAGAGGAAAAAATGCATGCAGGAAAGAAAACTGATTTAGGTCAGAAAAAAAAAATGCACGCTTGTTGCAAGTCAATGTTTGCTGGTCTACGATTTTGGACCTAACGGCTGGAAGCTGTAAGGTCTAAAATCGCAGACCAGCACATGCTCAGCTTTACCTTGGGTGGGGCAACAGGGAGCTCGACGCGGCGTCTCCGCAGCACAATGACATCACACGTGTACTCTAATCCGATTGGCTGACAGCATTATCGCAAGATATCACGGGATCGTATTGAGCGTGGCGTGGCTGCGCTGTTTACTAGAGAAAGACAAGTGTTTCGGGATAATTGTTGATAGTGAAACTCTATGACCTACTCAACCTTAGGAAAAACACAGAAATAAATGTAGATCATCCTATGAAGAGACATAGATTCTCGTAAGCTCCTGCGACTGCATTTTGTTTTTCTCCGTGATCGGTGATTCCAGTTGAGTCCCATGACTTTCTCCAGACACGTATTTAAATGTAGACGACCTGTCAATAAAAATACATTAGAGGCAGGCAATACTTTTTTGCAATGGACATAGATTCATGCAGACGCAGGGCTCATGAGAATCTAAGTTCCTTGCAACCGGTGGAAAAATCTGTACAGTAAAAGGACTGGAGGACCCACGTATACAAGAAGGCCACTTTTGATAAACATAGTTACAGATGCTAATACGTTTCTATGCCTGTAACAGATAGCAGAAAAATAATAGACAGGGAAGCAATACTGAAGCAGTGGTACGTGTGCAATAATGTTTGCATTGCATAGGCCTATGAACATCTGTGCCGCCTGTACAAGGGTCGTGGAAACAAACCAGTAGAACGTGGTATAACAGTGTTTAACGGCGTCACGTGACATAGGAGATAAGAGTATAACGGCGGCTCCTCGATCGTTTGTCGTCGGCGGGCGAAATGTCGCTGTTCTCTTTGTACATGAGCCTCATAAACCGCCATGTTGAGGACTTTAGCACTGATGTCCTAGATTCGCAAGGTCTACACGCTAGAATTTAGCGGGATGAGGATTATACTGGTCCAAATCAGCACGTGGACCCTCAGTGTTGACATTCTAAATTGGACTATTGTCTTGAAACGCTTCAGACATGACGGTACAACGGTGGTCTAAGAACAGCTTGGCGCCTTAAGGCGCCAAGCTATTCTGCCGCCACTCTTGAATTATCGAAGTTTATATGTCATACTTTAAAAGGAAGAGATTTGATAAGAAATCCTGATCTGGATTTGGGACTTGATGGACTGGTTCCAAGGTTTAAAGATAGGACAATAGAAGGAATAGGGAAGAGCGTGCTAATTTTACCTGTCGTGTTGACCCTCGAACTGGTTGTAGAAACAATTAATCAACAATGAAGTCACGACTTACTGTTGTCCTCGAAGTTAACCCTTTTACTGCCAGTGGACGCAGACAGCGTTTCTGAATTATTTTAATTAATTTAACTCCTCATATCCACAGCCGCCCAGAGAGCGTGGACTCAAAGTGGTGTGAGCGAAAGGCAGATACTAATATTATCCTCTGCGGGGACTCAGGGGATCTATGCCCTTTGCAATTGGATTGTGTTCACTTTTTCTCAGCAGCGAAGGGTTAAACTCATGAACAGACTTATACACGACCAACAATGAAGCAACCAAACAGCAAACCACACAACCTCGAAGCACAAATTAATTTTGGCATATTTATTGCAAGACCCAAACAATAAATTACTCAGTGTTCGCATTCTCATTGTGCCTGCGATAAAGCAAAACAATATCGCAGTAAACGAATAAATCAAACATATACAGCCGCCGAAAATGATGTTCTATAGTGCAAACCCGTTCGTAATAAGAGATATAACTTACAAGGAAGTTTCGTGATTAAACTGCGCTGTCTATGGTCTCATATACATGTATTGCTCGCATCCAATTCCACGTTTGATAAACGTCAAACACCAGTCGGCCATTTTCCAGACTAAAACATGGTGATGCTCTATGGTGTGACTGATTACTCACTTTGGTTACTCGCAGACTTTAACCCGAGGACTTATTTTCATTCAAAGGATGTAAATGTGGCTTATGTTCTTAAGCAAGAAGGTATATTTAACCCTTTTAATCCTGATACACTATTGCTTGAAATAAATTTGACTTAGTTCAAGGGTGGTGTCAGAATAGCTTGGCGCCTGAGGCGCCAAGCTATTCTGGCAGCACCCTTGAACTCAAAGCTTGATCTATCTTGTACAATCTGTAATGTAGCTTTCATAGGACAATAAGCTTCTTTTTTTTTTTTGTCAGCCTCAGGGTGTAACGTGTTAATGAGCATCTGCATGCAGCAGGGTCTCATGCGGCTCTGTGTATCTTGCAGGTCGAAAGTGTTGAACAAGTGACTCATTAATACAAACACCATCGCGAGGTTATGGAGACTATCCACGCAAACCAAATACACACACGCGGGCTTTACGTCCGACTTTTGGAAGAATACAGCAGACACTGTTTTGAGCCGACATATATTTTTCTGCAAAAAAAAAAAAAATGAAGTGTTTTTTTCAGAGATTAGTGTTCTAGAAGTGCAGAAAGTGTCACTTGTCATTAAAGACCATCATTTAGGTGGCTACAGCCACAGTCACAGCTACAGCCACCTAAATGGTCTTTAATGACAGGTGGTTTTTTATAAGGATGGTCGCTCGAGACAGGTTATGCTGTCGTGTGATCGGCGACTCTGTAACTACCATTTTCAATCCCCCCCCCCCCCCCCCCCCCTACCCAAGCCCGTGCTCTGGGAGTAACATTTTACGGCTTTCCAGTCATTAACAAGCGTTTTACGACTATCGCATGCCGATTGCTTTCCGGCTTAGTCACGTCACATAAGGTCATAGTTCCCCGAAACACAAACCCGAATCCATGTAAGTCATTTCCCTCGCAATCGGAATGTCGGAACTTTAGTTATATGTTGGTGCCTCATCCTTCAGAAATGCCCATACATCTGTTCAAAATAGCAGTGTACTCATTCAGCCCGACGGCCGTATTTCCCAAATTTTGGAGGCGTCATCTAATGACTATGCATCAGTTGCAGGAGATGGGTTGACCGTGATAATTCAAGGGCAGTGCCAGGTTAGCTTGGCGCCTGTCGGCGCCAAGCTAATCTGGCACTACCCTTAAATTATCATGGTCGACCCATCTCCTGCTGTAGTGCGTCAGGACTGAAAGGTTGAACGTTCTTTTTTTTAATGAAAATTTTGATTTGAAATTACCGTAGATTTCGTCTGGCCTCCACGTGGCGGCTGTCTAGTCAGGCAAAATATTTCAAATTACTGTCTGACATAAAGCGATACGTCAATCCTGTCTTCTCTGGATGATCTGATCTAAAATTCGTCACATCATAAAACGGATTATTAATGTTTGTCCTGCTTTAACTAAAACTTGACTACCCATCTTTTCACATGCCATGGGAATGAGCACACGATTCATTCATAGTGCGCCCCCCCCCCCCCCCCCACTCCCCTCTCCGCTTCATCAATAGTTGCGAAAGTGTCGTATAGCGTTGCCGCCGGCAACGCTATACTGACGACACCTTGACAGCTGTTGGTTGGTGTTGGGCCCCTTGAATGAGTTCACAGAAGTTCCGATACCAACCTTCGCTCCGAGGGGACTTTTTTTCGTTGCAAAAGACTGGGGAGGAGGTACAAACAATATTATTCGACATTCAAACTTCCGTGTTCAAGTGGTTCTTCTGTGAAACATTGTTTGTAAGACTCACTAAGAAGCGCTCTGAGCCGCCTTTCTTTGTGGGGATATCGCGCTATAGAAGAGTTATATATTATTATTATTATTTATGAAGTAGATCAGTATTGGGAACTATACACCCTGAATTGACTGAAACAGGTCGCTTTAGGTTAGTTCTTGTCTGTTTCGTTATTGTGCGACATTAAAAACATTTCTATAGGAAGTATTATGAACAATTAGCCGCTAGCCCTTTCTAGACTAGATCACATCGCTTCTATGCTCAGATCAGCTTAACTCATTCAGCCCGGCGCACGTATTTCCCAAAGTTTGGAGGCGTCATCTAATGACTATGCATCTGTTGCGGGAGATGCATCGACCATGATAATTCAAGGGCAGTGCCAGATTAGCTTGGTGCCGACAGGCGCCAAGCTAATCTGGCACTACCCTTGAATTATCATGGTCGACCCATCTCCTGCTGTATTGCGTCAGGGCTTAATGGGTTAAAAAGTTTGTCATCATTTGCACGTAAAACACTAGCAATCACAATTCTTGCTATGAAAGAAAGCGCTTTTTTTTTTTTTCAAATTGGCATTATACATTGTAGGCTCGTACAATGCATTCTAGAATGAAACAACATTATTCTTGCTTTTCAGTTCATCCAATTTACACATCATTCAAGTTCACACCGAATAATTCACTGTGTAGCGGACGTAATTTCTTGAGCCACCATCACACCAGCGTAAACACAGCTTACCAGCCATTTACAGTTTCCTGTAATCGGGCAAATTTATGACACCTTGCAAGACACCGTCTGTGTACCTTTGCCTTACACTCATCAGTCACACGGCCAGACTCCTTTCATCTGCAAGAGACATAGATTTTCATGAGTCCTTCCAGTCGCAGGGACTAATGGGAATCTATGTATCTTGCTGACGGAAACTGACTGCCGAGAGATATTACTGTCATGACTTCGAAAATCCAATGAGGAAAATGTATCCTAAAATTTGTGATTTACTACTCGTTTATCAGAAAAGAAAACTGTATTTCTCGATGATAAAATTCAGTACATGTGTACAATAAAAAGAAAATTGCTGCAGAAATCTTAGAAGACTTTTCACCTTATTTGCGAATTCTAAGAAAAAAAGATACTCACAAACCAGATAGGTGAGGCTAGCGCTGGCAGAATTGTCAGTACTCAAACCAAGGGGAATCACAGCGCTGGACAGACAACAGTTAGATCCCCAGGATCTAACTGTTGTCTGTCCAGCGCTGTGATTCCCCTTGGTTTGAGTACTAAGAAAAAAAGAACTGCTAATATACATGTATTTGTATAGTGAAAAGAAAATAATTACCGATGCTGAACCAGGCTTCAATTCTTTGGAATGTATGAGTACTTACATTTATGCTTCGAAGACGGCGTAGGTCAACGGGACTTCAGTCTGTGGTTTTAACCCCTTTACCGCCGAGAAAACTGTCGAAACGATCAAGCTGCGAGTGACATAGATCCTCATGTGCCTCCGCACCTGGTGGGGCACTGAGGATATATATCTCTTGCTGACCCCTGGTTTAATTCGGTTTGTTGCATGCATGGAGTTCTTTTTGACGTTTAATTAACCAGTTCACTGCTAGTGGGCGCAGATTGCGTTTCTGAAATCTCTGCGCTAAAGAGACTCACAGCCGTCTTGATACAAAGTGGTGTCAGCAAGAGACGTAGATCCTCATGGGCCCCCAACCTGCGGGGGCCCATGAGTATCTATGTCTCTTGCAGTTGGATTGTGTTCAATTTTTCTCAGCAGGGAAGAGGTTAACACATATTTCAGAAAGACAAACTGCGACCATTTGGCAACGAACACGTTAAACAGGGCCGTGTAATAGACTGAGTAATGGCCGGTGTATATTAGATTCTCTTGATGCCCTGTTTATATTGTCAGGGTAGCTGGTGGCATCTGGGTTGTTAGCACACTGGTTAGCTCCCTCGGTCCGCTGCGCGATGCGCAGCGGACCGAGGGAACTAACCAGTGTGCGCTGTCAGTCCACTTCAATGGAATCCTCTCGCCACGCAGTAGTGCTGCAGAAACACAGAGCAAAATCGGGTAGTGTAATCGCCGGACACAACTTTTCAGTCAGTGATAATGGTGGGGCACATTCCGTTGTTTGTTTCGTCCCTTCTTTATTTGCGAGAAAGGTCCCCGCCGGCCACACACAACTGTGGCAACATAGAGTAAAATTATGTAGCCTGACCTCGTTATGACAAGCTGTTGATTTGACTCTCTGATTACACTGATTTCCGTTCGTTCAGTGGCTAGACTAAGTCCGTCCGGTGAATTTTCATGTACAGGTGAATTCAAACTTTTAAAGTCTTAAAGCGCCATGTTGAAGCATGTGAAGAGAAAAATGTCCGGCAGAGAGTTGTCGTTGGCCAAAGGTGCAGTGTGATGTATCTCTGTGATCTAAATAGATCCTGTTCGTATAGTGACCTTAGTCTCAGCTTGCTTTTTACTTACTCGATGGTTGGAGTAGCCATGAGTAGGCTTCGCGATGTGTGTGGTTTTACCTGTTTGACATATACTCTTTTGTGTCATCAGTTGCAGCAGCTGACGCCGGAGAATGACATTATCATGCTTTCACCTCCAGTGGTATGCATGAGCGTGTACTGAAACAGTAGACCTGGTCTTAGTCAGAAGTCTTAGCCTACTCACAGTAGGCGAAGACTTCTGGCTTAGACTGGGTCGACTGTTTCAGTCCACGTCTTTGCATACTATACCTGGTTTCATCGAACGTAACATCCGTCCTGACGCAAGGACATTCACACCAATATCATGCCGGTGAGTACAAGTAAACTTTAAAATAATCGTTAATTCTGCTCTTTTCCGCCGTTGGTTGACTTATAGGTTGGTATACACGTTGGTTGACTAGCAAACTTGGTTGGCTGGATTTCTTCATCGCGGGGTATTAAAGTTTATTCTAATTAGGTTCGAATAGCCCCTGCTTTGTTACCGTTTGCATGGTCTTGCTTTGTGTCAGCAAGAGGCACAGATCCTCGGCAACAGGCATAGATCCTCATGAGCCCCCGCTGTTGCGGGGGCTCATGAGGATCTATGTCTTTTACAGTTGGATTGTGTTCACTTTTTCTCAGCAGGAAAGGGGTTAACACAGATTTCAGAAACACAATCTGCGACAATAAGCATTGAATAGGTTCAACAGGGCCGTGTAGTAGACTGACTAATGACCGGAGCACATTAGATTCGTTGTGCTATGTTTGTATTATTTGTTGCATTATCTGTGGTTCCACTGATACGTTAGTTATATTTTACATGGCTAGTTAGTTGTTTGCCCCCCCCCCGCCCCCCCCCTCCCACCCACCCACCCACCCACCTCCACCCCCATCCCCCCACCCCCCCTTGTTTATTTGCTTGATCGTTTCGTATTACTGCAAGGCTGATTGTTCGCTATTTAATTTGCATGATTTATTAGTAAAAGTGCAAAGGTCTTAGTGTCGGCAAAACAGCATTGGGGACCTACTGTACAGGTGAATTTTAGAAATCAAGGTCCACCATAAGTTTTTTTTTGTTTTTTGAGTTTTTTTTGTTTTTTTTTTTTTAAGTAACCATAGCCCATTGATTATCGCGGCCAAGACGCGACGGGACTGACACAGTCGTGAGGTTCCCTTTGCAACGAACGACTACCGACGAGAATGAGAGTTAAGCCACGGCGGATAATGAACCAGATTGTACTATAAGCATAGACAACAATCCAAACATCTCCAAGAGGTATAGGTCCCCATGAGCCGAGGCTCAAGAAGATCTATGCCACTTGGAGATGTTTGCACCATGAGCCGGCACAGGCAACACTCCAAACGCCTCCAAGGGGCATAGATCCTCATGAGCCCTCCGGGCGCATGAGGATCTATGTCTCTTGGAGATGTTAGGAGTGTTGTTTCAGGGCTCATGAGGATCTATGTCTCTTGGAGATGTTAGGGGTGTTGTTTCAGGGCGCTTGATGATCTATGCCTCTTGGAGATGTTTAGAGTGTTGTCTGTTCTTATGGTACAAGCTGGATATCGGTCGCCGTGGCTTTGCTATCGTTCGTTGTTGTCTTTCGTTGCAAACGATTTTCCAGGTCTGTCCTTCAAACTGTACCTTCGGTGCTTGTTTCACAGCTACTAAAATGTGATTTATTTTGGCGCTAGAAGTTAAAGATATACTGCCGACACCCCCTCCCCCTAGTCCACATAACGTCCATTCCCTCCCACGCATCCACTTTTCTCTTGCACGTGCAGTCTGAAGCCCGCGCGCACGACATACAAAGCATGCAATTAGGTACGACAGCTCTACTTAGAGATCTCTGTTGCATTGCCTCCCTTCCTAAGAGCGATGCCAGTATATTAGCTGAATGCAGTCCATAGTTAAAGGGCTTTCCATCTGCAAGCAGATAGATTCTCATGAGCCCATGCTTCTGCAAGGGCAAATGAGGTTGATACTGCTTGAGATGGTACATAAAAATCTGTGCGATGGGAACGGGTTAAGTATGACCTGCGTTTTTGCCTATCAGACAAACAAACAAAAAATCCTGTACTTGTAGCAATTGTGACCGAAGGCAAGTGCTAAACGATCTTCAGTGTGGTCAGGCATAGATTCTCAAGCTCCTCATATCATGCAGGGAGTCATGAAAAACCAGTCTCTTGCTGATACCGTCTGCACCATTTTATTCTACACATATTTCTGCAATTGCATGTTGAAAAATCGGCAAATCCTTCAGCGCGCAAGGTGTATAGATACTCATTGTCATATGCGGCAGCAGGGACTCCTATGAATTTATGAATTCAGTGGCAGGGATTATGACAATAATTATTTACCTGTTAAACACCTATGCACAGTACAGAGAACATTGATGCGAATGAAGCTTATGGTCTCAAGTTTAAAACGCTGGACTCAGATTGTGTTTCTGAAATCAGTGTTAAATCAGTGTCGAAGAGACGCAGCGGCCCAAAGAACGTGGATACAAAAGCATGTCAACAAGAGACATAGATCCTCATGGACCCCCGCAACTCCGTGCACATGAGGATCCATGCCTCTTGCAGTTGGATCTTGTTCAGAGAAGTGTCCAAGATAATATCTTTGATCTTTCTCTTTCTGTCGAGTCGACACTGATGACTCTCTCCCTCGTAAAAGCAGACAGTCTTGGTCTGGTCCAATAAGATACATAAATTTTCATGGGCTCCTGTATCTTAAAGCTTACACCTTTCACTAGCTTGCAACATGATCTAGGATCTCATGAGGATCTTTGCCTCTCGCAGACAGAGGGGGTTGGTGACAGATTGACTCACGCGGTAATTACACAGTGTCGCCGATGGCTAAAAAAAAAAAAAAATTAAAAAAAAAAACCGGGAGCAAATGGGTGTGGGCGGGAACTAGCGGAGTGATACAAGATGGCGTATGTACCTAGTTATTAAAGAACAATTGACACTGGCGAAAGTTTTGTACGCGAAGTCCTTCTTTGTAATAAATTAAGGTGATTTTTTTTTTCAGCTTTATCTCCATATGTGTGATGGTCTGTGACTGAATTTGGTCTTTACGGCTTAGAGAGGTAATGAGTACAAGATGGCGTTTGTACCTGATAGTTAAAGAACAATCGACACTGGGGGGGGGGGGGGGGGGGGGGGGGGGGGATTTCGAACGCGCAGCCGTTCTTCGAGATAAATTAAAGTGACTTTTTTTTTATCTTTGGCGCCGTTGTGCACTGGTCTGTGATTTTAGACCTTAAGGCTGGAAACCGTAAGGTCCAAATTCACAGACCAGCATATGACTTTTGTCTCCTTCTATCCTCCACGTGCTCACCTTTGTGCGCGCGTGTTTTGAGAAAAAATGGGGATGGGGGAGAGGGGGAGGCGGGGAGGGGGGGGGGGGGAGAGGGGGAAGGGAAGAGAAAGGGGGTGGAGGGGTAGTTTGGGAGGGAGGTTGGTATTCGGTCTGCTCAAGGGAAACTCACGTCACCAAGTTGCGTCATTCCTCTCACTGAACGATTGGTCAAAATGCTGGAGGGTTTGTCCGTGTTATTTTAAATAATGAACACAAAAATACGTCACTTCCTATTTTGGCAGTGCATGGAAAAGTATGTTTATTTTTATTTATATTTGTTTCATGAAAAAAATATTTTCATGAAACAAACTATGTCTATAGTAAACGCATCCATTCCAACTAACTTTATTCACATATAAAGATTGGAGACAAAAGTTTTGCTTTGACTTCCGGGTCATCATGCATATATCATTATCCCCAAGGTCGAATTGTGTGTTTTCGGGGTTGCAAATGGATGCCCGCGCAGAGTCTAGGTTACGGCGGGTAGCCAGAATAAAGGGAGGTGCGGAGGGGAGGGTGGGGAGGGACGTCAGTTGTTAACCCCTTCACTGCCGAGAAAAAGGGAACACCTCCCAAACTGCAAGAGGCAGAGATCGTCATGAGCCCCCGCAGTCGCTGGGCTCATGGAGATTTATGCCTTTTGCTGAGGCCCATTTGTGTCAATGTTTCTTGAACCGTTCTGTTTTTCGGTCGCTGAATGAACCAAGGTTTCAGAAACTAAAATGTACGTACTGCGGCAGAGACGGGGTTAAAGTTAAAGAGTTGGTGAGACAGTAGACTTCGCTGTCTTGCCACGAGAGCGCATAATTATTGTTTGTATGGTGTACATAATTCATAGACATAAATCATATATCGGTATATTCAATAAGATCAGTAAACGTTGGCGCAATTCATCATAATGTCTCTAACGGACAGCCACGTTATCAACAGATTCTGCCCAAGGACTGAAATCCCTAAATTGTGAAGTTGCCCTGTGAAGGACTGTATTACAATTCTACAGACAGATCACTCGAGCATGATAGTTCAAGGTTGTTGCCAGAATAGCTTGGCGCCTATGGGCGCCAAGCTATTCTGGCACCACCCTTGAACTATCATGCTCGATCCATGTTTTGCTGTGGTATGTCGGGGCTGAATGAGTTAAAAAATATTGTAGGGGTAAACTGTAATAAATTGCTGTTGGTCGTAGGAATAGAAGCATGCACATAGATTCCAGACTTTAAGAGAGATATATTCTCATCAGCCTCTGCAAAAGGATGGCTGCAAAGGCTCATGAGAATCTATGCCTTTTGCAACACTAGCCACTGTGAAATCAGGATAAATTATTATACTCCACCTTTTTGTTCGTCGTAGGAGATACGGACATAGACATATATGCACATGTCCATGGAACGCAATCTTCAACAGGTATAGATTCACATGGCCCAATGCACCCAGATGGCTGTAGGCCGGCTCTCAATGAGAATACATTCCTCTTGTATATGACCACAGTAAAAGCTGAACGTATAAATTATTGTACGCAATCTTTGTTCGTCGTAGAATACCTAATGTGCCGCTTAAGCCATTGCACGGTTGGTTTTATGGTGATATAAGCGGCATCGGGGATGTGAGAAGGTGTTTATGGTAGCTCGCCGCTTAGTGTCATCACTTTTTTTTCCGCCAAGCGCTACAAACCCACACGGGGTGACAGTAATTGAGAAATCCCTTAACGGGTGAGGCGCATAGATCCTCGTGAACCGTGTAGGCTGCAGGAGCATACACTGGCGAGTGTTTCCGATGATTCCAAAAATGTCGCATTTCTTTGGCTCGTCAGTATACCTTGGGTTTCCAAAAATCCAAAGAAAAAAACAACAACGACTACAATAACAAGAGCACAACAACAACAATAACAACAAAAATATTTTCAAAAATCCCCAATTGGGGCACATCTATATCCAGGTTCTGTAATCAAGAAACTCAATTTCTCTTGCAAAAGGGCGTAGGTCTAGTGGTGCGGGAAACATCAGCATCTGGGGAGGACACGTGTGGCCATAAAACAACAGACATCTCTCTCTAGTAAACACAATACAACTGTCTAGGTCACCCAGTGCATCTTCTGACACAGCGGTGCCAAGTTACCTAATACTCTGGTCTACTATACCTATACGTAAGATTGGTGAAGGTTTTTTTTTTTTCATTATGTGCTTTGTTTTCACTTCTTTAGGGCGTAAGGTCCAAAATCAAAGACCAATACACACCAAAACTGTTACTATTAACTATGTGAAATGAAATGAAAAACTCAACATGAAAATAAACATGCTTTGAAAGGACAAGTACAACACATCTCAGCGGCTGTACATGTCCTTTTAAAGCGTGTTTCTTTCTTGCTGGGATACTCGTAACTCATTCAGCCCGACGTACGTATTTCCCAAAGTTTGGAGGCGTCATCTAACGACTATGCGCCTGTTGCAGGAGATGGGTCGACCATGATAATTCAAGGGTAGTGCCAGATTAGCTTGGCGCCGACAGGCGCCAAGCTAATCTGGCACTACCCTTGAATTATCATGGTCGACCCATCTCCTGCTGTAGGGCGTCAGGGCTGAATGGGATAAATATTGTGAAGGTTTTATTCCGCCTTCCTCTAAAAGCCTAAACCACTATCCAGTATACAGACATGCATATACCTCTCCAATCCTAAGACAAATTTAATGATACTTTTCTCTGGTAGAGAAGGTCCTAAGAATTTCACGTTGCGACTGAATGTACCCCGGGTAGGTAAGCCAATCGACTCGCGTCAGTCACGGACTGGCACTGACATGACGAACTGCCCCATGACACGCGAGACACTGGTTGGCTCACAGTGTCAGTAAAGAAATTTCCCACAATGACTACGTATGCATTTCTACCCTCCGAAGGAGAAAGAAACAAAAACAAAAAAAAACCCACTAATAATTATGTGCATGTCCATTTTTGTGAAAAGCAAGATTTTCGCTGTTAAACAACAAAAATCTAGCTTTAAAAACAAATTGACTTTTTTGTTACTGTCTGCAGTATTTTTTGTTGTAAAACAATGAAAATTTCGCAGGCAGTAAATCCTTTTTTGTTTTGGTTTTTGTTTGTTTGTAAAAAGCGAGAATTCATTTTTGGTAAATATCGAGGTTTTCATTGTAATACAAATAAAATCTAGCTTTTCACAAAAATTGGACTTACTGTCTTTTCACTTCACGGGGCAGATCTACGTGTCTGTGGTTTTTACTTTTACGGCAATGCGCTACTATGTGAGCTGCGGCCTTGTCTGTTGTGTTTAGGGGATGCCGAAAGGTTGAGCGTGTGTGGTTCTTCTTTGTCCTTGTCATGGGAAGATGAGGGGTCTTTATGTTGTTCATAAACCCCGAACAAACATATTTAAATCTACTTTGTCATTTGCGGGCTCCACACTGTGGAACTCATTAACACATCACGTTAATGCCACTCCAACATTATCTCGTTTCAAGACAAGTCCTTATAGATACCTGACATCACTCAAATAACAATATCTAGTTATACGAAACCCGAAAGTACGCGTATAGTATAACAATCATATGTATGTGTGCGCCAGCGCGCGCATGTGTGTGTGTGTGTGTGTGTGTGTGTGTGTGTGTGTGTGTGTGTGTGTGTGTGTGTGTGTGTGTGTGTGTGTGTGTGTGTGTGTGTGTGGACGCGCGTGGGCGCGAGTGCGGTTGTGCGTGTATGCTTGTGTTTGTGTTTAGTGGACTATATATTTTGTATCACTGTGCTTTGATGCCCCTGTTTTATGTACATTTTGTACTTAGTTAGTCGTAGTTGTAGCAACGGCAGGTACGAAAAATGACATAGTCACTGACTGTGTTAATATCTTCACCGTTGTAAAATAAAGAGTCATTAATTCATTGATTCATTGTAGTCTGGCAGTCCTTCTAAGTAAGGTATACAGGTTTTATTTCATACATATAGCTTTCACAGCCAGAGGAAAAATAAGCTTAACTCATTCGAGACGTGCTGCATCCGGATACGCGGCTTTACGCCGCGCATTCGGATGCAGCACGTCTCGAATGATTTAAATCCCGATGCAACAGAAGGCTTAGTCTTCAAATAAAAAAATAAAAAAAAAACAAAAGAGCAGCAGCATCAAAAGCAACTTGATAACAATTAAAAATCCAAAGAAAAAAACAAAAACGACTACACTAACAAGAGCACAACAACAACAACAACAAAAATATTTTCAAAAATCCCCAACTGGGGCACATCTATATCCAGGTTCGGTAATCAAGAAACTCAATTTTTCTTGCAAAAGGGAGTAGTCTAGTGGTGTGGGAAACCTCAGCATCTTGGGAGGACACGTGTGGCCATAAAACAACAGACATCTCTCTCTAGTAAACACAATACAACTGTCTAGGTCACTCAGTGCATAACTTGCTGATACAATCGTCGCCTCTGACACAGCGGTGTCAAGTTACCTATTACTCTGGTCTACTAGGTGCGCTAGCATTGCTGTGGGAAAGGCTACCCTAATCGCGCCGTCAGTTTTTTTCGATCCTTGTATAGGCCAGGGTCTTATATCCCTAAGAAGCCTAGACTTTCATGAGCCCTCATCGAACACTCACACGCACACGCGTCTACTAGAAATACTAGTAATAGAAACTTTTGTGTTGAGCCTGCAAAGGGTGGAGAAGGGGGGGGGGGCGGAGGGGGGCGGGGGGGGGGGGGGTCTTAACAGACAGCTAATCTTTCAATCTTTCAAGAGAAGTCTGCAAAGGCAAATAGTGTTACCTGTCATTAAAGACTGTCGTTGTGGTGGCTACAGTATTTAATTCCATCACTGTCATTTGATGTTGTGAAACCTTCCGCTAACTCACCGCCGAATAAAAAAAAACTCAGCCGTCTATGGAACATGGATTCAAAGAAGTTTCAGCAAGAGGTATGGATCCTCATGAGCCCCCGCAACTGCGGGGGCTCACGAGGGTCTATACCTCTTGCACTTGGGTGGTGTTCAGTATTTTTTTCGGCATCGACTAACGTTAAAGACAGTCACAATCGCTCCTAATAAGACAAACCCGTCTTATCACTAAGAGGCATAGGGTTTTATCAGCAGCTGCAGGAACACGTGAAATCCTGTGTCATTAATCTATATTGACAAGTCCTATTTATTTCTGTGTCTGACGAAGAAAATTCTGTGGCACCAATTAAGAGAAACATTCGTTTATCTGTTTACCGAAAGACAAGGGATGCGACTCTTTTAGCTAAAGGGGTAGAACTCTGGTACCTCAAAGAACCATTAGTCATCCCGCCTGTTTGTGTCAGGGTTATCAGCCCATTACGCCTGCGCTGAAAGATCTAAGTAAACAGTGTCGCAGCTAAGCAGAGTGTTCGCATACAAAGAAAAAATGTGTTTTTCCAGTATTCTTTCTTTTGTGTCTATTGTGATTGTGGATGAATTATTAAGGGGCGGGACAGATTACGTACGGTCCTTTCCGAGTGCACAGATACCATCCTGAACTAACTGATCTGAACTGAACTTAACTGAGCGAAACGAAACGAAACGAAAAAACGAAACAAAACGATACGAAATGAAACGAAACGAAACGGAACGGAACGGAACGAATCTACACTAAACGAAACGATACGGTACGATACGATAAGGTACGGTACGGTACGGTACGGGGTACGATACGATACGATACGATACGCTTCCAGGATGAGCTGAAGATCCTTATTACGCAACTAGTCTCCGGCGCCTCTATTTTATGCATACTTTAGTAGTGCGGTTTTGTTTGCAACGAAAGACTGCCAACAACAAACGAGAGCCAATTCACGGCGGATAACTAGCTTTTGCCTCAGGGCTCACGAGGATCTATGCCTCTTAGAGATGTTTGGAGTGTTGTCTATGCTTATTGTACACACGGGTTACTGAGTTCGCTATCGTTCAATGTTAGGAGTTGTTCGGCGTAAACTTACCCTCTCAATTCCTGTCGATTATAATTCAAGATTCAAGAAATTGAATAACCCCATAAAATAGAAATTAAAATGACTTGTCCGGTTCAGTACACACAGTAAAGCATACATTAACCATTTATCTCCCGTCAATTTTTGCCAGTTCTTTGGTTACTGTTTCACACACGTGTGAAAAATGATAGATTAAGCCAACACTTTAAATCATGTCAGACAGCTGCTTAGATATTTTCGCGCGGCAGGTTAATTTTAACAATTATGGTAGCTTTATTGGCTGGGAAAAGATCGCTGATACCTTTCAAAACCTTCACACATGCAGACACGCACACACACACGGACGGACACACACACACACACACACACACACACACACACACACACACACACACACACACACAGAGTCACCCCCACACGGTTAATTTTGATATTATGATAATTTTTACGAGCTGTGAAAAGAGGGCTGACACAATTCAAAAACCTGAAAATACGCAAACACACACACACACACACACACACACACACACACACACACACACACACACACACACAAAACACACACGCAAACACACACACACACGCACGTACACACACACACGCACGTACACACACACACACACACCCCTTACACGCACGAACGCACACACAAACACAATTCACACACGCAGACACTGACACACACACACACAATCACACACACACACACACACACACACACACACACACACACACACACACACACACCGTGGCAAACAAGAAAAACCCCTAAAAAATTGCAACAGTTATGATTCATATCTACATCATCGACCTGAATATGACACGATGACTCACGTCCTTAAACCGTTTCTTGTCTCTTGTCATGTAGTCCTTTCAAAATCAGAGTCAGTTGCAAGATATGCGCGGAATATGTGGGGCAAGGGTAGTGTCTCATTATCTCGTCGTTAAATCATCGCATTGAGGCCCAATGCTTTACAGCCGCTGAAGACGGCCCGATCATGATAACTCAATGATAGTGCCAGCTTACCTTGGCGCAAGCTTATCTGACACTATCTTAGGCTTATCATGGTGAGCATCACCCGTAAGAGCTGTTCTTAATTGGGCAAACTTTTGATCGGCAAACCTAGATCGGAGAAGATCGGCGATCTTTTGGTTTGTTTCTTAATTGAGGTTGAACGAACCTAGGCGAACTTCAGCAAACCAGGTTTGCCATGGTTTTCTTTCTTAACTGAAGTGCTTGATTCGGCGTACTTACTGTCCGCGAAGGTGTTCAAAATGGCTGCCGCTGTGCCGCTTCGCGATTTGAACGATGTTTGTTTTTGTACTCCTTGCAGTAGCGACTCCACAAACAGCGTTGCGCCTCCCACAAATCAATAAAAATAGGTCTTGTTCTTCGCACGAGTGAAATATCGCCGTCCGCCATATTTGTTTGTATCGGTGACTGTCTTCTTATCTCCAACGCAGAAGAGGGTAAAAGTTTTGACCAATCAGAGAAAAGGTTCGCCTTGGTTTGCTCAACACGTTCAGCGAACCTTTTCCGACAGCGAACTATGGTTTGCCGAGGTTCTTGAACTACTTCGAACTAGGTTCGCCGTATCTTTAGATCGTCCAATTAAGAACCAACCTGGTTCGTCCGAGATCGTGAACTGTAGTTCGTCAGAGTTCGCAAACTAAAGTTCGTTTAATTAAGAACATGCTTAACGGGCACATATATATTTGTTAGTGACAAATCGACAATTTTAGAAAAGCCATCGTGAAGATAATGAGTTAATTATTTGTCCAGGATTATTGTATAATACACCAAGAACATTTATATAGGCGACATTACCAACTGTTAACCCTTTATTGCCTGGAGCAGGTCGCTTCAAACTAAACTAAAGGCGCATGTTACGTTGGTATCATAGTTTACGATACTACGGTTTCTTCGCGTTAACCCTAGCACTACCGGTACCGACCATTGTATTAACTAATTCGAGACGTGCCGCCTACGGACACGCGGCGGTTCGCCGCGTATGCGTAGGCGGCACGTCTCGAATGAGTTGATGCAGTCTGACGAGCGCCTTTGGGTGACATTCACAGCGGAATGACTTTGATTACATCTGAACGTGTATCATGCTGGCAGTAAAAGTCAAAAGTATAAACATAAACACGAGACAACATCTCGTGTCGCTAAGTGCAAGTCTCGTGTCCTTGACCTCACGATGAGCACACGCTCAGGGGAGATAAAAATCGGCGCGGGAAAAGATCATGATGGCGGAACATCCGGTCTGACACTGAGAGACACACCCCCTTTTAGCTTTAAGAGTCACCAAAGGCTAGAAGTTTGCAAGTATTTTTTTCTGCAAGCGGCATAGATTCTCATGAGCCCCCGCATTGCAGGGGATCATGAGAATCTATGCATCTTGCAGAACGAGACTAGACTCTGTTATTCCCCAAATTAAGGGCTATACTAGGGTTTTATCCCGCTACAGCTGTTGAACCGAGTACATGTGTGTGATGAATCTCCTTATCTACTTGAGATACAGACTTTCATGCTTATCTTATTGGTGCACAGGGCTCCTTTTCTTAGCACTTTATATCCTTGATCCCTGGATTAACCCATTAAGCCCTGACGCCCTACAGCAGGAGATGGGTCGATCATGATAATTCAAGGGTAGCGCCAGATTAGCTTGGTGCCTGTCGACGCCAAGCTAATCTGGCACTGCCCTTGAACGATCATGGTCGATCCATCTCCTGCAACTGGTGCATAGTCATTAGATGACGCTTCCAAAATGTTGGAAATACGTGCGTCGGGCTTAAAAAGTTAATCTTCTGGAACATAGTTGTTCTCGCATGATCAGCTGTTTCGACTGCACGTGAAGAAACTTGTCAAGTTAAAAATGAATTTGTCTTGTGGCGATTTCTCCTTTGAATTTTTCATTTCATTTTTTTTTAAAGATTTATTTTCTTTTTGTTTGTGAGGAAACAGTCGATTTTTTTTCTTGCTTGACGTCATACTGAGAAAAACGCAACTCTTCTTTTGCTTTAATATTTCGGTTTTTTTCTGTTAATTTTTTTTTTTAATTCTGACATTGTGTAATTGTATTGTTTATGACAGGACGAGAGAGGGGAGTTAATTACATGCTTGTTTCATTTCTTATTTTTGGACTCGAGCGGAAATGGAAGAGCAGTAAAATTCCTTGAAGTATAGTCCACTTATTATCATTAATGTCGTCATTCCGAAATTTGACATCACCCACTAACTTCCTGACCCAGAATGACTTCACTCATTCAGCCCGACGGCCGTATTTCCCCAATTTTGGGGCGTCATCTAATGACTATGCACCAGTTGCAGGAGATGGTTCGCCCATGATAATTCAAGGGCAGCGCCAGATTAGTTTGGTCGACATGTGCCAAGCTAATCTGGCACTACACTTGAATTATCGTGGTCGATCTATCTCCTGTTGTAGGGCGTCAGGGTTGAATGGGTTAAGATGTAAAAATAAATTTAAAAAAAAAGGAAAACGGATGCCTTTTGAGTAATTGACAGTAATTTTCTAGGAAGGGGGGAGGGGGGGGGGAGGCGTCATGCGTCTTTTTTATTTTTTTTAGATTTATTTTCTCTAAGTGTGTCTAATCGCTCAATAGGAAGTGATTCCATCGATCATAGAATAATAACTGTGCCTTTCCCACTCTGAGGAACTCTGACACAGAATTACAACTCAGTAGCTCCAGCAAGAGGCATAGCTCCTCATGGGCCCATGAGGATCTATGTCTCTTGTACACGACCGGTTTGGCTGTCATAATTATTTTCGCCAACCTGCAACAGCTAATGCATGAGGCGTGTGCCCTATTCACAATATTTCCTTCCCACGGAAACATTCAGAGATACGCTCAACCCGGAATGAGACGATCAGCTGCAAAAGGTATAGATTCTCATAAGCCTCAGGGGGCACATGAAAATATATACTTCATGCGGATGTTGCATGGGCTCATTTGGCTATTTGTCTCTTGCAGATTAAAGTTGAATAATGTTACGATGTCGGCACCAGCTATTGCAAATTATGCACGTTGACGGATTATTCTTTGTAAGCAAAGTTTGCAAGAGGCATAGATCCTCATGAGCCCCTGCACCAGCAGGAGCTCATGAGGATCTATGTCTCATCAGAAGCTGCAGGGTCTCATATACATATATATCTACTGGAGAAGTTGCATGGACTTGTGAGTCTATTAGTCTATGACCACCACGCAACAATATCCTGGTATGGATAACAAAGTTGTCTGAATCTGAATCTACTCTCACAGACAAGAGTAACTCATTGAAGAAATCATGGTGTGTGCCCCAGCTATTATAAATGCACGTTGTCTGATTATGCGCCTGATGAACGATGCTAGCAGAGGCACACACAAATTCGTTTGAGCCCCTACAATTGCATGGGCCCATGAGCATCTGCGCCTCTTGTAGAAGATGCAAGGACTCATGAGGTTCTTAAATTTTAAAGGGGCTGAATACCGGAAGTGCTGGTGTCAACAACAGCTATTGCAAATGCATGTTGACTGATTACCTTTTATTGTTGTGGATCCGGTTAACCTGGGTCAACTCTGCCTGTGACGGCAAAAGATACTAAGTCCATTTTTTGCGAAAAGCAAGATTTTCATTGTAATGCAATGAAAATCTCGCTTTTCACGAAAATCGAGTTACATCTTTTTTTGCCTTCACGGGGCAGAACTTGGAAATTTTGTCAAGATGTAACGCCGGGGATAGCTTCTCAACTTCTGGCCATTAACCCTTTCACTGCCGAGAAAAAGTGAACAACGATTCAACTGCAAGAGACATAGATCCTCATGAGCCCCCGTAATTACGGGGGCTCATGAGGATCTATGCCTCTTGCTGCGACCAGTTTGTAGTCATGTTTCTCGGACGGTGATGGCTTTTGTTCGTTCAATGAGCAAAGATTTCAGAAACAAAAATGTACGTACAGCGGCAGGGAAAGGGTTAACACTTTCCAGACGTGTCGCATCCGGATTCGCGGCTTTAAGCCGCGAATCCGGTTGCGGCACGTCTCGAAAGAGTTAATCTTTGTTTTCTCTAATAATTGTTAGAATGTTTTTTCGCTTTGTTATGTTTGGGTGGATTTTTGTCGCTGGTTTAATAATAATCACAGAGGATATCAGACTTGACATATTATGCGTATATTACCGTCTTTTTCATTATTCTCTTGGCGTTTTTTCGATCCGTTGGGACAAATTCGCGGAGAAACCCATTTTCTTTTCTTTCTTTTTTTTTTTTTTTTTTTTTTTTTTCCAGTGATTTTAATTGAAAAAACGTTTGCAAGCTTTTAGTGGTGTGTCATTCTTTGTATTTTACTTCCTAATATAGATATATGACAAGTATAACAGTTACCAATAATTTTAAACGAGACAAACATAACAGAAATATACTTGTATTTATGTCATGGGCAAGTTTGCAGTTTGACTGGTCGCTTTTTCAAGTTCTTTACTTGTAACTTTACTCTTTTCATTCTGATGCACTACCGCTTCAAATTAATTTGACTATAATAATTTCATGGTGGTGCCAGAATAGCTTGGCGCCTGAGGCGCCAAGACATTCTGGCACCATCCTTGAACTAAAATGTACCCCACCCGGGTCTGCCCTGGGGGACTTGGGTGGGGTTAGGTACTTTTTAGTTCCCAGGGTCACCCTGGTCAGCCCCACAGGGTGAGTTTTTCTCTCTATTCTGGGGCATGTGTTTCTGTCTACCCGAGGTCCATTCACTTGTATTTGTCTTTTTAAAACTCTCCCTACTGTCTGCACTGCCTGTAGCTCTTGATATTGGATGTGTGTTGCTAAATGGTCTTAGCTTTATTTAGGCCCCATGTGTTAGGTTTATTTAATGTATTTGACTGGCTGGCGACATACATTCAATGTTCTGTTTAGTTGTTTTTTTTTTTCACAAGCAGTGCAGGCACGTCCTGAGAAAGCCTTGTTGCTGTCGGGACGTTAAGCAATGTACAATCAATCAATCAATTGAACTAAAATGGTTGATCTATATCCAATTCTGTAAAGTAGCCTACATAAGACAATAAGCAAATTTGATAAAAAGCATCACGATGAAATGGGTTAATTGGAATCAAATTCGCGAACAATAAATGTCCCGGTCTGTGACTTCCGATCATACAGCTCAAGTTATAAGGTGCAAAATCACAATTTGGCACACAAGTATCTATGTCAACAATCTCAATAATCCAAGTTCATCCTGGGGTGAGTCCACATAATCCGGATGCTTTCTCTGACTAACTCGACTTAACTTGCCACAGACTTCGTCTGTGATTTATGTCCCCATTCAGATTGCCCGTCTTTCCGACGCATCTGTCCGGGCCATCGATGACGTAATACAATGGCCGCCGATTTGTTCGTCGGACGTTCCCATTGGCTCGCGTCCGGCCATCTTGATTTACAAGTCCTACGTCGAACCGTTTCTTTCGTCCCAAGAAGCGTAGAATTTCATGACTCATTGCAGAATACAGGGGTTCATGAGAATTGACACCTCTTGCTTGCCTTTGTAGGTGCGTATGTAGATCTGTTCCATCTCATATTAAGGTCTGTGATCGGGGTTAATATGAAGGATTTAGGTACACCCTGAAAGGGACCTCCAAGATTTTATCTTCGCAAGAGGCATAGATTATCATGAGTCCCTGCACTCGCAGGGACTCATGGTAATCTATGCCTCTTGCTGGTTGTGGTTGGGTCATTTATTCCTCCCTCTATCCTCAAATTAAGGTCGCTGATCGGAGGTTAAATGTACAACTGTTTGGGTGCACCACCAAACGGACCTCAGCGCCGCCAGAACTCTTCATTAGCCAGTGCGCATGTCAATGGGGTTACGTCACAGGAAGGGAGAGATAGAGAGGGGCTGTCCACTATAAATTTCCACCCAGGACATGCCCCCCTTTTATGCTCCGCTCGTATACAACAATTAAAACCGTCCCAGCACTCGTAAACTCCCCAATTCGTCCTCCCGGCCGGTGGGGGCCGGGAAGGACTAATTATAGATCGCATTTGTCGGTTTCCGATGGACAACTTTCGGGTGAAATCCTGAGAGCTTCCTCGGTCTGGAACAGGCAGATTATTAACTCATTGTACCCGAGCTACGAAACACCCACATTTTGGAGTTGTCCTCCAAGGACTGCATTACAATTCAGGATAGTTCAAGGGTGGTGGCAGAATAGCTTGGCGCCTATAGGCGCCAAGCTATTCTGCCACCACCCTTGAACTATCATGATCGAGCCACATTTGCTGTGGTGTTTCACGGGCAGAATGAGTTAAGCAGAAGACTGCAACTCCGTAGAGCATGATAAATGCATTTGTTTGAGTTCCGATTGACAATTATGTAGTAAAGTCCTTAGGTCTCCTTCACTATCCCCAGCAACAAAGCGTCTGCGGGTGCACGACGGCTGCAGTGGGCCCCATGGACCATTGCTTACTGCGTTGAAGCGCACAGACGTTGGTAGGTCCATGCAACTGAGTACATCGACCTGCAAGAAGCAAAAACGCACTATTTTTTTTTGTAGGTTTCAGACGGAGCTTGTCCAGACAAGTCCCCAGGTTGTCATCCATATGCTCCCATTGTGTTGGACCTGGTCCAGATCTCTCTCTCTCTCTCTCTCTCTCTCTCTCTCTCTCTCTCTCTCTCTCTCTCTCTCTCTCTCTCTCTCTCTCTCTCTCTCTCTTCCCGTGTTACTTCTGTGTCACTCTAGGTTGTATTAGCGTGTCATAATTTGTTTTTGTTGTTTTCGAGTGCTTGTCTAAAGCCTATCTAACTTATAATAGACGTTGTTCGGTAATTTAAAGTACGTTAAATTTGCAGTCGTTTTTATGATAACCGTAGATTAAAATCCCAGACAAACATGCTATATCGCATGGTTTTGTCTTATCAGTAAACCCTTACCTGCCATTGTCCGTAATTTTTGATTTAGTCTGAATGTGTTTATCATTCATTGACCGAAAGCCCAAACCGTCCAAGAGACATGGATACAAATTGGTCTCGGCAAGAGGCGTAGGTCCTCATGAGCCCCCGCAGTCGCGGGGGCTCATGTGGATCTATGTCTCTTGCGTTTGAATCGTGAAAGGGTTAAGGGCGAGAAGTTCAGCAGAAATAAACAGAAATGACACAAATTGGTCTCGGTAAGAGGCATAGATTCTCATGAGCCCCCGCAATCGCGGGGATCATGGGGGTCCGCTATGTCTCTTGCAGTTGTTTTGTGTCAAGAGACGCACGGTTTGGACGAACTTCTGATTTGCATCAAAACCGAAACTTTTACAGTCTTTATTCGTGTGCGGGTTTTTTTGTGGTTTTTTTTTTTTCGTTGTTAATTGTTGTTCATACCCCCACCCCATACCCTCCCCCCCCCCCCACACACACACACACACACGCACAAACACACACATTCCTCCTCCTCCCACCCACCCACCCTTACCCCCCCCCACCCTACCACCCCACCCACCCACCTCTTCTCCTTCACTCATCAGTCCTCATAAAACGAGAAATAAAACGCACAGCCATTTATCTCATGCCCTTCGCCGCTCGCCCAAAACAAATGCCCGTCCAGTCTGGCTGCCAAAACAATCTGACCGTGAGACTGACCACTCTCTTGGAAAGGACAATGGCGCGCGCCGCAGTGCCGGACAGTGCAGTGGGTCGATGGTGATGCTCGTTTGGTTGTCAGTTGTCGGTATGGTGCCCAGTTTTAGTTTTATGGGTCTTCCGGGGCTTTTCCAGAACACTTCCTAAAATTGGTCGCGACATCATACAATATGAATTTTGATCTAGTTTGAACAGAAAAGTGTGGCGTCATTGTGTTTATTATAGTGTGCTAGTCTGTAATTTTGGACATTACCGCCTACCTTAGCATGGTATGGCCGTTTTGTCGCCGGTAATGTTTGCAAACAGCATACGCGTAAGAAGGTATTGTGAATTTATGAAAAATGCCATTTTATATTTTGTGATATCTTGTAAGACCATGTAAATAATTTTAGTGTTTTGATGCAACTTTCCTTGACATTGTTTGCTCTTAATGGTTGCAAACAACAAACACGTTACTAAAATCTGTCATTTGCCACACTCCCTATCCCTACGCGTAAACCTTCAAAGCCAACACTGGAGCTCGAAAGACGCATAATCGACACAGATACGCACACTTGCCACTTGAAAATCAAACGAATACTCCCATTTTTCTATGACGGAAACGTAGTCAGTCTTCCGCCCAAGATGTGTTCAGGCGAACAGCTCTCGGCCACCGGCCGCCATTTTGATTTATGGTCACGTGTTCCGCTCGCACATGCGTGACGTCAAAATGGCGCGAGCAAGCGCTGACCACCACGCTCTGTTGCCCGAGTCGCCCATGCGTGAAAATGGCCGGGCTGGACATGCGGCCATTTGGTGTTCGAACAGACATCGTGGAAAGTCCTAGGTTGAAATTTTTTATTTGTCTTAGGATGAAAGATGTAAAACAGCGAGGTCGGTCACTGCCCTTACTGAAAGAGGAGTGTGTGTTTCTCATTTTTGTAACTTGAGTAACCCCAGAATTGCTGGAGCAAGGCAACCGCTAACCGGGTTGCAAGAGACATAAATCCTCATGAGCCCCCGCAGTCGCGGGGGTTCATGAGGATTTATGTCTCTTGCTAGTCCCATGTTCTTTATGCCTATTTCTGGTCCCATGTTCTTCATGCCTATTTCTGGTCCATGTTCTTTATGCCTATTTCTGGTCCCATGTTCTTTATGCCTATTTCTGGCCATATGTTCTTTATGCCTATTTCTGGTCCCATGTTCTTCATGCCTATTTCTGGTCCCATGTTCTTCATGCCTATTTCTGGTCCCATGTTCTTTATGCCTATTTCTGGTCCCATGTCTTTCTCTTTTGTTTTGGTGCTAAATGGCTGTCAATGTGCAGTAGGTTTCTGACGCGAAATTAGCAGCGAAGGGGTTCAGGAGCGTAATGATGGCGTTTTATGGCATGTAACAGCGTAACGGTGATATTTTGGAGCGAAAGTATGATCATGTTTTGATGCGGCAGCCTCCTCTGACTTTTTACCCCATTCTCTGACAAAATCTATAACCTGTACGGCCTCAGCAGGAAATGTCAATAACGTTTCGGAACACGCACTCTGTCCACAATGTAAGCAGTTTGTTTTTCTGTATGTGCGAAACCATAAATAACGCTAACGGCAACTGTGTGTATCGATGGATATACTGACGAGCAAAAGAAATGAGACATCATTCGAGTCATCCGAAACGCTTCAGCTTCAGCTTCAGCGTTTCCGATGACTCGAATGATGGTGTTTTTCTTTTGCTCGTCAGTAAACGAGAGATAGCTATGCGAATGGTACTGACAAATAAACGTATTGCAAACCAAACTGTCAACTGTTGTCATGCGATAGCCTGATTTTTTTATGGGCGGCTTTGGGGGCACATTTAGATCTACGTTTCTCAGGCGGAAGATGTGATGGAGTTTTGAAGTCAGGCGTCCTGATGCACCCATTGCTTGAAATAAATTTGACTATGATAGATCAAGGGTGGTGCCAGAATAGCTTGGCGCCTCAGGCGCCAAGCTATTCTGGCACCACCCTTGAACTAAAAAGAGTGATCTATCTCCTAATATGTAACATACAAGACATAGAACAAAAAGCACTTTTGTTTAAAAAATCAGCCTCAGGATGTAATGGGTTAAAGACATATAGACCTATCACGACGGGAACAACTGATTATCGCTGTGGCAAATGGGTGTGGAGTGTGAATATGGGCAGCGTTTAGAGCCACGCTGGTGTATACACTGACTTACAGCAACGAAATGTGAAAACGTTAAACGTTTAGGGCTTAAAGTCTTTTGTCCACCACGAAGGTGATTTCAATGAGACGGGGCATCTAAAAAGAGGTCTGTACAAATTTTGACCCCAGCTGGGTTCGAACCCACGACCTTTCGGGCAAGAGTCGAACGCTCTACCACCGAGCCACCCAGCTCCCTTGCAACGAAATGTGAAAGCTAAGAGTCAGCCATCCAAATCCATCTGCAAACAGGCACAGATTCTCATGAGCCCGTGCAGCTGCATGGGCTCATGAAAATCTATACCTTCTGCTGGCGAGATCGGCTCAAGCAGTTTTGTTGGGTTGCGGGTCTTCGGCGAGATTATGCATAATTAAACTTTATAAGTTTTTTTTCCTTTATTGCTGTTTATTTGGCTTTGTTTTGTGTTTCTGTGCAGTTCTGATCCTGAGACTCAACCCAGTCTGCCGATACACTCACAGAGAGAGCAATATTCTGCGAATGGCGTGTGATGAATGTTTCATGAACACGGTAAGGTATAATTTACTTGTGTGTGTGTGTGTGTGTGTGTGCGCGTGTGTGTGTGTGTGTGTGTGTGTGTGTGTGTGTGTGTGTGTGTGTGTGTGTGTGTGTGTGTGTGTGTGTGTGTGTGTGTGTGTGTGGTTATTGTCATTGTTTTCGTGTACAAGTCGCATTCGTCGTCATTTGGCAAAAGCCAGGATCCATTTCCATGACAATTAAAATCTCGTTTTTTCTCAAAAATTGGCATACTGGCTTTTGCCAAATGGCGTCAGAACACTTTGAAAATGAGGTAATTTCTTTTCTTCCCCAACATTTTGCTTCGTCCCTTTGTATCGTCTACGAAACCGACAGCTTAACTTCATTCTGCCCGCGACACACCACAGCAAGATATGGCTCGACCATGATAGTTCAAGGGTGATGGCAGAATAGCTTGGCGCCTATAAGCGCCAAGCTATTCTGCCACCACCTTTGAACTATCATGGTCCATCTGCCTTCTGAATTGTAATGTAGTCCTCAGAGGGTATCTCCAAAATGTGGGTATTTCGTACCTCGGACACAATGATTTAATGAGTATTATAAGCCGTGCTCATTATACACGCATTCAGTGTCGTCTTGTAATATCGGGGTCTCCAGTGCAGTAGCGAAACATTGACGATATCTATTTTTTAGAACCCTTTTTTCCCCCAGCAATCTTTCGCTCTGTTTCTGAACCCTTCGCTTTGTATCGCTTGCAGAGATAGCCGAGACTTTCAGAAATGTCGAGTCGAAATTTTCTTTATTAGGGTTCGGATTACCGAGACCACAGGTGTGTACAGGGTCGTCTCCCTTTGGCCAGGGAGATAATTTTCCTGCAGCGTGTTGAGTTGGGGCTTCCGCCCACCGTTTCACACAGGCGGTTAGGCATAGATTCGCATGCGCTCGTGCAGATGCAGGGACTCAGGGAATCTATACCTTTTGCCTGTTGCTGTAGATCATACTCACGACAATCGATGTCATACTGGAGGAGACGGATACATGGATTTCCTAAAGATGTGTCCATCCTTTAAATATATGCAAGAGGCATAGACTTTTTTGTGCCCCTGCGGATGCACATGACAGTCTATGTCTCTTGCTGGTGTAGATTTGACCCATATATACCTCATACGGAGGGCGTTTTGCGTTTAGGCGTGTGAGTGTGAACTGTGTTGGGAGGGTTCCGTAGCTTGTCTCTATGAAGCTGTGTGTACACACACAAACGACAGGCAGACTCGAAGCAGTTTTAGGTTAATTGCTGGTACATCTTCTAGGTCGTATTAGTGTCGTAACCCCTTCCCTTCCGGACGTACATTTTGTTTGTGAAGTCTGTGTTCGCTGAACGACCAAAAGCCACAAACTGCCCAAAAAACGTGGACACAAAGTGGTCTCAGCAAGAGGCACAGATCCTCACGAGCCCCCGCTATCGCCTGGGCTCGTGAGGATCTGTGCCTCTTGCAGTTAGATCGCGTTCACTTTTTCTCGGCAGTGAAGGGGGTTAAAACCTTATAAGCTGTACTGGTCAACTCCCACGCATCAGATAAAGTGTAATTATGCTTTGCGAAGTCTGTGGGTAGACATTTCAGTAAATATCGAGAACTGTGGATTAGGGCCTACACAAAAAGCATGAGGAGCAAGCTCTGTGTTATAACAAACAAATAAACAATCAGTTGCGGGGGCTCATGAGGATCTATAGCTCTTGCTGACATCACTGTGAATCTATGTTCCTGGGACAGCTAGGATTTTCTGATCTTGAATTAACGAAGATTGCAGAAACACGGTCTGCGTCAGCCGGCACTGTACTATACTTATCTACAACAAAATAATACAATGAAACCTACATGAAACTTTCAAGCAATCCGTCCTAGTTTTTCCTTCAGCAGAGACAACTCACGAGCCAAAATGAAGGCTTCATCACAAGACAAATCTACCCTGTTAAAAAATGTCGTAAAAATAGACAGCATCAGTTTGTGTGAAGAGCGAGCTTTTCGTTGCTTTACAATGGAAATTACCGCTTTTCACAACCTAAAGGAAAAGGTGTTCCGTCCCATCAACAAAACAGTTACTAGACTTGATCTTTAAAGACTCGTGCAACATTTCAGCGTGAAATATTTATATATATATATATATATATATATATATATATATATATATATATATATATATATATATATATATATATATATATATATATATATATATATATATATATATATATATATATATATATATATATATGTATGTGTACATCTTGTCTTAACTCATTCAGCCCCCACACACCACAGCAAGACATAGATCGAGCTTGATAGTTAAAGGGTGGTGCCAGAATAGCTTGGAGCCTACTATTCTGGCACCACCCTTGAACTGTCCTGCTCGATCTGTCTCTAGAATTGTAATACAGTCCTTCACTGAGAGGGCAACTTCAAAATGTGGTGATTTTGGTACGATGGCCAGATTGTTACTCATCCCGCCAGTGAGATGGCCTTAGTCGCCCGCTAGGCGTTAAACCCCAATGACCTACCGTAACCTTAACAAAACAAATACCGTCAACTCCGCTTATAGCAAGGTCGGATATAACAACAGTCGGATATAGCAACGCTTTTCTAAAGGTCCCAATGACAGCAGTTTTTCAACGTAAATTACTTCGCTTATAACAAACATCCGATATAATAACAAGAAAAAAATTGGGTCCCCTGGTGATTCGTTATATCCGGAGTTTACAGTATTCAGTATAATGTACAATGTGCAAACGTTACTATGAAACAACACGCCAGCGCCAGCGTGACTACGTTTTCAAGCAGCTGCGTGCAAGTCCCAAGCACTGACGAGAGCGCCCCCATTTTAATGAAGCCATACATTATCCCGCCTCCTTCTTATCTCCCTTCTGAATAGTTACGCCCCTTACTTTCGCGCGATAAACTAGTCATGGCTAGGAACTTCCAAACATACTTTTCTCCCGGCACATGGGATTTTGGCTTCCGTCGCCGACAGGTAAGCACTGCCCACACTTAACCAGAGGCTGTGCGTATGCGTTAGCTCAAGGGTAGTGCATGATTAGCACGGTGTCTGTAAGACGCCGTGCTAATCAGGCACTACCCTTTGAGCTGTGATTAGAGGTTTGATTTGCGTCGGGGACTCGCCTTTGCGAGCAGTGGTTTGCCAAGGGAAATGTGAACAATTATAATTTGGGCATGTAAGCGCTGTGGGCTGGAACAGTCAATGCCTGAACACCCAGACAACTCCTCCGTCGTATAATCGCAGATGTAGGGAGGGGGGGGGGGGTGGGTATATGGGGGGGGGGGGGGAGGGGGCGTTGATCAAAGGTGTTATATAGTATATTATTCACACACCACACCACACCACGATCGTACGCTAAAATCCAAATAAGACACTCAGTTTTACAGAATTTTCTGGAGCCGGTCTTGTAGTTAGCAAGACGCGTATATTCTCATGACCTGCGGATGCAGGGAATCTATGAGAGTCTGTGTTTCTTGCACACGAAAATAATTGGCTAAAGGACAACTTCACATTTGGATCTACGCTTCTCACAAATAGAATGACCCCGCTCGTTGGGACTGATTGACGTGTGAATCTATGTCTTGTTGATGGGAGGGTACGGCTAGTGGACTGACGGCGAAACATCTGGGGTGTGGGTGGAAGTTTCTCGTGGATCTAACGTTTCACAAGTGTCCACCCGTATGAAATTGTGAATTGACACAGCCGTGAATTCATCAGATATGCAAGATTAGGTGAAATTTATATGTTGTGTGCTTACAGCTTTTGTGTTTGACAACTTCCTTTTCTTTTCTTTTTTCCTCTGGGAGGGGAGGGGGTATTGTTAACCCTTAATATCCTGAGGATGACGTTATCAATCTGGTCTCCTTTGAGGTTTGTCACAGTTCTCGTGAAAGATCGACGGTGATAGTTCAAGGGTGGTGTCAGATTAGCTTGGCGCCTGTAGGCACCAAGCTAATCTGACACCACCCTCAAACTGTCATGGTCGATCCCCACGTCCAATCGTAACGTGTCAGGGATTAATAGGTTAACTTATACTTGTCCAACTGCATGCTTTAGCGGACATAATATTATTAGACGCATACAAAGTTCTGTAAATGATACTTTTTTAATCACTATATACATTTCTTAGAACTACAGAACTATCAGTCTGATAAGTCACCCTAGCAAAGTAATGCTTAGAATCATTCTCAACCGCCTCAAAACTTTCGCCGAGGAACTGCTGGCAGAAGAACAGGCTGGCTTCAGAGTTGGAAGAAGCACTGTAGAGCAGATTTTCAACTGCCGCGTCCTGATCGAGAAACATCTGCAGCATCAGCGCGAACTCTACCACAACTTCATTGATTTCAGGCAAGCATTTGATCGCGTCTGGCACGACGGACTCTGGCAAGTCATGAGATCGTTCAACATAGAGGAGGGACTGATCCAAATGATAGAAGCGCTTTACAAGAACGCCTGCAGCGCGGTTCTACTTAACAATCAGTCAGGCGAGTTCTTCAGGACGACGATCGGTGTCCGTCAAGGATGCCTGCTCTCTCCTGTCCTTTTCAACATATTCCTGGAGAAGATCATGCAGGAAACCCTCCACGACCACCATACTTCAATCTCTATTGGTGGCAGATCCCTGTGCAATCTTCGATTCGCAGACGATATTGACCTCATGGCAGGCAGCAATAGTGAGCTCCAAAACCTGACAGACAAACTTTCAAGTAGCGCAGGGTCTTATGGCATGGAGATCAGTACGGATAAAAGCAAAGTGATGATCAACACCACAAGCGACAGCAGCAGCAACATTCACATGAACGGCCAGAAGCTAGAAGAGGTCAATAGCTTCAAGTACTTGGGAGCCACCCTGTCCAAAGACGGTAGTTGCGTAGCAGAGATCCGTATCAGGATAGGTACAGCAACATCCGCAATGGCCAGGCTGGACAGGATATGGCGAAGTAACTCCATCAGCTTCACCATCAAGTACAGGCTTTACAAGTCCCTCGTAGTGTCTATTCTACTCTACGGCTGTGAGACTTGGACACTGCTTGCAGACTCAGAAAAGAAAATCCAGGCCTTTGAGAACAAGTGCCTGAGGAAGTTGCTCCGCATCTCGTACCGCGAGCACAAAACCAACGAATATGTACGGAGCATCGTCACCTCCCTGGTGGGCCCACATGAACCTCTTCTGGCAACCGTGAAACGGCGCAAGCTTGCTTGGTTTGGCCACGTGACCCGACACAACACCTTGTCCAAGACTATCCTCCAAGGCACTCTCGAAGGAAGTCGTCGGCGAGGTCGTCAGAGAAAGAGTTGGGTCGCAAACATAAAAGAATGGACCGAACTCGAGATGCCAGACTTGCTTGCCACCGCCCAAAATAGAACTCAGTGGAGAGCACTGTCTGTTGCTGCTGCCTTTCAGTCCCCCCAACGCCCAGTTCGGGCAAGGGACTGATGATGATGATGATGATGATGACATTTCTTATAGACAGTTTATAATTATACTGACGAGCAAAAGAAATGCGACATTTTTGGAATCATCGGAAATACTAAAGTATAACACAAACCGCTTGTGGGTGTAAACAAGACCAACACTATGCTGTTGTTGTTGGAGTTTGTTTAGACAGAAATTGACATCAAGCACACAGTCCAACATTGGCATCATCAGTAATGTTTTACAGCAACCCCATCCAAAACATTTTCAAATTGAAAGCGTAAAATGCGTTTTAAAACACAGAGAATGACTCCCCTTCCACCCCCTCCCACAGACTGACACCCTCCCCCCCCCCCCCTACCAACACTACCCCAAATACGGAAGTAATCCAGCATTCATTTCTATCTATCTATACGTTCTGACAGAGACATAGCTGTGTCTATTGTTCTGTCCGAGAATCGCACGTCAAAACAAAGGAGAATCTTAGCATGACGTCAACTCTTGACACATGATGACCTATATTTTTTTTTAAATATAAACATTAATACTAAATAGGGTGCGGCGTTGGAATATTTCCCCTCAAAATCACAGTGTCGTTACGTGTACTGAGACAAATAATCGGCTAGTCTGTCGTTAGACTATGACATTGAATGGAGCATCTATACCTAAATCATCGCCCCCACCCATTCCCCCACCTCCCCACCCCCCCCTCCTCCCCCCACCTCCCGCCACCCCCACATTCACACCACCCGGCCCTGCTCCACCGCCACAACTCTCCCCTCGCCCCTCCCCTCCCCATCTCTCTTCGTTGTAACACCCACCACCCTCCCCCCCCCCTACTCCCCCCTCCCACACACACACACTTCTTTTCCCCAAATAAGACAGAGCAAAAGGTAGCTATATACTCTATTTTTCTATTTAACCCTTTGGGCGTCGGTAGCGGTTTTAGTCGCGATGATTCTTGCAGGAATCATGCACCTAGAACCGCTACCGACACCCAAAGGGTTAACACAGCCCACTAGTCAAACATATGGGATATTGCAACTTTTATTGTGGGGAAAAAAAAGGAAGGTTCCAAAGACATCCAGGTACGATCCATCCAGAGGAAGCTTAGATTCTCATCTACGTTAGTCCGTCCGCAAGAGGCATAGATTCTCATGTACCCCTTCGATGCTGGGGCTCTTGAGAATCTAAACCTCTTGCTAGCGCTACATCCCACTCGTTCCCTTCTTAAATCAACGAGGTCTGCCTGATCACAGCTTGTGACTATAAAGCAAAGCTTTGTAATGTTGCTGTCTCCTTTCACGTATGCTCACCGAAGCTATTAATACGTCAACAGTTATCTCCTCTTTTGTATGCTTTATCTCCCGTGACTGAATATCTTCGTGTTTCATCCGTATGAAAAAGGGGTCAGTTCAGTGCTAACCGCACGTGTTTAGTGCAGAAAAAAAAATCATTTTTATTTTTATTCATTTTTTAAAAATTCATTCATTCATTTATTTGGCCGTTGGTTCTTTGGTTTGTTCGTTTGTTCGTTTGTTTGTTCATTAATGAATTCATTCATGCATTCATTCATTCATGGTAACATTGACCTATGATAACATTGAACTATGATAACATTTAAAGTAGCTTTTGTCTATGTAAACATTTATGGTAACATTCGATTATGGTAGCATTACGATAACATTAAACTGTGGTAACACATTAATTTTATTAAAACATTCGACTATGGTAACATTTAGAAATATTGTCGCGGTTAGCTGCAGTCTGGTGGTGTCTGTATTTTATTTTATTTTATTTTATTTCTTCTTCTTCTTCTTCTTTTTTTTTTAACAGTTGAAAGTTACTTTTCCTCTCCGCTGACACATGACGCTGAGATGCACTGAATTAACCAAATGCAGCCACTATTTCAAGCCGGTTTACTAAATTCTGCTATCAACAGCAATGTTTTACTGTCATTTTTATTCACAATTTGCATGTATGACACTTCTTCGCCGAAATTTCGTTTCATTTTCAACACTCCAATGAGAAAGCGCGCTCACGCCATGTCTGCGGGTTTCCGCTGTAGTTGACCCCGCGTAGGAATTCAGCTACCGCCGCGTGCGGGCTAGGGGCATCGCGTGCGGCCCCCTTGCGCGTCACGTGACCGTCAGCGCGCGCGATCACAGCGCGTGACCGAGGCGCCGACTAGCTACGGGAACGGCCGAGTGGTCCCGAACCAGCCATTGAAAACGTACCGTGCGTTCAGAGGTGAGAGAATATGGCTCGCTTTTTTGGCGCTCGTCTCGGAAGCTTTCGTTCAGTCTGTTTCAGCACTGGTACGCTTCTTCAGCGACAATGTGTCGGTCGTGGTAGTTCAAGGACAGTGCCTGATTTGCTTGGCGCCTGTCGGCGCCAAGCTAATCTGGCATTGCCCTTGAACAACTAATGCTCAGTGGCCGAGCAATCTTGTCGCCAAAGCTGCACTGTGGTCATGGGGAAAAAACTATTCCACATTGAATTTTGAGAATAGGGCGCGATAGATGGCTTGTTGTGTGTGTGTGTGTGTGTGTGTGTGTGTGTGTGTGTGTGTGTGTGTGTGTGTGTGTGTGTGTGTGTGTGTGTGTGTGTGTGTGTGTGTTTATTTAGACTGCTAAGAACTGCGGTTTGTGTGTATGTGGTTTTTGTTGTGGCAGTGTACAGATTGTGTTGCCGAGTCAGTGGGAGATGTTGAGTAGGCCTAAATCACTGTTAGACCCGGTTTGCTGCTGAGTAAGTTTTTGTCACTAAAGCCGGACGTTTAGAGATAAGGTTAGAGTGGTATTTCTCTCTCTCTCTCTCTCTCTCTCTCTCTCTCTCTCTCTCTCTCTCTCTCTCTCTCTCTCTCTCTCTCTCTCTCTCTCTCTCTCTCTCTCTCTCTCTCTCTCTCTCTCCAGTTTCGGTTCAGTCAAATTAGCACATCGGCGCACAAATTGGCAAAACGAATAAATTACGCACGTGACATGCATTCATAAATTTATAAACAATTGTAAACGAGATGTGTACAATGCACGTAGTCACTCAGCGGATAGAAACACAACACAAATACAAATAATTTCAAGCAAAATTATTTAACTCACTCGAAACGTGCCGCGTATCCGGAGGCTTCATGTCTCGAATGAGTTAATAATATTGAGCAAATAAGACACCATTTATTTAGTTAAATGTATTTATTTATTTATTTATTTATTTATTTTAGGCAGACATATACAGACACCCAGGTATAATTTTTACGGTCTATGTTGAAAATTACGTTACGAGTACGCTATCTAGAGCGAAATTTTTATTTCAATTGTATATCTTATTGGTGTCCGAAAAAGAAAACACAAAATTATTTATACACAAAATTGGCGCAATGTTTGATCTTTTAAAGAAATAAAAGTGCTCAAATTATTCCTGAAGCATTAATAATAATTATTATTATTATCATTATTATTATTATTATTATTATTTTCATTATTATTATTATTATTATTATTATTGTTATTGTTGTTATAGTAATTATATTATTAGTAGGAGGAGTAGTAGTAGTAGTAGTAGTAGTAGTAGTAGTAGTAGTATTGTTGTTATTATTATTATTATTATTATCATGAATGGAATGACGATACACTATGATGTTTAATATGATGATAATGCTTATCATGATCATTATTAATATAATAATAATAATAATAATAATAATAATAATAATAATAATAATTATTATTATTATTATTATTATTATTATTATTATTATTATTATTATATTATTATTATTACTATTATTATTATTCGAACACCCGTACTATCTTGAGGCACTTGGGATATCTGATTTCTGTTTCAGTGTACATTCGCGATTATTATTATTGCATATTTACTGGATTTATGGCAATAAACTGAAATCTTACAAAGTGATAAGCCTAAGCGATAAATAATTATTAATACATAATAAACAAAACATCACAATATTATAGAAAAATATTGAAACAGTTAAGAATAAAAAATACAGAAACAAATAAACATTCAACAACAAAAATTAAAATAAACAAACGCATGAATTAATAATCCATTTCTTGGTCCAATGTAGCGAAATTAATTTATGTTTAGACATTTTTAAAAATGTAAACAAAACGGATAAACGAGTCTGTCTACATCGACCTTGAACTTTGTAACCCTTTGGGTGTCGATAGCGGTTTTAGTCGCGATGATTCCCGCATGAATCATCGCGACTAAGACCGCTACCGACACCCAAAGGGTTAATTTGTTTTCTTGCGGTTTATTGCTCATCACGAATATAATAACTCCTAGTAGACATGCGTGGGCCTACATTACAACAACTTCTTAAAAAGTACACTTTGATGTGTCTGCGATTAAAAACGTTAAACAGCCATCTCAACTTAACCCTTTGGCGGTCAGTAGCGGTTTTTGTCGCGCTGATTCCTGTAGGACCCTACTCTAACCGTGTCGGCAAGAGGCATAGATCCTCATGAGTCCCCGCAATTGCGGGGCTCATGAGGATCTATGCCTCTTGCTTAAAATCATCGCGACAAAAACCGCTACCGACAACCAACGGGTTGCATTATTGATATCACAGACAAACCACTCGTGTAATCTGCACGATATCGTGTAGTCTGCAAAGTAAGTAATAACTGCCACATTTGTGCGTACACTATTGCTAATCGAACACCAGCGCAATGTAGGACATTTGTTTTGTCAACACGAAGTGCGTATTGTATTACAAATTGTGCGTAAAACAGTCCTCATCGAACACCCGTACTGTCTTGAGGCACTGGGGATATCTGATTTCTGTTTCAGTGTACATTCACGTTACCCCACCCCACCCGCAGTCCTTCTCACCGCCATTCCACCCCCTTTTTCAATAAATCAGGTCGATGATCACCTCTGTCTGAGAAACACAAACACACGCTAAATTAGCCAGAGGCGAAGATTCATGTGAGAGCCCGCAAGTTTTCTGGCGCTTATGAAGATCCGCGTCTCTTGTTAATGAATCATTCTCTTTCACAGAATGTGTTGTCTCCTGGGTCCGTTATGCATAATCTTAATCTGGGAAACACGGATAAAGACTGGCTCTACAAGAGGCATAGATTTTCATGAGTCCCCGCCGTTGGCGGGGACTCAATAACATCCATGTCTCTTGCATTTAGAAGCTTTATATCACAGAATGCAAAGCAGCGTCTCTTGTGTGTAAAACTAAACGAAAGCACATACGTCAAATACAGACTGGGCCAAAAGGAGACATAGATGTTCATTAGCACCCTGCAAACTAATGGGGGCCCATGAAGATCTATGTCTTTTGTAGATGAAGTCTATTCTACATCACTTGGTGCAAAGTCTCTAGAGTCTCGTATGCATAAACTAAGCCGACTGCATAATTGGCCTGGGCAAAATATCTGCATGCGACAAAGCTGGATATCTGCATGAGACAACGCTCCATATCCCACTGGACAATCTCTATGGCTCCAGTGGTATAATGGGCCCGGAGCGAGCATATTTTGCCGACTGATCTCGACTTCATCCTTAGCCAGCAAAAAGATGCAAGAATGAAAAATTAGAAGATTTTGCAGGGCAAGGGCCAAAGGGATGAAGAGGCGGAGGGCAGATGAAGGAGGGCAGGGGGTGGGGGGTTGAGGGGCGGCGGAATTGGGGGATGTGGAGATGCGGAGAGTTTATGTGAGGTGGGTGGAAGCGCGGGTGAAGGAGGATTATGGTTATCATTGTTAACTTAATACTAAGCTAGCAAAACGTTACTTAAATTACGTAAGCAATTATTGGAATAAAGGTTGGTGTGTGTGTATGTGTGTCTATGTGTGCGTGCATGTATGGTTGAGTGCATGCGTGCGTGCGTGCGCGTGTGAGTGTGTGTGTGTGTGTGTGTGTGTGTGTGTGTGTGTGTGATGGTGTGTGTGTGTGTGTGTGTGTGTGTGTGTGTGTGTGTGTGTGTGTGTGTGTGTGTGTGTGTGTGTGTGTGTGTGTGTGTGTGTGTTAAAAAGGGGGAGATCAAAGGCGAATATTTGGCCGAGTATGCAGAAGATTATGATTTGACGGGAGTGTGTGCATTTACGGTATGGTGTGTGGGGTTGGGGGTGGGGGGTGGGGGTGGTGGGGAGGGGGTGGTTATTGTTTATCTTATTTCAGAATAAAAACTGTAACAAAACTGGACTCAGGGGTTCGGGTTCGGGAATTGAGGTCATACCGTTTATGACCATTGACCACTAGCCGTGAAGCAATCACATGTCCAGCTTTATTTATGGACTACCCCCCTCCCCCCCCCCATACCCCCCCCCACCCGCCCCCTCCCTCCCCCACCCCAACCAGATTTATTATTGCAATTGAATTATACACCCAAGAAATTCAGACTCAATCTCTGTATAATTGTGTGGGGGACTAGTCCTTGCGCACAATAAGTCCATGGACCCATTCCTTCCATCTGCAAGAGGAATATACTCTCATGAGCCCCTGCAAAGCAGTTTCTCATGAGAGTCTATGCCTCTTCCTGGTGGAGATATACTCCATTTACATCCACACACTGAGTAAACTAATTGGGTTTAGAGTGTAAGCCTGTGTGATATTTATGACAGTCTGACGTCAGCTCTTGCGTGTAATAATGTATGCATGTGTCTTGTTCGACGTGAGATTAGTGTAGCTCTGTGTGTGTGTGTGTGTGTGTGTGTGTGTGTGCGTGTGTGTGTGCGTGCGTGCGTGCGAGCGCGCGTCTGTAGGAGAATGTGCTCAAAAGGAAAAACCTTTACTAAAGCGTTTGTGCTGATGAAAATAATCGTGTAAGTTGGTCTGTATTTTGAACCATACCGCTGTTCGCCAAAGGTTCAAAATCACAGACCAGTACACTCTTATCAATTTGAATAAACGACACGGCGTGTATCCAGATGCATATATGTACCAAAATAATGTTGATTAATTATAAGGGCTTCAAAACGCAAGGCCATTAACCTTTTATAGCAACCACCTGAACCCCTTGACTGCCAAGAAAAATTAAACATCATACGGCTGCTAGAGATATAGATCCTCTTGAGCCTCTGCAGTCGCGGGGGCTCATGAGGATCTATGTCTCTTGCTGAAACTACTCGGCATCCGTGTCCCTTTGAGTGCTGGGGATTTGGATGTTGAATTAACTGGCTGTGAAGGGGTTAAGAGAGATGTACTCCCCGAGGAATCATCTGTCTGCGGCCCTGATCTAAATGACAGATGATCACTCGTTTAACCCTTATCATTCGGAAATATCATGTGTGGAATAAGTCTGACTAACATAGTTCAAGGGTAGTGCCAGAATAGCTTGGCGCCTCTAGGCGCCAAGCTATTATGGCACTACCCTTGAACTAAAACCATTGGTCTATATCTTTATCTGCAAGTACTATAATGTAGCTTGCATATGGCAGTGCAAAATTTAATTTGAAGCTTTTAGCCTCAGTATGATATGGGATAAGGCGCCAAGCTATTCGCTGGCACCACCCTTGAACTAATATGTTTGATCTATATCCTAACCTGTAATGTAGGGCTTCATAAGACAAGCAGATTTTAAAATATCAGCCTCAGGGTGTAATAGTTAATTGCATCCTTAGAAAGACGTCTGTGGACAAAGCTGATATTTCCAGAAGAAATAATTCAGAATGCCCCAACCAAACAACCACCGGCAACCGCACCATCACCCTCAACCTCCTTCACTCATCAAACAAAAGCACCCTTGGTCACTCCGAACTAACTGACCGTCTCTGACCGGCGCGTATGATTTACACAAAATCTGACCCTGGCAGGGCCCCCAATCTGAGTGACCAATCCGATGTAAGAGTGGAGATTTCTGTTCAAAATTGAGTTTGTCGGCCGCAATGGCTCAGTTCCCAGCAATTAGGCTGAACGCCGTCAACCTTCTAGAAGTGGCATAGATCCTCTTGCGCAGCTTTCCGTTTCACGGGGTGGGTGGGGGGGGGGAGGGGGGGGGGTAGGGGGGGGGTAGGGTGGGGGCGGTTGAAGAGATCTTCATGAGCATCAAAACTTTCAACCCTTTTCCTGTCACTATACGTTTATTTTTGTTTCTGAAATCTTTCTTCTTTTTTTTTTTTTTCATTCAACTGACGACTGAAAGCCAAAACCGTCCAAGAAACGTAGATACAAATTGGTCTCAGCAGGAGGCATAGATCCTCATGAGCCCCCTCTTTGAGGGGGCTCATAAGGATCTATATCTTTTGCACTTGGAACACCTTCACTTTTTCTCAGCAGTGAAAGGTCAACGGGGGTCTATGAACTTGGACCTCACGGCTGTGCAACTGCAAGAGGCACATATTCTCAACTTATGTGAGAGTTTGAAGATGGTATTGCGTGTTGGTCTGTGAATTTGGACCTTACGGCTTTCAAGTTCAAAAATCTCAGAAAAGCACATTATGCTAGCCATTTCTATAGTCTTATTTTTGTGAACAGTTCAAACTGATGTGTGTGTTGGGCTACGGTTCAGTCCTTCTTCTAGAAAATCGGGCCTAATTTACATCTGTTGTCCTCATCCAAAATGTGACATCTGGCCGAGCCATTGTTTTGGATGTAAACTTTGCAAGACCAGCATACAACCAGAATCCTCTCGATCCAAAAGACCATCCCTTATATACATCTGTGCTTTTCGCTCTAGGTCTAAAACGTTTCGCTGGCTGACTGATCATTGAGCGAGTGGAATGGTCAGTGGCCAAAGCTTTGGTCAGTCTGTGACCTCTTGCCGCGCCGTTAGCAGACTGTAAGATGGGCAGCTGATTGTCGGAAATGGTTTGTCTGGACAAGGAAATGGGAAACGGGAAAAGACATTTTGGCCAGCCACTAGTCAGTCATGAACTGACGTTCATGACTGACCAGTAACTGGCCAAAATGCTGGGAGAGTTACTGAAAGGATTTGCATAGATATTTTATTATTTTTATATTTAGTTAGTTAGTAAGATAATTAGTTAGTAAGTCATTTACTCGTTTAGTTAATTAGTTAGTTAATTAGTTAGTTAGTTAGTTAGTTAGTTATTGGGCGTTTGTGTTAGTAAACATTGTACATGGAACACAGTGATATATGTGAGTACGAGATAAACACTTTAGGAAAAAACAGCCAACCAACCAACCAGTCAAGTAACAAAGAAAGCAAGCGTGCAAACAGCCAGCAAGTCAGCCAGCCAGCCAAACACATAAACAAACAAAAAAGAAACCAACAAACTCAAACACAAACAAAATCACAACCACAATCACAGTCACAATCACAAACACAAACACAAACACAAACACAATCACAAACACATACACAAACACAAACACAATCACAATCACAATCACAATCACAATCACAATCACAATCACAAACTCAAACACAAACACAAACACAATCACAAACACATACACAAACACAAACACAAACACAAACACATACACAAACACAATCACAAACACATACACAAACACAAACACAATCACAATCACAAACACAAACACAAACACAAACACAATCACAAACACATACACAAACACAAACACAATCACAATCACAATCACAATCACAATCACAATCACAATCACAAACTCAAACACAAACACAAACACAAACACAATCACAAACACATACACAAACACAATCACAAACACATACACAAACACAATCACAAACACATACACAAACACAATCACAAACACAACACAAAACACAAACACAATCACAAACACATACACAAACACAATCACAAACACATACACAAACACAATCACAATCACAATCACAATCACAATCACAATCACAAACTCAAACACAAACACAAACACAATCACAAACACATACACATACACAAACACAAACACAATCACAAACACATACACATACACAAACACAAACACAATCACAATCACAAACTCAAACACAAACACAAACACAAACACAATCACAATCACAATCACAAACACAAACTCAAACACAAACACAAACACAAACACAAACACAATCACAAACACATACACAAACACAAACACAAACACAATCACAAACACATACACAAACACAATCACAAACACATACACAAACACAATCACAATCACAATCACAATCACAATCACAATCACAAACACAATCACAAACTCAAACACAAACACAAACACAAACACAATCACAAACACATACACAAACACAATCACAAACTCAAACACAAACACAAACACAAACACAAACACGAACACAAACACATACACAAACACAATCACAAACACATACACAATCACAATCACAATCACAAACACAATCACAAACTCAAACACAAACACATACACAAACACAATCACAAACACATACACAATCACAATCACAATCACAAACACAATCACAAACTCAAACACAAACACAAACACAAACACAATCACAAACACATACACAAACACAAACACAAACACAATCACAAACACATACACAAACACAAACACAATCACAATCACAAACTCAAACACAAACACAAACACAAACACAATCACAATCACAAACACAAACACAATCACAACCAGTTAGTTAGTTCAATTTGGGTTTAACGCCGAGCAGGCAACTAAGACCATCTCACGGCGAACAATCACAACCACAGCCACAACCACAACCACAAACACAAACACAAACACAAACACAAACACAAACACAAACACAAACGCAAACACAAACAGAAACGCAAACACAAACACAATCAAAGAAACAAACAACAAGCAGAACACTGCGTAAATTATTTAGTTCAAGATGTGAGAGGATTGTATGTTTTTGCCACACTGTGTCTGTCTGCCTGCTTGCCTGTCTGTCTGTCTACCTGTCTTTCAATTCTCTGTCTGTACGTCTGTCTGTCTGCCTGCAAGTCTCTCTACCGCAATCTAACGTTCTTCAGTGTATACCGTTCACAAGCTGTATCCAAACAACACACGTGGCCATTTCTCTCTAACGCCCACAGCACTCAAGATATTCCCCTATATAATACACATTTGTATAATGACACCTCCAACCAACAACAACTCTCATCTGCAAGAGACATAGATTCTCATGAGAACTATGTCTCTTGTGAGAAACGCGTCCTTTTGTCTTACATTTATTCTCCTCTTGCTAAGGGACAGAGGAGGGGTTTTTAGCCTATGATTTACCCCGATCATCGCAGACTGTTTCTCACCTTTGGAAGAGATCCGTTCTCCCGATAAGCGGGCCCTACCTATCATCAAGTGATATCAAGAAAACGGTAGTCGGAAGGGGTTTCATACCACGTGTGGCACCTTGCCCCAGCTCCGTGTTCATTCGGTCTGCAAGAGACACAGATCCTCATGTGCCCCTGCAAATGCAGAAGCGCGTGAGGATCTTTGCATCTTGCTGGGAGAAGTCGTTAGATGCAGGTGTTTGTTCGTAGAACTGAGAAGGTAGCAGTCGAATTGTGGACCCCTTTTCTAGCCACCCAGGTATTAGTCTAGGCCGGTGGGGTATGTTGGGGTGAAGAAGGCGGGTGGAGGGTTGGGGAAGAGAGAGAGAGAGAGAGAGAGAGAGAGAGAGAGAGAGAGAGAGAGAGAGAGAGAGAGAGAGAGAGAGAGAGAGAGAGAGAGAGAGGGAGAGAGAGGTTTTCAGTTGATGGTGAGCCAGTTTGCGTGCTTGTTTCTTTGTTTATTTTTTCTTTTTTTTCTTCTTTTTTTATTTGTTGTTCTTTCTCTTTCCGTCTGTCTGTCTGTCTGTCTGTCTGTCTGTCTGTCTAGGACACCTTTAAACAGTAAACTTCGGATATAACAAATAGCCAGAGGACCCAGTTTTTTCTTGTTGTTATATCCATGGTTGTTATAAGCGAAGTAATTTACCTTGAAAATAATGCTGTTGGGACCTGTGAAACAGTGTTGCTATATCCAACTTTTGCTATATCTGACCTTGTTATAAGCGGAGTAGACTGTATATTACTTGTTAACTCATTCGGGACGTGCCGCGTATCCGGAGGCGGCATGTCTCAAATGAGTAAAAGAGCATGGTGGTGCATTCACCCTCCCGGTACCACTATCACCACCACCACTACGCCCCCTCCCCTCCCTTCCCCTTCCCCCTCTCCTCCCCCCTCTCCCCATAAACACAGGCACCACACACACAGGCTCACACACACATGCTCACACACACACTCACACACACACACACACGCGCGCGCGCGCGCGCGTTTCTTCATTTACTCACTCACACACAAATATACTAAGTATCTCTAATCGCACATAAAATAGAAAAAAAAAAAACTCCCTCCTCATCCTATATTTCATATCTCACAAACTGTGGAGGACCCCACTTGAGCCAACACTCGAGCCAGTCTGTTGGGTGGGGAAAACCATTTTTCATTTCGCACTCCCACGGCGATACCCCGCTCTTCTTCCCAATCCCAGTCCCCTTTGAACAACATACATACGAGTCCAGCTTCGGACTATCTTGACCCGCGCACGGCGCGGGTCAAGGTTGGTAGAAGTCGGCCCAATGACTTTTTGCGCACTGGGTTATTATTCGGACCACAGAGGCAAATGTACATAAATAGTCGTGGTCGTTATTATAAAAACAACAACAAAAAACAACAACAACAACAACAACAAACAACTTGGGTAAGATTTGTGACTTGTCTGGAAGTTTATTCCAAGTACAGTAAACTTCGAATACAACAAATCGCCATGTTACCCAATGTTTCTTTCTGTTTTATCGGAAAGAATGCTAAAAGCGAAATAAGTTACATAGAAAGTGGGCAGTCGGAAACTCTGAATTTTTTTTTATTTATTTATTTATTTTTTTTTTTTTTTTTTTTTTATCCGACCATGTCATTGGCGAAGGAGCCAATATCTTAACTCATTCAGTCCGAGGTACAAAATACCCACATTTTGGAGTTATCCTCTGAGCGGGACTGCATTACGATTGAGGAGACAGATCGACCATGACAGTTCTAGTAGGCGCCAAGCTATTCTGCCGCCACCCTTGAACTGTCATGCTCGAGCCATATCTTGCTGTGGTGTGTCGCGGGCAGAATGAGTGAATGGAAGCCAACTATAGTAATCTCCGGGTATGAAACAAAAAGTTTAATGGGACTCAGCGGAGACATACATGTTATCTATTTCTCTGGACCCAGGTTTGCAGTTGTTGATGTTGTTCTTTATTTTCTTGTTGATGATTTTGTTGTTGTTGTTGCTGTTGTTGTTGTTAATGTTGTTATTCATCTTGTGTTTGTTCTTGCTCTTTAAGGCTAAGTTATTTATGTGCACTATCGGCACTTCAGCGTTGCTATATCCGACATTTATGATACACGATCTCTTCATACTCTATAAGCGAAGTAGACTGCCGGTATTAACACATTGCCCAGTGTCTGCCGCCAGCTACCACGAAGTGATCCCTCTGATGCTGCGGCGCCAGGGAGGGGCTATTCTTCTAGGGCACCGCAACCCTTGAACTAGGGGTTGATTGCTCGGCATCCGACTTGCTCCTTGTCTCGTTGCGTGTGCGTCTGGAGGCTGTGCTGGGCTGAATATGATAACTCATTGTACCCCAACACCGAAGTCCCCAAAATTTGCCGTTGTCCTCTGAAGACTGCCTTGCAGTGCAGGACACAGATTGACAATGATAGTTTAAGGGTGTTGCCAGAATAGCTTGGCGCCCATAGGCGCCAAGCTATTCTGGCACCACCCTTGAACTATCATGGTCGATCCTTATCTTGCTGTGGTGTGTCTGGGGTAGAATGGGTTAATTAAGTGCGTTTCATCCATCTGGCTGTTTATCTCCTTTCTTGTGTAACTGCCATACTTCCTTTGGAGCCTGCACCTTCTTCAGTGTGTCTGTCTACCCGGCCTGTCTGTATCCCCGCTTGTCTGCCTGCAAGTCTGTTTTGTCTGTCTGTCTACAAGTCTGTCTGTGAGCTGCCCTGTGACGAAGAAAGATAGTAAGTCAATTTTTGTGGAAAACGAGCTTGTCGTCGTATTACAATGAAAATTTCGCTTTTGACATAAATTGACTTCGTCCATTTTTGTGGAAAGCAAAATTTTCATTGAAAATCCCAACAAAGAAGGACACACACTTAGAAAACAAACAAACTGTACAACAGTGAGTATTATAATGAAATGTTTGATGTTCACAAAACCGACAGTTCATTTTTCTGAAAAGTAAGATTTTCTTTGGAAATCCCAACAGAGCGAGAGAGAGAAACATTTAAAAACGACTAATTTATACAAGACAGCGTATTACACTGAAATCTCGCCTTTCACGAAACATGGACTTAATAATAATAATAATACACAGTTTTATATAGCGCCCTTCCCCACAGACAGCAAGCCGTTCAGAGCGCTTTACAACACATAGAATTTTTTTTTTTTTTTAAAGAACAAAATAGAACAAAATAAACACGCACTCACTCTTTATGGTACTTTATTTACCCTTCACATGACATTACTATCTGTCTGTCTGTACGCACGTCCGTTCGTCTCTGTCCTACACTCATTCAAGCACATTCAAACATCTTTACCCCTCTCTAGGACTTAGTCAATGCGTTTAAAATCTGGGACTGGAATCTGGATTTCTGGAGGCAAGGGACATACGGATTTTGCATCTCTGTTTTGAAGTTAGCTCATGCAGGGAAATGGGAAGTGGCCTTCTTTTCAAGTCCAGATGTAGATATTCATTTTTCTCGTTGAAGTCTGTTAGGTGGCCCTTGATTTTCAAGACGGCGCAAAAAGAACCTCTGCGAAAGCCATCTGCCGTCAAGCAATAAAACGACAAGAGGTCCCGAAGACGTCTGATAACCATAACCCAGATGGTGTCCTCCTGCTGAGAAAATATATACAAATTCAATGAAACAGTTTCAGCAAGAGGTATAGATCCTCATGAGCCCGTAGGGCTCATAAGGATCTATGCCTCTTGCTGATGGTAGCGGATTTGGAGGGGTCTCTGAGTGGAACTCGGCAAGAAACCGGTAAAGTTTCCGGCATTGGGTTTTATGGTCTTGGGAACCAGCTGATACTTCTGGTGATCGTGGATGAAGTCTTCAGATGTGTGTGTGTGTGTGTGTGTGTGTGTGTGTGTGTGTGTGTGTGTGTGTGTGTGTGTGTGTGTGTGTGTGTGTGTGTGTGTGTGTGTGTGTGTGTGTGTGTGTGTGTGTGTGTGTGTGTGTGTGTGTGTGTGTGTGTGTGTGGTGTGCGTGTTCGTGCGTGCGTATTTGAAAAACCTGACACGAGAAAAAGAAGCAAAATCACATGCGCACTACTACAACGCACACTCAGTGTAATATAGCATTAACCCATTTACACCCAACGCACAGCAACAGGAGCTTAATCGACCATTATATTCAAGGGTTGTGACAGATTAGCTTGGCGCCTGATGGTGCCAAGCTAATCTGGCACGGCCATTGAATTGTCATGGTCGATCCAACTTCTGCAACTGGTACATGGTCGTTAGGTGAAACATCCAAATATGGGCCTTGGAGTTAAATGGGTTAAAAAAAATCAGTCATCGTAAACATATGATCGCTGAACTTTTGAGATTTTGTCTTATTTTCTTTCTTTCTTTCTTTCTTTCTTTCTTTCTTTCTTTCTTTCTTTCTTTCTTTCTTTCTTTCTTTCTTTCTTTCTTTCTTTCTTTCTTTCTTTCTTTCTTTCTTTCTTTTTTTTTTTTTTCATCATTTTTTTAGCAGTCACAGTATACTGTCAGGTCTGATCAGCGACAACTGTTTGTTTGTTTTTCAACCCGGCATCTCAGTATCCGGACCCGATCAGTTACTAAATAAAGATGATGCATTCGTGTAACACACGTAACGCTTCTACCAAAATCAAAGCAAAAAGAAAAAATCCAAGGAAAAGACACACACTAAGAAAGGACAATTACAGAACAATTTTATTAATCTTTCCGAGGAAAAAATTCTTTTTCGTTTTTTCTAGTTTTGTTGTTGTTGTTGTTGTTTTTCAAGTTTACCATCTCCACCCGTACTCAAAAGGCCGTCTGGGTGAAGTTGGCCGAAGTGCGGGGCCCGCGCACGAATGTGCGCTGACCCATTGCCGCCAACTTCGGCCTGATGATCTTTTTCTGCGCTAGGACATTTCCCTTCTCCACCCCCCTCCAAGCCCCCCACCCCCACCCCCACCCCCCCACCCCCGCCCTCCCTCCTCACCACAACCAGACAGATACAGACAGAAAGCTTAGCGTATCTATAAGACTGTCGCGGTCTGTACATACCCCCCTGTGGGGCCCTCCGCTCCTGTATGCTAATGTTATCAAGTTGTTCAAAGACGCGGTCATATATAGTTGTCACTATGGCGGGGGGTGGGAGGGGGGGGGGGGGGGGGCGGGCAGTGTAGACTAGCTTGCCTTTTTGACTAAAAACTGTCATCTGTTCTCTTTGCAAGAATACAGATGTAACATTAAGCTGGCTGATGCTCGAAGACTTAAACAAATCTGTTGTGCTGTTGTTGTTGTTGTTGCTGCTGCTGTTTGTTTGTTTTTTTGTTTGTATGTCTATCTGCCTGTCTGTCTGTATATCCGTACCGTTCGTCTGCCTGGCAGTCAGCCTGCCTGTCTGCCTAACTGTTTGTCTATTTGCTCGCTTATTTGTGTTTATTTGTGTTTGTTTGTTTGTTTATTTGATTGTTTATTTGTTTGTGTGTTTGTTTGTTTGTTTTCTTGTTTGTTTGCTCGGCCGTTCGGTCGATTATTTAGTCGTTCGGTCATTTGTTTGTTTGCTTGTTTGTTCGTTCTTTTGTTTGTTTGTTTGTTTGTTTATTTGTTTGTTTGCTGATTTGCTTGTTTGCTTATTTGTTGGTTGTTTTTTGTTTGTTTGTTTGCTTGCTGGTTTGCTCGTATGTTTGTTGCTTTTTGTTTGTTTGTTTGCTTGCTGGTTTGCTCGTATGTTTGTTGCTTGTTGTTTGTTTGTTTGCTTGCTGGTTTGCTCGTATGTTTGTTGCTTTTTGTTTGTTTGTTTGCTTGCTGGTTTGCTCGTATGTTTGTTGCTTTTTGTTTGTTTGTTTGCTTGCTGGTTTGCTCGTATGTTTGTTGCTTTTTGTTTGTTTGCTTGCTTGCTGGTTTGCTCGTATGTTTGTTGCTTTTTGTTTGTTTGTTTGCTTGCTGGTTTGCTCGTATGTTTGTTGCTTTTTGTTTGTTTGCTTGCTTGCTGGTTTGCTCGTATGTTTGTTGCTTTTTGTTTGTTTGTTTGCTTGCTGGTTTGCTCGTATGTTTGTTGCTTTTTGTTTGTTTGCTTGCTTGCTGGTTTGCTCGTATGTTTGTTGCTTTTTGTTTGTTTGTTTGCTTGCTGGTTTGCTCGTATGTTTGTTGCTTTTTGTTTGTTTGTTTTCATCGTCGGCAACGTCCTATAATGACCCAACCAAGGATCACAAGTGTGAATTGTCAAGTCGGCAAGAACCACACGTATACACAAGGCATGGACAGATTCTCGAGGGTCCCGGCCTATTTCATGCAGTATGCCCATACGCAGTTTCTTCGGGGTATCTCCCCAGGGGCCAGTGTTGCAGTCGCTAGAGCGTGGCAGAAGGATTGAAATGTATGAAGGTTATTTTCACACCTGACTTGATCCCGGGGCTCCCAGTTCTCTTTATGGCTATTTTCTAATTCCTTCACTGTCGGATAACACAGATTTAAAACACCACGCAACTGCAAGAGGCAAAGAACCGCATGAGCCCCCGCAGGTGCAGGGACTTATGCGGTTCTTTGCCTCTTGCTGACCCAAGTCAGGCCCGTGTTCTTTCGGTGAATGTTTCTCGTTGTTAAATTTGCCGTGCTTTCGAAAACGTAATTTTGCGTCCACCGGCGGAGATGGAGTTAAAGGGATAGGCCATTTAGGGCCTACTTCAAAATATTAACCCTCCAGATCCCTCTGTCGTATGCTGATCTGTGTTTGCTTTTTTTTTTTTTTTTTTTTTTTTTTTTTTTTACCTTATGGGTTCAAACCGTAAGTTCCAAAATCACATACAAGCGCACACGCTATGCAATAGTCATGCGGATTAAACATGATAGAAATAGACTCGACTTACAAACAAAAGTTCTTGCTAAAGGTAACATTGTTTTAGTGACTGATCTACTCATATTTTATAAATAAGTGCGGGCATACATGCTTAAGAATTTCATGCAAAAAAAAAAAAAACGAAAAAAAAAAAAAAAAAAAAAAAAAAAAAAAAAAACCTCTTTCCACTTTCTCTGAAAGCTCACTTATAGATTTCGAATTAACTTCACTTTATTAACTCATTCAGCCCCGACACACCACAGCAAGACATGGATGGAGCATGACAGTTCAAGGGTGGTGTCAGAATAGCTTGGCGCCCATAAGCGCCAAGCTATTCTGGCATCACCCTTGAACTGTCATGCTCGATCTGTCTCTAGAATTGTAGGGTACCGTCCCTCAAACTTCAAAATTTGGGGGGATTTCGGTCCTGGCGCAGAATGCGTTAACATTCTTCTGCAAACACTGAATAACTTATTGCCACGCATGGGCTGAGCCTTAGATACTCATATGCAATATGCTGTCATTTTGAAGATTACAACTATACCGGCACATTCTTCGTTCGATGAATTTATTTCGAAGATGCGTTCTGTCGGTTTAAAGCTACAAAGATTCAGAATCGGTACTTTTTTATTTGAATTATTTTTTTTATTAATTAATTAATTAATTATTTTTTCATGAACGTGTAGCGTCGATGTAATAACTGCTAAATGAAACTTGTCAAGGGAGTCACAGGAAACAACTGCTGCAATATCTATTTTACAGCTGAAGCCACGATGGACAATAGTTACAAAATAAAAAAAAAAATAAAAAAATAAGGAAATAAAATACAAGCATTGTAGATAATATTCAAATTTGAAATACTTTATTGTCCAAAAGAATTGAAAATATGACACGGACTTCATAAAAAACGAAGACCATTAGGCATACCCATTGTGACCCAGGTACGAAATACCCACATTCTGGCGTTGTCCTCTGATGACTGCATTACAATTCAGGAGACAGATAAACCCTGATAGTTCAAGGGTGGTGCCAGAATAGCTTGGCGCCTATAGGCGCCAAGCTATTCTGGCACCACCCTTGAACTATTAGAGTCGATCCATATCTTGCTGTGCTGTGTCGGGGGTGAATCAGTTAATCTGCAAATATAAACAAAATGTACGTTTTTCACATATAGCTATCACCCAAATAACCGTTTGGCGCGAGAAACGCAGGTATTATTCCAAAATAATTGTGTGTTTTATGAGTTGCCTTCGATGTGCATCGATACTATACGTAACTCAGGCATCAGAGAGCGCGCAGTGGAAGGGAGGGAACTGCTGCAAGGGTGCCTGCTGCGCGGTTATCGAATGCATTGTTCATCTTGGAAGCGCCGCGGGCGATCACAGTCTAGCGTTATTCCCTGCCTGCCTGCAGGGATCATCACAGTGTGACTCGCTACTTGCGTCAAGAAAGTTAGTTGTAGTGTGTGTGTGTGTGTGTGTGTGTGTGTGTGTGTGTGTGTGTGTGTGTGTGTGTGTGTGTGTGTGTGTGTGTGTGTGTGTGTGTGTGTGTGTGTGTGTGTGTGTGTGTGTGTTGCGGCACAGGTTTGGGGCAGAGACACGCTTTTTCTCGATATGTTTTCATTCGAGACGTGCCGCGTTCGGATACGCGGCACATGCCGCGTATCCGAACTCAACACATCCCAAATGTGTCATCTCTTAATTCTATCAACGTAACCCCTTCCCCGCCAATAGACGTATAGTTTGTTTCGTAAATCAATATGTGTGTATCCAATGAACGAAAGCCAAAATCTTTCAAGGAACCTGCATACAAATTGGTCTCGGCAAGAGGCATGGATCCTCGTGAGCCCCCGCCACTGCAGAAATGGTTCTATCGTCAATGTTCTGCTCAGACACAATCATCTACATACATGCCGCATGAAATACCGCGGATGCTGCAGTTTGTGAAATAACAAAAAGAGTTCGCAAATAAAGGATGGTGTCAAGTGTACAGTACAGATGTACTCTATGTGAAAATGTAGCACAGCATATTTTGACTCATTGTGCCTAAGGTACGAAATACCCACATTTATTTTTTAGTTATCCTCTGAGAACTGCATTACAATTCAGGAGACATGTCGACCATGATAGTTCAAGGGTGGTGGCGGAATAGCTTGGCGCCCATAAACTGTCATGGTCGAGCCATATTTTGCCGTGGAGTGTTCCGGGCAGAATGTGTTAAATGATCATCTTGCAATTTGAATATGAAACTTCAAAGAAAATAAGTAAAAAGTAAATTAACCTGATTTTGTTCAAAATACTTTTTTTTATCCATTTTATACAATGTCCATAAATGGTGTTCTACAAACGCTGATTCCGCATTTAAATTTGAAAGCGAAACTCAGACATCGTGTAAATGTGAAATTTTTTAAAGAGTTCAGAACAAGGTTATTAGACGTCACAACAAAGCGTCACGCGACAAGGGTGAGACGTCAAGTAGTGTATCGTGACGGCCTGTAGCGTGACATTAGTGGCAGAGATGTTACAAATGCTGATAGCTTTCCGGATTTAAACCCCATTACCTTTCTCTTTAGGAGGATCAATGCTATAAGAAATAAAAGACCGATGGTGTTTTGTTTGCAAGGGATTAACTCATTCGAGACGTGCTACATACAGATATACGTGTTTAACTCGTTCTGCCCCCGACACACCACAGCAAGATATGGCTCGACCATGATAGTTCAAGGGTGGTGGCAGAATAGCTTGGCGCCTATAGGCGCCTAACTATTCTGCCACCACCCTTGAATTATCATGGTCGATCTGTCTCCTGAATTGTAATGTAGTCCTCAGAGGATAACTCCAAAATGTGGGTAGTTTCGTACCTCGGGCACAATGAGTTAAAATATAGGCCCCAAGCTATTCTACCACCACCCTTGAACTATCACCTGTCTCCTGAATTGTAATGCAGTCCTCAGACGATAACTCCAAAGTGTGGGCATTTCGTACCTCAGGCACAATGAGTTAAGCCGCGTATCAGTATGCAGATCGTCTCAAATGAGCTAATACAGACAATTTGTTGTCTTTTGGTCTGGCCTCGCCTTACTAGAATATCTATTGTCTTCTCTTGTCTGCTCTAAAATCGCAGCAGTTCCAAGAAGATAAATATTTTCTCATGAGCCCGTACAGTTGCAATGGCTCATGAGAATCTACGCCTCTTAAGGATGATTAATACCGGTGGTGATTAAATACCGTTTCAGAAATACACCATGAAACATCCTGCTGATAGTTGCTATTTTTCTGAGGATATTCCTGCCTATATTATGTCCTTCAAGCGGTGGATATGAATGATGTCGCACGGCGTGTCGGCAAAGAACGGCATTAATGTGGTATAGACAGAATTAGATCGATTGGATTGGGTATTTCCTGACGTGCCTGTGCCCTATAGTTGGTGAACCCATTTACTGCTGAAACGTGGTAAATAACACATGATTGCAAAAGACAGAGAGCCTCAGCAGCTCCGCAGAGATACACGTAAATGTGTATTTAATAATTCACATCCACTGGCAGCAAAGATGACTGTTTTGTTTGTTTGGTTATTAGTATTAAATGCTTAACGATCCTTTAGAGAGAGAAAGAAATGCGGACGTACGCCAAGCGAATGTAATAAATGCGAAATTGTGGTCTGCATACTGCGTTCTTTGTTTTTTGGGTTTAAAAAACAAATCAACCATGAGATCATCACATTTCATTGCATATAAGAGAAGATTTTGACGATTATTCATTTGTTCTTTCTTTATTTATTTATTTCATTTGTTCGTGCGTTCGATGTAGCTAGTTTCAGGATTTGTATTTTTAGTGGAGAAAATCGGATTTTTATAAGCCTCCCAGTAGAATTAGCGGATGTCCGTAAGACTACCCGATCGATTGTCCTTTCCTGGCTGCAGTCGCCTCCCTTCCACTGTCCTTCTCACCATCAGCAGCAGTAGTCCCAGATGGCTCTGCTGATAGGATACTGCATTTTGAGATCCAAATAGACACTAGCAGACTTGATACACCCTGACTGCTACTGATAATACCGATCGGCGGAAAAGACGCGTAACTACGTCACTAGCTAACTACGTAACTACATCACTATCTAACTACGTAACTACGCGTCTTTTCCGCCGATAGGTATAGTCAGTGGCAGTCAAGGGGTTAAACAGTTCGAGCACCCTATACTTGCTGGTCTGTGTAAGCAGTTCAGCATTCGTGTCCTGCTCTGTGATTTAGAGGGTTGACGCCTGATACCAGCACACAAATATCGACTTGTACGGCACCCCCCAATCCTGCACACGACCATTTAGACAAAAGTTGATGTTATGTTCCTTGATCCTGTCTACAGGAATACCATATTTAGCCCTTTGGCTGTCGGTAGCGTTTTTGTCGCGATGATTCCTGACGGAGTCATCGCGCCAAAAACCGCTACCGACAGCCAAAGGGTTACAATCAAGGTTCTGAATTCTCCATTATTGTTATGGAAATCATTGACGTTTTTATGTTGTAAATCTGTAAAGTAAATGACAACACGGCATCTATAAATAAAGTTGTTTCTTTCTTTTACCCCAGATATTCACCGTCACATTCTGATCCAAGCAGACAGAAGCGACATGTACATTGTACAGTAATATCGATCTGAAGTAGGTACGTTTTTCTCCGAGAAGTAAGTATTATAAATAAACAAAGAGGCTAGCAAAGAGGCAGACAAGCAAGCAATCAAACAAAATAAAAAAGACAATTATTATTATTATTATTATTATTATTCTACACCAAATTTATTGTTAATAATTATATTATTATATATTTTTTATTTTTATATTCTATTATTGTTATTATTATTATTGTTGTTACTATTATTGCTATTATTATTATTATTATTCCACAACAATAATATTATTAATAATTATATTGTTACATATTTTTTAAAATTTTATTTCTATTATTGTTATTTATATTGTTGCTGTCGTCGTTGTTATTATTATTATTATTATTATTATTATTATTATTATTATTATTATTATTATTATTATTATTATTATTATTATTATTATTAGTGCTATGTGCTGTACGGTTGAGTGTCTCATTGTGCCCGAGGAACGAAATACCCATATTTTGGAGTTGTCCCCGGAGGATTGCATTACAATTCAGGAGACAGATCGACCATAATAGTTCAAGGGTGGTGGCAGAATAGCATGGCGCCAATAGGCGCCTAGATATTCTGCCACCACCCTTGAACTATCATGGTCGAGCCATGTCTTGCTGTGGTGTGTCGCGGGCTGAATGCGTTGATGAATACATGTTGACATTACTAAGAACTGATCAAAGCACAAAATATAATATGCAACATAATTAAAAGTGCCCAATACAATAAATACAAAAAGCTTTCGCTCCATACACATAAAATACAGCCTATACACAAATACTGTGAAAATAATTCATCGACACTAAAATGATATCAAAGAAGAATATTAAAATGAGTATGCAGTGGAGCACACCGAGTGATAGTAATGAAATACACAAGTGCTTTTTAAATAGGTATATTTTTAGCACAAAACGTCAATATACAAATATTTATTTATTTTTGGTGGATGCCAAAATAAAGGATTAATTTTGTATCCATGAATGCATGCGTGCATTCTTGAATAAATAAATAAATAAATTTGTAAAAAAAAAAAACACAGACGATCAGTGAGATATACAATTTGTTACTGTACTTAACAATTACTGATCGTTTTACTCTTGTTTACACTCCCTTTTACTTTTTTAAAATCAGTAATCTGTTAGTTTATCATTTAGAATTATAGCTTGTAGCCGTGCGATTTGTCGGCCAGCCATGGTGTGTTATAACCCCATTTCCAGCACCACCCCATCCCAAAAACCATATCCTCTCTCTCTCTCTCTCTCTCTGGCCCCCTAAATGTTCACCGGACATAGGCGCCTAACAAAAAAAAAAAAAAAAATCACACACAGCCCCCGCAGACTACTAGCGCAGACGAAAAGTAAACGCTAACCAAATACTGATTTCAAATCCGCATTCATCGACTGGAAAATTCCGTTCCTCATAAAAGAGGCATAGATTCCCATGAGCCACTGCGTCAGCAGGGGCTCATGAGAATCTATGCCTCTTTGAGCGACGATTCACTTACATTATACATTCTCACACGGAAGAAGAAATCGGCGTTTTCAACTGTGAGTGTTATCGATGGAATAGGGCCGCGCGCAAGGCGCTCTTTTCAGCGCGCGCTCGTTAAAATCTCGCGCCGGGCGCGTGGTGTGATTTATTAGAGCGCCTTTTTTCTCTCTCAGCTTCAAAGCTCTCTCCGCCGCCCGACATCAAAGAGGAACGGTTGAGCGCGGGTGTGATGTGGCTTATCAAGAACAGTCGTACGTTTAAAGCCCCGATAACGGCCTTCCAAAGAGAGCTAGATAGAATCATTTTACACCAGCAAAGAGAAAAAAACTTTCTATAAGCCCCTTGCAGTCTGCAGACGACCCATGAGACTCTATGTATCTTGCAGAAAGAAAGGCGGTTTTAGCGCCAACATTACAACGTGGGTGTGGGCTTTACAGGCTACAAACCAAAATCGTCGATTGCACAAGAGGCGCAGATTCTCATGAGCACTTCAGTGCAGTATGCAAGGGCTGATGAGAACCTATGACTCTTGCTGAAGAGGATCATGATACCCTTAGCCTCCTCCCCGGTGTAAAAGGCCCCATTTATATCCCCAAAATGCGAGGAGATCAGTTGAGTTTTAGATGATCCGGCCACGGCTGTTTCCGAAACTTCTCCGTCTCGGCTGCTTGGCTGACCAAAGCCACGGTTTTATCGTTTCCCTTCTTTCTAGTTCCGTGGGCCACACAGCTCCAAACTACATTAGATTCTCACCGATCTCCCACGGCCAAACTGTCGAGGTGACTCAACGGTGATAGCTTATGGGTACCCCCGTGGCAAAAAATCGTCGGGCCCACAACGACCGCAGTGGGCCCCCGCACTACTGTGCGAGGGGCCACTGCGGCCGTCGTGAGCCCGAGGAGCTTTGCTTCTTCAGTTTTTTCGTGTCACAGCCGTCAGCCCAGTTTAAACGTCCTCTTTGTACATGGTTTGTAAGGGAGACTTTATTTCGTGGATAACACTGACACTGCAAATATAGCGGACAACTATTGAAAGAAAATCGCCTGAGATTTGATGTTAAAGAAGGAACTATTTCATGCACAAACTAGCCTTTATATAATAATAATAAAATTT
>BTPG01000001.1:331487609-331607609 GCA_036245525.1 Semisulcospira habei | reverse complement strand
GAATGAGAGAAATGGGTGGGGGTGGTTGGGGGGATGGGGGGGGGGGTTGAGGAGAGGTGTGCAACAGAGAGAGAGAGAGAGAGAGAGAGAGAGAGAGAGAGAGAGAGAGAGAGAGAGAGAGAGAGAGAGAGAGAGAGAGAGAGAGAGAGAGAGAGAGAAGCTTTAACAAATAAATCACCCAATCCACCGAACGAAAACAGCCGACGAAAGAACAAATAACTAAACCGAACAAACAAAAACAAAGAAAGAAACTAACTAACTAACCCACTCATTCATATCCTGGCTGACTGACTGACTAGCTGACTGACAAACAAGCAAAACAACAACCAACCCACCACCCAAGCAAGCAACCAAGGAATGAATGAATCAACCAACATCAAACAAACGAATGAACGAACTCACTCGTAAATACACACACACACACACACACATACACACACACACACACACACACACACACACACACACACACACACACACACACACACACACACACACACCACACACTTTCACATTTAGCTTTCTGGATATCTCGTTACCCTTATCAGGTACTGAGTACATGTGGTTGCGTGCGCTCAGTCTTGCCTGCTTTGTGCGTGCTGCGTGTGCGCGCTTATGTGCGCGCGTGTGTGCTTGGGCGCTTCTGTATATATACTGAGATAAATTTCAGGTTGTAGACACCTTTTCACCCTCACTTGTTTGATTCTTTGCAGCCCCCTCTGCAGACACCGTGTCCGTAAGAAAGCCATGGATCTGTGCCGATGTGGTAGGCATGTTGAGGCGGCCTTTATTCCTGTTGATTCTATGAAGCCACTGGTACCAAGGAATTGTAACACCCACACTTATCTTAATGCCTTTTATCCTGACACACCCATTGCTTGAAATAAATTTGACCATGATAGTTGACGGGTCAGTGGTGCCAGAACAGCTTGGCGCCTACGGCGCCAAGCTATTCTGGCACCACCCTTCAGCTAATAGTGTTGATCTATCTCTTATCTTTAATGCAGCCTTCACAGGACAATAAGATTGATGCTCGAAAATTTATATCTAGGCTCCCCTAGTGGGGGTCCAGATTGTACTGGTTGGTGTGGACAGTTGATTTGGTCTTAACAACTTCATCGCCACACCTTCGGCCATGCTGGAATATAGAATCAATCGTCTCCAGGCAATTCTTATGGAGGAGACACACATTATTCCCCCTTTTACCGTCACCCTTGTTATGTTTTAGCTGGGACTGAATAGGTTTCGACATGCGACTGCTGCTGAGAGTCTAGATTTCTAGATTAGCATTCCACAGTCTTACTGCATACTCGTTCCTCCTCAAACAGCCATAGATCCTCCTGACCCAGCATCTGCAGAAGATAGTAAAATGTGCATGGCAATGGTTGGAATACATCTACAATTTTGTTCCTCAAATCCTTAAGAAATAACACGCTTGCACGACGCTGAAACGTTTTCCATAAAGGCTGTTGTGATAATACAAGAGGCATAGATCCTCATGAGTCCCTGCAGCATGCTACGGGGGTTCATAAGGATCTATGTCTCTTTCACTCAAGGTTCAGACTTATTTATTTCTTCGGTTCTTGCGAGTTTTAATTTTTGGAGTTTGCAGGGGCAAAACAGTCACTCCATCTTTATTGCGGATCAGCAGATTGTGTGGAGATAACTCTGCTATGTCGTGATGGTGATCTCCCTTTGTTGTGACGTGTGATGAGGGTTGATGGGATCGCATCAGTCATGCCTTGTGAGCTATGCTATGGGATGGTGAAAAGTTTGCGTGTGTGTGAGTGTGTGCGTGTGTGTGGTGTTTATGTAATGTGTGTGCTAGTGGTGTTTGTTGTAGGTTTGATTGTTTGTTGCTTTGTGTATGGTTATGAGATTCCCCCCCCACCCCTTTTATTGTTACGTCTTCATTGTGTTAACCCTTTCACTGCCAAGGAAAGGTGAGCGCGATCCAATTGCAAGAGGCATGGAGCCTCATGATCCCCCGCGAATTCGCGGGGGCTCATGAGGATCTATGCCTCTTGCTGAGACCAGTTTGTGTCCATGTTCCTACGACGGCTGGGGATTTGTGTGTGTGTGTGTGTGTGTGTGTGTGTGTGTGTGTGTGTGTGTGTGTGTGTGTGTGTGTGTGTGTGTGTGTGTGTGTGTGTGTGTGTGTGAGCGCGCGCGCGTGTGTGGCGTTGAACGAATGAAGAATGCAGAAACACAATGTACGTCGGTTGGCGGTGGAGGGATTAATGGAATGGATGTGTTACGGGGTGCGCACATAAAGCCGTGTATCAGTATGCGGTACGTCTGAAATGTGTTAAACTTAACCCGCGTAAATTCTTTAACTCTGAGGATGCAAAGCTGGGTACCGCAAGAAAAAAAAAAATTCCCCCAAGAGCTCCTGCAGGAATATTCCCGGAGAATGGGTGGTGGAGAAGGGGGCGGGGAACCTGGGTTGGAAGGGGAGGGGGGTGGAGGGGGGAGGGGGTAGAGAGAGAGAGAGAGAGAGAGAGAGAGAGAGAGAGAGAGAGAGAGAGAGAGAGAGAGAGAGAGAGAGAGAGAGAGAGAGAGAGAAGAGAGACAGAAGGGATGGGGAGGAAGGAGGGATGGATAAGGCGAATATCGTCGGTGCAACTGGAAAAAACAGTACTATATGACACATTTGTCTGTCAGATACGACAGATGTCCGATGTCAGATGGCCGTTATTGATAAAAGTGCGATATTCCTTTTTTATACAATTAAAATCTTGCTTTCTCAAAACGGACATATTGGGGGTGGGGGGTGGGGGGAGAGAGAACACAGTATTTTCATTTTTTTAAAAGAAAAGTGAGATTTTCATTCTTACACATTGAAAATCTTGCTTTTCTCAACAACAACAACAAAATGGACAGACAAACGTATTTATGGTAGAAGGGGGGTGGGTAGATGTGCGTGATTGTTGGGGGTGGAGGGGTGTGTCTGTGTGTGGCGGGGGGGGGGGGGGGCGGGGGGGGGCGGTGGGGGGGGGGGGTAAGTAAAAGGGGAGAGGGTGTTTGAAGGGTAGGTCTTTGAAGTGAGTGCCGCTGTCCTCTTGTCAGTCTCCTCAGCCCAGCGCGTTTTTCTGACCTCACGTACCGGGTGAAATTTGGTGCATACTGACGTTTTCAGAGTTCACGAGGTTCTGGGAGTGTAAGTGATATTTTGAAAAAATAACAACTCGAGATGAAGGGAAACAAATGCGAGATTCTTTTTTCAAGTGCGCAATACGTGTTGTGGGAAAGAAAATTCGGTTCTGGGTCCCCCACACACAAATAAGCAACAAACTAAAAAAAACGCTGGCAAAATGAGCATTGGGAATGCAAACTAATAAGCACTTTTTAACTTGCAATTATGATCAAGAAAAAAACATGCAGGTGGGTACAAATTCCGTGCGAAGTATTGCTTATAGCATAAACATCTTCACTGCCGAGACAATGTGATTCTGAGCCAACTGCGAGAAACTTAGATCCTCATGAGCCCCCGCAGTCACGGGGGCTCATGAGGATCTATGCCTCTTTCCGAGATCAGTTTGTGTGGACGTTTCTTGGAGGGTTGTGACTGATGGTCGTTCAATGAATGGAAGATTTCGGGAAAGAATTATAAGTCCATTGGGTGGGAAAGGGTTAAAGTTAAAGAAAAGTTTTTGAAGGAAATATGAAGTCCATCTTCTTCACCCAGATATCCCCTCCCTTCTCTTGACCCCGTCATGCTCGCCACGTGTGTGTCTGTCTGTAACAACTCATGAGTATGTCAAATCAGCGTCTGTGACAACTAATTAGTCTATTCTGTTTCAGTCTGTGTGTGTGTGTGTGTGTGTTGGTGTGTGTGTGTGTGTTTGTTTGTTTGCGTGTGTTTGCGTGTGTGTGTGTGTGTGTGTGGGGGGGGGGGAGGTCATGTGTGATGTGTTTTTTCGTGTGTGTGTCAGTGTTTGTGTAAGTGTGTGTGTGTGTCCGTGCGTGCGTATGTGTTTGTTTGTGTAAGTGTGTGTGTGTGTATGTGTGTGTGTGTGTCTGTGTGTGTGTCCGTGCGTGCGTGTGTGCATGTGTGTACGTATGTGTGCGCGCATTTGTGTGTGCGTGTCGGCCTGCCCGCCTGCCTGCGTGCCTGCAAGCGTGTGTGAGTGAGTGTGCGAGTGCCTGTCTGCATGCTACTCCGCATACTCTGTGCAGTTCTCCCCAGTTGGCCAAAGGTCCTCGGGCCGACGTCAAACGACGTCGGCCCGAGGACCTTTGGCTAAACGGGCCTTCGGAAGCCAGTCTCCACGCCTGTGTGTGTGTGTTGCGGGTTTACCCTGGAGAACCGAGCGTGTGTACAATCAGTCTACAGATCACAGCTCGTTTCTGAGGGTCAATCCGGGATGCTCAATTTCGTCTCCATGGCAGCTGCACACGCCGAGTACACCACTACTGATTAGAAGGGTGCAGAAGTCATTACCTGACTTGCTTCACCATTTGCCTACCCCCGACCTCCCCAACCTGACCTCCAACCCTCCCCTTCGCTTTTAATCCATTTACTGGCGAGGAAAAAGTGACTGAACACGTTCCAACTGCAAGAGACATAGATCGTCCGCGGGGGCTCATGAGGATCTATGTCTCTTTGCTGAGACCAGCTTGAGTCCATGTTTCTTGGTTGTTTGTGGACTTTGGTCATTGAATGAACACAGATTTCAGAAACAAAATGTACTTACAGTGGCAGGGAAGGGATGACAAGCAGTATACGCTGTGTACCAGACTGTAACTGTTTGCTTTCCAATAGGCAAGAAAAAAATGACGGGTGAAAAGACCGTGATTCAGGAAAGTGGAAAAAGTTTGGTGGGTATGTTAGTGTAAGTGTATGTGAAGATGGGGTTGGGGGTGGGGTGGGATGGGGGGGGGGTAGACGAGGAGGTGATAAAGAGGAGGAGGTGCGACTCAGTGGATGGAGGTCTGATGATTGAGTCCTGATCGATCAAAAACTTTTTGAGGCAAAGCAGGGTTAGGAAACTGATGTTGCTTACAGTGTGTGTGTGTGTGTGTGTGTGTGTGTGTGTGTGTGTGTGTGTGTGTGGAGTGTGTGTGTGTGTGTGTGTGTGTGTGTGTGTGTGTGTGTGTGTGTGTGTGTGTGTGTGTGTGTGTGTGTGTGTGTGTGTGTGCAGGGGCGGATCAGTTACCTCGAGGGGGAAGGGGGGGGGGTCCAACTTTTTCTTTGAGACCTTCAACCTGACACAAAAGGCCCTCCCGACACTAGACCTTCATCCAGTGGCCGAAACCTCAAACAACGGGAGGAGGGGGGGGGGAAGGAGGGGGGGGGGGGGTAAAAGGGGAGGGGTGGGAGGGTGACAGAGGAAGAAGGCGTGTGTCGGTCAACACTCTCGCCACTCGCCAAAATATCAAACAACGGGAGGGGCTGTGGGAGGGGAGGGGTGGGGAGGGGAGGGGGAGGGTTTGGGGAGGGATGGGGATAGCGCGTGTGTGCGTCAAAACTCTCCCCAAAAATCAAATAGGGAGGGGGAGGGGGTCCAAACATCCCAAAAGAGACTTTATTATAGCATCTTAAACAATTTTGGGACGGCGGTGAGGGGGTAGGGGTGTGGGGAGGGGGGGGGGAGGTCCGGAACTCTTAGGATCCCCCATATCAATTCCTGGTGTGTGTGTATGTGTGCGCGCGCGTATATGTACGTGTGTGTGTGTGTGCGCGCGCGCGCGTGCGTGTGCGCGTGTGTGTGTGCGCGCGCGCGTGCGTGTGTGTGTACTGTTTAAATGTACATGATGAGGGGATGACGTTGTGGTGCTCTCGCTGGACAGTGCGGATTGAATCAGAACCGGCGAGATGAAAGTACCAACAATTGGAATAGCGAAGGAATGGGAGAGGATCTTTTACAGCAAGTGACATAGATTGTCATGAGTCCCTGCGACTGCAGGGACTCATGAGAATCTATGTCACTTGCAGATGAATCCGTACGACCGAGGAACTGGTGCTGGAGTCTGCTTGTAACGATCCACCAAAAAACCTCGGGCAGACGGATACATGAGCCTGTATTAACCCCTTCCCTACCACTGAATGTTCAATTTTTGTTTCTGACATCTTGGTTCATTCAACAACAAGAAACCAAAAACCGTCCCAAAAACATGTATACAAAGTGGTCTCAGCAAGAGGCATAGATCCTCATAGGCCCCCGCATTAGCGAGGGCTTATGAGGATCTATGCCTCTTGCAGTTAGATTTTGTTCACTTTTACCCCACAGTGAAGGGGTTAGACACGTGGGAGGCGGTTGTGGGGGTTTGGGGTTGGTGAGGTCGGGGAGGACACTTTTTTTTTTTTCTCTTTTTTTTTTTTTTTGCGTGGGTACACAGCAAAGAAGGTTAGATAATTATGATTCCCATCCGTAGATATGTCAGGGATCATCACGAGCCCCGAGCGCAAGTGCTTGCAGAGAACTGTGTTGCGTGGAACTGCGGACGGATGATTGGTACGCAGTATTATTGCCTCTTTTGTCGTCTGCCTGGGTGCACGTGGCGGAAGAAACGTAAATAAGGAGAGGGAAGGGGGAATAGGACGAACGAGAGAGAGAGAGAGAGAGAGAGAGAGAGAGAGAGAGAGAGAGAGAGAGAGAGAGAGAGAGAGAGAGAGAGAGAGAGAGAGAGAGAGAGAGAGAATGAAGCATTCCGTGTAAGAGCACCGCCTAACCATCGCGGGCCAGCTAAGGCTAAACCTCAGCCCAAGGACCTTTCACTAACCAGCAGCGCGGTGTGCTTACGTGGAATGGTTAGGCCGTGAAAATGTAACCAGAAATGGAAAAGGGGATGAGTAGAGGGGGTGGTGGGGGGGGGTGGAGGAAGTGGGAGAAGAAAACCAATCAGAATGCCCTAATCGAGGCTAAGGGTTCATTTTGCGGAATGGGGCCCCTGAGAGATTGGGTGGCTTTGGTGTGAAATTGCACACTATTCCTATTCATTTCCAACACAGGCAGCTGCAAACACATCCGTGCATGAAATTGGTACTCAACGTGATCTAACAGAGGGTTGTTGTTGCTGTTGTTCTTGGGTTTTTATTTTGTTTGTTTCTGTTGGTCGAGCGTGAACTGAGAAAGACATATACTGTTGTTTATGTTAAAAAATTGCATTCAGGCTACCGACCAGCCAAACAACCAACCGACCGACCAATCAACCAATGAACCGTCCAAGCAAGCAACTACGCAAGCATACAAGCGACCGACAGATCGTCAAACCAACTAACCAAACAACGAACTGACCAACCAACGAACCAATTAAGCAAGCAAGCAACAAACCCGCAAGCGAACAGACAAACAACCAACCATCCAGCCAGTCAACCAAAAAAACAACGCACAAACAAAAGAACGAACGAACGAACGAACCATCAAACGAACGAACGGAGGAACAAACGAACGAACAAGCAAGCAAGCAAACAAACAAATCACACAGAAAGTTAAGCAGAACCCTTGTCTTCCTTGGGCCAGTTGCATGAGCGAGCTTAGTCCTGCACCAGCCACTAATTAAGGTGCGCCGCTATAGCGGCGCACCTTGCTTAGTGGCTGGTGCAGGACTAAGCTTGCATGAAGCGGAGCACCTTGCTTAGTGGCTGGTGCAGGACTAAGCTCGCTCATGCAACTGGCCCCTGTTTCTTTGACAGAAGGGGGTTACCCTCTTCCCTGCCATTGCAGTACTCTGTATGCACCATTTTGTTTCTGAAATCTTGGTTCATTCAACGACTATGTTTCTTGCAGTTGGATCGTGTTCATTTTATTTTCGACAGTCAAAGCCGGGTTAACTATGCGACTGAATGATTTCCAACCAGTCGCCTGTGGCATCCATTTCTTCTGGCATAAACCTTCCTAGGCTAAGTTCGACGATTCTCCTCTCCACTCGACGAACACAAATGAAAATAACTTCACCCAAGAGGTATATATTTTCATGAGCCCCCGCAACCTCCATGGGTTTGTGAAGATCTATAACTCTTGCAAGAATGGGTTGCATCCCCTGGAGACTGTCTAGCGTCAGAGAGACGGGCTGCTACATTTGTAAACGGTGCCTTGTTGACCTTTGGGTCTTCGATTAACACATTCGAGGCGTGGTGTGTCTGGATACGCAGTCTTTATGAGACACGTCTTGAAGGAGTTAAATCGTTCAACCCTGTTACGCTACAACACACGATGGATCAACTATGATAGGTCAAGGGTTGTGCCAGAGTAGTTATGATGACCTCCGAAACTTTTCGCCTCGAGAGTGCGATTAAGGAGTTGATGTCAAAGGTAAAAGTCGACTTTTACTTTTGACATCAACTACCTGATTGGACAAGCTGATACACGCTTCAACAAAAGACGTTTCGACGATAATAAATTAGTTCAAGGGCGGTGCAAGAACAGCATGGCTTCACACCTAGAAGAGCGGTTCCGCAATAGCTTGGCGCCCCTAGGCGCAGAGCTATTCTGGCACCACTCTTGAACTATCATGGTCGATTTGACTATGGAACTGAAACATTCATTTTTAAAGTCCTGTGGGCGCCCATCTATTTTGGCACCACCGCTCTTGAACTACCTTGGTCGACTTGTCTCCAGAACTGGAACATACCTTGCGTCATGTAGGTGCAAAGCTATTGTTTTCTTTATCTTGAGCTCTGCCATTCTGTTGTAATAGACAGGGTTTGTTTGTTTGTTTATTTTTTGTGTTGTTTTTTTTTTTTTAGGAAAGCGAGATTTTCATTTCATTGTATAACAACAGTGAACAATGAAAATCTCGCTTTTTATTTATTTATTTTGTTTTGTTTAAACAGCGAGATTTTCTTTGTATACCAATGAAATTTCGCTTTCATAAGGATCAGACATTCTGGTTTTTGCCATATAACTTCAAAACTGGTACTCTGGAACGCTGAAGGAGAAGAACTGGAACTGTCATTGGACAAGGCAAAACTTAACAGCTTCGAGAACGTTTTAACACATTCGGGGTTCCTTGCACGCAAGTTTATGCGGCGTTTCCGGATCATGTTTCGAATGAGTTAGTGTCCATGGCATTTATTTGCATCCTTGTGTGATCTTTCACCTTCATGCCGTCTGGGTTCTGGGTGTGTGCTAACATGATGGCATAAAGACATCACTACGTATGAATTAATAACGAGATTTGGGTCTGATGTGGGGTCAGTGTATTTCAGAGGCGGTTGTCAAAGAGAGGAAAAACGCCAAATTTCACTTGCAAACGAAAAAGAGCATTACAATTATATAATGATATGACAAATGATAAAATAAAACTTAATCACTTATGAAAATTGCCTTCTGTTGGTTATATCTTTGACTAAACTCTTGATTTCATTGGCTGTTTGCGTGTCGTATTTTTAAGAACGTTTGATTCGTTGAAATGTCATTTTCTGTTATAGAAGTATATAGCACACACAGACGCACGCAAGTATCTATGCACGTACCAAACACGCACGCGCACACGCATACGCACACACAAGCACGCGCGCACACACACACACACACACACACATAGACGCACGCAAAAATTTACGCACGTACAAAACACGCACACGCACACACAAGCACGCGCGCACATACACACACACACACACACACACATACTCACACACACACAAGCACTGACAAGTACACAGAAGCAAGCATAAGATGCAAGCACACAATCATGCTCGCACGCACACCACCATCGTCAAAAACATCTACCGCTCCTTACTATATGTTTCTTTCCAAGTCTCTGTAAGGCGCGCTTTCAAGCGTCTTATTTACAGCAGCTCGCAAAACACTTCAGGTTCACACGAATCGACCATGATAGTTGAATGGTAGCTCTTGCATGACAAGCATCAGAAACTCATTCGAGACGTGCCGCATCCGGATGTGCGGCTTTAACTCATTCAGCACGACGCACGTATTTCCCAAAATTTTGGAGGCGTCATCTAACGACTATGCAACACTTGCAGGAGATGGGTCGACCATGATAATTCAAGGGTAGTGCCAGATTAGCTTGACAGGCGTCAAGCTAATCTGGCACTACCCTTGAATTATCATGGTCGATCCATCTCCTGCTGTAGTGCGTCAGGGCTGATTGGGATAAGCCGCGGTTTCCTGCCAACGAACGCACATTTTGTTTCTGGAATCCTGTGTTCACTGGATGGCCAACCGCGACTTGTCCAAAGAGCTTGGACACAAAGTGGTTTCAGCAAGAGGCATAGATCCTCATGAGCCCCCGCAAATGCGGGGGCTCATGAGGACCTATGCCTCTTGCTTTTGGGTTCGGGTTCAATTTTTTTCTCCTCCCTCAGTCGGTTTATGCCTCGTATCCGGATGCAACAAATGAGTTAAGAACAATTCCTTTGAAAATTCTGCCTCAGAATAAATTCAAGTTTTCTTTGCACAGATGCGAAAGTTAATCAGGCACTACCCAAAATAAACATGCCAGAATCAATTTAGCACTACCCCTGCCCAAATCACCATCGATTCATCTTAAGTCCTATGCGTTTACTAGCGGATCTATTGGCCTTTTGTAATTCATGAAAGGAAAACGACTACAAGTCCATTTTTGTGAAAAGCGAGATGCTAAAACGATGAAAATCTAGCTTTCACAAACATGGACTTACAGCCTTTTACCTTCCTAGAGCAGACTCGGTCACGTAATCGAAATTATTTCTTTTTTTGGAAGGTGCCAAAGAACAACAACAAAAAAGATACATGATTGCATTTAGGCGGATTTCCCGGTGGCACACATGTATCACAGCTTTTTATTGGATTCTTAACGTCAGAAACAGAAGAAAAACGTTTCTTTCGTAAATAAGCTGGGGAGGGGGGGGGGGGGAGGAGGGAGGAGGGGGAGGGAACACTCAACAACAGCATTGAGAAGGATTCCCTGGTGGCGCACATGTATCACAGCTCGGTGCGGGAAATGTCGCTTTTGGCAGGGGGAGGTCAAGTGTGCCGGTGTTCTGTGCAAGGGCTGCAACTCGTCATTGGTCGACAGCGCCACGGGAGACCACTCGGTCTACTTCCTGTCGTTCCTGAGAGAACGCACAAGGGGAGGTAATAAGTCATAGGTAAAAAATGTTGAAAATGAGAAATTGTGCGACACACATTTTAAAAGGAAAATACTTTACTGCCCATCATAAAACACCCTCCATCTGCAAGAGGCATAGATCCTCATGAGAATCTGATGCAGGCAGGGTCTAATGAAAATCTATGACTCGTGTGCCAGAGAAGCCATACGCCCCGAAACAATCAAACATTTTGAAAGGAAAACTTACACTTGTTTGGTGTTTCTCTTGACAAAATGCAAAGTGGGAAAGAAACTCGATAGCATAATCACACACACACACACACACACACACACACACACACACACACACACACACACACACACACACACACACACACACACACACACACACACACACACACACCATACAAATAGAAATAAGCGAAACTCGCCCATACACAAACACACACACACACACACACACACACACAAACACACACACACACACACACACACACACACACACACACACACACACATACACACAACCCAACCTGAGGTAAAAGCAAGATAAAAATAAAAAAAAATTAAGAAAGAAAAAAAAGAAAAAATCCAAAACATACAAATAAAGAAAAGTAATGATTATATAATGCAGTAAATTTAGAATATAACAAATCGCCATGGGACTCAATGTTTTTCGTTATATCCGAATTATGTTATAGGCGAAGAAATGTACATAGACAGAGTGCATTCGGGACCTCTGAAACAAATGTTGTTATATCCGACCTTCTTACAGCGCAGTGGGTTGTACATGCAGGCCTATCCATTTAACTCATTCGAGACGTGCCCTTCGGCACGTCTCGAATGAGTTAAACATTTAATCATTTACACATTTCTAAACTCAGACATTTATACATTATACATTATACATTATACATTATACATGTATACATTTATACATTAATACATTTATACGTTGATACATGTGTATATTTATACATTAATACGCAATAGAGAATTAGGTCGAAAGCAAAATTCTTTTTACCACCCCCCCCCCCCCCCCTCCCCCCCCCCCCCCCCCCCCCTGCACGGCTGTCACCAAAACACATTTATTTTAAAATGCATTCGAAAATAAACGAAAAGAGGCAGACAGCTGATGGAGGGAATGTGTGCCTGGTGATTTTGGAATGCTGGAGTGGTGGGGAGCGCTGGTCTGTGATTTTCTATGTTCCGACCACTTTCAAACTGAAAGCCGTAAGGTCGACAACCAGAGACCATCAGATGCATCAGTTCAAAATGCAGATGGAAGTAAATGAATAACGACAGAGGTGAGGGATGCAGTGCTTTTGGTGTGTGATAAAGTGATTTTCCCCCACTTTAGGGGTACACTTGCGTAATTGCATGAACTGTGGCCATGCTTTGCTGTGACAGACTCTGGGATGGTTGTGCTAGTTTAGCTTAGCCTGTGTGCCTAGATCTGATGTCTTGTTTTGTCTGCAGGTGTAAATTCGGATTTTCGTTGCTAGCAAACAGACTTCATGAGGCTCTATGCCTTTTTCTGCAGATGGCCGGGGGGGGGGGGGGGGGGGGGGAGGGGGGGAAACCAAAAACACGTGTTGTGATGTAGACCCTGTGTGAGCCCAGGGCCAGTTGCATGAGTGAGCTTGGTCCTGCGCCAGTGACTAGGCAAGGTGTTCCGCGCAACCTTTTGGCCTTGATTAGTGGCTGGCCTGGGACTAAGTTCATTCATGCAACTGGCCCCCGGCGTGTTTCTTATTAGACGGAGAAACGATAGAAATTCATTCATTGTGTGTTGCCACATTTTTCTGCAAGCGGGAAAAGGAAATGTAGTGGCTCGGGGATGGGAGAGGCGCAGGGGGGTGGATGAGGGGGTGGGTGGGTGAGGGGGTGGGGTGGGGTGGAGGGTGGGTGGGGAGGGAGGAGGGGCGGTTGAAGGAAGCGGGCTAGTCGGGGGGGGGGGGGGGGGGGGGGAACTAGTGGACTGTAATGGAGGGGGAGGAAGGGAGTGGGGATTAGGGGTGGACAGTTTGAAAGCACTTTGTTCAAAACACATGATGGTTCGTTAGAAAAAGTCGTTCTAAAAAAATAAAATAATAATTAATAATAATAAATAAAAATGATAATAATGAAATCATAAAATAATAATAAATTAAAATAAAAACTAACAAAATGAAAAGAAGACAAATAAAGTAATGCATACATATCATATTAGAAAAATTTAAAAAATAAAAATGAAAATAAGAAAATTAAGAAATGGAAAAGATGCACGTGTTTTATCAACTTTTGCATCGCAGTTCCCCTTAATTTTTAAAAATGTGGTGAGGACTCTATTATGCTATTTTTATGTTACCGACTTTCTTACAAAGACGATATCAACTCATTCGAGACGTGCCGCCTCCGGATACGCGGTATAAGCCGCGAGGGAGAAAAAGAAAATGAAGAAAAAATTCCAAATTGGGGACGATTTACGTACAAGTTAATCAACAAGGAATATCATGTCTCGTGTCCTTGGGTTGCCCGCTTCCGTGAAACTGACACCGCCGTCTGGTTGTCTGTCTCTTGGGAACAATTGTCGTCTGCATAAGGCATAGATCCCCATGAGCCCCTGCAGTTACATGGGGCTCAGAAAGATCTATATCTCTTGTTAGAGAATGGTTACTTTATTTGCATCTTTGAAAAGACATTAGGGGGAGATAAGTAATTTTTCTTGTCCGGGACACTGTCGCCTATTAACTACTAACCATGTCCCAGCAAGAGGCATAGATCCTCATGAGCCCGTTGCAGTCGCAGGGGCTCATGAGGATCTATGCCTTTGCTGGAACATGGCTATTTTCCTTACAACTTTGAAAAGACATTGGGCAGAAAAGTATTTTGTCTTGCCCGGAACACTGTCGCCTATAATGATAGCTACGCGGTCAGACTGAGTTTTTTTTTTTTAACCCATTGTGCCCGAGATACGAAATACCCACATTCTGGAGTTATCCTCTGAGGAGTGCATTACAATTCAGGAGACAGATCGACCATGATAGTTCAAGGGTGTTGGCAGAATAGCTTGGCGCCTACAGGCTACATATCTTGCTGTGGTGTGTCGCGGACAAAATGAGTTAAGAATGCAAGCGACGTAGATGTTAATTGACTTTTCTTTTTGGGCTGAGGTGTTATGAAGTGTATATTCCTCTGACAATATAGAATATAGAACCCGTCGGGGGTTCTTTCTCCGGGTACTCCGGTTCTTCCACCCTCCACCCCCCCCCCCTCCCCGCCCCCCCCCCCCCACCCCCAACACTTTGGTACCGGTTTCAAGCCACTTTACAAATTTCAAATACAAGCGATCCAAAATCTCTGTAACTTCAGTAGCTGAACTGGCCCTTCGTCTGTCTTGTACTGTGTTTGTCTTAAATGGCGTAAATCCGTGTCTGTTACGTGAGTGTGCGTGTTGGGTTTCAGTTCGCGGCGCTTTGAGTCGATTCGCCCAAAAATGGAGAAAAAGCGCCTTTATAATAACGGTATTATTATTATTATTATTATTATTATTATTATTATTTAATAAGGATGCTTGCATAAGCGAAATAGATGCTCATAAGACTTCTTTTTTCTTCTTCTCCATTGCCTCTTTGCATAAACATTTGTTTAAAATTATAAATTATTGATATTATTACATCCTCAAATGCATGAGAAAATCCAATTTGTATGCGACGCGCCAAACATCTCTAATGTCTGAACAAAATATGTTTAAGTGCGAGAGGCAAAAAGCCTGAAGATCCTAGGCAAATCGTAATGCAGATGCTCATGTGATGATAATAATCATATCTGTTTCCGGAAAAGAAGGAAATGTTGCAGATAGAAAGAGAAAGAATCGATGAAACCGTTAAGAATTCACGAATCTGTGTGTTATATTGCTTATGGTCAAACGCTGTTGTCGTTGTCATTATTGTTGTCGTTGTTGTTGTTGCTGCTGCTGCTATTGTTGTTGTTGCTGCTGCTGCTGTTGTTGTTATCATTGTTGTTGCTGCTGCTGTTGCGTTTTTGTTGCTGTTATTGCTGCTGATGCTGTTCTGTTGTTGTGGCTGTTGCTTTTGTTGCTGTTTTCTTTTATTCTCTTTTCTTTTCTTTTACTTTCTTTTAGTTTGTTTCACGTTCAGAAGGATTTATGCCACTTGTGGACAATGAAGCGTCTGCTTACATCTATATCCAAGGGCAGAAATGAGATGTTCACTCAACCACTCCTCACAGACGCCGAGGAGTCTGGCCCAGTACGAAACCTCGGGATGCTTTACTGCCCATCATAAAAACCACCCTCCATCTGCAAGAGGCACAGATCCTCATGAGACCCTGCCGCAGGCAGGGTCTCCTGAGAATCTATGCCTTTTGCGCCGGTGAAGCCATACGCCCCGCAACAACCAAACAAAAAACAAACAAAAACAAAACAGATCTATGATTCCAGTTTGAGGATCTGAATTCATGTAGACCTTGATGTCATTCAGCAAGAGGCAGAGATCATAATGAGCCCTTGCAGGAGGCAGGGGCTCCTGACGATCTATGCCTCTTGCAGGTATGAAGAAGAAAAAACTGCCAAGGGATTGATGCTGATCGGTCTCAAGCAGGAACGTCTGTGTTCTTCATGTTGAGAGAGGTACAGGGGTGGTGTGCTTGAACGTTATAACTGTCTTCCCCTGTCCAGTGTCTTGTACACGCGCTGTTAGCTGTCACCGCACGTCCCACCAGTTTTGCTGCTTCATCATACCAAGCCTGCATGTTTTATATGGCTGTTGGGTTTTCTTTCTTCTTTTTTTGCCACATCCTTCTTCTTTTATTTTATTTTTTTAATTATTATTTTTATTAATTTTGTTTTATTTTATTTTATTTTTATTTTTTGTTGAGATGTGTATAGGGGAAAGGACGGTGATGGGCTGACAAGATGTGAATTAGGCTTGCACTTGCTGTGTTAACTGATTGTTGCTGCTTCACCATACTAATCTTGCATGTTCTATTATGCTCGTTTGTTTCTTGGATTTTTTTTTCCCATCTCATACGTTTTCTACTTGGGGGGGGGGGGGGGGGGGGGGTACAGGGGGGCGGAGCATTCTCAGTTGGGAGGTGGGGGGCAATTCTTGGGACTCATGAATATCTACGTCACTGGCTGATTTTCTATCGACGTTCCTTTGACGGTTTGGGCTATTTGGCTTTGAATGAAAACAGGTTGCAAAAGCATAATCCGAGACCATTGACACTGAAGGTGTTAAATTATGCTCTTTTTTCACTTTTGCTGGTAATGTTCTTTAACACATTCTACCCCAAGACCGAAATCCCCAAATTTTACCGTTGTCCTCTGAAGACTGCACTCTAGTGCAGGACACAGATCGACCATGATAGTTCAAGGGTGATGCCAGAATAGCTTGGCGCCCATAGGCGCCAAGCTATTCTGGCATCACCCTTGAACTATCATGGTCGATCCTTATCTTGCTGTGGTGTGTCTGGGGTACAATGAGTTAAACCATAGGGAGATAAAAGGGAAAGTGTAAGAAAAAAGAACACGAATAAAAACAAACGGAGATGTGAAATAGTCGAATGCATTGTCTCCCGTGGAGTGTCGCGTATCTTCCAGGGCCCGCATCCTGTGTATAATGGCGCCGACGTCTGGTTGCTATGACTACCAGAGGACTACGTTACAGGTACTAATCTGTACATGAGAGGCGGCGAGGGTGGGGGGTCAGAGAGAGAGAGAGAGAGAGAGGGAGAGAGAGAGAGAGAGAGAGAGAGAGAGAGAGAGAGAGAGAGAGAGAGAGAGAGAGAGAGAGAGAGAGAGAGAGAGAGAGAGAGAGAGAGAGAGAGAGAGAGAGAGAGAGAGAGAGAATCAATGAATCAAAGAAACTTTATTTTACAACAGTGAAGATGCTAAGTCATTCAGCCCCGACACACCGCAGCAAGACATGGATCGAGCATGACAGTTCAAGAGTGGTGCCAATATAGCTTGGCGCCCATAGGCGTCAAGCTATTCTGGCACCACCCTTGAACTATCATGCTCAATCTGTATGTAGAATCGTAATACTTCAGAGGGAAACTTCAAAATTTGGGGATTTCGGTCCTGGGATAGAGAGTGTTAACACAGTCAGAGACAATTTCATTTTTGAGAGATACACACGGACAGACAGACAGACAGACAGACAGACAGAGACAGGTCCAGAATTTCACACCGTGTGGTCCTATATGTTTGTTCATTTCCTTTGTCTTTTTTGATCATTTTTTCCCCATTTTCTTTTTACCATTTTATTTTATTTTATTTTTAATTTGAGATATTATATTATATTGAGCAGCATTTTGCTTGATATAGAGCCGATAACAGGCATATGTGATTATGAGACCCGAATCAAAATGTTCGAGTCGTAAGACGAGGATATTTGATTCGGGTCAAGTAATCACATCTGTCTGTTTATCGGTACTATATCAAGCAAAATATTGCTCCAATATAATGTATGTACCCAGTCCAAAACAAAACGTTACCAGAGTCCTTCTGTTTACCGCCATTGGTGCTGAAGTGGTCAATTTCGCTATATTTGGACATGAAACTTTCCAGCTTGACGCTACTAACCGAAGTGTACTCAGTGCAAATCCATCCTAGCATGCATCTACACATTGCAGATGTGTTTCTCTGATTTTCCATTTATTTTTAGAACTAAATAAACTCAGCGTGAATCTTCACAGCATGATTCCACCCAGCATAAATCGACAAAGGCTTGAATTTACTCAAATAAAAAGATATCTCAATGTAGATTTTCTCTTGATATTTACACTTTTTTTTAATTTGCGCTAAAACATAGCGAACTTTTCCCCTTCAGCGCCACTGATAGTGGCACTGTGTGTACTACACGTATTAAACTAAATCACGTCACCACAAAACTCTTTAGCGTCACAATCTAGAGCCCGCACAGTCCGCAGTTCACGTCAAACTTTTCTTAAAATGTTTCAAAGGAGGTGTCGTGACGTAAAGTTTGCATACACATAGGCGCAAGGGTTCGACCTTTACCGTCCAACATCAAAAGTATGCTTCAAACATACAGAACCCAGCAAATCTGACACTGCTGAACATATTTCATCGCGCAAATTCGTTCTCGCACACCTCCGATGTTGGAAAAAGCAGGTGGATAAGCTGCCTTAGGTGCGAACACAGACATTAATAACTATGTCTATTTATGACCCTGGGCGTGATACTCCCGATGTGTCCAAGTGCTGACCTGTTATGTGTCCGGTATTGGACTGTCGACTGACTCAGCGCGGAGATTTCTTTTGACTGTGTAGACATCAGTGCTTTCAATAATCGTGCGTGTTGTTCAGTAATGTCTGCTTGTAGTTAGAACACGGATAATGACGGAAAATGGCAGCAGGTTTGTTTATTTAGTCCTTTTCTAAGGCTGTCACTATCACTAGCGGACATCAGTATCGTCAATCTGTGGCTATTCGATTCGTGTGTTTGCTGCTGCCTATTCTCCGTTTATGTGTGCGTACGCGAAAGAAATTTCAAGCGTAAGTACACACTAATAATAATAATAATTACGGTATTTATAATGCGCTTATCTTATAATAATTATAACTCTAAGCGCGCACTCACAACTCGCGCACGTTTATGACAATGACTCACGTACCACAAACGCATTACGACAGTCAGCTTGGGGTGGGGAGTGTGGTGATGTTATAGTGCTAGAACTGTTGAAAGAGGTGAGTTTTGAGGGCGGACTGGAAGGAGGAGAAAGTGTTTCTGACGGAGAGAGAGTGGGAGAGTGTTCCAGGTGGATGGACCGACACTAAGAAGTATTTCATTACTAGTGAGCATAAGGAGCTTGCTAATGTGACAGTATGAGCATATTTAGCGTTTTTTTCATTGTGGACAGAGGCAAGCATCAAGATTGAATTGTTTGGTCTGCAAGGGATTATGTCCAAAGTCCAGACAAGAAAGGTAGTGACTGTTGGGAAGTTGTTTAGCACCGACATTATCAGTTTTTGGTAGCAGGGGTTTGCTACACGGACCCTTGTAGGCCTTCGAGAGGTCAAAGGAACATTATACCCCGAAGACCGAAGGTTCCTTTGACGTCCCGAAGGCTTACAAGGGTCCGTACAGCAAGCCCCTGCTATGAATAAATAACTCTGTACTTTAGAACGTTTTGATGATCTTTTATAGAACAAAACTGGCATCCATGACGCGTCAGAAAGAGAGCTACAAAAAGTCCGCCATTAGTCGCTATAATATAAGTTATTGGTCGCAGGGTTTTGACACACGGACCCTTGTAGGCCTGAGGGAGGTCAAAAGAACCATAGTGCCCCGAAGGCCTGAGGGATACAATGGTTTCTTTGACATGCCGAAGGCCTTCAAGGGTCCGTGCAGCAAGCCCCTGCTACCAATAACGTATTTGTTTTTATTCCTCCACTATTTTCGTAAAAGAAATCAAGAAGACATCTTCCGACCTGGATCAGTCACACCAGACATTACTGCTGTCAAAGGAATATACATTTATACATAATAGACATGACGTAATTTAAAATAGTTCATGACGTTGCCGACTCGTACTCCAGTACTGAGTGTGTTTATTGTTTTGAACAACACTAAGTAACTTTTTACTTGAACGTTTTGGTGATCTTTTATAGAACAAAACTGGCATCCAAGATGCATCACAAAGAGGGCTACAAGAAGTCCGCCATTTATCGCTACAAGGGTTTTTGTATCACGGTCGCATTGTACGGTTTGCGCTAAAGAGACTGGTCGTGTGACGTAGGGATGAAAACCAAGGTTTTTGTAGCTTGGTCACATTGTACGGTTTGCGCTAAAAGGGTTGGTCGTGTGACGTAGGGGTAAAAACAATGCATTTTGTCGACCTGATTGCATTTATGCATTTTATCAAAACAGCCTGGGAGTTATTTTTGTTTTTCAGTTTCTTTTTCCCCCTGGAACAATAGCACAATCTGAGATGTATGTCAGCAGGGGGCATATATTTTCATGAGCCTCTGCGACTGCAGGGGCTCATGAAAATCTATGCCTCTTGCAAACGGAAGAAGTAACTGAAAGGTGATATGAAGACAACGAAACATGTATTAGTGGTTTTGTTTGTACATCAGTGTCTTGCTTTATTGATGCATGCTGTAAGACTCGTTGCATCATAGACAAAAAAGGCGGCACTGATGCAGATGTCAGAGCACGAATCGGTAAAGCCAGAGCAGCCTTTCTCCAGTTGAAAAAAGTATGGAGTTCCAGAGAGCTGTCACAACACACCAAAGTCCGGATTTTCAACTCCAATGTAAAAGCAGTTCTCCTATATGGAGCAGAGACATGGAGATTGACAAAAACCACAGTCAACAGAGTACAGACCTTCATGAACAGTTGCCTTAGAAGAATTTTGAAAATCCACTGGCCAGAGAAGATCAGCAACGTCAGACTCTGGGAGAGAACAGAGCAGATAACAGCAGAGAATGAAATTGGGCGAAGAAGATGGGGATGGATCGGTCACAGTCTGAGAAAGCCAGCTTCCAGTATCACTAGGCAGGCATTGTCATGGAACCCTCAGGGAAAGAGGAAAAGAGGTAGGCCGAGAAACTCCTGGCGTCGAGACCTCCAAGCAGACATCAAGAGACTGGGAACCACCTGGAGTAGAATCGAAGGAGAAGCACAGGACAGGAGTTGCTGGAGGTCTCTCGTCGACGGCCTATACCCGGGTAGGGGTGACAGGCGTAAGTAAGTAAGTAAGTAAGACTCGTTGTCTCATTGCGTAATTCATTTTACATGTGTATCGTGCTTGTTTGTTTGTGTATTTATGTGTTTGTGTGTTTTTTTTCTTTGTTTGTTTGTCTCTCTGTTTTTTGCAATCCGGTTCCTGATGTTCTTCTTTTGTTTAGAGAGGAGGTGGGTGGGTGCGTAGGGATTCTAATATAAATGTAAACAGCATATAGATATCTGTTTCGCATTTCGTTAATTGTCTCGCTCAAGTCAAATTGATTTTTGCATCGGATAATTTCATGTTTTTGTTGTTGTTGTGGTCATCGTTATTGTTGTTGTTTTCTGTTTCATAATTATCTTTTTTTACCAATCTACGGAAGAAAAACGAAATCCAGACCAATCCTGACTGCCAAGCGTCTACAATGCAGAGGAGGGCCTCGCGGAAAAAGAAAACACGCTTAGAAATGAGAATTACAATGAATTTCATTGACAGATATTCGCTGTCTGTGTGTAGAGGAGGCAACGTTTTTGCCTCTTGTACTCATAAGTAGCGACTGAATTGTATACTTGTTTGTTTGTCTATTTTGAACAGAGGGCGAAATATCAAAATATTGTGCGGTAACTGGCATTTCTAAGCGTGTTTCTTTTTTTCCCGTTGGGTTCTTCTCTGAATCTACAGAAGGCAATTTTGCGGAACCGAAAAGTGAGGAAACAGTAGAAAGTAGACAGAACATGACTTAGTGCGCATGTTTTAACTGGCAAGTGATGACATGAATTTTTTTTAGACGTAAATGTTAATGGGCATGGCTAACAAGAGGAACAGATCTTCATGAACCCTTGCATCATGCAGGGGTTCATACGGGTCTGTGCCTCTTGCAGCTGTCAATCTTTTCGGTTGGAAAACAAAAAGTGTGCTTCATGTATACCTCCTGCCCGTTGAAAGTGACGTCTTTTGATAGACAGTGTGGCAGTTGGAAATGCAGCGTGGAAGTTGGAAATGAAATTGAAACAGTGCAAATGACATCGACGATTTCTGCAGTTTGTCTGTTGCACAGCTCTAACGTCAAAACTTTCAGACTTGAGAGATGTCCTAAGAATTCTACATTTAACCCCTTCACTGAAGAGAAAAAGAGAACACCACCTAAATACAAGAGGTATAGATCCTCATGAGCCCCCGCAGTCGCGGGGGCTCATGAGGATCTATGTCTCTTGCATTTGGATCGTGTTCACTTTTTCACGGCAGTGAAGGGCTTAGCTATCTTGAAGTACCATGGTCCGTCCGCCTTCTGATGTGGAGTCGGGCTTAAGGCCCCGCCACACATGCCGATTGTGCCCCGATTTTGAAGCCGATTCCGATTTGATTGCGATCGGATGACGTCATATATCCGATCCGATCCCATTCGGCTGGGAATCGGGTGTTTAGAACCTGCTCTATTTTTTCCGATCCGAATAGGCTCCGACTGTAAGCTTCAACCAATCAGAGCGCGTCTCGCAAAGCACGTCGTTTCAGTTTGAAAATGGCGGAAGATCAGTACCACCTTCGTTGCCAATGTTTCGCCCGCCTCTTCCCGAATATGATGCAAAACTGCTGATAATGCAAGCACATCATCATCACTGTCAAAACTAGCAGCCATTTCGCTGAACAGGTACGACCTTGATCTTCGATTCAAACCGGTCGGCTAAAAAAAAAAAAAAATGTGTGTGTCAGTGCACACGTTTTTGTAGTCCGGTCCGATCACACTCCGATTCGAAACTGCTCGAGAATCGGCCTCTAAATCGGCATGAGTGGCGGGACATTTAGACCTCAAGGTGTAAATAGTCAAAATACCACAAAATACCACAAATCTGTTGTTTAATAATAGCATGTACGTTGAAAGGTCATGGCAAATCAAAGTGACACAGTTGCAGTGCGCCTGAATTGATCATTGTTGAGGTCGTACTCCGAGCACAATAGCTGTCCTTGTCCCTTATAACTTGCCCGTTAGGGCCCGTCCATTAGCATTCAGGTGCCGTGGACGTTAAACCCCGAGCTAACCAGCCAGGGAAGATCAATCAGCCAACCAAACATCCAATCGACGATCTACCAGTATAGTGTGGGATGTGTTGTGTGTGTGTGTGTGTGTGTGTTTGTTTGTTTGTTTGTTTGTTTATTCATCATATTAAACCAGCTTTTCCAAAGTTTGATTGACCATGAGAGTTCAAAGGTGGTGCCAGAATAGCTTGGCGCCTCCAGAGGCGCCAAGCTATTCTGGCACCACCTTTGAGCTAACAATAGTCACTCTGTTCGTCTGCCGTATTGAAAACGCGGTAGACTTTGGGATGGGGCTGGTCGGAGCACGTAGTTCCGTACTGAGAATGCGTAATGTCTGAATACTCTAACCTTGCTGTTGAACTATGTTTGGCGCGAAAGGCCGTATGTGTGTGTGTGTGTGTGTGTGTGTGTGTGTGTGTGTGTGTGTGTGTGTGTGTGTGTGTGTGTGTGTGTGATGGTGTGTGTGTGCGTGCGTGCGTGCGTGTGTGTGTGTGTGTGTGTGTGTGTGTGTGTGTGTGTGTGTGTGTGTGTGTGTGTGTGTGTGTGTGTGTGTGTGTGCGCGCGCTAGAATGTGACTATGCATGTAAACACTACAATCTCCGAAGCTGGCTTACGTACAAGCTTGAAAATAATAATAATAATAATAATAATAATAATAATAATAATAATAATAATAATAATAATAATAATACCGGTTATTATATAGGCGCTTTACCCAATTATGCGAATCGGCTCAAAGCGCCGCGAACAGAACCCAACACGCACGCTCACGTGACACACACGCATTCACTCCGAAGACAAACGACACAGTACAAGACAAACACAGGACATTCACGTGGTGCGAAGGGTCAGCTCAGCTACTGAGATTTCGGAAATTTTGATCGCTTGTATTTGAAATGTATAAAGTGGCCTGAAACCGGTACCGAAGGGGAGGGGGAGGAAGAGCTGGAGTACCCGGAGAAAGAACCGACCGAATTAACGGTGACACTTACTAGAGGAGAAATGTCCGACGCCGGAACCCGGTATCGAACCTCGCACCATTAGCATTGGTGGCAGCCGCCTTAACCACTGCACCACGGACATATTTAGGGGGGGTGTCTAGGTGCCATCCGAGCACATTGAAATTGGATGTCTAAATGACCGTTTACAGAAAGTCAGCGGACCCACATTGGAGTCCGTAATTTTGATTATATGCACTCGAAATTTTGGATATTGCTAGTTTGTAGAAAGTCGTTGGGTGAGTTCGTTAGCCAGCTTTGTACCTCTTCAACATTTTCGAAAATAAAAATTTAATGCGGAAATAAAATGTAAAAAGTTAGGGTCCTCGATTTAACCAGATGAACCAGACAGTGACGGTGACGTAAAAGCAGCAAACGCGTCAGTGTTTTATACAATGTTCCTAATTGACACAAAGCGCCAGCACGTAAGTGTTTTACGTGTGTATGAGCTGACGCAATGCTCCGCTTGATTTAGGAAGACAGTCTCTCTATGTGTGTTACGATGATTGCGAACGTATTGTGCAAAAGGTGAAAAACGCATGCAAGCTCATACACAAATGGCTTTGTGGGCACCTTGTTCTTCAAAATGGCTGTGGCTACGCCAGCTCACAGAACGTATAACTGGTAGGAAGCGCCGTGTGTCTGCTGTCTGTGTTTGTGTGTACCATTGTCGTGCAGATTGGGAGGTGGAGGGGGGGGGGAGGGGTAGGGGGGGGAGGGGGGGGGAGTTAAGGTGGAGAGAGATGACTCAGAAGGATAAGCTTACAAACAGGTAACAACTCAGAATGTTTCTTAACTCAAGTCGGCCCGCGACACACCACATCAAGACATGGATCAAGCATGATAGTTCAAGGGCGGTGCCAGAATAGCTTGGCGCCCATAGCGCCAAGCTATTCTGGCACCACCCTTGAACTATCATGCTTGGTTGGTTAATTCGGGGTTTAACGTCCACGGCACCGAAGTGATAATGGACGGCCCTGATGGGCGGGTTATGGGGGACAGGGAAATCTATTGCCTATGGGGTACGACCTGAACACTGATCAATTCAGGCGCACTGCAACTGTGCCACTTTGATTTACCAGGACCTTTCAACGGACATGCTATGGAACAAGCCCGTCCTTTTTACCTGGATTTATCATGCTTGATCTGTCTCTAGGTTTGTAATACAGCGGATTTCGGTCCCGGGGCAGAATGTGATAAAAAAAAAACGTAGGGCCTACGTGAGCTCCAAACAACACGGTAGACTTTGGGATGAAATCCTCATCTTGTTGTTGTTCTTGCAGCGTGTCAGTGCTGATAATTTAGGTGTGCTAGCGACGGAAACCGAAAAGCTGTGGAGACAGGGTGACAGACAGCTCAGCCCGAAACTGACGCGATGACAACTTTTCCTCAGGCCACAGACACAAGGGAGGAAACTAGCACGCGACAGTGAGGAGGGTCTCGCGAGAGGGGGTGGGGCTTGGAATAAAAGTAAGCACTTTACCAGACCAAAGGGGCTGACGGGAACTAAAGCCGCAGGGCATGGCGGGAGAGGAAGGTGAGGATCACATGCCAAGGACGGAAGATGAGACAGATATGGTTGTCATGTTATGTTCCCGCCCCTGTAGACATAGATTCATTTTGTTTATCACCCAAATATATAGGACAGAGCAGAGAAGAATAATGAATAGACAAGGCATGGGTGTGTGTGTGTAGGGTGGCGGGAGGGTAGTGGGGGGGGGGGGGGCAGTGGGGGCGGGAGAGTGGGGGGGGGGGGGTAGAGGGGCGGGAGAGGGGGGTGTGGGGAGAAGGGTGGAGGCGAGGTATGTGGGGACTGTCACAGTCTAGGTGCACGTCTTGCGAGGAAAAATTAAAATAAAATGTCACGAAAATACAGTTTTCAGTGACTAGAGCCATCACGACCTATAAGACCAGAATGTTGACTGTTCGCGAATACATGCTGTTCAGAAATCCGAATCAGGTCCAAAGTGCGCGTGTTTTCATACAAGCAGTGGATTAAGAGCCCGGACAAACATGCGATATTGCATGCTTGTCCGGGTTTTAATCCACTGTTTTCGTCGAAACAAGTGCAGTTTTGACTTTCTGATCTCATCTAATCGTCTATTTGGGCAAAATTATGTCAAGAGAGCAAAACAAGTTTTAAAAGTCACCCATGAACCCTTCTTCTTTGTATGTCCTATATCTGTATTTTATGCATGTAACTTTTACTCACACGCGCATTTTGTATGCTTATGTCATTAAAGTCAGGTATTAACTCATTCAAGACGAACTGCATATGGATTCGCGGCTAAAGGTATACGGATAAAGGGTGAAATGTGCTGGTTCTAAACACTAACGCCCTAGCTCTTAAGTCATCATCATCAGTTTAACCCATTACATCCTAAGGCTGATTTTTAAAAACCAAATGCTTCTTGTCCTATGAAGGCTACATTACAGATTAAGAGATAGATCAACCGTTTTAGTTCAACGGTGGTGTCAGAATAGTCACATTTATTTCAAGCAATAAATGTATCAGGATGAAAAGGGTTAAGAGTAAAGGGTATCCGGATGCAGTTCGTCTTGAATGAGTTAAATCAGCACTTCAAATGCAGAGGGAAAGATTGTATAGATTCACTGAAATGCATTGCCTTTCTCCCGTGTGATTTTTGTTCTCTTGTAGACCTCAGTACTTTCAGAATCCCCTAGTGGATGCAGTCTGCGTTTTTTAAAATCATTTACATTCAACGTCAAACATCCTCAATCGTGAAAAGAGCATGGATACCAAACGATTCAGCAAGAGGCATAGATCCGCATGAGCCCTCGCATATGCGGGGGCTCATGCGGATCTATACCTCTTTCAGTGGGTGGGTGGTGTTCATGTTCATGTGTTGTTGTTTTTTTTTTTTTTCAATTATTTTAACGGACTAGTTCCAGATTTCTCGTCAGATATTTTGATGCAAACACGGCAGTACACAGCCGTGCTTTTGACGACTTCCGGCCTGTCAAGAATACCCCCCAAACTAGCTTCTCGTCTTAATCCGCTCCAAATCGTAAATCTTCAGAGATGATCCACTCCAAAACGTTTTCATCAGGGAAACATTTACAAATTAATGATCTGTCTCCATCTCTAAGACTAGACGCGAAAGGCTTAGCATTAAATCCCGCTTCCGTCGTTCGTGAAATAATGTACACGATCTAGCTGCAAGAGGCATTGATCCTCATGAGCCCCCCGGGGGCTCATGAGGATCTATGCCTCTTGCTGAGACCACATTGCGTCAATGTCCCTTCCACGGCGGAAGTTCTTTGGCATGACGTAACAAGATTTCAGAAAACAAACTCTACAACTACTGGCAGTGAAACTACTCATCCATCTTACGTTATCACGGCGTCAAAAATATGATGATGGGAGATGACGCAAAAATCTCAATGTATGCTGACTACCTAGACTTCTGCGAATAAAAAGATTAACTTTTTTCTGCCTGGTTATTACATAATGAGACGTCCACGACATGCACTTGTCGCGTTTTTAAAATGCGCGAATTGGATTTGATTTAGTAACACTGCGCAGAAGGTCATCGGGACGACATTGGATTTAGTTGGCAAGATGACAAAGTCCGTTAAGGGATATTTATACCGTTTCTGTTCACAGAAAACCGTTTTCCATCACATCAGACCGTGTCCACCCGCTGCACAGTTTGGGAAACTGCCTTCTGGCAGGAGTTTTAGAATGCCCCTGGTTCGCAGGAATCTGTTCAAAATGTCATTTGTGCCTAATGCAATAACCTTGCTGAATTCCATCGTGTAACTGTTGGGCCATGTGACCAGTAATATATATTTTAAGCATAAAAATAATAGGTAGACCATCAAAAGCCGATGATGTCGTCATTGTACATGACTTCTATTTGTGAGTGCGGGTGTGGCTGGCCAAGTCAGTCCTGGAGCCACACCTGCGAGGGCAATGGGGGCACTGGAACGTAGCTATGGGGAGAGTCAACGCTGTCTTTCTGCGAGCTCTAGCACTTGTGATCTTTTCGCGCCGATTGTGTTCAAAGAGCGTGCAGGCTTTCCTGGTTGCTGCACGCCAGCCAGATCTGTCTTGCGCTTGCGCTTCAAGTTCCTTTACCGGGAAGACGCAGTACTTGAGGCTGTCTTTTATGCAGTCTTTGAAGCGTTTCTTTGGCCGTCCTTGCTTCCTGTGGCCTTTTGAGAGTGCACCATACAGGAGTTGGCGTGGCGTGCGAGAATCATCCATGCGTATGACATGACCTGTCAGCGAAGTTGAGTCTTTAAGATCAAGGCTTCAACACTCACTAGGCCAGCACTGTCCAAGACTTCCAGGTGTGTCACCTTGTCTTGCCATTTGATGCCCATGAATGAGCGCAGAGATCTCATGTGGAAGTGTTTACGCTGCTTGAGGTGCTTTCTGTACAGCGTCCATGACTCACAGCCATAGAGGAGGCTCGGGAGGACTACTGCCTTGTAGACTTTGATCTTGGTGAATAGCTTGACGTTGTTGTTGTTCAACACACGAATGCGCGGACGACCCATGGCTTGGCTGGCTTTGATGATGGTAGCTGCGATTTCCTTGTCGATAGTACCGTCGGAAGAGATGATGCTCCCCAGGTACCTGAACTGGTCGACAGTCTTCAGCTCGGTGCGTTCAATATACACTTTGGGTTGGGGGGTGGGGGGGGGGGTGGTGGTGGTGGGGGGGGGGCTGCTCTTGTCTCTGGGGCTGGTTGGTGCAGGAGCTCGGTCTTGTTGAGACTGATAGTGAGGCCAAACAGTCGAGAGGCTTACGTGAACCTGTTGACGATGGTCTGGAGACCAGACTCCGTGTGCGCCATCAGCGCACAGTCATCGACAAACAGCGCCAAGGATCAGTCTCTCGATGGACTAAGTTCTGGCGTTCAGTCGACGGAGGTCGAAGAGAGAGCCGTCTAGTCTGTACTTCAGGTACACTTCCTTCCCAAGGTCGCGTACTGCATGGGTCAGGACACACTGAACATCAAGGGGGCAAAAATACAATCTTGTTTCACACCGTTGGAAATGTCGAAGGGTGCGGATGTGTTGCCGTTTGACTGGATAACTCCTACCATTCCATCATGGGAGAGGCGGATGATGTTGGTGAACGTCTTGGGCAGCCGAGCTTTGCGAGGATGACCCAAAGCGCTTCTCTGTTCACGATGTCGAATGCTTTGGTCAGGTCTATGAAGACGGCGTAGAGGTCCATGTGCTGCTCAATGCATTTCTCCTGGACCTGTCTCACAGAGAAGACCATGTCGACTGTGCTGCGGCCGGGTCTGAAGCCACACTGAGCCTCTGGAAGTGCTTCATCAGATACAGAGTTGATCCTGCGGTTGAGGATGACTCTCGCGAGGATCTTGCCAGCGAGGGACAAGAGTGAGATCCCTCGGTAATTGGCACAGTCTGATTTGCTGCTCTTGTTCTTGAACAGGGAGACGATTGTAGCATCTCTAAATTCCTGTGGCATGTTCTCCTCTGCCCAGATGCATGTCAGAATGTTGAGGAAGAAATCAAGGGTCTCAGGTCCAGCTGTTTTGAAGAGCTCTGCGGGGATGCCGTCCACGCCTGCAGCCTTGCCGGAGCAAGTCTGGTTGATCGCTTTCTTGACCTCGTCCAGGGTGGGCGGGAGGTCAAGGTCATCCTGTGTCGGCTTTTGAGGAATCATGTCCAAGGCCGCGAGGTCGACAGTGGAAGGCAGGTTGAGCAGATTTGAGAAGTGTTCTCTCAAGCGCTCAGTGATGCTGCCTTTGTCCTTTAGCAAGGTGATGCCGTCAGAAGAAAAGAGAGGGGTTGTGCTGGGTCTGGCAGGGCCGTAGACAGCTTTCATAGCGCTGAAAAACTCCTTGGAGTTGTTGGATTCAGCAAAGTGTTTAAGTCCTTATGCCTTGCTGTCCCACCAGGTGTCCTGCATGTTGCGGAGCTCTCTGCGCTTTTCTCTGGAGGTGCTTGAAGCGGTCTTTCTTGGACATAGAGTTCATGTCATTCTGCCACTCGATGAAGGCACTGCGCTTCTGCTCCAGTAGCTTGTCGGTCTCTTCGTTGTTCTCATCGAACCAATCCTGGTGTACCCTCTGCTTGGGTCGAAGCACGTCTTTGGCAAACTACGTCACCATCCCCTTGAACTGGTTCCACATTTCAGTTGGATTGCCAGTCAATGGTCCATGGGCAGTTAGCAGGTCATCAAGGTGGGACTGGAAGTTTTCCTTGACGTCCGGGCGCTTCAGCTTGGCCAGGTTGAATGAAGGTCGGGTGAGCTTCGGCCTCTTCCTGTGTGCTGTTGCAATGTGCAGGTTGAGGACAGACCGCACCAGCCGATGGTCGGCCCACAACTCGGCTCCTCTCATGGCACTGGTGATTCTGACCTCGCGAATATCCCGCTGGCGGACAATGACATAGTCTGTGATATGCCACTGTTGTCTTGTACTTACTGGCCAGCCTGAAGAGGGTGTTGGTGATGGCGAGTCCATTCTCAGCGCACAATGTCAGCAGCAGCAGGCCGTTGCTGTTCATCTTGCCCAGCCCGTGTAGGCCCATCACTCCTTCCCAGCAGTCACATTCGCGCCCAACTCGAGCATTGAAGTCACCAAGTACGATGAGTTTGTCACTTGCAGGAGTGGTCTTCATGAGGGAGTCGATGCTCTCATACGACGCCTCCTTGTCGTCATCGGAGCTGGTGAGTATCGGAGCATAGGCGCTGATGATAGTGACCTGTCGGGTGTGGGAGATGGGGAAACGGAGCTTCATCAGTCGTTCGCTGATGCCAGTAGGAAGAGAAGGTAGCTGTCGGAGGAGCGTGGTGCGGATGGCGAAGACAACTCCGTGTATCCTGTCCTCTCAGCTTTGCCATTCCAGAAAAAGGTGTACCCACCCTCAGGTTCACAGATCGACCCTTCGTCAGCAAACCTGGTTTCACTAAGAGCCGCAATGTCGATCTTATATCTCTCCAGATCCCTGGCTATGAGGGCTGTTCTTCTGTGCGGTCTCTGCGTCTGATCTCTTTCCAACAGGGTTCGTACATTCCACGCACCGAGGATAAGTTTCTTTCTTTGTTTTTCTTTTCGACCGCATAAAAGGGTTAAACCGCCAGCCGCGGTAAGCTGAACGGTTTAGTGTGGGGCATGCAATGTTTGGAACACCTTTTCTAGTTCCCTCCCTTACTAGGGTGAGCAGTGCTGTCCTGAAGAGGGCTGCTCAGTCGCCTGGGATGCTGCCGAACATCCCTGCTGCCCCTGGTACAGGAAAGAGCGGCCAATGGTCCACAGGCCGCCTACGTGCAGCTTCGGAGCTACGACTCCAGTAGTAACCTCTACCTGTCGGTTCGCCCGTTTGCCATCGCCGCAGGGCATCTGGAGGAGGCAGAAGAAAAAGAAGATGAAGAAAAAAGAAGATTCATGCACAAAACCTGCGCGTGAAGGAGATTTTGGTGGAGAAGCTGTTGCGCTGGAGCAACCCCACCCTCTCGGCCGCACAAATCAGAGTCCAGTGGCACGATGAGACGTTACAACTGGTAACTTCCTTCGCTGCAGTGGATGGCCATGTCTTCTTCTGTGCTCTGACATGCCCTATGCACTCCAAAGTGCACTGCTGTCCCGTCCTCTTGAACCGTAGATTGAGTTTCCTCCGCCCAGTCAGCCGGTGCTAGGACGAGTAAATCCTGCTTCACCAAGGGTTTGAGACCATAGGGTTTTGAGCATAGTAACTCTGCATAGTAACTTCTCATCGCAGTGAATGTATGTGACATAATTGTCCACGGATGACAGTGCTTGTTGGCGTGTTTCTGTTTGTGCCGCGTTTGAGCTTGTGCGCGTGTGAGCATGTACAAGGTTATCATATTTGCATGTATGTTTATTATTTTCATATGTTCTTATGCGTGTTTTAATGTCAAACCCGAAGGAAAAATTCCATCTCATGGACAATAAAGTGTATTCTATTGTATTGTATTGTATTGTATTGTATTACATGTTGCCTTCTGTGAAGACGTCCTCGGACTATCAAACAGGTCAACCTCAGAATATCGCGAAATCGCATATAGCACGGTCACCGTTTATGGACTTCATGTGGATACCCGCTGAGCAAAATGTCCTCTGACTGACTACAGCGTTACTTGGCCCGCGCACTGAGCGGGCCAACTAAGGACAGAGGACATTTTGCTTGCTTTGTGTTTGTCTTCATATTAGCCTATGTAGGTTCATCACCTTGTTAACCCTTTTAGCCCCAAGGTCCCATTTCTCAAATTTTGGAGGTGCTGCTTAATGACTATGTACCAGTTGCAGGAGATGGCTTGACCATGATAATTCAAGGGTAGTGCCAGATTAGCTTGGCGCCTGAAGGCGCCTAATCTGGCACTACCCTTGAATTATCATGGTCAAGCAATCCCCTGCTGTAAGGGTCCGGGGCTAAAAGGGGCTAAAAGGGGACAGCCACTAACACGGTCTGACTTTATGGTTTTTGGTTATCACGCTACCGCGAAACGTCGGTTTTGCCGCTTGTCTTTTTTTTTTTTTTTTATATACCCCATATCATACTGAGGCTAAAAAGCTTTAGATTTGTACACTGCCATATGCAAGCTACATTATAGTACTTACAGATAAGGATATAGACCAATGGCTTTAGTTAAAGGGTGGTGCCAGAATAGCGTGGCGCCAAGCTATTCTGGCACTACCCTTGAACTATTTTAGTCAAACTTATTTCACACACTGATGTATTCCGAATGATAAGGGTTAATGTACCTGAACAGCTGGTTTGTTGCATGCTGAAAGAGCAAAATAAATGTGACATTTTGGGAATCAAGTGTTTCTCATAATTCAAAAAATGTCGCATTTCTTTTGCTCGTCAGTATTCATACATCATCCCCCCCCCCCCCCACCCTATTCCCGGAGGCGGCAGGTCTCGAATGAGTTAAGAGTTAATTGGGTTTAACGGCGAGGGGGCGACTAAGGCCGTCTCACGGCAGATCAGTTAAAGAGGTATGTCTGCCTATTTGAGCTTCATCGGCGTTCCTCACACGAAGGAGATTATTGGATATATAGCGCAGTGTCATAGTATTCCTCACATGCACATTGTGTATCGGTGTATGGTTGTGTTGTTCCTCACACGGAGGGGATGATTGGGAATACAGTGTTGCTGACGGACACACGGTGGTTGCTCCTACAGAAACGTAGGTTACAACGTAGGTCTTTTATTCAGTAAATTACCACCACCAAAGAACAGTAGTGCGTGTTTAAGCCCTACATCTTGTTTTGTTAGGGAGATGGCATGGAGCCGGGGAGGAGGACAAGCGTGTGTATGATTAACTCATCCGAGACATACCGATTCCGGATACGCGGCTTAAAACCGCGTATCCGGAGGCGGCACGTCTCGAATGCATTAAAGCTTTGCTGTGTCCCGAGATTTAAAAAAAGAAGAAGATATCTTTCAACAATACAATATTACGGTTCTGAAAACTGTAGGTATATCTGGTCCCTTTGAAAGGTTAATGTAAAAACACTAAAGTTATGAAAGGTTTCATAATAATATTAAGACTATCGCAAGCATAGCCTACACTGCATTCTCACATGAAGATGAAAATGACCTTACTTTGCCATTGGATATGTGTATTCACGCTGGTGTGTGTGCATGTGTGTGTGTGCGTGAGTGTACACATACACGTGAACCGGCTAGCATATTTGTATGTTCGTTTAACTCTGTATCTTCCTCAATATGACGCAGCTCAGAAAACATGGACATACCCAAGTAGCAATACGTCTTAGGGCCCACTAAGGCCGGAGTGGGACCGTAGGTCTGAGGAGCTTTGCTTACTGGGTATATAGCTGGTTGGCGGGTGAGAGGCGTGTCCCCCCCCCCCACTTTCCACCATCCCCATCCCTCCAGACAACCTCTGGATCCGCCCCTGAATGCGTGTAGCTATAATTAATGTATCAGTTGGTATTTTTGCATAGGTTTATATCTTCTGACACACTGTTGTCTCCCTGGAATGGAGGGAGACCACCAGTGTGAGCTTTACACTGGAGAGGGTATTAGTGCATGACGTTTGAGCAATTATTTGAAAAGCTCGACACAGCAGTCTTGTTGCTGTTGTTGCTTGGTTCGTTGCTGTTGTTATTTGTTGTTACTGACTGTTCTTGTTTGCTGTTGTTGTCGTTGCTGTTCTGATTGCTCTTGTTGTTGTTCTTCATGTTCTTGTTGTTGTTTGTCTTTTGTGTTTGTCTTTTCACTTCCGCATGTGCTTGCTAGTAGTTATTGTGGACAATACACACATGTTTAAATTTCAACAATTCACACCTGAAGGAAACGTTACGCTACTAATCTGCATGAGGCATTGTTCCTCACGGAGCTCAAGAGAATCTTCGATATATTTACATCCGTGTTCGCAAAACCCAACGTGCGTTCAGTGCTGAAACCAAGTGTTCAGGAGCCACAGGTCGTAATGAACATCTGCAGGTTTGCACTCAAATCTTACTGATCCTATTTTCATCTGTGTTTCGCAGTCGGCGTGAGGGTGTCATCAGTTTTGTCTGATCCTATCGATGCTGGGAAGATGTGAGCACGCCTCAACTCCAAGAGGCAAACTGAGAACCTCACGAGCCCCCGCATCTGCGGGGGATCATGAGGTTCTTTGCCTCTTGGTAATCTCGCTTTTGCATCTTTGCTGGCCCTGTTTATATCACTGTTTCTTCTTTAGCGTTACTTGTCAATGTATCTGTCGTGATTTCAAAGACATCGTTCGTGTTTATCAGTAATGAAAGGTTTCACCCCTACGCTCTCGAGATAAACTTTAACCACCACCCAGCGGCCATAGGCATAACAGATGCGGTTGCGGAGTGCTCTTGAGGATCTATGCCTTGTGCTGAAACCATTTTGTTTCCGTGTTCTTTGGACGGCTGGGGATCTTTGATGTCAGTAGCACATTCCGCGTTCACTGACTGCGAAAGGGTTAATGTTTGCAAGAACAGAGGCACGCTAATACGGCGTAAGTAAAGACAAAGTCTAATGCAAGCACACGAATTCGGGCCAAGATGGAACCTTCTTTCTACCGTACACACGTGGCTCAGAATTAATTCTTTCTCTGCAGTCACTCAGCCAGAAACTACTCCAAGAGGCACAGATTCTCATGCCTCTTGCAGATTCGTATCTGTCCGAGTCGCACGCTTCTCTCGTTCTGAGGAAGTCGACGAGTGTATGCCTGTACCTGTTGTTTTGAATCGCTTGTCCTTGATTCTGAGTAGCGTACCTGTTTTTCTCCTTTCAGTCCAAGCTAAAAAGGTATTGTTTGCGGTTGCCTTTGAACTTTCCTTCGTAAAAATTAAAGGGTATACCGTAAGGTGCGGGAAAGTCATTATCGACGTTGATTTTTTTTTTTTTTTCCTCTGCTGATGTTCGCTGCCGTGAGTTGTCGTGAGTGGATGGAGTTATGCGATCCGACGCGCAACGACGCCAGCAACAGAAAGGAACAAATAATTTAAGACTAGAATACAATAGAATGGAATAAAATAGAATAGAATAAAATAGAATAAAATAGAGCGCGATAAGTGAATATATATTTTTTTCTTCGGATGTGTGTGTGTGTGTGTGTGTGTGTGTGTGTGTGTGTGTGTGTGTGTGTGTGTGTGTGTGTGTGTGTGTGTGTGTGTGTGTGTGTGTGTGTGTGTGTGTGTGTGTGTGTGTGTTAACCCTTCATTGCCATTGTACGTACGCTGTACGTACATTTTTGTTTCTGAAGTCTTGGTTCATTCAACGACCAAAAGCCAACATCGTCCAAGAAGCATGGATACAAATTGGTCTCAGCAAGAGGCATAGATCCTCATAAGCCCTGCATTCGCGGGTGACTCATGAGGATCTATGTCTCTTGCAGTTGGATTGTGACAACAAGAAAGCAAATGATGGGGCAGACACTACAAAAACACAGCGGACATCACCAATTCCCCCCTCCCCCCCCCCCCCACCCCATTCGGCCAAAAAATAAATTAAATAAATAAATAAATAAATAAATACATAAAATAAAATAAATAAATAAATCAAATAAATAAAATAAAAAAATAATAAATAATAAATAAATAAAAAAGGCCAACCAACCAATCAAACAAACAACCAATAAACAAAGTAAACACACGTTAGAAGATTTGTATTTTTATTTTTAATATAGAATCGTAACCAGATGTCAACAAACCCCATCTCTGGCAAACGCGTGACACATCCAGCAACACCTTCACTGCAAGTGGACGCAGATTGTCGTTTATCTTGGATAATTCAACGCCAATGAGATCAGTAAGTGGTCTCAGCAAGAGGCATAGATCCTCATGAGCCCCGCGACTGCGGGGGCTCATGAGGATCTATACCTCTTGAAGTTAGGCCGTATTCAATTTTTCTCGGCAACAAAAGGGCTAACCGACACATGACGAAAAACTGAAAATAAACATGTACACAAAAACTGCGAGCACAAGAAATGTCTGAGTGCTTGCTCTGTCCGTCCAAAAATGCTCACAGAACAACAGAAACAGCAGTTCAACCACAGAAAAGGAGACATCCGGAACAGTTTCTCAACCAAACCTTTTAGTCTGCAAAAGGCATTGATACTCATAGCCGGGCCCCTGCAGCAGCAGAGGACCTAGAGAATATATGTCTCTTGCTAGCATCAACAGATTTTAACTGCATCCTAAAAGCTAGTTGATTTAAGTCTGTGATTGACCCAAAACACAGACAGACGTTCAGCAAATACTAATCAATCAGCGAAACCTTCCACAAGTTCCAGAGTTTCAAAGGTCACAGAGTGATGATAATGTAGCTCTTCGTCCATTAAATCTGCATTTACCTTTGCGTACATGCAATGCTTTATTTCGCTTCTTTTCTTCTTCTTCTTTTTTTTCTTTTTAAATGCAGCGCAAGTATGTTCTAAATAAATCTGTGTTGCCGTTGGGAAGTTAAGCAAAGTATCAAGTCCGAATCAGGTACCTTTAAAGACTAACCATCATCGAAATGACAAAAAAACGATTTAAGTCTATGTCCTTCATTTAGAGTTGCGAGTTCAGTGACAGACCAGCAGCAAACTACTGCCTGCAATAACCGCATCGGTCCAGCCAGGAATGCACGCGGTCTGCACGCGACTGACAAGCTAATTTATGCTCACTGACCTTTGACGATCGAGAAGGGGAATAACTCTCATGACTATGTCAGGAGGCTGCAGAAGTCAGAGTAATAAACATGTTACGCAGGTGAAAGCCTAGACGACTTTCGCTTTCTGAGAAATAGAGACGTGAGTTAGACTATAAATCTGAGCTTAATTGATTACGACGAATGCGGTCGATTTTTATTGAGCAGGAACTTGTGAGGATCAATGTCTCTTGCTTTATTAAGGAAAGCTAATCAGATTTATTACTTTATTTATAACTTTTTAAAATGTCTGTTGAATATCTTTTCCTTAGCATATATAACTTTAATAACTTTGATAATTATTACCATTGAATTATCATGGTCGATCCATCTCCTGCTGTAGTGCGTCGGAACTACATGGGTTATGCTAAAATGTCTTCAGGAACGCTAGATCTTGCACAAACAAATTTGACCAGAGCGATACCACTTTTGTGGTGAAAAAAACAAAACAAAACAAAACAAACCAACAACAACAAAATGAAACGTAGATTTTACACCTGTATCAGTTATGCGTTACACTGAGACCGTTAGCACACTAGGGCATTTTACGTCATCGGGTCTCGTTTGTAAATGTGCCAGACTACAACTGTGTATGGTTTAACGGGTGAAAAACGACTGTATTTCATTTGAATATATTGTGAATATTAGTACTCATTATGTTTAGTTATTCTGAGCTGCAGCATCTAACCAGGTCACGAATTCCTAATTTGCATTTCCCTCTTGCTCTCTGGCTGTCTCTGTCTCTGTCTATGTCTCTGTGTCTCTGTCTGTCTCTGTCTCTGTCTCTCTGTCTCTGTCTGTCTGTCTGTCTGTCTGTCTGTCTGTCTGTCTGTCTGTCTGTCTGTCTGTCTGTCTCTCTCTCTCTCTCTCTCTCTCTCTCTCTCTCTCTCTCTCTCTCTCTCTCTCTCTCTCTCTCTCTACTTAATTTTAATCATTTTCGTTAAACATGTAACATATACATGTATGACGTAATAAGTTACGTCATACATTATTGTGGCAGGACAGCATGTACGATATAACTGAAATAAAGTTTCACCATCCTCCTCCTCATCATCATCATCATAAGCACCATCTTCGTCATCTCTGTCTCTATCTGTCTCTATCTGTCTCTATCTGTCTCTGTCTGTCTGTCTGTCTCTCTCTCTCTCTCTCTCTCTCTCTCTCTCTCTCTCTCTCTCTCTCTCTCTCTCTCTCTCTCTCTCTCTCTCTGACATTAAAGACATGACTGAAAAAGGTAATTAAAGGTACCTTATCATTTATCCTAAAAAAGTATGTTTCTCTCTCTCTCTCTCTCTCTCTCTCTCTCTCTCTCTCTCTCTCTCTCTCTCTCTCTCTCTCTCTCTCTCTCTCTCTCTCTCTCTCTCTCTCTCTCTCTCTCTCAGTGAGCATGGCTGATTTTCAAGAACAGAATACACGGAAGAAGGAGCCACCCTGTCGCCATAAAGATCGGTCCGTGCATCAACCCACATTCGTCTGCAATAGGCACAGATCCTCATGGGCCCCTGCAGGATGCAAGGGCTCATGGGGATATGTGCCTCTTGCTAGCATGGCTTATACTTTTACTTCTACCTTCTTGTAACTGGGGAGGCGATTTGGGGCTTCAATCTATAATTACATTGGAAAGTCTTCCCAGCAGATTTATGTTGACTTCTGTGTCTGGCTACAATATCGTAGTCTGTACACCGCAGTGCGTTCTCCATCTGAGAAACATAGACGTAAATACGAGGCATCATAAAGCATGGATTCTTATCAGCTGCGTGCAGTAGTCTATGCCTGTGAAAACCTGTCTGTTGAACGTGATTGCTTTCGATGCGGGGGAAAATGGTTGCTGTAGAGACCTGCGCTTAGCCGTTCTGTCTTTCTGTGTATCGTTGGCAGATTCGTTAAGAACGATGAATAGAAGTGAAAAAGAGCCACAGCTTTCTTCTAGACGTTGATTTTTCCAACTAAATTAATTTTACTCGTGAGTAGAAATCTGGGCTGCCTTCCAAAAAGTCGCGAATACACAGAATAGAGCCACACTACACTTTTCAGTACGTAAATTAAAGGCCCACTACAGCCGTAACTGTTCAAATATACACTTCTGTAACAGATGGTTACGAATCGGTTCACACAGGTCTAGTTATGGTTCAATTAGACACAGGAGAATCCAGTTCAGCACATGTCGTCTTAGTATCAAGTTCTATAAATACAACGCTTTCAGTACGAGAAACAGTTAAAAATAGATTGACACGCTAGCAGCTGGGCAGAATAAATAAGTGCGATCAATCGTGTGCTTTTGTTGTGTGTCCCAACTGCTGTTAAAGTTCATTAGGTGTATCTACAAGGCAAAATAAACACAAATCGTGCTGAAATGTGTCTTCAAATTTACGCGAATGGTACTTTAAAATATCCCATGAACAGAAGAATACAATCACGCGCTACGCTGAATTGACATCATTCCCCTGATATTGTTCGTTTATGTAAAATACATTGAGATATGTAAGCATTTGTTTAACCCCTTCCCCGCCACTGTGCGTATGTTTTGTTTTTGAAATCTGTGTTCACTGAACGACCAAAAGCCGCAACTGCCCAAAGAACGTGGATTCAGATTGGTTTCAGCAAGAGGTATACATCCTCACGACCCCCCGCAGTCTCGGGGGCTCATAAGGATCTATACCTTTTTGCAGATGGGTGAAGTTCAGTATTCCTCGGGAGATAAAGGGCTAACTCATTCGCGGCCAACCGCATCCGGATGCGGCTGGCCGCGAATGATTGAGTTAAGGGTTGATTGCTCCCTTCACTGATAGTGTACGGTGATTGTGTTGCTGAAATCTTTGTCAAGTTTTCGCCTAAGAACTCCAGCCGTCAGTGGTACGTGGCTACAATGTGGTGTTAGCAAGAGGCGCAGAGCCTCATGAGCGGGGTCTCATGAGAATCTATGTCTCTTGCAATTGGTTCCAGATCACTTTTTCTCGGTAGCGAAAAGGTTAACGTTATACGAGCGCGGGGAAAAAAATTTCAACGAAAGGTTGTGAAAAATCTGACAATGGAGTGCGCCTTCGCGGTTGAAAAGTTCGAAGTCAAAAGAATAAATGCGAGCACATGCAATAAAACATAAATATATACCACAGATGGATCACGTATGACTTACGGCAGCAGCCATTATCCGTGCTACAAAATAGAGCATGGATCGATGCACATCGATGCACATGATCATGCTTTGATGTCAGATTTATAGGCTACGCATTCGCCTGCGACAATTAATTTTACTCTCGTATGAAATAAAAGAACCAGTAGGCCTACTCTAAGCTGTAAGAGATACAGGATTATAAAACGGCACACACGTGTCTGGAGCGGTGAGATCGAAAATAAAATGCCAACACCACCACCCCCCACCCCCCACCCCGAAAATTAAAAAACACGATGTCCAGGGGTTAGATGCATGAATGAGCTTAGTCCTTAGTACTGCGCCAGCCACTAAGCAAGGTGTTCCGCGACAGCGGAGCACCTTGCTTAGTGGCTTGCGCAGGAAAATGCTCACTCATGCAACGGGATGGATTATATATCCGAACATTAACTTATACATAAAATAAAATAACATTCAAGCTGCACAAGCGAATATTGACTGTGTTCGCACGCATCGTCGTAAGTGACACTCCGCAGTGAGATTCAGAGAACATTATCAACGAATAAAGAAACATGCTTAGAAAAGACAGTTACAAAACAATTTATTAATATTTCGGGTTTTATGTGTGCGTGTCTATTTTGGAGAAAAAAGGGCCAAAACTCTGTGCCTCTTGCAAATAAATGGAACCGGTTGGCTGTGACGTTAAAGACGATGATCTAATGTCTCGTCTGACGTTCATGTGGTCGATTCCCACTTAGTACGCTTGTGCCACCGTGAGTCACAAAAAAAGTAATCCAGGGGTGATCCACGCTGATTAACATCAAAGATAAAATCGGCTTTAGAACGTTGTTTATGGCGTTAAATACAACGCAATCAAAAACGAATAAACCAACATTTATTTATTTATTTATTTTTTTAATTGGTGACTGAGTCGGCCAGATTTAGGCATTGAAATGAAAAGGGTATATTCCGTGACTACATTTTGGGGGGTCAAGTTCGTACGTCGAAGTTTTTGTGTTGAACCCATACATATTGTTTCTACTAATTTACCAACTGACACAAACCTTGACGCATATAATATAACAACTACAATTTGCAACAAAAATCTTCCACCATTCGATACCGCCTTCACTGTCGAGGAAACAATGATTAAGGTCCATTGCAAGAGGCATATATCCTCATCAGCCCCCGCAGTTGCGGGGGCTGATGAGGATCTATGTCTCTTGCTGACAATACTTTGAATCAATCTGTCATACTGGGCTCTTAAGCGCTGAATTAAAAGAAATTGCAGAAATACGCGTAGAAGCCGCACGCAGTGGCAGTAAATGGATTGATCAATCCCGACGCAGAAATAACATAAAACGTGTATAAAAAAAAAAAGCCACAAAGTTTCATATGTATATAGCCTCAAATATATATATATATATATATATATATATATATATATATATATATATATATATATATATATATATATATATATATATATATATATATATATATATATATATATATATATATATATATATATATATATATATATATATATATATATAAACGTAACGTTATCCAGGATTTTTAACGTACGAGGCGTACACACCTATGAATTTTATGCTGAAGAACGTCAAAGCGTTTTGTGTGGCATAACCTTCTTGTTAGTTCAATCAATTACACGCATTTGTATTCAGTATCTCATACACCTTGCCACCCGAAGGAGGTACAGATTCGCATAAGCCCCTGAATTTGCAGGGCCGTTTGAGAATCTGTGTCTCTAGCTATAAGAGTGATCGACTCTGTACAGTAATATCCTCAGATTCAGAAATTACTTGATTCGGCGTGAACTTTACTACCGACAATATACCGCAATAAACAACGGAGACATGCACGCTCGGAAAGACTGAATTACGGGATGTTATACCACGATGTATGTTAGACTGCCGTTTGTTGTACCAGGATGCATGTCACAATGGTACGTTATACCACGGTGCTTAGAACTGTGTCAGTGACTCTGATTGGTTTATGAAGACACGGTAACTGTCTACCGCTATTTGATACGGTCATTAAATTTTATTTGCCTCTTGGCGAGTACACTAAATGGGTAATTTATTTATTTGTGTCTTGCGGTTAAGGAGGCGATTTGTAGACTAGCGTATAAAATGAAGATTGCTCTTTGTCTCTGTCTGCCTGTCTGTGTCTCTCTGTCTGTCTGTGACTCTCTCTCTCTCTCTCTCTCTCTCTCTCTCTCTCTCTCTCTCTCTCTCTCTCTCTCTCTCTCAAATATGTTGGAATTAACCCCTTCCCTGCCACTGTAACATACTAATATTGATCTCAGCAAGCGGTATCGATCCTCGTGAGCCCCATCAGTCGCGGGAGGCTCATGAGGATCTATGTCTCTTGCATTCGGATTTTTCTCGGCAGTGAAGGGGTTAAGCATTTCATCAGAAGTAAAAACGCTTACGTAAAGCACGGAGACTCACGCTAAATGAGATTTTAAATGTTGGATAACGTTTTAGTAGTTTACGTGGATTGAATTTGGTGATTGTGTTGGCCTACCAGAAAGAAAGAAAGAAAAAAAAAAAAAAAAAAAACCACCGCAACCAGGAACGCGTTCTATATTTTTTACTATTTTAACCTTGAAAGTTTTCTCTGCTCATATGTAGGCGTACTTTAATCGTGATGCTTTTCAGTCAAAAAGCAGGAAACAGTTTCGTGTCGTTCCTGACAGGCAGACATGTTGCTTTAAACAGGCAATCATGTGTCGCATAAAGCATTCATCCGAGCATATATGGCTGGTAACTGTCAACCACTTTTAACTCGGGGTCCTCGTAACCCATTAATCCCCGACACGTTACAACACGATATAGACAGAGCATGATAGTTCAAGGATGGTGCAAGGAAAACTGACTTCTATGGATTTTCCTGCGACCCTAACAAGTTTTCGGAAAAGTGTGACTGTGTTCAGTGCATGGGATATTCAAGCCTAATCACTAGTCGAAATTCCTGAATTTGAATGTGGTATCAGGATAGTTAACGATTCAGGAGACAAATTGACCGTGATAGTTCAAGGATTGTAGAGGAAGGATACTGCCCTAGATAGTAAGATAGTAAGTCCATTTTTGTAAAAAGCAAGATTTTCTTCGAAAATCTTGCTTTTTACAAAAATGGACTTGAGAACTTTAGAGGGAGGATAGCACCACCACGGTCAATTCATTTTTTTCACGTCCTGCACGAAGTCAGCTCCCAGTCTGGCTCATCCATTGATTCTTGTCACGAAGATTGTGTATGGGACATGTATTGTTGTAACACGCCAGCCGTGCGTAAATCATTTGCACTTAGCAAAGCTGTGGACTCTGGTGTCAGCACACGCGCTTTGTATACAGTGGAATAATATATGTTTAAATTCAGTACTATTAATATCAGTCTTGTTTAAAATCAGTACTATTAATATCAGTCTTGTTTAAAATCAGTACTATTAATATCAGCCTTGTTATTATTATAATAAATTCCCGACATGTAAAACAAACGCCTAGTAGAACACATTGTTTTTGTTAAAATTACAATGAATTAATTATGTTGTTATATTGTGATTTTACTGTTAGTTATTTCTATTTATGCCCCCCCCCCCCCCTCACCCTCTCCCCTCCACCCCCGCCCACATGCTGAAGTATGTTGCTGTAAGCGGTGTAATTTAAGTGTGATCTGGGTGTCAATAATAATAATAATAATAATAATAATAATAATATAATAATAATAATAATAATAATAATAATATATAATAATATAATTATAATAATAATAATAATATACAAATAATAATAATAATAATAATATCAATATTATAATTAATATTATCATTATAACTAATATTATTTTTATACTATTAGTATTATTAATATTATTATCGTCATTATTCACTCTTGGCTTGACTGGCTTGACTTGGCTTCACTACTGTGTGCTGAAAGGGGCTTAGGCACATTTCCTTATCCTTTTTAACCTTAACTCATTGTACCCCAAGACCGAAATCCCCCAAATGTTGCCGTTGTCCTATGAAGACAGCATTGCAGTGCAGGACACAGATCGACCATGATAGTTCAAGGGTGATGCCAGAATAGCTTGGCGCCCATAGGCGCCAAGCTATTCTGGCATCACCCTTGAGCTATCATGGTCGATCCTTATCTTGCTGTGGTGTGTCTGGGGTAGAATGGGTTAAATGTTTTGTCCTTACAAAAATGTTGAAACGCCATATTATGATGTTTTATGCTTCCCAGTTTAGACATTTTAAATTAAAAAAAAATCCAAGTCTGATTAACGATATTTTGTAACACAGAACATAGGTGTTACGCGTAATTTTAGGTTAAGGTGAAAGCAATATTGCTGTACAAATTAACGCATACAAGGCATGCAGTCATGCACATGATATGCACTGAGAGATTCCATGCAACGCAATAACAAGGTCACACCAGGGTTAGACAGACAGAGAAAAGCATTTGTGAATTCCAACCACCTTTTCCCCATAAAGCAACGTAAAAATATAGCCATATGGCCATATTTTTACGTTACTTTGAGGAAAACGGTTAGAATTTAGTGCACTGTCTAGATTACTTCCGCGAAAAAAAACGGTCATATTTAGCTCACAAATTAACGTCGTTTTTATTTGTTATTTTCAAGAAAAGAAGACTGAAATGATGAAAGGCTTTGTGCATATCTTTTGTGGCATTGTCTTGATTGAAAAAGATTGAAACAAGGTTGCACGCCCCCCCACCCCCCTCCCCTCTCTTTCACTTGCCGCCAAAGTTTAGGCACCACTCTCGAGCTACTATGATTACAATGTGTCCACATCTCAGCTGGCGTTGGAACTGATGGAGACAGATGAGAGACAGAAGCGTGAAAAGAAAGAACGCAAGAAAGAAAAACCACTAGTGTAATCGGGACTTTGTCTCGCTATCGTCACTAGTATATTATTCACATGGCGCTCAAGCTATCATCATTCGTTGTTTCATTACGACTCTCCAGCTGTCGTCATATTGACCACGAATGATGACAGCTGGGGTTTCGTAACCAGTCTAGTCTGTATTCAGAAACTGGATCAGAGAACTGAAAATACAGAAATGAAACTGAAATAAACTTGTCTCACACAACAGACTACCTGCGCCAGGATCAGTTTCATGAGTGAGCTTAGCCCTGCGTTAGCCACTAAGCAAGGTGCCGCTCCGCTATAGCGGAGCACCTTGCTTAGTGGCTGGCGCAGGACTAAGCTCACTCACGCAACTGGCCTCAGTAGATAGGCCACTACGCTAAAGTTATCAACAATCTGTGCTGGCCTTTCTGCGGATAAATCACTACTATTGCGCTGTCAAACATCCACTGTCGGTCCATCTGTGGGAAGCGATTTCGAACCACTTTCTCAGGAGAAATGAGGGATGAGAAGGAAAAAAAAAAAAAGACTCAGACGAAGAGTAAATGTCTCCCACACGACGGACGAAGGTGTTTGAGAAAGCCCCTCGCGGTAACCCGCCAGCGTTGCTCAAGTCCCTCCCCTATCGCCATCCCGTCCGCTTTGCAACTCCGTTCCCTTCCGCGCGAGCTCTCCTACCCTCTGCCCTTTGGCCTTTCGCCTCGCGCGAGGCTCCCCTCCCCCCTTAGCCCCTCCCCTACTTTGCGTCGCGCGCTGGCTAGGAAACGCAACGCGAGCGTCTGTTCGCTCGTGACCCGACAGCGGCTGTAACGCGCGCTGCGATTGGCTGCGAGTGACAGGCTGCATCGTGGGCTATGTGCGCCATGTCTTACCGTGTGCAAGAAGCGTAGATTCTCATGCGCCCATGCAGATTGCAGGGGCTCAAGAGAATCTACGCCTCTTGGTGGGTGAAATATACTCTATCTGCATACACTGTTTGAGAAGCGAGGTCTGGGTGACGTGCGAACTGGCCTACTCTGCTTGATTTATCCACGGCGGTTGTGAGTAAGGAGCACCACAAATCACGCATTTGCAAGACCGGGTCATGTAGTCGTGAATTGTCTTTCGATCATATATCGCCACAAAAATGAATTCATACTTCACGACATCTTTTCTGCCACAGTACCCGGCGGAAAGCCCTTATGTTTCAAACAGTTACAACGCGGCGGCAAATTACGGCTTGTACCCTTCGCGATTCCCGGATTACCTGAGTTACCCCTCTACGGCGTCGTCTGCAGGCAATGGAGGTGTTGTAAACAACGCGCCGGCTCTGTCTGGAGGTGCAGCGTCGTACGGACATGATACAGGTACGAGCTATTTCCACCCTAATTCACAGCAGAGTCCGAAATCGGGTGCGAGTTCGCTGCACCACTCGCATCATCAGTACTTACCGTCGTCGCTGCCTCAAGAGCATGTCGGAGGGTCGCCTACGTACCCAGAGATCGGGCTGAAACATCACCAACACCATCATCATCAGAGTCAGCACCACCACAACCACAACAACAATGGCGGTGGCAGCAATGGCGGAGGTGGGAATGTTTACTCTCTACCGCCGACGTCGGTTCATGACGGGGCTGATGACGGAATGTCGTCACCTCCCCACCACAACCACAACAGTCACCACCACCACAGTCACAACTCCGGCGCCGCCACCCCTCAAGGGGGTGGAGGAGCAGGTACGGGTGGCGGCGGGGGTGGGGCAGGAGCGGGTGGGGTGCCGAGAGGGTACCCGACCCAAGGGCAGACGCCCCCCAGCTACCCGCCACCCCTTCAGGACTGGAGCCAGACCCCACATCACCATCATCACCAGCAGCAACAACAACAACAACATCAACAAATCAGCCATCCCGTATCCACCCCTTCGCCGAACCGTCTACAGCAGGGTAGCCCCTATGGCAGCCCCGGGGTAGTGGGTGACGTGAACAAGCCACTAAGCTCCTGCTCTATGAGCCCTAAGGAGCTGCCATCTGATGACCAGGGACCTAAAGACTCCCCCGAGCAACAGGCAACACCCTTCTACCCCTGGATGGGCATTGTTGGTAAGTCTCTCATTACAATACTACCTTTCATTTACTCCCTTTACAAACTACAGTACTACCTTGTGAAGACACCCGAGTTAGCCCATGACAGCATGAGGGTGAATTGTGTTAAATTTGCTTAGTGTCCTGTGAAGGTTACATTACAGATTAGGAAAAAGATCAACCATTTAAATTCAAGGGTGGTGCCAGAATAGCTTGGCGTCTCAGGTGCCAAGCTATTCTGGCACCACTCTTGAAATATTTTAGTCAAATTTACTCCAAGCACTAGTGTATCATGATACAAATAGGTTCAGACAGCAGGTTCAAAGTGAGATTTGTATTGTAATACTTGTATTGTAATACTAGTATTGTGATACTTGTACTGTAATACAATGAGAATCTAGCTTCGGGAAAACAAATTATGTGTCATTTGGCTGTCGACTCATTTGAGAACCATAGACAGACTAGACAATATTGCTGTCCAGCCTAGCTACACTTGTGAACACGAAAGACGGTACGTTCATTTTTGTGAGAAGGGGGACTCATTTTCATTGTATTACAATATTATGAGAATCTCATTTTTCACAAGTATGGACTTATTGTCTTTTTACTCATTTTGCCCGCAACCCACCACAGCAAGATTTAACTCGACCATGTTAGTTCAAGGGTGGTGGCAGCGCCAAGCTATTCTGACACCACCCGTGAACTATCACGGTCGATCTGTTTCCTGATTTGTGATGCGGTCTATAGAGGATAACTCCAAAATGTGGTTATTTCGTACCTCGTGCAACAATAAGCTAAGTTCACAGGCAGTGTGATTTGGGACCCCGATAGTTCTCACCGTACACATTTTTGAAAGTTTTTGAGTTGTTGTTAACCCTCCTGTGCATGCAAGCACCGGTAGGCCTACTGATTACAGTACCGGTGGCTGCATGCACAAGGGGTTAAAATTATGTCGCAGTGTGGATATCGACGTGCCCATTTTTCAGAAAGTTCACTGATGTACACACGCAACATGCAAAGTCAGCCATTTTAATGTTTCTGCTACGTGTAGCATTTTTTTTATTGCGTAACATGTCACGGCGCTTGAAAAAGCACATGTGCATGCATACAACCTACTTGTCAACAGTGAATTCGCAGCTTGTGTCTCTGTGTCTCTCTGTCTCTCTGTCTGTCTGTCTGTCTGTCTCTCTCTCTCTCTCTCTCTCTCTCTCTCTGTGTGTAATGGTGTAATTTGTGTGATTTGTACTATTAGTATACAATTAGGCCCTATTATCCTGTGTTTGTAGAGTAGCAACAAGTATGAAAAATGGCACACATGCTAATTACTTGATCCGTTGAGAAATTAAGTTTAATTTCATTTTCTCTCTCTCTCTCTCTCTCTCTCTCTCTCTCTCTCTCTCTCTCTCTCTCTCTCTCTCTCTCTCTCTCTCTCTCTCTCTCTCTCTCTCTCTCTCTCTCTTCCCTGACCCCCAATTACCTCCAAACTAACCCATCTTAGATTAAACATGCAGTGTTCATTGTACCATTGCTCAAATAAACCCACGCCATACTGGAAGTTACTAGTTAAAATGATGTAGTATGTTGGCACATGCCTCTATAAATCCTATGAAGAGAGCGCACTCTTTTCTTTAAATGTCATAATTTTATACACAGTAAAGTTTCTTTAGCGATGTGCAACCACATTTTCTCAGGTTAACTAGTTCACTATTTTGGCCCATTAATGCGCACCATTTTGAATGTTATGAGTAAACTTTTTGCTTTTCGGTAGCGGTTTTTGTCGCGATGATTCCGACAGGAATGGCGAGGTATGCGAGCAAATGTGTCTGTTTATCCTCTCAATTTGCCTGCACTATACCTAACGGTAATATTTGTATACAGTAAGTTTCGTTTGCGAAGTTCTTGACACGGTATTAGGTTTTTACACTGCGTAGTATTTCAGTCTCACTCAGACACGTGTCTCCGTCACCCACTCTGGTGATTGCACTATTATTTCCTATTTTCAACCTGAATAATTGTGTCCAAACTCATACCAGTTCTGACACGTATGTGATGCGGTTCATAAAACACACACACGCATCAGCAAGTATGAGAGTTTTGAGCAGCTGTTGCAAGTACGCACTCACACACGTGTCGGTCTGTGATTTTGGACCTTACGGCATACGGCCGTAAGGTCCAGAATCACAGACCTGCACACATTTTTTTGTGGACAAGTATTTTAAGTTCATTGCACAGAGAAAAAATATGACTGTTTTAGTCGTAAAAGTTCATAATCTATTTATCTCGTGACTGATTTGTCTCAGTACTGCGCTGTTAACTAATGATTGCGCTGAATTTCTGATAAACATATATTTTCATACTCAGAATACAGTTATGTGTCTTTCATGAAAACTGCTTTTGCTGGTGTCCAAAATTAAGTATTGTTTTTATTTTACATTATTTGTAACCATTCTACAATACAGAGATTTTTTCTTAAATTGAAATCGCACAATTATGTTTTATTTCTCATATATATTAAAAAAAAATATTTCCAGCATACTGTGACAAGGCGTACATTTAGTTGTAAATGGCATGCACAAAAAAATCAACAGAATAAGTTCAAACAAACTTCTAACCTGCCCGTACAATAATTAGCTTTACATGAGAGGAATACAGTTTGCATTTGATGAACATTTCATGTGTTCGGTGCTTATTTATGATACTGCAGGATATAAAGTTATTCGCCGTGACCATTAAATGTAAGACAGCAGAAATCACATACACATTTTATTTGACTGTAATGTTTCTAGTGACTAATATTTTTTATTTGATTATTTTCTTTTTCACAAAATGTACACTATTTGATAATAAAATTGTCAGAATATGTTCAGCAACACTGTCATTTATTTATTTATTTATTTATTTATTTATTCATTTATTTATTTATTTATTTATTTTCTATTTATTTACTTATCTACATATATAAATAAACTAAGATTTGATATGCTTTCTTGATTTCTCTGGCTGATAAACATATTATTCATCGGAACTACTTATTCAGAATTCAATAAAGCTTCATAAAGTGTTACAACTTAAAAAAGAAGAACCGGTAACAACGTGTTTTAACCCATTCGAGACCTGCTGCATTCGGATACGCGGCTTTACGCCGCGTATCCTAATGCTGAACGTCTCGAATGAGTTAATCTAGAAGCTTTAATCATTATTTAAGTCAAGTAGCGAGAATATCTAATTTGAGAATCATTATCAAAGACGAGAGTCATTGTGTGTTAGTGTGATGTCAACAACGACATCGCAATGCGTTCGAGACGCGCGGCATTCGAATACGCGACTTTAAGCCGCGTATTCGAATGCAGCACGGAAAGAGTTAAGCAGACGGATTTGTACACGCTTTTATTGTGTTTGACGTGAGAATGAATCAGTCAATCAATGTCATTAGCATGTGCATTTAATTCATTCTACCCCAGACACACCACAGCAAGATAAGGATCGACCATGATAGTTCAAGGGTGATGCCAGAATAGCTTGGCGCCTACGGGCGCCAAGCTACTCTGGCATCACCCTTGAACTATCATGGTCGATCTGCGTCCTGCACTGCAATGCAGTCTTCAGAGGACAACGGCAAAATTTGGGGATTTCGGTGTTGGGGTAGAAAGAGTTAAACGAGCGGTAAATGGGTTTTGCTTTAATCCATGCAATCTGCTGAGCTAAACTGACGCACATAGAGTCACAGCAAGAGATGTAGGTGTTAATGAGCCTCTGCCCCTTGCTTTGGTTCTTGAGGATCTGTGCCCATTGCATAGGGGTGGTACGCACTGAGGAATTATAGGTTAAACGTGTGTACCGTCAGACGAGACACTTGTTTTTAGCCGAGTTCATCGTCGCACTCGGATTTCTGTGTACGTGAGATGTGGTGGCACTTGCACTTGCACTGCGTGTTGGTCTGTGATTTTGGACCTTACGGCCGCAGTCCGTAAGGTCCAACGCCATAGACCAGCACATTATTTCAAATTCTATTCAGTACTATGTCTATCACCCACGCAGCGCCCATCTGTGGTACTGATGATATACACTGCTGTGTGCGACTAGCATTTCAATTACCGGCTCTTGCAAAAATCAATGCAAGAAATGTTTAACTCATTCGAGACGTCCTTCATCCGGATGTTTGGCATCCTGTCTCGGAAGACAATGGGTATATGCGCTTGCTGGGTCAGTCACTGGAGTGACCTCTCCAGGGCGCAAGCCTGGGCGAAGTGTATGGAGATCCTGGGGTGCCCAGTCGTCAAGATCCCCCTCTCGGCCTCGCTGATGTATCCAAAGGAATGCAAAGCAGTACGTTTCCTGCAAATAGCCGCGTATCTGGATGCAGCACGTCTCGAATGTGTTAACTGTATTAATGTTATACCGCAATGCATAGTCCTACCTAATATGTGTGATTTCATGATGAGACAAGGAGCAGATTAAATGAATCTAACAAAATATACTGACGAACACAAGTAACTGCGACATTTTTTAATCATCGGAAACACATTAGTGTTTCCGATGATTCCAGAAATGTCGCATTTCTTTTGCTCGGCTGTATAGTATACCATAGACACTTGGCAACTCAGAAAGAGAGAAGTACCCAACGGAGAAGAAACACGCTTAGAAAAGACGGGTACAACACAATTTATTAATATTTCGGGTAAATACCCTTTGTCAAAATAGACAAACAAACAAACAGAGAGATTAGCCGCTACTTATCTTCATTGGCAGAAGGAATGTGGCAAGAGTTGCCACATTCCTTCTGCCAATGAAGATAAGTAGCGGCTAATTTCTCTGTTTGTTTGTTTGTCTATTTTGACAAAGGGTATTTACCCGAAATATTAATAAATTGTGTTGTACCCGTCTTTTCTAAGCGTGTTTCTTCTCCGTTGGGTACTTCTTTGCATATTACACGCTTGGCAGTCACCTTTTTGGTCTGGATTCAGAAAGAGAGAGACAGAGACAGAGAGACAGAGAGAGAGTTGAAGTAAACAGTACATGCCCACACGACAAAACACCTGCGACACTAGGAAATCAGCAAGTCAATTAAGGAACACAACCCGGGAAGGTTGAACGGGAATGCCATGAAATAACCCCAGGGTCGCCGCATTCATGATATTCCCCACAGTGCAGTATTTAAAGTCAGATTATCAAAAGTATTCTACAAATAAACGCAAAACTCAGAAACACGTCAGTGATACACCAGAATGCTGATGCTGTGGCAATCAGCTGGGAGGTAACTGTATCAACATCCCGGCTATCAGCATGCTGAAGGTCATCATATTAAAACTTAATGACAGCATTTCATATGCTGATTTTGGCACAAACATTTTGAGTGCCAGAATTATCATAAAATGCGCACAGAAAGTTTCAACAAAATTATGCACATCAGTATACAGTGTACGGTAAGTAAACCTAAAAAGGTCAGAAATTCACCATTTACCTCTTTAACTTTGACATACCGCCACAGGATATCAAACGCAAATTATAATTCAAAAGTGGTGGCCTTGGCGCCTTTTGTCCAAAGGTGGTGCAAGAATAGCTTGACATTTCGCCAGGTGCAAAGCGAATTCTAGCAGCACCCTTGACTCTGTCGTGATCGGCAGTTCACCTTAACCTTTTTAGCTCCACGGGTGCATTTCCCAAATTTTGGACGCGTTACTTAATGGCTGTACCGGCGCCAAGCTAATCAGGCACTACCCTCGAATTATCATGGTCAATCAGTTTCCTGCTGTACGGTGTTGGGGCTAAAAGGGTTAATATAAATAAATGTAGTCTGCAGTCATTGCATGTTGTCTGTACTTCAATATACTGACAACAACACTGATTTCGCCTGAGACTCCTGTGGGTAAAAACAAAACAGCAACACAGAAAACTTGAATATAAGATAAATCCTTTGCGGTCATTTTGCTTGTCAGACCAGCTGACTGGCTAAGGCCAGTTGCATGCGTGAGCTTAGTCCTGCGACAGTCACGTAGTGGCTGGCGTAGGACTAAACTCACTCATGCAGCTGAACCGTGGTCTAACAAGCAGAACTGAACACTGACATCACTGAGTCTCCAGACGCATACGGCACAGCTGGCCACATAGGTAAAGTTGAGGGCCGCCGTACCGCGCCATCAGTACTTCTAGTTTGACCGGCCGCTTTGACGTGACTCAGTGAGCAAAATGGTCCTCGGGCCGTCGACGGTCGAAGCTGGCCCGCGCAGAGCTGGCGTGTCAGCTTCGTCCTTTTGCCATTAGGGCTGCAACACCTGAAGTGACCATTTCGGTTATGTTGATGCGTGAACGTGTGTGCGATGATATTCGGAGTACATTATCGCTATTCAACTGCACGGACAATTATTATACAATTAAAAAAAATAATTCATGGGACTCTACTGAAGTGAGTTATTAATCAAACAGTGCGAACACGCGTCTGATATTTTAACCAAGTCGATGTGCTTGTAGGTCGGTATGCATTTTGGGTATTGGAAACAGCGTCTCAGTTTTGGTTGCGCATTGTGTCAGGTCATACTGAAGCGGCTTGCTGTGTGATGTAAGCGACATACAGGAAGTGATCTGTTGGAAATTCATTCAGTTTACCTTACTGACCCTCAAAGTCATTCTCTTCTGAGAATAGCTTGACATTTGCAACACTGTCTGTCTCTGTCTGTCTGTCTGTCTGTCTGTCTCTCTCTCTCTCTCTCTCACACACACACACACACACACACACACACACACACACACACACACACACACACACACTCACGCACACACACACACACACACACAAACACACACACACACACACGCACACATACAAACACACACACACACACACACACACACACACGTAACACACACACACACACATACGTAATACACACACACACACACACACACTCACACACACACACACACACACACACACACACACACACACACACAAACCCAGGCACACACTACACGCACACTACACACACCCACTCACAAATGTGGTGCCGGTTTATGTGATGTGAACCTCACGACCTTAACCCTTTTAGCCCCGGATCCCTACAGCAGGAGTAGGTGTGACCATGATAATTCAAAGTCTGTGCATATTAGCTGGTACACAATCGTTAGTCAACTCCTCCAACATTTGAGAAAGGGCCTTGGGGCTAAAAGGGTTAACATTGTAAACCATAGAGTACCAACTTACATCTATAGAGATCATCACACCGCTCACAAACACACCAATACAACCCCCGCCCTGCCCCCACCCCCACCCCCCCCCCCCCACCCCCCCACCCCTCTGTGCCAAAAAAGAACAAGAAATAACTGAAGATTGTGTAGGAGTCACTAGCACGCAAACCGGTAATAGAGACATTTGGCTGTAGCTGCCACAAACACACCCTACATACCTAGCAGCTCACAGTAAGGGTTGAAAAATCTAGCGCAAGATTTAGTGCCAAAACCACAGCTCTCCTCTCTGTAAGAGGCGTAGATCCTCATGAGCCCATGCAAGGCAGGTATGCCTCTTGCTTACGGAAGGTTGAGTGTCAGCGACTACGTCCAAGGAGGTGATGAGGTTTGGGGCTGTCGCCAGTTTTAGGGTCAGAGTTAATGTTTATAATTGTCACCTCCGCTAAGCCTCCAGCGTTTATGTCCGTCAGTTGTAGCAGAGACAAACTAGTTAAAGATGGTATTTTCTTCCTGCGAGCGAGCGACCTCTGCGTGCTTTTGCGCCAAACAGAGACTTGAAGTTTACAAAGTAAAGTAGGTTATAGCACTGTCAGGGGAGAGAAATGTGCATGATCGACCAGTGATCATAGATCTACTGTGGCCAAAGCACAAAAAAAAAAAAAAAAAAAAAAAAAGAGATAGGAAAGAGAGGGGGCGCTAAAAAAGTGACTGAAAGCAATGCATATGGAACCCCCCCCCCCCCCCGAAAGGGGGCGTATCACATATCCACTGTTCCAGCCACTCAGTGCATGGAAATTTAAATCTAGGTCCCCCAAAGGGGGTCCAGATATTTAGCCGGTGTGGACAGCTGTTTCGGTCTTGGCGACCTCTTCAGCACACCATCAGCAATACTGGAGGAGGCAGGAAATTCTGCCTACCTGCAATGACAACCACATTTTACTGTGGTGTCTGCAGGGGCATACATGCACTGAGTGGCTGGAACAGTGGATATGTGATACGCCCCCTTTCGGGGGGGGGGGGGGGGGGGGCTTCCATATGCATTGCTTTCAGTCACCTTTTTTAGCGCCCCCTCTCTTTCCTCTTTTTTTTGTGTGTGTGCTTTGGCCAGAGTAGATCTATGATCACTGGTCGACCATGCACATTTCTCTCCCCTGACAGTGCTATAACCTACTTTACTTTGTAACCTTCCTAAAATATTAGCACTGGCAGTCTCCCCTTTTCTTTTCATTTATTACTACAATATCGACTGCAACCCCTTCCCCCCTTTTGGTAGGTTCTCTTTTAGGGTGCATGGAAATTTAACTCTAGGTGGTGGCATGGAATGTATGCCCCTGCAGACACCACAGTAAAATGTGGTTGTCATTGCAGGTAGGCAGAATTTCCTGCCTCCTCCAGTATTGCCGATGGTGTGCTGAAGAGGTCGCCAAGACCGAAACAGCTGTCCACACCGGCTAAATATCTGGACCCCTTTGGGGGACTTAGATTTAAATTTCCATTCATTTTTTTAGAGACTTGAAGTGAAATAGCGAACAGTACTGAGTAGCGAACGCAGGGTGGATGTTGTCGTACATGGCAGTGGTAGGGTATGTGGTGGTGATGTGTGTGTGCGTGTTTGTATTTGCATACAAATGGATACGTGTGAGTGCGTGATTAATTCACGATGAAATGTGTGCATTCGATTTTAACAATTTAGAGATTTAGTCTGTCAACAAAACGGTAGATGTAAATACGTAAACACATAATTATAAATTCTCTCTCTCTCTCTCTCTCTCTCTCTCTCTCTCTCTCTCTCTCTCTCTCTCTCTCTCTCTCTCTCTCTCTCTCTCTCTCTCTCTCTCTCTCTCTCTCTCTCTCTCTCTCTTCTTTCTTTCTTACAGATCACTCCTCCTGCTGTGAAATACAGAAAAGCGAAAGCCCTGACTCAAAACAGATAAGCGGCACGGAGAGGCAAGCCACCTGGATGAGAGAGAAAGTATGGCTTTTTCTGCCCTCAAACCCTCTAACGAATCCCTTAACCACTCCTTCCCATCTGCAAGAGGCATTGATTCACATGAGCCCCTGTAGATGCATGGGCTCATGTGAATCTATGCCTTTTGCAAATTTAGATCTGTTCTTAAGAGAGGGCCATGAAGATTTGAACATATACTGCTACAAGATAAGAGGGTATATACACAAGACTCTAACGCGGATTGGACACCCAGGGACCTAAGCAAAGAACCAAAGATGTAAACTGGACAAGCAAAAGACATAGATCCTCATGATCCCACGTAAGCTGCGGGGGCTTATGAGGTTCTAGGCCTATTGCAAATGGATAGTTTTGTTGAAGAAATGTGCACAGTAGATAGAAGTGGGCTTTTTTTCGCAGAAGTGGGGTACAATAAATTTCTCTCTCTCTCTCTCTCTCTCTCTCTCTCTCTCTCTCTCTCTCTCTCTCTCTCTCTCTCTCTCTCTCTCTCTCTCTCTCTCTCTCTCTCTCTGCGCACCTCAGTATTTATTTATCATTGGAAAATAAAGTTTCATTCCATTCATTCATTCATTCATTCATTCATTCATTCTCTCTCTCTCTCTCTCTCTCTCTCTCTCTCTCTCTCTCTCTCTCTCTCTCTCTCTCTCTCTCTCTCTCCCTCTCTCTCTATTAATAAATAAATAATGGTGTAAGTGTTTTTGAAGTATGTAAATATATGAATAAATAGAAAAATACGAGATCAAAGGATTTGTGGACAATATTAATTAACAAAGTGCTCACTAAAGCCGTGTAACCCGTACAAATTAATAAATAATTTATACGTGGCAATAATACCTTCATGAAACTACCATTAATTTTTCACGACCGTACTTACTAATCGCCGAATGCCCCATAAATCCATCCATACGTGGGAGTCGGGCGATATCGTATGATATCTCCATCTCCAGCTGTGTGGCATCCAATCATATTGTCAGTAACATCCATATCTGTATGCAAATGAGCATCCGGCGAGCCGTGTCATTGATCCACGTGTATGGCAGATATTTTGCGTTCATTGAGTCCACGTGAATTATCTGATGTGGATTATCTTCATCTTCAGCATGGTACGCTCAACAATGTTTCCCTTATTACAAATTGAACCCCTTCACTGCTAGTGGACACAAATGCTTTTTGTTCTTGAACTGTTTGTTATTTTAAACCAGTTAACCTCAAGGCCGTATTTCCTAAATTTTGGAGGTATCGCCAATCGACTATGTACCAGTTGCAGGAGAGTATCGACCATGATAAATCAAGGGTAGTGCCAGATTAGCTTGGCGCCAGAAGGCGCCAAGCTAATCTGGCACTTCCCTTGAATCACCTGCTTTAGGGCGTCGGGGCTAAATGGGTTAACGTCCCAAAACCCCAGCCGTTTCGGGAACACGTACACAGAGTGCTTTCAACAAGAGGCTGGCATAGATCAGCAGGAGTCCTTGCAACTGCGGCGGAGGGCTTGTGAAGATTTATACCTCTTGCTAATTTGGGTGGTGTTCTTTTTTTCTCGCCAGTGAAGGGGTTATGTATGTAAATTGAAATTAAAGGCGGGTGCAGTTAGTCTAAATTCATTTTAATTCTAAGAACTCATTTAATTCTGTAGAACTGGGATTGACATTAATGGATTTATTGCAAATATAATGTGAGATAATTATATCTGAAGCAGCTAATTAACTCACTCGAGACGTGCCGCCACCGGATATCCGGAGGCGGCACGTCTCGAATGAGCTAATACAGTGTGGTAGTAGTGTTTATTTAGCGCACGCCAGTATTCAGCATTTGGTTTTAAAATCCAGGAACAAAAAGGTAATCGCCAAGTGTCCAAAATTCAAAGAAACAACAACAAATAAAGAAAGACGCTTAGAAAGAAAAATTACAGCACTATTTATTTAAACAGTCCTTTCTAAACTTGTTCTTTTTTTCTTGACAGTTTCTTAGCATTTGGTTTAGTTATAAAATGAAAACTCACGCCACCCCTAAATGTCAGTTAATTGTTTTTGCCACTTAGCCCTACACTTTTTTTAACTCTCTTCCCCCCAACAAAAATACTGCAACGTTTATTAATAGTCAGTTTATTTATTTATTTATTTTTGGTAGTGCTCCCACGCTGACGAAAAATTCAAACTGCACACACTGCAAATCATAAAGGATTATTACATCATTCGTCATGAGCATCAAAGCGTTCTTTTTATGTCTGAGTTTGTGTTTGTTTTCATCTTTACACGAATCAAAAGAAATAAGAAATGTTTAAACTAATTATCAGAGCAGAGATCTGAAGTCCATACTCTGTTAGGATATTAGAGATAATAGCGTACGTTCACAACACGATAGTTATTTTAGTAACGCGATTAAATCATTTGTACCGTAATATTAGATCATTTTTGCAACACGATACTTTTTTTTTTAAACAATACATCAAGTTCATTTAACAATGCGATACTATGCACACAAGTAAACACAGCAGACAATGCTTCATTTTTTCCTTTTGTTCTCCCTTTTTTTTTTTTTTTTTTTTTTTAGAAGGAAATACCAACGCCTCGTCTCATTTCTTGCTTCACCTGAGTCTAATTCGTCCGAACAAAGGATATCTCTAAGCAACATTCTAGGGATTCTTTTTGTTTCGTCTCTACATGCGGGTTATCAGCTGGAACCCCCTATCGCTCGCTTCCTTTGTACCGCCTTAAGAAAGTAGGGTGCACGTTTCACATCCAGCGCCAGAGATGGGAGATGTTTCGACAAGTCAGCTGAAGGGTATTGCCTGATTAGCTTGGCGCCTGAAGGCGCCAAGCTAATCAGGCAATACCCTTCAGCTGACTTGTCGATCCAACTCCAAAGACGTGTAAGTTATGCTTAGGACTAGATAATACTGTCCATTTTGAGGCGTTTGACGATGGGAGTGAAAAAGGTCACGAATTATAGTAGGTGGAGAAGCCAGGGTACTCAAATGACCAAGCCTTTGTTCGCGATAAAAGTTTTTATTTTTTTCAGTTTTGCATTTTTACATTTTATCATTCGTTTATTTGTTTATTTCGTGATGGCATACTTCATTAATTTTGTGTTTCTCTGCTTGTTTCACTGTTGTATGAAAGTGAGAGAGACCGTATGCAACATCACACCACATTCTTAATGGACATTATGTTATTGTCAATATGGCTGCAGAAAACTGTTTCGTCAGTTTTTTTTTTTTTTTTTTTTTTTTTTTATCTCACTGAAACTGACAAATAAACGAAAGTATACATTGTGCGGAATAAGCAACATCCATGTTATGCGTTTGTTGTGTTGTGTTTTCAGTTTCTTTTTTTGTTTGTTTGTTGTTCTTTGTTTGCTTGTTGTTGTTGTTGTTGTTGTTGTTGTTGTGTGTGTGTGTGCGTGTGTGTGTTTCGGTGTTTTTGTTTATGTGTGTTTTGATTGTTTTTTTTTCGATTTTTTGTTGTTGTTTTTGTTGTTGTTTTCTTATTAAATGCATTTCTTTGGTTAAAAACTGACATATTAGGCCTACATATTAATCAAAAACTCGTTCTGTTTAAAATTTTAAAATCTTAAAATTAGAATATTATTTTAAAATATGAAAATACATCATGCACATACAAAACTTGACTGTATTGTGATTGGATACAAAGCTGTATTGTATATGTACGGGTCTGTGATTCTGGGCCTGACAACATTACAGTAAACGTCTCCAGGAAATGAAGAGTTAATAGAGCACAGTATCTACGTTGTAAATGATTTTGGTATGTCTTACAATAATACTGCACACGTGGACTAACTTCTTTAATTGCAAAGTTTAAATGTTTTAAGATGGAAGATTTTTCTGTTCTTTTCTTCGTTGATACTATGAAGCCTTTGTGGAGACCCGCACTGCGCACAAAGGGCAGTACTACTGAGAAAACCTCCGCGGGGAGTGGGGCCTGTGCCAGTAAGCAAGGGACCGCGGGCTTACGAAGGCCGCAGTGGGCCCGAATACGTTTTGATACTAGGGGTGACTTGTGCCTTGTCACATGGATTGCAAAAGAAGGGCAAGAAGGTCACAGTTAACTCATTCTACCCCAACACCGAAATCCCCAAATATCGCCGTTGTTTTCTGAAGACTGCATTGCAGTGCAGGACACAGATCGACCATGATAGTTCAAGGGTGATGCCAGAATAGCTTGGCGCCCATAGGCGCCAAGCTATTCTGGCATCACCCTGGAACTATCATGGTCGATCCTTATCTTGCTTTGGTGTGCCTGCGGTAGAATGAGTTAAACAAAACAACAGTGTGAACCAGGGGCCAGTTGCATTAACTCTAGCTATCAAAGTCCACCTTGGAGCAGGTCGCTTTAAGCTGTAAGGTATAAAATCACTGAGCAGATTTCGCAATTTGCACTGAATAGATGCCGTATAGGTCACACTAGTCAGTGCAAAACATCCAAGAAAAATAAAAATGCCTTTTCGAATTCTTTGTTTATTTCTGTCAATTTGTGAGTCAGCGTATAAAATGGATTTCTGTTCTGAAAGTTACAGTTATAACGCGTTAGTGTAGTTCAGAAAAGGACTGTACAATGTATGTCTAGTTATCTAGCTTTGCTACCACTTTGTGTAGTTCTGTTTTGAAAGGTTAGGTTGTAAGGTTAGGGATATGCAGGCAACCATTTTCTATCAATCTCTAGTGTCTAGCTTACCGTAGTTGACATAGAAATAGACCCGCATTAGTATCCATTTTGTGTAGGTATCCACTTGGGCCGCAAGGCAAGCACTGTGTCAGAACCACAACACACCACAAACCTGTGATTTCTAATCATAACCGATACTTTTGTTCACTTATGAACTTGGTACTGAATTCACTATTCACTCACATTGAAATAACAACACACAAAAACAGTTCATGTTGACAGTCCACTGAACCCCTACTTCTGAGGCACACACACAGATCAACTGCAAGAGGCATAATGAATCGGTTGTTCATGAGGATCTATGCCTCTTGCTTAAGTTTGTCTTTCGCTGCATGAATACGACGCATGGTCATTTGTGGTGCCATGTGTTTAGAACAAACAAATCCAACACTCCATTGACGATTTCAGTACACACAGCACAGATTTCGTGAAGCACATCGCCACCGACAACATATCGCACTTGTGCCAGCAAAACATTAGAAACATAATCACAAACCAGATAGGTGAGGCTAGCGCTGGCAGAATTGTACAACAAACCAAGGGGAATTACTCAGCGCTGAGTAATTCCCCTTGGTTTGTTGTACAATTCTGCCAGCGCTAGCCTCACCTATCTGGTTTGTGAGTATCTCAGTATAACTCGAGGCAAATTTGTATCGTTACATTGTTGTGTAATGTTCTGTGCATCTACTGTGGGAATTCAGGGTATTTACCCGACCACATATAGTAATGCACCTTCGTGTTTGTGTATGTATGTTTCCCCTGCCTACTTCCTAAGTTCCGTAGAAAGACATGGGTTATATAAGAGACCTGATGCATCTTATTTGAAGATGCAAATGATCGTCTTATTCTATACCTGCGTATTTCTCTGTGGGCTGGCGATTGGGTGCCTGATAGGCGGGGGCAGGGGATCTAACTGTTGTCCAGCGTTGAGTAATTCCCCTTGGTTTGTTGTACAATTAGAAACATAAAACCACGAACTTGTGCTTGGATTTCAAGCAGACACAGTTTCATCAGTACCGAATCCAACTGCAATTCCCATATACACGTCATCGCAGACTCCATTGATTTCACACCACTCATGCCTTCATTATTGTATGTACAACATTTCGTTATTGTTCTTTCTTTGAAAACAAAGTAGATATAGAACTTTACCTTTTTCACTCTGGAAGAGAGTCACCCTTTGTTTGAAGCAGCAAGCATCACAACACGCAACCTATACCACACATTATCACTGAAGAAATCCGCGGGTGCGTTCAGTACAAACAAATCCATAGAATCCAAATCCAAAATGGCGACGACTGATTTTCCGAATCCCTACCTCACTTTCGAATTCCACTTTGCGAATCTTTGGTCCATCCATCCACCAGGAGACTGCTGTGAGTCAAAACGCGTCCTGCTTCCTTCGCGGTCGTCGACAAAATGATCCAAGCAGGCGATTGAGCTTCCTAGGCCTCCTGATGGATTTATGATAGCGCACATAAAATTCCCAGGCCTTACTTTTTTAATGGTGTGCTCTGAGGGCAGTAAACACGGTTTACGAGCCCGTTTGCAGCCGTGGCTTGGTCGTAACTTCGGCCATAGCGCTTTAAACCCCACAACTCACGGACATTAACCTTAGAATTCCCTTCCTTTGAGACGTCGGGGTGGAGGTTTATGACCCTTTAACAATGTCACAAGAGGCGTAGATTCTCATGAGCCCCTGCAAGCCTGCAGGGGCTTATGAGAATCTATGCCTCTTGCAGTTCGGATGGGTGTGTACAGTTCAAACCCCTCAGGCTTGCTTTTATTTATTTGTGCCAGCTTTTCCCCCTTCTTTTTCTTTTGAAGCTTTATTGCGAACATTCCCGCCGTTGTGCGGTTAAACAGTTTCCAAAAAGTATCCAGCCAACTTTCAATTTATGCAGCTTTAAAATCCAAGGGTCGACTTTCAGTTTTAAAGAAGCATAGACCACGATTTAAAACCCAGAAATAGATATAGTGAAAGACGCATAATGGCGAAAGCAGAACACTTTTAGTAAAGACCGTATTTAAAAGTTTCAATTCTTTTCTGTGTTACAGATCTGTATATTGTTACTGAATGACCTTTTGTTTAAACTGTCGCTGTGTAAAAATCAAACATTTACTAATTTAACTGTCTTAATTGCTAGGAAGAATAAGGAGCAAAACTCTAGGCTCTTTTAATTTTGCAAGCGCCTTTGATCTAACATTGTAGTAATTCAGCGAATTGGGAAAGCATGTTTGAATTAATTTTACATTCAACATGCGATGCAGTTACCATGTTGCCTTCATATTCCGAAAGCTTTACGTCTTCCTCATTTTTACTGTAGAATGACTTCCCGCTGACTTCCTCCTCTTAAGAAACAGCTGTAGACGGAATTCTCACGAACTTTTCGGACTTAAACGCCGTTGTAGACATCCTCAAGAGGCAAAGATCCTCATGAGCCCCCGCAAGCGGGGGCTCATGAGGATCTGTGCCTCTTGCAAACGATTCATTCGTCTTTGATGAAATGTCCACATCTCAACAATTCCACGAGAAATTGTCAAGACCTCGAAACCGCTCTTTGCTGCTCTCCATTTATTGTGAAAACGAACTGCAAGGGTTCATGAGGATCTGTGCCTGTTGCAGACTGGCGATTTTTTGTAATGGTATTTTATTTTTTTTTTTTGGTGTGTGTGTGCTAAGACGCCGCCCACCTCTTTATGTTTTACACCCGTTTTCCTTCCTTCCGGGGCAAATTTGCCATAAATATGACCAGTAAAATTTTGATTTACGGAGCCGAGCCTGTCATTGGACGCTGGCTAGGGAAAACGAAGTCCCCATGCTGGTGAATATGTGCGCTAATATGGTGGTGATTTTGTGCTAAAAGGAAAATGCTGTTTCGGCGTCTTTCAACTCCCCCCCCCCCCCCCACCTCCCAACACACCCACCCATCCGCCCACCCAAACTCCCTTTCCTTTCCTGGAGATTGCCATTGTAGCCTGCTAAAAACTTAATATCTAACTAACTCATCTCTTTTTCTCATTTTAACACGTACAGTGCAAAGAAAATGTGGACACCACCCAACTGCAAGAGGTGTGGATCCTCATGAGCCCCCGCAGTTGCGGGGGCTCATGAGGATCTATACCTCTTGCTGACATGTGAATCGATGTTCCTGGAACAACTAGGGCTTGTGGGTGTTGAATCAACGAAGATTGCAAGAACACGGCCTGGGTCAGCTGGCAATGAACGGGCTGACCATCTTGTCCATTCCGCATACGCTCGTTCTTAAATGCATTTAATAATTCCTTCAAACGTATGCTGAGCGAATGTGTACCAGTCAGTTGTTCAGGTAGCCCAGAAGTTCCCCAAGTTGTTACAACTTCTTTCTGTCTCATTTCAACATGTTCGACTCATCCAATTAAACTTCTATCCAGACAAAAAAGGTGACTGCCAAGCGTGTAATATGCAAAGAAGTACCCAACGGAGAAAGAAACACGCTGAGAAAAGACGGGTACAACACAATTTATTAATATTTCGGGTAAATACCCTTTGTCAAAATAGACAAACAAACAAACAGAGAGATTAGCCGCTACTTATCTTCATTGGCAGAAGGAATGTGGCAATTGTTTAATTAAACTTCTGAGTCTGTCTGTCTGTCTGTCTGTCTGTCTGTTTGTTTGTTTGTTTGTCTGTCTGTGTCTCTGTCTCTGTGTCTGTCTCTGTCTCTGTCTGTCTGTCTGTCTCTGTCTGTCTGTCTGTCTGTCTGTCTCTGTCTGTCTGTCTGTCTGTCTGTCTGTCTGTCTGTCTGTCTCTCTCTCTCTCTCTCTCTCTCTCTCTCTCTCTCTCTCTCTCTCTCTCTCTCTCTCTCTCTCTCTCTCTCTCTCTCTCTCTCTCTCTCTCTCTCTCTCTCTCTCTCCCTCATCTTAAAATGGTCACACGAGGGACAGATGGGGCCATTGTGACAGAAGACTGTTTTGGTGTAAAGGGTCTGTAAAGATTAACAATACATTGGAGTAACAAATTTCTTGAGTCCCTGCTTTTGACAGGTGATCGCTTTATTCAGGCGACCATTAGAGCAGGTTTGACTGTACTCCATCTCTCCCACGACCCGACCCTCCTCACCCCCCACCCCCTAACCCCCCCACCCCCTCCACCCACCCTTTACACCCCAAACTCCAATGTGACAATGACCAAAGAACGCGTGCGCACAAATCATGAATGTTTCATGCCTGGTGAAAACCGCCGAAATGTTTATAGGACAACAGGTTGATGGCTTTAGCCTCCACATCAGTCATTGGTCGACAACGGTAGAGAACGGTTGTAAATTGTTGTTGTACCACAGCCGCTGACCAATCTGCAAGAGGCATATATTCTCATGAACCAATGCGTATACGCATGGGCTCATGAGAATATATTTCCTCTTGCCGTGTTGTTGTGCGTTTTTTTTTTTTTTTTCTATTCAGCATGTTTGTTCCTCATTTTGTTGAGGTATATGGAGATGTATGTTGACTGTTTTGGTACCATCCCTGTTGGCGACTCGTTGTCTTTGCGTCAACTAGAGGATAGTCTTTCACCCCCCCCCCCCCCCCCTTTCCACCTCCCATTCCTATCGGTTTTGGAGTTTGAGATATACACTTGCAACAACAACAACAACTACGACGACGTCAACAAATCCTTTGGAGATGATAAATTTGTCTGAGTCTGACAACAAGGAGAACAACAACAACAAAGACAACCACAACAATGATGACAACGAAAGCAAAAACATGCACACCTACTAGCGACGACTACGACAACAACCACAATAACAACGACAGCAACTACAACAACGGCAACAACAACAAAATAGTCGTTCTTTCAGCTTCATCGCGTATTCACCCATTCCCGTTTATTAACTCCTTCGCACACACTAGTGAATTTCACGGTGTTGTTCGAAATCATAAAGACTGAGTACTAGCCTCGGGAAATAGATAGGATGAGGCAGTTCAAGGGTAGTGCCAGATCAGCTTGGCGCATCTAGGCGCCAAGCTGATCTGGCACTACCCTTGAACTGCCTCATCCTATCCATTTCCCGAGGCTTGTACTCAGTTTTTGACATGCATCACCCGCTGTTCAAAAGCAGCATCCATACCTTTCTTTCAAAAAATAAAATACATTAAATCTTTTTTTTTATTTTTTTTTAACTGTCTGCGATCACAAGCTTATTTTGCATTACTCTGGAACCATCATTAACTTGACTATCCATCTCTCGCTGTCATGTCTTACAGATGAACAAATACACAAGAAATAAACCTGCGCTTGCGTGATAAAACGCAATACTTTTCTCTCTTCAAAAACAAGCCACGCGGTCACAACATAAGGGAAGGCCAACACACGAATCAGTGTAACGGGTTGATAGACATTTGGACTGTGATTTTCGCAAATCGAACATTTCTTGGTGGTTTTGTTCCTTGTATTGAAGGCCAACCATCTTGCACGAGGAATAGATCCTTACGCGCGCTCTCCATATTTCGTGAAATGCTGCTTGACCCGGCCATGTGTGTAACGGAAGAACTCTCCTGCGTACAAAGGAAAGGAAGAGCTGAACAGTCTTTCATTTCACGACATTCAGACTTCGTGCGTTCTATCTATCTATATCCCGTAGTCTTGCCGACCGTATGGGCACCACTGATGATTTGGCAACCAGCTCCCCCCATTCCTCTCTGTTCTCTGCCATTCTTAGCTTATCGCGCAGCCTCAGTCCTGTCCACTCTGAGATATTGTCCTCCCATCTTTTCCTCTGTCTTCCTCTCTTTCGTCCTCCTTTCACAGTGCCTTGCAGGATTGTTTTGGCAAGCCCTGCTGAACGCGTGACATGCCCATACCACTTCAGTTTGCGTTTTTTTCACAATGGCTAATAGGTCTTCATAGGGCCCGATGGCTTCGTGCGTTAAGTTCACCTTAATTATCAGCCAGCCATTTTGTATGAATAGATCCTCATGTGCCCCTAAAAGAGTATTTTGGTAAGAATCCTTGCTCCGCCTTACGCTGAATAAAAGGTTGTGAGGGCTCACACGGGTTTGTATTTCTGTACTGGCTATATTTGCCTAGGCCTTAACCCCTCCGCTCATGAGATAAAGTGAACAAGATCCAACTGAAAGAGACATAGATCGTCATGAGCCCCCGCGACTGCGGGGGCTCATGAGGATCTATGCCTCTTGCTGAGACCAATTTGTATCCATGCTTCTTGGACGTTGGTGGCTTCTGGTCGTTGAATGAACCAAGATTTCAGAAACAAACATGTACGTGCAGTGGCAGGGAAGGGAGTTAAGACATTTTAGACGTGCTGCTTGCGGACACGCGGTGCGATGCGCATCTCGAAAGAATTAACCCGCCAGGCGGCAAAATGTGTTCCAGCGCTGGCAGTGCACCAGAATGAGTTGTTGCAAAGTCGTAAAGGCGGCTGCTAATGGAGGTAGGACACCTGTGGGTGTAATGGAACACTGTAATGGCTGGGCTCCTCATTCACACTATCCGCTGAGCTAAAGACCTTCGGCCCCTTGTCCTTGGCACGCGTGGTTTTTCTATTTTCTTCATTATTTGATAGCATTCTCGTTTTCTTGTTGATAAAAATTACCTTTTTATCTTCTATCTTTTTTGTTATTATCATTATTGTTATTCTTGTTGTTATATTATTATTATTGTTGTTATTATTATTATTATAGTAGTAGTAGTATTAGTAGTAGTAGTAGTAGTAGTAGTAGTTCATTCACTTTTATACAGTTAACCAAAAATCAGAAATCAGCGAACGACATCGAGGGGGCATAATGTGTAATTTTTATATTTTCTTTTGTTTTCTACCTCACGGTGTGATCTTTCTCTGTCCCTCCTAAACCAGTCTCGCAATTTTCTTAGATTTCGCACAAACGTGTGTGCATGTCTGTGATTTTGGTCCAAAATCACACACCAGCACCGAAAATTAGCGATCCGAAAGAAAATTAACATGGGTATCGGGTGACGCCGGAGAAAATGCACCCAAATTGGATAATGTACCCGGACTTTCTTCCTCGCTGCGTGAGATGCGTGCTGCTTTGTGATACCGTGGGACTTAACGGCTATAAGGAAATACATTTAATCAAACAAAGAAAGAAAGCACGAATGGAATTAACTGGGACAAAATTTGAAATGAGAGAGTGGACACCGATAGGCCACGGTCAGAGATTTGCGTTATACCTTGTTTTTGACTCTGTACCTCAAGTTCACGAAGATAAAACAGAGCTCTTTGTCCTTCATGTTGTTTGTGTATTTTAGTAATTTAGTTGAGAATGTTACACCCCAAGCTTTGGCACGCCTCAACCAAAACACAAGAACCAGTTTCCGGTCTCGAGTAGTCTCGTACTGGCTGCGTGCCCCTCTGTGATTGGTTGATCATTTGGGACGGCGCCATTTACAACTTGTACAGATCTTGATCTAGATATGGAACATTAAATGACCTAATGGATCCTATTGCAGAAAGCTGTCTCAATTTAGCCGTAAGCAGTGAAAAAAAAAATCCACAAAAGGCGCACATTCTGAAAGTTCGAAATGACTTTATGGGTACTTTTCTGATTATTTCAAACAAACTGATCTTTAAAACGGTTCTATTACCAAATCTGCACCACATGTTTTAAAAATAGTATTTCCACTGGTCACGTGATGATTTCGAGACTGGAAGACCTTCTGTGTACGTGTCCCATCAGTCGTGCCATTGCATGGGGTGTAACAGAGAACAACCCAACAAAGAAAGAAGCATACTGACTTAGAAAAGACAGTTCCAACACAATTTAGTGATATTTTAACTCATTCCAGACGTGCCGCCTCCGGATACGCGGCTTATGCCGCGTATCCGGAGGCGGCACGTCTCGAATGAGTTAAATAACAAAAGACATACAAACAAGTGCACAAGTGCAACTTATCTTTCCATCATAGGAAGTCACTTTTGGGGTCTGGATTTATTTTTTGCTTTTTCTTGCTTTTCGAATAGTCTACTGACTGTTACTTTCCTTTCCGGTGTACCGGTTCACCAACGCTGGTATTGAAGCTAGTTTCTTTGTGAGTTCGTAATTTCTTGGCATATTATGCGCTTGGAAATCAGAGTTTTGGTGTGGAGCACGGATTTAACCCCTCAACTGCCGAGAAAAAGTGAACATCATCCAGATGCAAAATACATAGATCCTCATGAGCCCCCGCAGTTGCGGGGGCTAATGAGGATCTTTGCCTATTGTTTACGCCATTTTAAATCTATGTTTCTTGGACGCCTGGGGCTCCTCAAAGTGAAATCAGCCAAGATTTCAAAATCTAGACCAAAAAGGTGACTGACAAATTGAAAACAAGATTCGTTACAGCAGAATTAACAGACTTATCCTCTGTCTGCTGCTTAACTCCCCTGGTGCGAGTCCCATGATGTATATCGATTTCAGGGAATATAAAGCTAATTACCTTTCAGGTCTGGTTAACTCCCCTACTGATGACCCGCATTAATGCCCTCCATTCAAGGTTTAAAAAAATATTAGTATCTCTCAAGGTGAAGGCTCACGCAAAAAAATTAAGTAAAAGGAAAAAAATCAAAGGAACTTTGAGAGATCAGATCAGATCTGCAGGTGAGAGACTCTCTCTCTCTCTCTCTCTCTCTCTCTCTCTCTCTCTCTCTCTCTCTCTCTCTCTCTCTCTCTCTCTCTCTCTCTCTCTCTCTCTCTCATGCTGCATGTATTGTGTGTGTGTGTGTGTGTGTGTGTGTGTGTGTGTGTGTGTGTGTGTGTGTGTGTGTGTGTGTGTGTGTTGTGCTTGTGCTTGTGTTTATGAATGTATGTATGAAGATTTATACCTTTATAATTGTGTGTATGTGTGAGATTTGTTATGTTTATTTTCACCTTTTCAATGATTTCTTTTTTAAAAAAACTTTATATTTCAATTTTTATTAGTTATATATTTAGTTTTTCCCAATTTAATGATAGTATTTTTTGTGATTTGTGCATTATATGTAAAGTAGATTAGCAACGGCAAGTTCGAAAAATGGTTTCACCAAAACTTTCACCGTTGTAAAATAAAGAATCATTGTCATTGTCATTGTCATATATATATATATATATATATATATATATATATATATATATATATATATATATATATATATATATATATATATATATATATATATATATATATATGTGTGTGTGTGTGTGTGTGTGTGTGTGTGTGTAGAGTAGCAGGACAGTTTGTAAGAGGGCATTCGCATGTCTAAAACTTTATCCTGAATGAAAACGTTTCATCATCATCATCATATCTCTCTCTCTCTCTCTCTCTCTCTCTCTCTCTCTCTCTCTCTCTCTCTCTCTCTCTCTCTCTCTCTCTCTCTCTCTCTCTCTCTCTCTCTCTCTCTCTCTTTCTCAAATCCTACCTCGAAGGTAGAAAACAAAAGGTATTACTAAATGGCTCATACTCGAATCAAGGTTTAGTGAAGCATGGCGTACCACAGGGCTCTATTCTTGGTCCCCTTCTATTCTGCTTGTTCATAAATGATCTTCCTCTTACGATAAAAAATGAAAGCGTTACATGTGATATGTTTGCAGATGATGCTGCTGTACACACGCCAGATAAGGATATATCAAACATCAATTCACGACTGCAAAACACACTGCAACATATTGATGAATGGTGCAGTCATAATATTATGATTTTAAACCCGGTAAAAACGGAGAGCATGGTAATTAGCACTCGCCAAAAACACCAGCTTGGCTCTCTCTCTCACTCAGTCTGTCCCTCCAAGGCAAACCCATCAGCCAAGTTACTAACCATCGCCTGCTAGGAGTCACGGTGGACAACCAGCTTAGGTGGCAGCTACACATCAGTAACGTTTGTAAAATTGTCTCCAGAAATCTGTACATCTTAGCAAAACTTAAACACATTACTGATATGGAGACACGTCAACTGTTCTTCAATGCCCATATTAGATCGCATATAGACTATGCTTCTACTGTGTGGGATGGTTCGAGAGATGTCAATTTGAAAAGATTGAACTCTCTACATCGGAGAGCTGCCAAACTAATACTGCCTGATCCCAGCTTAACTACTGACCAAAAATTGGCAGCCTTAAAAATTCTGCCCCTGAAAGATCATCTAATTTACAATAAGGGAATGGTTATGTTCAAGGCATTAAACGATAAGCTACCCCGATATATCACATCGCTATTTACCGTCCAGTCATCAACATACTCCAGATCAAGAAAATCCCTTATTGTGCCGCGACCTAGAATTGATCTCTATAAAACGAGTTTGACGTTCTCTGGCTCTAGTCTTTGGAATGCCTTGCCTAGAAACGTCACGACATCAGCTACTTTCTCCTCGTTTAAAGTCAGTCTCATCAAGTACTTATTTTTGTCAGCAGCATCCCCGTGACTGTGCACATATTGAAAAATACTATTTCTCATTAGATCATTAATTGCGTGTATCACAGGTTTCGACTGATGACTCATATTTATTCGGTACAGCTTGTATGTAGCTACTCATATGACTGACTAGCTTAAGCCGCGTAAGCGTGTGTGTGCACGTGTGTGCGGTGTGCGTGTGTGCGTGTGCGCACGTGTATATTAGAGATAGAGAGTGGCGTGCTCAAATGTGCATGCGTTATGTATGCGTATTAGGTTGTGTGTATTCCTATTATATTATTTTAATTAAACCTCACAACATGTCATTATGCCCGACCAGTAAAGTTGGTAATTCCTATGTCACTTCCCCCCAACATTATTTTTACTTTTTTTATTTATTTTTTTTTATTTTTATTTTAAATTCTTGGGCGCTTGTGCTGTGTCATGTCATTTTTTTTCCTTCTTAGTAGTAGAAAACAATTAGTACGATAGTAACTCTGTAATCAGTAGATTAGCAACGGCAAGTTCGAAAAATGGTTGTTACTACCAAAACTTTTACCGTTGTCAAATAAAGGATCATTATCATTGTCATTGTCATTGTCTCTCTCTCTCTCTCTCGTCTCGCTGTCCCCCTCCCCCGTCCATTCCTCCCGCCCCCGCCCGCACTCCGCTTTGTTCATTTTTTTTTTTTACATGGTTTTGTGTACTTAACTTTTATTAAAAAAATTCTGCTCATATAAGAGTGTGAGGCCGGTTCAAAAACAATTCACCACAACTTACAAAATACTCACATTTAAGACAATGCACATTCGGTTTGTATCGTTGTTGCTTGCTGTTAAGTCGTCGATTTATCGAGTTTTTGCGGGTACGTTTAACCATTATTTACAATTTTAATTAACATTTTTTTGTTTACCAATCATCACAAGAATATAATTATGTTATCCCTACACTTTAATCCCTTCACTACTAGTGGACGCAGATTGTGTTTTTGAAATCATTGCAAATTCAACATCAAAGGTCACCCAGCCGTCAAAGGAATACGAACACAAAGTGGTTTCATCAAGAGGCATAGATACTCATCAGCCCCCGCAACTGCGGGGGCTCATGAGGATCTATGCCTCTCGCATTCGTTGTGTTTGGAACGCACCACCGTGACCCAATGGCATGCATCCGTCTCTCGCAATCTGCGCTGTAGTTGGACATGAAAAAGTTACCAAGCTGGTGACCGCAGTGGCAATCGATTTGTTTGTGCAAGATTAGGACCCGTCGATGAAATGCCCGCTGCCTTCAAGTGCCTACTTTGATCAGAGGTGCGAAAGGTTGCTATCGACAAAATGATAACTTTGTACGGAGAAACACGGTTGATATTCTGAGTGGGTGGGGTGAGGGGGTGGGGAAGAGAGCTGAGGCGAAAAGTGGTGGTGGTGCGGGAGGGGGGGGGAGAGAGAGAGAGAGAGAGAGAGAGAGAGAGAGAGAGAGAGAGAGAGAGAGAGAGAGAGAGAGACAGACAGACAGACAGACAGACAGACAGACAGACAGACAGACAGACAGAGACAGACAGACAGACACAGAGAGACACAGAGAGAGAGAGAGACAGAGAGAGAGAGAGAAAGACAGAGAGAGAAACAGAGAGAGAGAGGGAGAGAGAGAGAGGACAGAACATGCATATCTTTCTCCGTAGGCGCACCGCCTGCAGTCGAGAAAATACTTTTTTATGATGTACAGTGTAGAAAATAATTTTCATTTTCAACCGCTTCCGTTCCACTGGAACACTGGTGAGGTTTCGTTTGCAAAGAATGACTATCAACAACGAGCGAGAGGAGTATTGTCAATGCTTATAATGCAAGCTGGTTGTCCGCCGTGATACGTTCTTGATCGTTGTTGACTGTCGTTCGACGTAAAAGCAACCACTCTAATGATGCAACCTGAAGAAAAAAATTATTAATTTCTAGCTTGTATCCTCGGCCGTTTTCTTGCATCCAAAGTCATCAAGCTTGGGGATCTCGTTGCATACACGTTTTTTGAACGACTAGCTATATATGACACACAATGATTCCTGGTACACATGAACTGAAATATTGCAAGCTGCTGCAACAATGCACTATGTGACTTTTATTGCGATTCTTCACCTAAACTCTTTATCTGTCAGCGGCATAGATTTTCATTGGCCCCTGCAGTCGCAGTGGTCCATGACAATTTATGACTCTGGCTGAGGCAAAGTTATCAACCCTGGCGCATTGTACTCGGAAAGTCGTCAAATGTGCTTGCGTCTGTTTATGACTTTCATTACAATCATTTTATGTCGCCACTACCGACGCCACTGTTTGCTCAAGCTTAGCTACGACAGCAACGACCAAACATCATCACCAGTAAAGTGCACCACAACAACCCCCACAGTCGGCCGTAGTCAACATTCGAAATCCTTTATATCCGTCTCCTTTTTTTCCCCTACGTATACACGTCCCCCCAAAAATAATGTTTGTCCAATATTACGTGCTCTGTTTTGCGTTGCTTTTGTCATATTGTAGTCTTTCAGTGAACCTCTCCCAGTCTGAACGGCACAGGAGCAGAGTGAGGGGTCAATGGGCAGTGGAGGAGGTTGCAATGGTCTGTTATGTGCAGATATTTGGCAAAAGCCAGTTTGTCCATTTTTGATCAGTAAAATGAGATATTTTCATTGTTTAACAATGAAACTCGCTCTCTTCTCAAACTATGAACATACTGACTTTTGCCAAAATAGCTGCAGTGAAGACACAGTCCCAATTTGTTTATCTCTCTGTTGTGGACTTGAAAAAGTATTTTAACCCTTTGCGTGTCGGTAGCGGTTTTAGTCGCGATGATTCCTACAGGAATCATCGTGACTAAAACCGCTACCGACACGCAAAGGGTTAATTTTCGGTGTCATACCTGACCATCTTTCTGTTTGTCCTGCGTGAGGTATAGTTTTCTCATGAACTTGTAGCTTGCTGTGGTCTGTTGAATATCCAACAGTGTTTTGGGGCAGATTTGTGTTTTCATTGCGATATTTTGGTGTTTAGACAAAGAAAGTTAGTGTGCTCTAGCTCTCGGAGCTCGTTCACCTCAAACTGTACAGAACTCGTGAGCGTAAGACTTGCATGTGTCAAGGTTTGGGCAAATCTACATATATGATCCTCACAGAAAGGAGATTTTAGGGGCTTTTACCCATACAAAAAAGTTCACCAGCTCTGTCGATGTCGCCTGCGAGAAACATAGAACTTAAAGTACCATTGAGTCGAAATCTCCGAGGCAAGACCCAAGCCGAATCTACACTCCTTTTCCTCACAAGAAGGAGGGGTTCGGGTGTCCCAAACAGGATGGAGATTTCGGGACCGTCATCCTGCGAACACACTGTTACACGTCAATGCAATGAGCAAAAGGTCTTCGTGCCGACGCCAGGCCTCAGTGGCCCTGCGGCCTGTCGTCGGCCCGAAGACTTATGCGTACTGGGAATGTATAGTGAGCCGGCTGCCACATAGCTTTGAGGGCGAGCCAGGCGACGTAGAAGAGGCCTGTTCCCGGCCCTCCAACTTCAAACGGTTCTAACCTGGCGACGATATCCCCCCGTATTGTGGGGCTTACCCATAAACATGATGCGGGTATCCTAGTAGCTCCACCCCTATCACGGGGCCCCTTATCTCGAGATTGATTCATTTTCTATGAGGGATCAACCTTGATCGAGGAATCGCCGTACACAGCCTTCTAATGCTTCCTGTCTGTGGTCTACTTCGGTTGCCTCATCTGGTCTTCAAAAAGCACAGATTCTCATGAGCCCCTGCAACTATAGGTTGCAGCGACTCATGAGAATCTATGCCTCTTGAGTTTCGAGTTTGGTCGTTGACATCCTCAAAGCGAGAATGTTTCTTAAGGTTGAACAACCGCAGTCATAATCTTCCGATTATTTCCTTCGTTCAAGGGCCATGGATGTAAAGATATGACCAAACCCTATTTGTAAGGAATCACAGATCCTCAGGAGCTCTTGTGGCGGCAAAGATTGATGAGAGTCTATGCCTCTTATAGCTGCTAGATATTTCAGAATTTAATTTGTGTCTAAATCTACCCAACCCCCTTCTCACAATATTCTGCGTTCAAGGACCGTGGGCGTAAGACCCTGCGGTTGAGATCTGTTTGCAAGAGATGTATAAATTTGAGAACCTATACAGCTTGCAGGGATTTATGAGCATCGGTACCTCTCGCAGGTGGCAGAAATCTAATAACGTAAGTTGGTGTCTATACATCGGAGACAGTGACCCTTTGAAGATAAGAGGTTCCTAAGAACGGGGTTGAACAACGCTATTGAGGTTTGGGACGAACGACTCTCAACAACCAACAAAACCAGCTTGTACTAAAAGAGAACACAAAACTCGAAACATCTCCAAGAGTCATAGATCCTCATCGGGCTCATGAGGATCTATGCCAATTGGAGATCGGAGTGTTGTCTATGCTTACAGTACACGCTGATTTTGCTCTCGTTTTGGTTGGGAGTCTTTCGTTGGAAACGAAACCATGCTAATCTGAAATGTGTCAGCACGCCCGAGTATACACACACATGCAAACACGGACACGGCTTTATGTTTTCCTTGCCTGTAAGTCTTTCTGTCTGTCCTTCTAGAAGGAGAGGTGGACAGACAAACAGATAAGAACTAATCAAACACATAAGCACTTGCGCACAAATAAACACGTGAATTTGTATTGTCTGTCCGACTGTCTGCATGTCCTTTGAAATGCAAACAGAAATAATCAAAACTTACGCCAAACACACGCCCGCACGCACGAACACACACACACACACACACACACACACACACACACACACACACACACACACACACACACACACACACACACATATACACCTTTGCGACAACAATGTGTAGACATCTTCAGGAAACAGCTTCGTTGAGTTACAAGTTCATGACTGTACTTTATTTTGATAGTCAGCCTGCAGTCTGCGCCATTATGCGGAGAGAGAGAGAGATAGAGAGAGAGAGAGAGAGAGAGAGAGAGAGAGAGAGAGAGAGAGAGAGAGAGAGAGAGAGAGAGAGAGAGAGAGAGAGAGAGAGAACTGATTGATTTTATTTAGCAAGGAAAGAGTTTATTTATGCGAGCAGGCCTTTCTCACAAACCTGTCCTTGTTACAACTACTATAAACATCAAACGAAAGTAACACAAAACGAAATAACTACTGGTCAATAGTACACACAGACACTATTACATGCACCCACTCAGAGAGAGATTGATTGTACATTGCTTAACGTCCCGACAGCAACAAGACACTCACAGAGAGAGAGAGAGAGAGAGAGAGAGAGAGAGAGAGAGAGAGAGAGAGAGAGAGAGAGAGAGAGAGAACGAACGAAGGAACTAAACTTTATTTTCCAAGGATTGAGATATTAGGCGCTCAGGCCTTTCTTACAATCTGTCCTTGCTAAGCTACTTTCAAAGAGAGAGAGAGACAGAGAGAGAGAGAGAGAGAGAGAGAGAGAGAGAGAGAGAGAGAGAGAGAGAGAGAGCGAGAGAGAGAGAGAGAGAGAGAGAGAGAGAGAGAGAGAGAGAGAGAGAGAGAGAGAGAGAGAGAGAGATGATTATCGCCCCTGACGTCGGATAAATTTCATATAATTACATTCATTAGCATTTTCATATGAATGTTTAATCAACTTGGCACAAGACTGTCAAATTACAAGCGGTCCCACGTGTGAAGTCATAAGGCCTGTTTGTAAATCACAATGTCTCATTTAATAACGTTGTCCTGCAATTTGTCCGTTTATGCAAAAAGCGAGATTTTCAAAGTAATACCTAGAAAATCCTGCTTTTCACAAAGCAATGATATGCTGCTTTTGCCATTGTAAGGCAAAATTTGCAATAGTTTCAAATTTCACAACGGTGTGAAAACTCAACAGTATGTCGTGCTGCTGACAGAAATATTTCCAACACGCCTGTCGAAATATACTGACAATCTAAAGAAATGCAACATTACTGGAATCGTCGGAAACACTAAAGTTTTCCCGATGATTCCAGTAACTTGTCGCATTTCTTTCTCTCGTTGGTATATATCTTGTCTTCCGAGTTTGAATAGTATCACATGTAGCAGTAGGAAGAGCTCATGCATGCAACTAGACCTAGTTTTTATTTTTTAGACGCATTTTGTATGGAGTGAAATTTAATTTAAAAAAGCTTTTTACCTCCTTATGTTGATATGTGTGTATATTTTGTAAGGGACAGAAATGCATTTTCAGTTAATGTTCCTCTCTCTCCCACCCCTCCCCGCCAAAAATAAAATAAAATACATATTTTATTTTATTTTATTTTATTTTATTTTATTTTATTTTATTTTTATTTTAAACTCCACCTGCATTGAGCAGGGAATTTGTGCCTTACGGCCTAGAGCCTCATAAGACAAAATCACGCCCCAGCAGTGAGCACACAAAAGTGATAACACATGTCAGTCTCGCGTGTGCGTGACACTACGTGATTTCGTGCGTCGATATGCAAATGCATGTCCTGTCTTTGCATGCGTATTTTATGTCCAGTGTCTTTTATTGACACCATTTTCTCTTGTGTTCTTGTCTCCCCCCTTTCTTTTTCCTCTTTTTGTTCTTCTCTTCTTTTTTTTTTTTAATTTTTTTTTTTACCCCTTTTCTGTTTCTTTTATAAATTGGTCTTTTGTAGTTGTTGCTGTTGCTGTTGTCTTTTTTTTTTTTTTTTTTTTTTTTTGTCTTACTTCCCGGTTTGTAAGTTTTTTGTTTTTTTTTAACATTTTTTTCATAAACCTAATTATTTATATAGTTATATATATTTATTTGTTATTATTTTGTATTTACTTATTTATTTATTTTTTATTATTTATTTATTTTTTAATTTTAATTTATTATTCATTTTTAAATTTATTTTTATTTATTATGATTTAATTTTTAACTTTAAAAAAAATTAAAATTTGTATTTATTTATTATTTATTTTATTTATTTATTTATGGTATTTTTTTATTATATATATTTTAGGGAGGATGGGGGGGGGGGGGGGGGGTGGTTACATTTTTATGTTGGCGTTCCTTTTTTTCTGTCTTTTTCCTATATGCAGTAAATTGACACAGTCCACTTTTTTGTTTTTTTAAGCAAACAGGCGTGATTGTAAAAATAAAAATACACTACACGAGTTCGAAAAAAAAAATCATGTGAAAAATGCACGTTCTTACAACAGTAAACGCTGGTGCATGCAAGCGCGTGACTGCGTGTGCAAATTTCTCGTCTGCTTTACTCAGTCGCAGGCTGAACTACCTATTACCCCCCCCCCCCCTCCCTCCAGTTAAGGAACATACAAGCACGCATCAAAATTAAAATACCTCTGTCAACAAGGGGCACATATGTTTATGAGCCATTATTGACAACAAGAGGCATAGATTTTCATGAGCCCCCGCTGAAAGCAGGGGCTTATGAAAATCTATGCCTCAACTCTTGCAGAAATAGCTAGAGAATCGCCTTTTGCGCTGATGCGAATAGATAGTGCAACTGCTCGGTGCGTTCTGAAGTCCCAACCCGGCGCACGTCTGCCGCTCCAAAACCGCCAGTGAGCGCACCACTTCGGTTATGTCGAATGATTCCCTCGCGCTCGTCAGCGTGGCGGACGCCTCTGGGTCTCTCGGCAGCGAGTGTTGCTTCGGCTGGTCCTTTGACTGGTAAATTATTGATAAGCACCTGAGCCGCTTTAGTTGTTTCGCTTACGGGGCTTGCACTGTTCTCATTTCCAAGTCTGTCTGATGTTAGGATACGTGTGTTGTGCTTTACGGTGCAACTTGCTCAGGCATGTATGATTGTCCATTCATTCAGTTCCTTTGGGACGATTAAAAAAAAAAAAAAAAAAAAAAACCAAACAAACAAACATTGCACCCTGAGGTAGATTTTTGTGTGTGTTGTAAATGTGTTTATTGTCCTCTGATTCTACATCACAGATTTGAAGACAGATCAACCATTTTTAGTTCAAGGGACTTGAGACGCCAAGGTGTTCTGGCACCACCCTTGAAACTAACATAGTCAAATTAATTTTAGACAACAGTGCATCAGGATGAAAAGGGCCAAGTGGGATGGGTAGCTGGGAGGTGAGGGTGGGGGAGAGAGAGTTCGGGGCTGGATGAAGGGGTTTACTGGGGAGGGCAGTGAAAAAGAAAGGGGGGGGGGGGGATTGTTGTGGTCAAAGTCTGTTAACACATTCTGCTCCAGGACCGAAATCCGCAAATTTTAAAGTTGCCCCCTGAAGACTGTATTACACTTCTGGAAACAGATCGAGCGTGATAGTTCAAGGGTTGTGCCAGAATAGCATGTCTTTCCGTTGGGTGTCGGAGTTGAATGACTTAACGTGCTGCTTTGTTTGTTTGATTGTTGGTTTGTTGTTGTTGTTGTAGTTGTTGTTGTTGTTTTGAAAAATAATTTCTTGACATCTGACAAAGATTGTCTGAGAGTATGATTTCCTATATAAACATAGGTTTGAAAGTTTAAAACCAATCTTTAGTGCACAAAACAATATGGGAATGCGCTGCTAGCATATAAATTATATCTATTATTGAGGTTTGTTTTGTTTGGGTTTTCTTCACGATTTTGTAGTTTCTGTTTTGATGCATAAACTGTATTTTTTTTTTTTTTGGTTTATTTTATTTCAGTTTAGTTATCTTTTTTTTTTCATCTTTTGAATGTATCAACTGTACTTCTTACAGTTCATGCATCAAAATGTTAACTAAACTTTTGGCTGAACTATTTAATCTCGCTTGGGAGTCACCGTCTTGCATATATATATATATATATATATATATATATATATATATATATATATATATATATATATATATTATATATATATATATATATATATATATATATATATATATATATATATATATATATTAGGTACTTTTAACAAAGGCGTCGCCCAAAGCCCCAAAAATGCACTCAATCAGAAGAATAGCTCAAGTGAAGTAATTTTTCATTAAATTCTGAGAATGCTCTTGCTACGCTAATGCCATGGAATTCCAGGCTGGTCCAAGATCTATTTGGGAATATTCATGCACTAGCCTCCCCTCTCGGGGGGAGGACTGGATATTCTCCATCGGGTTGCCGCGGGGGCGCCTGGGGGTAGTCCCTACTACTTTATGTAGCATGTGTTCAGTGGAAGGCTTAAAATGATAGGTCTGTCATTCCTTCTCTCCCACTAACCCTCTCCTTTCTAGAACTAGTAGGCGATGCAGTCACAAAAAGGGCAGCTGATGTCCTGATGACACAATGCAAGCTTACCAGCCTGGAATTCCATGGCATTAGCGTAGCAAGAGCATTCTCAGAATTTAATGAAAAATTATATATATATATATATATATATATATATATATATATATATATATATATATATATATATATATATATATATATATATATATATATATATATATATATATATATATATATACATATATTTTTGCACACGAGCAATATCTACCCAATGCGCAAAAGGTCGTCGGGCCGATGGCCTTTGTGCACTGGGTAATTGGTAAGTAACAAACAAAACTCAGTATGAGCAGATGCATACATCGGAAGCTTAACCCTCCTTTAAAATTCACTGTCACGTTCGGTCATTAACCATTTTACTTCCCCTGGACGCCGAGCGTGTTTCTCATTTGAAATCTTGTGTATCTTCAACCCTGACGACCCTTAGCCGTCTCAAGGACCAATAATGTAAAGTGGTTGTCAGCAAGAGTGCATAGACCCTTATGAGCCACCGCAACTGCTGGGGCCCATGAGGCTCTATGTCTCTTGCAGTTGAATTTTGTTCACTTTTTTCTCAGCAGTGAAGAGGTTAGTGCTGATGAATTCATCGTCACGTCAGCATAGCTGATTAAAAAAAAAGAGTACCATATATAAGTGTGTACAACATATAGGGCCTATGTATGTTTACCGGTTCGATATTTTGATCTTTGCCACTCTAGTCAATCTGTTCCTTTTTTTTTTTGAAATAGAGATATACACAGAAATGCAATGCACTACATATCTTAGTCGAGAAGTTGTGCTTTTCTCCTAAGAAACAGATGTAGTGCATTGTATTTTTCACTGTATTCCTATTTGGAAAATGCAATAATTAACTCATTCAGCCCCGACACACCACAGCAAGACATGGCTCGAGCGTGATAGTTCAAGGGTGGTGCCAGAATAGCTTGGCGCCCATAGACGTCAAGCTATTCTGGCATCACCCTTGAACTGTCATGCTCAATCTGTCTGTAGAATCGTAATACAGTTATTCAGAGGGCAACTTCAAAATTTCGGGATTTCGGTCCTGGTCAGTGCAGATTGTGTTAATACACTCTGCTGTGCTTGTCCTTTCTAGGCGTGTTTCTTTCTTTTGTTGGGTATTTCGAAACAATCTATCGAAACGTAGGAACAAATTTACTACAAAGTTGTCTGTGCTAGGTAGTGTTATTGTTATTCCCTATCTTTTGCATCATATTGCGGGAAAATTGACGTCATATGCCGAGAGTCAACACATGAAGCGGTATCTACGCCATAATCTGTGTGTGTGTGTGTGTGTGTGTGTGTGTGTGTGTGTGTGTGTGTGTGTGTGTGTGTGTGTGTGTGTGTGTGTGTGTGTGTGGGCATATTACTTGAATAAACTGTTTTACAAAGGAACGATCTACGTTTCCTACAGCCGTGCTAATAAGCTGCGAAGCGAAGTTTATCGGGTATGCGTCCTACAGGAATCATCGCGACTAAAACCGCTACCGACACGGAAAGGGTTCAGAAAATTTGCCTACCACAAAAACAAAATAATCTCAGAGTCCACCCAAAACAATCACCTACCCGGCACCCACCCCAGCCACCACCCACTTTCCCCACCTACACACCTCTTTCCCCCTGCACACCCCCACTGCACTTCTGACTCATTCATACCGCTTAGTATAGACGCTGATCGAATATCTCAGGAACAAACGAGGCATTCACGTAGAAGCAAGTGTTTAGTGTTGAGTTTCTCCCAGCAGCATTGTCACACACAAATCGCTTGCATGCTGTCTAACGAGCTTGTGCTTAGTGGCGCATTTACTACTTCATGTAATACGGCCTCACCCTCGAGCAGCCAAACTCCTCCTACATGCAAGAGGCATAGATTCTCATGAGCCCCTGCAACTGCAGGGGCTCATGAGAATCTATGTCTCTTTCTGTAACAGGTAGGAACCTGAATGTTCTCTCACACACGAAGTGCGTACGTGGGTGCAGTCTAACGAGGTTTTTGTCTAGTGGCGCATTGAAGGCACCCAGAACATCAACATTTAATTTTATTTATATGCAAAAGATTTAGATCCTCATAAGCCTCCGCAGCTGCAGGGGCTTATGAAAATCTATGCCTCTTGCTGATGTAAATTAGATCTCATTTACATTCACACTCTCTTGTAAGCTAGATTTTTTAAACAGGGGATTTAGAACACGTCCGTGCTTTTCAGCTTTGACAAGAGTACCCAGTGAATGCAGAACATCGGGCCTCGTCGGTTTTAGTTGCCTCGCATATGGTAGTCCATGGGTCTGCTAAGGCCGTCGTCGGCCCGAGGGCCTTTTGCGTTAGGTTTTGGGTACGGAATTTCCCCCTGTTTAACCCTTCTAGCCCCAAAGTTGCATTTCCAAAAATTTGGGAGGCGTCACTTGACGATTGTGCATCAGTTGCAGGAGATGGATCGACCATGATAATTCAAGGGTAGTGCCAGATTAGTCAGGCGCCAAGCTAATCTGGCAATATCCTTGAATTATCATGGTCGATCTATCTCCTGCTGTAGTGCGTCGCGGCTAAATGGGTTTTTTAAAATGAGATGTGTTTGGACCCGTACCAACCATGAGATTTTTTTTTTAAATTATTTTTTTATTTTTTATTTCTTTATTTATTAATTTAATTTTTTTTTTTTTTGGGGGGGGGAGGGGGCGGGGGGAGGGGGAGGCTGAGGGTGGAGTTGGGTGGGGGTTTACCGGGTTTACGTGGCAGAGAGTTAGTGTTCTTTTTGTGAACTACAGGTTTTACTTTTGTTAGTGATCTCTTGTTTCGGTTTTTCCGTCGCGTGACAAGTGACAACCAGTGTTTGCAGTCTCGTTGTTTTACAATACGCCGCAGGTCAGGCGATATTGTTCCTCTTCTTTGCCCTTAATTTTAATTTCATACATGTATTCATTTTTTTACCTTTCAGATGTCGGTAGCCCTTTCAGTCGCGATGATTTCTACAGTAATCATCGCTACTGAAACCTCTACCGACACCCAATGCCACGGATGTGGTTTGGTGGTTATAGTGGAATTTAAATATTGTCCGTGATGTATTGATCTTAAAGTGTAGAGTAATTTTTTTTTAAAAAAGTGTTTGTTTTAATTTTCAATCTCGATTTTTTTTAATTCATTTGAATCCAAGTATATTTGACATTCCCGTATTAATTTTTGTTAACAACATCTTTTTGTGATGGGAAAACTCTTAACTCATTCAGCCCGGCGCACGTATTTCGCCAATGTTGGAGGCGTCATCAAACGACTATGCACCTGTTGCAGGAGATGGATCGACCATGATAATTCAAGAGCAGTGCGAGATTAGTTTGGCCCAGCTAATCTGGCTCTACCCTTGAATTATCATGGTCAACCCATCTCCTGCTGTAGTGCGTCAGGGCTGAATGGCTTAATGTAAAATTTGAGTCCGTGCAGCCATCCACCTGCGTCACTGAATCCGTACACAGAGCGCCGAAGCCATGCCTTTCAGTCAAGCAATATGATCCACTTTCTGATTAAATTTTAAAAAATCAAAATTTGATCTGTTTCGGAGCAATGAACGGCAGTTTGCTCAGTCTGAAAGAGAGAGAGAGAGAGAGAGAGAGAGAGAGAGAGAGAGAGAGAGAGAGAGAGAGAGAGAGAGAGAGAGAGAGAGAGAGATGCACTCAGTGTGCCCTAACCCAACGCGGTGCGATATGGATTTTTGCCAGCATCCAAAACAGCAGATGCACTGCATGCGCGTGCATGCGCATGAGAGTCGCCAATTTTGATTGGCTGTGTCGGGCAGTGTATATCGAACGATGTCTCCCTGATTCAGCACCTCGATATGCGGCAGCCCATGCCGCCGGGAATAAGATTATATGATTACATATTGAAACGCAGGGTTATAACATTATTTTTAGCTTTTTTCCCCCCGGATGTCTTGCATCAGGCAAAAATATTACATCTATGCCTTAAGGCCGTAAGGTCCAAAATCATAAACCGGTACAATTCATGCAGAGGCCAAAAAAATGGGGAAAAAATACTGGCTGCAATGTAATCCAGTTTATCACGCAATGATAAATATCAGGGCGCCGACTCGCAAAACACACACAAGCCTGCTTTAAACGCGTGCGTTTTATAGCTCTGTTTTATCGCTTGGGTTTCAAGTCAAATCGAGTTTAATGGGAGCCGCATGGCCGTGGTATAGCTCTGTTAATAGCCACATAATGCGGCTGATGGCTCTGTTAGATAATTTAGAACTGCCGTGGCTTCATTGTGCTTTGTCGCACGGTGCTCTCTATTGACTTTATAACGTTTTGAGAGCTTCGCCGTTACCTCGTCTTATTCATTATTATTATTTTTTTTTTTTACTGCCGAGACAACTAGAACACCAGCCAAATGCAAGAGGTATAGATCCTCATGAGCCCCCGCAGTTGCGGGGGCTCATGAGGATCTATGCCTCTTGCTGAGACCACTTTGTATCAAAGTTTGTCGTATTCGGTAATGTTTTCACTGCCGAGACAACTAGAACACCAGCGCCAACTGCAAGAGGTATAGATCCGCATGAGCCCCCGCAGTTGCGGGGGTGGGGTGGGGGTGGGTGGGTGGGGGGGGGGTGGTGGTTCCTCAGGATCTATGCCGCTTGCTGAAACCACTTCGAAGCCATGTTCCTTTGACGGCCGAGAATCTTTGACGATGAATTTACGATTTAAAACAATCTGCGTCCACTGGCAGTGAAGGGGTTAACACTTCTTTACGTTTTATCTGTATTTCATTGGATAAATCACACAATGCGTCGTGCATATTTTAAACGCGATTATCCTATTTATTTGCTTCTTTGTGTGCACTCTCTGCACAGACAGGGTTTTAGTTTATCAGTTGCATCTTTATCTCATTAAATCAGACCTAACGACGTCCTGTTTAATCTGCATATCTATTTGCTGCACGCTAGATAAGAGATTCAAATTTCAAATTTATTTTTTTCGTATACAGTCTGCTTTGCTTTGAAAATCTTGGATATATAACACACACACACAAAAATCAGCTGTAACGACGCTTTTCCAGTAGTCCTGATAGAACCTTTTCTATGTAAATTACTTTGCTTATAACAAACTTCGCATATAATAACACGAAAAGGTGGGTCCTCTAGTGATTTGTTATACTAGGAGTTTACTGTACCTGAATAATCCAGTAACTGATAGTCACAATCTGAACCAAAATTGCAATTTGAATTTCAAGTTGAATCTATATCTTTTTGATTAGACACAATAAAAGACACCATGATCTCATGCATCAGAAATCTGACTTTTACGCCTTGACTGCCGAGAAAAAAAAAAGTGAACAGTGATGAACCAAATGCAAGAGGCATAGATCCTCATGAGTCCCCGCGGTCGCGGGGGCTCATGAGGATCTATGCCTCTTGCTGAGACCAAACATATGTGTCCATTCTTCTTGGACGGTGTTGGGTTTTTTTTGGCCGTTGAATGAACCAAGATTTCAGAAACAACACATCTACGTACAGTGTACCTGGAGTGGCATATTAACCATCATACTTTTTGTTACCTTTCATACACAGTCCAGACTCTGATTGTCAGTCGTGTAAGGTCATTATTTATTTGTATGCACATGCATGATTATAAGTATGTAACTAGAGGAAGGAATGTGCCAGAAAGTGAGTCACCGTGCCAGTGAGTCAATGGCGCGCTGGTCTGTGATTGTGGACCTTACGGCTTACATCCGTAAGGCCCAAAATCACAGATCAGCACAGCGGCACATGCAAGCACTCAAACAGTCATTTGTGGGCGTCGTCAACCGTAGAGAATCGCTTGCTCTCTGTTCCTGTATGTTTTAATAAGACTTAGAGAGTCTGCCCTATTGCTCAAGCCTGTGCTCGTATTATTTTTCTTGCGTTTTCAGTGTGCCTTATTTTCAACCTAACGCGAGAAATATACTGACGGCCAAAACGAAATGCGACATTTTTGGAATAATCGGAAACACTGAAGTGTCTCCGATGATTCCAAAGATGTCGCATTTCTTTTGCTCGTCAGTATAGTATGAACTCGGATGATTTCCTAGCATCATTCACGAAAGCGACCGATCTCTTCATACGTATCCAGCAAGTCGGTAAGACAAGTCTGTGCCAACGCTGTCATTACTCAAAGACTAGGTTTGAAGAGGACGCCATCTTGTCTGTGGGACGACCGAAGCACCCCCTAGCCAAGTTAGTAATCGATGCTGGAACTTGGATGGTGGTCAAGGGAGGGCATTTGTCACTCTGCCCAGCGCAGTCCCTGAGAAAACTCCTTCTATCTGCAACAGGCGGCCACAGACCATCATGGGCCTCTGCAGCCATTCAGTTTCTGCAAGTTCTGAAGCGTCTATTAACACAAATCCATACACAAAAGATGACTATTTGCATAATAGTCTATGTTTTCTTTTGGGACTGCAACAGTTTCTTACGGGGCATATGTGTGCTGGTCTTACAGACCTCCCGACTTTGACCAGCAGGTCCAAAATCCCAGATCAGTACACTATTTCTCTGGCTTCTCTGGGACTACACTGATGACCGATGGGGTTCGGAATTGTGGTCTGGACCGCCGGACTCGGTTCTTCTATTCAGGACCAGCCGGCCCTCCAACTCCGGTGGTCAGTTAGTCATTTGTCACTCACAAGTTGCAACCCGAAACACGACCTCCGTTTTAGTATCCCATATATAAATTAGATGCACCAAAATCAAGAGGTATAGATTCTCTTGAGCACCTGCCTTCGGCAGGGGCCCATGAGAATCTATGCCTCTTGCAGATGGCACGCGATGGTCTAGTTGGTTAGTCATTTGTAGCGGTGGCTTCCCTTGACGAGATATTCAGTCAGACTCGTAAATCAGACAGAGGAGAAAGATGGGAAAATGGTGCATATCGATTGGAGCTTTTCGGTGTTCTGCGTGCATTTTCTCTTCCATGAATAGAAACAGTAGAGGAAGTAATTGCTACAATGATAGCAAGGTGTTGTTTTGCAAGTATTTATTTATTTATTTTCTTTATTATATATTTATGTATTCATTCATTCGTTCGTTCGTTCGTTCATTCGTTCATTCGTTCATTATTAATGTATGTATTTATGTGTGTATTTAATTATGTATTTATTTATGTATTTATTTATATATTGATTCACGCGTTCGTTCGTCCTTCCGTCCATCCATTCATTCATTCATTCATTCATTCATTCATTCATTCATTCATTCATTCATTCAGTTAGCGAGTTCTTATTACACATTTATCTATTTATATTGTTAAAATGTAGGTCTATTGTGTGCGCGCTTGTATGCATGTGTGTTCGTACGTTCGTTCTTGCGTGCATGCGTGCCCGCTACCATACGTGTGCTTGTTCAGTTGTGGGTGCGTGTATGTGTCCGTGTGCGTTTATGCGTGCGTGCGTATTGTGTGAGTGCGTTTGAGTGTAAGTGGGTGTATGCGTTTTGTGTGCGTGTTTGTGTGTTAGTGTTAGTGTGCGTGCGTGTGTGCATTTGTGTGTGTGTGTGTGTGTGTGTCTGTGTGCGTTTGCGTGTGTGTGTGGCCACGCGTCAGCCCACTACAGGTGTGCGGGGTATGATAGCAGCCCCCGAAATGTCGAGTGTCAGCGGGTGCGTTTATCAGGTAGGGGGTGCTTGCCTATCCTTCCATCCCCAAGAGACACAGATTCTCATCAGCACTTGCAGCCGCAAGGGCTCATGACAATCTACACCTCTTGCTGACCAGATCACATCCAACATCCTCTCGCCCTGAGGGTGTAGTCCGGACATCAGCATTTGATTTGGTTAGGGGTTTGCATGCGGATGTGGTCATATTTCACCTTCATGACTTATCTACTCTTCTGTCTCAACCTGGGGCCAGTTGCATGAGCTTAGTCCTGCGCCAGCCACTAAGCAAGGTGCTCCGCTGTAGCGGAGCACCTTGCTTAGTGGCTGACGCAGGACTAATCTCACTCATTCAACCGACCCATTGTCCTTGCATCTGCAGCGAGGTGTAGAGTATCACAATCCAGTACCCCGTATCCACAAGAAACGTAAGGTTTTCGGCCAGCATATAAGCACTGCCTCGTGTGAATCGCTCAAGCTTTGTGATACTGAGACTATAGCACCGGTCCATTTCCGAAGACTTCATGATATTCAAAGAATGCCTCAGTTGCAGGGGCTCATGAGACAATGTACACCTCTGGCCGTGTACTGTAGAACATCTCAATGCGGAATGCTTTTTAACGTTCTGATTGCCACATCAAAGTTACCGCGATGAAGATGACTGGGAAGAGGACGTTACGCACCCATGAAAGTTTTACCACAGGGCTCGGGCTTTTTCTTCCATTAATGTCAACGTGACAAAGGAAGCCGGTTTAATTTAACCCCTTGTCAGCTACTGACGATGCCGCTCGGCGGAAAAGACGCTCACGCTAAAGGTATCATCAGTAGCAGTCGAGGGGTTAACTCGCGTGCACGTAATAATGTATGACGCACGTGACTGAGAGAGAAATGAAATGACATGAAACTTTATTTTTCAACGGAAGAAGCAGTTAGTTTTCAAGAGAGAGAGAGAGAGAGAGGGAGAGAGAGCATTCGTGTTTTACCACTCAGTTTCGCCGAGGTAATCACGCCGAGGTTATTGTCCAAAAATCGACTGAGAGTGAAATCGGCACTGATAACATTATTATTACTGTAATTCACACGAGAGCTTTAACACAGTGTGTCCGGATTATACGGAATAACACCGAGGTTCAGGAACTAGACTGCAATAAATACCCTTACGCTTTACACGACTGACTGACTAACTGAATAAATGAATGAATGAATGAATGAATGAATGATTGAAGGAAGGAAGGAAGGAAGGACGCAACGATGCAAGGAATAAATAAATATATAAATAAATGAATAAACAGCTCGGAAAATACCCGAGTCGGAAAACCAAATGAACCTGCGTTCCTTCTCAATTACCTATTTAATCCGTACAATACATGGCCATTTTCCTTTGCGGCTTCTTTTCTTCCCTTTTGCCAAATACTTTGCACCTGCGAACAATCCCTCCCCGCCAAAATGTTTTTAGCCCAAGGATATGACATCTTTCGATAAATTGCCCTGACAAGCGCTCTAATTGTAGCGTGTACTAATATACGTTTTAGGGAGAGGAAACATGAATATGTCAATTCTTCCGACGCGTCAGATATGGACCGATAGCCACCGGTAACGAGTGTTTAATGGTCATATCGCCTTTCTCACCTACAGGTGTCTGTTTAGATCCAGTTTCTTGGCGGATGACCCTTCTTTGTAGTGTGCCCTGGTCTGTGAGTTCGGCCCTTTATTGTGCTGTGTGCTGGTCTGTGATTTTGGACCTTACGGCTGTCAACCCGTAAGGTCTAAAATCACAGACCAGCACACCGTTTGTTGCAAAAAAGCACATATTCTCGTCTGTACTGTATTTCTTTTACTTAAAACTCATTCTACCCCAACACCGAAATCCTTAAATCTTGCCGTTGTCCTTTGAAGGCTGCATTGCAGTGTAGGACACAGATCGATCATGATAGTTCAAGGGTGATGCCAGAATAGCTTGGCCCCCATAGGCGCCAAGTTATTCTGGCATCACCCTTGAACTATCATGGTCGTTCCTTATCTTCTGCGGTGTGTCTGGGGTAGAAGGAGTTAACCAGAAGTCAAGTTGCCGTCGTTAGATGGCCATAGTCTCCTGTTTGGCTTTAAATCCAAATAACTAGCTAACTAAAAGTCAAGTTGATTATGAATGTTGCAGACCGGCCGTTCGCAAGGACACTTACTTTTGAAGCATGCGCGATCTAATAAGCAACAATATACCTCTGCTCGACACATTTAAAAAGAAAATAAATAAACAACTGATGATAAAATATAATAATAATGATGATGATGATGATGATGATGATGATGATGATGATGATGATGAATGATGATGATGATGATGATGATGATGATGATAATAATAATAATAATAATAAAATAGGATATAGCATATTGCCACGGATGTAGCTGTTATATCTTAAGTTTGTTGTATGCGAAGTAAATGACATAAAAAGAGTGCTGTGGAGACCTTTGAAAAAGTGTTGTAGTATCCGGCTTTTGTTATATACGACTTTGTTTTAAGCGAAGTCTCTCTCTCTTGGCTTGACTTCGCGAACGAAGATTTTATAGGAGTTGCCCACGACGTCTGCAGGCTTGTTCGTGGCTGCGGAGGCCAATCCGAGACAGGCAGGTTCGACCGCAGTGGCTGCAGGGGAAGGTATGGCCGGGGTTCTGAGCGAAGTAGACAGTAATAATAATAACAGTGACAATACTACTACTACTAATAAAAATAATAATGATACTACTACTACTACTAGTACTACTACTAATAATAATAATGATACTACTAGTACTACTAGTACTACTACTACTACTAATAATAATAATAATAATGATACTACTACTACTACTACTCATAATATGATACTGCTACTACCACTCATAATAATAATAATGATATTACTACTAATAATAATGATAACAACAACAACAACAACAAGCGTCATCATCATCACCATCATCATTATTCCTTCAAAAGACTTTATTGTCCAACCGAATTAAATTTTCCTTTGGCTTCACAACATAAATACAAGTAAGCAAACTTGTGGAAATCGAAGTTACCCGACAGATGCGGTCAGCAAGGCTTAGCGTACTACTACTCTATACATCGGGTCTTAGCTGGAGGTCTGCGTTAGAAGAGTGGCACATCATAGGTCATCACAAATGGCTTCCCTCTTCCACGAATAAGATGTGAGTGAACTTGACATGTATCTACCGGTAACAGGCGTAGATTCTCGCGAGCTCCTGCACCCAGCAGGAGGCCATGAAAAGCTGTGTTCGTTGCAGTTCACACTTGAAGAGACTTCACAGTATCATGACTGCTTCTTTTTCTGACGGGGGAAAAATCAGTGTGTGAACCTGACTAGTACCTCATGGCAAGAGGCATAGATTCTCATGTGCCCCTGCGGATGCAGGGGCACATGGGAATCTATGCCACTTGAGAATCTGTGCCACTGGCATGTAGAAGGAGAGTGGAATGCGGACTGCTCCATACTGAGAGGACCGCACAGGATGATTGTCCAAAGGTGAAAGAGAAATCATTACGAATGAGAAGTGTCTACATATATCTAACCTGGCCTTTTGTTTTCTTGACTCCCCGTCTGTCCAAGACGTTAGGTGGTATGGGTGTGCGGCTGAAACCTGTTATGTGGTACTATAGGACCTGTTCTGATCCACCAGAATTTTTGCAAGAGAAAGAGGTCTTAAGAAGACTGGTCCTCTCTCGTGAGAAGTCTTGAAGGGCAAGAAGTGTCACCTGTCATTAAAGACCATCATTTAGGTGGCGACAGCCACAGTCACAGCGACAGCCATCTAAATGGATGGGCTTTAATGACAGGTGATTTCTTATGAGGTTGGTTGCCTAAAACAGGTTCAGTTTTATAGGTGGTGCTTTTAGCGATTTGTTTTTACGATGGGTTGCTAATTCTGCGACTGGAGTTCCGTGCTCCCCCGCTCCCCTCCTCGCCCCATCACACACACACGCGCACACACACACGCACACACACACACACACACACGCACACACACACACACACACACACACACACACGCACACACACACAGACACACACACACACACACACACACACACACACACACACACACACACCACACACACACACACACACACCTACACGCACACACATACACACTCGCACGTACGCAAACACACACACACACACACACACACACAACACACACACACACACACACACACACACACACACACACACACACAACCACATACACACACACTCCACTTCCACTCCCACCCCCACTCTCATGCCACCCACTTCCACCCCCACCCAACCTCTGTCAAGTACGAGACAATTCAATGAACTAACCCAAAACATGTAGATGTGACGAAAGGTTTAACTCATTCAGCCCCGATGCACCACAGCAAGACGTGGATCGAGCATGATAGTTCAAGGGTGGTGCCAGAAGCTATTCTGGCACCACCCTTGATCTATCATGCTCGATCTGTCTCTAGAATTGTAATACAGTCCTTCAAGGGCAACTTTAAAATTTGAGGATTTCTGTCCTGGTACAGAATGTGTTAAATTGCTAAATGGAAGTATAGTCCGGAGTCTACATATACAAGTAGCTACGGTGTGGCGAGAAATTGCTGGGGTGGGGGGGGGGGGGGAGAGGGAGGTGGAAGGGGGACTCATTCGAGATCTTCTGCATCAGGATATGCGGTTTTACGTTGCCTATCCGGATGTTTAACGTCTCGTATGATAAAAAAAAAAAAGACCTTCCTACAAACAATCGATTCTTGACGACTTTTTCTATACTAAGTGCATCCAAATATTCGACTTTATGTCGCGTATCCGGATGTTGCACGTCTCGTATGCTTTAAAAAAAATCGATCCACCACGTGCACAAACAATTGATTCTTGACCATGTGGTGCATATACTTGATATGAACCGCGTGGTCAAAGCATATAATCGAATGGTTCAATTTTCTGACGCCCTCAGTTTATGAGGTGTGAACAATGCAATCGCTGTCTCGAAGCTATTCCGCGAGGCCCACGTAAACCGGAAGAGGCATAGGTCCTCATGAGACCCCCGCAGAATGCGGTGGGCTCATGAGGATCTATAACTTTTGCTGTCTCTGTTTAAATCTGTGGTGTTTTATCAGAGCCTGCAGGACATGACGTCAAATCATGGAACCAACGTTGGTTTTGTGTGGGCTTTTTTGTTGTTGTTGTTGATGATTGTTTTGTTTTGTTTGAACGGAACAGCAAGTTGATACGTATCCATTAGTTTTATCGGAATGAGGCGCACGTAAGCTAGTCTGTGATTTTGGGCCTTACAGCTATCGACCGCAAGGTGTGAAATCACACATCGGGATCGAGCCACCATTGTTCCTTTTCACCGGCGTGTCCGGTATGCTTCCTTGCGATAACATTCAGCATGTCCTTCGCATGCACACAATCAATACATGCGACCAACCTTTCTCAAATTTGTGCAATACATATTCAGTTCTGGACAACTGAGATAAAACGTTAACTCAATTGAGACACGCGGCATTCGGATACGCGGCATGAAGCCGCGTATCCGAATGCAGCGGGTCTCGAAAGAGTTAATAATCACGGGTACTTTATGAAAAATGCGGATATAGCTTGAAAGAAAGAGTGAATGCTCCATTTTGTTATATCCAAAGTTTGTAATAAGCAAAGTAATTTACTAGAAAGAATGTTGCCGAGATCTCTAAAAAGTGTTGTTATATCCGAGTTTTGTTATATCCGAGGTTGTTATAAGCGGAGAAGACTACTCTGCATAATTACGGCGTTCGAATGCAACCTCGTAAGTGACGTTTTGGCGCGGAATCATGTTTTGATGCGGTTGCCTCGTCTGATTTGTGTTCACATTATCAGATGAAATCTCAAACCTGTAGCTCAACAGGAAAGGCTCACAAGCGCATTTATTTTTTTTTTTCGAAGAAAGTCTCGGATGACATATTGTGACCATACTATGAACAAAACGTAGTAAAACTGGGTTTCATGTGAAAGGAAAACAGAAAATAGAGATTGAAACCCTTTTAAGTTAGAAACATGAAATACTAAAATGTGTTTCATGTTTCTAACTTAAAGGATTTTTAGCCTCTATTTTCTGTTTTCCTTTCAAAATGTGAACAGTTTTGTTTACTCTTATTCTCCAAAACTGTTAGTTACCATTCAACCATTCATATTGATATTCACGCGGTCAGATAAATCAAACACAAAACTGGGTCGGAGAGGCCCCATGGAATTTTATTACGTACTGAGTATGTCTGACTGATCTCTATATTTGTTTGTTTGTCTATTTTTAAAAAGGGTATTTACCCGAAATATTAATATATTGTGCTGTAACTGTCTTTTGTAAGCGCATTTCTTTCTCCATTGGTCACTTCTTTGCATTTTACGCGCTTGGCAGTCACCTTTTTTGGTCTGGATTGAGTTGACTTCAGTTATTCAAAAGTAGGCTACCCTTGATACTACTTTCTAGGGTAAATGCCACTATTTTCCCCTGTTTGGATGAGGTTGGGAAAATTGCCCAATCTGTTCTCAATCTTGAATACTACCTTTCAGGCTCTCTCTCTCCCTTCGCTTTATCGTCATTCCCAGGTGAGGTGTAACACATTGTGAGCAAACGGTGATCGGGCCGTCGCGGCCGCGGTTGGCACGCGTGCACGCGGGCCAACTGCGGCCGACGACGGTCCGAAGGTCTCGTGCCTCCTGGGTGTACATTGCGGTACAGGTAGGTCGCTCTCTACTCCGTAATTACCGTGAACGCGATCCCGGGTAATTTTGCGGGAGTCTGGATTGAGGTATGCGTTTCCAAACTAGGCTGGGTGCAGTTGAGCTTTCTTGTCTCCAGCTTAGTGCAAGAGGTATGGATTCTCATGAGCCCCCGCAGATGCGGGGGCTCATGAGAATCCATACCTCTTGCTTGAACTAGTCGCATCTTTGTTCCTACGACGGAGGAGGTCGAAGAAATGTCTCCTGGCTGGAATATTGGGCAGCAGTTTATCATGTCGTGTAACTGACAGATATTTGTGAATCGAGCAAATCTTGGTCATCAAGAGATGTAAGTTGCAAGTGGTCATGCGAATCTCTGTCTCTTGCACAGACGTAGAGACTTTGGGTAGTTCATGTTTGAAGTTCACTGCTAATGAGATGTACAAGCACGTACGCAGGAAAAAAAATAGGAGGCGGTGCGTGTGTGTGTCAAGATCCCCCCCCCCCCTCCCTTCCTCCTTCTCCCGCTATTTTGAGAACACTTTTCTTCGGAAAGTTCTTTTCATCTACGCTTTAGTTCAGGAGATAGAGAGACCGTAATAATTATAGGGTGGTATCAGAATAACTTGGCGTTTTATGGCGCCGAGCCAATCTGGCATCACCCTTGCACTATCATGGTCGGTTCTTATCGTGTTCACGCGTAACGGCTAAGTGAGTTGAATGCTTCACAGAATAGACGCTACGGACGACTACGACATCGATGACGATGACGATTGTTTGTACTGCTGCAGATGATAATGATGAGAGAGAGAGAGAGAGAGAGAGAGAGAGAGAGAGAGAGAGAGAGAGAGAGAGAGAGAGAGAGAGAGAGAGAGAGAGATGATGATGATGATGATGATGATGATGAATCTTTATTTATTCAGGATAAAGCTATTAGGCAACTAAATGCCTGTCTTACAAGCTGTCCTGTAAACAAACAACATAACAGGAAAATAAACATAGCATGCAAATACTAACAATAATAATAATAAGAAGAAGAAGAGGAAGAAAAACTACGGGGAAAAAAACACAATGGAGAATTTGTAACTGCCCCCGATGCAAAAAGCAAGAGAACGAAACGCGTGCACAGCATTAATATTATACTCATCTAAGACAGTGTCACAGAATCAGCAGCATCAATAGCGTATAGTAGAGAGAGAGAGAGAGAGAGAGAGAGAGAGAGAGAGAGAGAGAGAGAGAGAGAGAGAGAGAGAGAGAGAGAGAGAGAGAGAGAGAGAGAGAGAGAGAGAGAGAGAGAGAGAGAGAGAGAGAGAGAAGGAAGAAAACAAACAAACAAGCAAAAAAACCAAAAAATTGGCACGCAACTTGCAAGCAATCAAGGTTACACTATCCAGACGCAGATAACTTTTTTTGCCAATCAGACCCGTATGTTGGGATCTAAACACTGCAAAATACAAATTGAACAGCCTGCAGACAACCAGACCATATTACTAAAGTTTATGGAATTGACAAGACTGTTTTTTGTCCAAACTCTCAATTAAGCGACGAACACAAACCGATTTATACATTTTCATAAACTAAAAGCTCGTCGCAGATATAAATTAACTCAAGGATTGTTTTAATCATTTGCTGTAAATGGTGCTGTTCCGACAACAAAAGGAATAGGGTCTAATATATATGAGATCGTACGGCTTTTCAGGCTCATGTGACTATGTACTTGTTGCAGATGGAATGGCCTGGCTGAGAGACTGATTTTTTTTCTTCGGAAGCACTTCGTTCATGACTTTGATATATGTACTGACTTTATCGAAGCTCTAAACTCCTGACGACATAATTATATTACCCTATTAAACAGATGTAAATCATCCCCAGCAAGAGATATAAATCCTCATGAGCCCCCGCAAGCGGGGGGCTCATGAGGATCTATGTCTCTTGAGGCGTTGATTAAATTGGCTTCCTAAAATAAGAATTAGCTTCTTAAATTTGGGAACCTTATCTTCGGTGAATGGTTTGCCCGCATGGGTTCCCTTTGTCATATTGCCGTACTACTAGTTTCTTTGTGTTCCTGAGTTGTCGATCTATTTGAACCAATATTTCAAGGGCTGCTTTTGTGTGTGGAGACCATTCTTTCTGTCAGCGACAAGTTTACTCCATATATCAATCCACCAATAGTTTATATGATTTAGTAGTGCAGTGTAATTATACTCACTGTGTGCACCAGTTTTAGAATTCATCTCTCTCTCTCTCTCTCTCTCTCTCTCTCTCTCTCTCTCTCCTCTCTCTCTCTCTCTCTCTCTCTCTCTCTCTCTCTCTCTCTCTCTCTCTCTCTGTATTTCTCAACCAGATGCACGCCGTTGCGATTGTAAGAGCATTTGATTTCTTTTTCTTTTTTCTGCCTCTTCTGTGTGCACACATGCATGGCCTCTCTCTCTCTCTCTCTCTCTCTCTCTCTCTCTCTCTCTCTCTCTCTCTCTCTCTCTCTCTCTCTCTCTCTCTCTCTCTCTCTACGCTCTTGAGGCTGCTGATTCTTTGACACTGTCTTAGCTGAGTATAATATTAATGCTATGCAATCATTTATTTCCCTTGCTTTTTGTGTTAGTCGCAGTTACTAATTCTCCAATTCCATTTTTTTCCCTTTCATTAATTCACCTATTGTGGTTTTTTTCCCGTAGTTTTTCTTCCTCCTCTTCTTCTTCTTCTTCTTCTTATTATTATTATTATTATTATTATTATTATTATTGTTATTTGCATGCTCTGTTTATTTTCCTGTTATGTTGTTTGTTTACAGGACAGCTTGTAAGACAGGCATTGAGTTGCCTAATAGCTTTATCCTTAATAAATAAAGATTCATCATCTCTCTCTCTCTCTCTCTCTCTCTCTCTCTCTCTCTCTCTCTCTCTCTCTCTCTCTCTCTCTCTCTCTCTCTCTCTCTCTCTCTCTCTCTCTCTCAAGCTTTGGGGACGTGCCAATTTCAGTGCCGGAACAGTTCCAATTTCAAAACAGAGAAAAAAATATGTCCCAATTTCCATCAACTCCAAGTGTGTGTTTTTTTTTTTTTCTCTTGGCATAATATCAAAAACGTATCGTATGACGAAGTGGGCACACAAAATATCAGCGCTGTTTTTTTTTTTTTTTTTTTTTTTTTTTTTTTTTTTTTTTTTTAATGTAAGACTCCTGGCCCTGTTCGTCTCTCTTGCCGCAATTAAAAAAAAAAAAAAAAAAAAAAACAACTGTACCAACGTGTTAAATGAAAAGAAAAGTGGACTGGTCTGTAATTTTGAACTTTACGGCTAAAAGCCGTAAAGTCCATAATCACAGACCAGCACACAAAACGGGGTGCCACTTGTTTTTCGCGAATTCCCAGCTCGTTAGTGCGATAGCCCGCAGGGGACAGAGAGGTCACCATGTTATCGCGTAGTAGTGAACATTGTTGCTGTTTTAATGGGAACTGGTTTATGACCGGAGGTAATTGTTGTAGGGAGAGGAGGCGAAGAGAACTGTGATTTACTGTTTCTTGCGGCGAGTCTCTTTACTGCAAGATGCACTAGATGAGTGTGGGATGGTGTTAGCGTCTGAAGTTTGCTACGATTTTTTCGAATGAATGAGTAATTAATGAATGATTGAATGAATGAATGAATGAATGAATGGGTGGGTAGGTGGGTGAGTGAGTGGGTGGGTGGATGGATTGATAAATCAAGGGAGGAAAGTAGGAAGAAACAGGCACTGAAAATAAATAAACAAAAAATAAAAAAATAAAAAAATAAATATGTTGTGTATCTTGTGGCATGTAGACGCACCCTTTGGCTGTTCTGGCCTTCATTCTCCGCCTCCAAAACCTGTCACCTTGAGTATACTTGTTACTGGTATCTTTCAATTACCGGGCTTTTTATTGTCTTGTATTTTCTTTGGTCTGGTGCCCACTCTCCCATATACCACGCCTTCCACAAACTCCACCTATCTGCAAGAGGCACAGATCCTCAAGGGCCCTCGCGACTGAGGGGGCCCCTAAGGATCTATGCCTCTTGCTAGAGCAATAATATTTTTCTTCTGGAGCGGACAGTTTCATCGGTATTCAGTCTACATTGGATTTATCTTCGGATTCCCTCCTTTCTCTTGCTGAATATCAGCCTTGTCCGATGATGTACTAGGAAAGAAACAACAACAACAAATATAATAATAATAATAATAATAATAATAATAATAATAATAATAATAATAATAATAATAATAATAAATGACACATGTTCTCCATTTTTTCGTGTTTTCTTGAAGTTGTGTTTTTACATTGAAGTACCGGCCAAACCAGACTCTAACGATAAAGCACTAATCACTAAACTGATGAGTTGCTTCAACTTGATACGATTGTTTTGACAATCGACGGAACTCGTTTTTTTTCTTCTAGACCTGCCGCATACGGATACGTGGCAAATAGCCAGGTATCCGTATACGGCACTGCTGAAATGCGTTAATCTGAAGAAAAATTAAGAATATTCTTCGTACAGGCCAGCTTCCCCTGTGAGCTATCAAGTCACATCGCGTTATTCGCGAACCGCACTATTGCAGGGCTGAATACAGTCTGCAAATCCACTTCGCTTATAACAAGGTCGGGTATAACAAAAGTCGGATATAACAACACTTTTTCAGAGGTGCTTACAGCAAATTTTTGTACGTAAATGACTTCGCTCATAACAAACTCCGCATATAAAACAAAGAGAAATTGGGTCCCCTAGCCGGTGCGGATTTTGTTTACATAATCTAAAGTTTACTGCGAAAATAGTACTGCAACAACATCCCCCCCCCCCCCCTTCCCCCCCCCCCCCTTTCGCCCCCCCCCCCCCAAAAAAAAAAAAAGAAAAAATAAAAAGGAAGAAAAAAAAATTAAGTAAGCAAAAGGTCCTCAGGCCGACGAAAGCCATAGCTGGCCCGCGCACGGACGTGCGCGGGCCAGCTATGGCTGACGTCGTCCCGAGGACCTCTCTACTCGTCGGTCATCCGCTTACTGAGCCGCTGGGAGGCAGAAACTTCTGCGCTTTCTATCAAGCACCTCTGTATAGTCAGTACTGAGGCTTGATCGCCTAACGTGCACTCGGTATAGTCAGTACTGAGGCTTGATCGCCTAACGTGCACCTCGGTATAGTCAGTACTGAGGCTTGATCGCCTAACGTGCACTCGGTATAGTCAGTACTGAGGCTTGATCGCCTAACGTGCACCTCGGTATAGTCAGTACTGAGGCTTGATCGCCTAACGTGCACCTCGGTATAGTCAGTACTGAGGCTTGATCGCCTAACGTGCACCTCGGTATAGTCAGTACTGAGGCTTGATCGCCTAACGTGCACTCGGTATAGTCAGTACTGAGGCTTGATCGCCTAACGTGCACCTCGGTATAGTCAGTACTGAGGCTTGATCGCCTAACGTGCACCTCGGTATAGTCAGTACTGAGGCTTGATCGCCTAACGTGCACTCGGTATAGTCAGTACTGAGGCTTGATCGCCTAACGTGCACCTCGGTATAGTCAGTACTGAGGCTTGATCGCCTAACGTGCACTCGGTATAGTCAGTACTGAGGCTTGATCGCCTAACGTGCACCTCGGTATAGTCAGTACTGAGGCTTGATCGCCTAACGTGCACTCGGTATAGTCAGTACTGAGGCTTGATCGCCTAACGTGCACTCGGTATAGTCAGTACTGAGGCTTGATCGCCTAACGTGCACCTCAGTATAGTCAGTACTGAGGCTTGATCGCCTAACGTGCACTCGGTATAGTCAGTACTGAGACTTGATCGCCTAACGTGCACCTCGGTATAGTCAGTATTGAGGCTTGATCGCCTAACGTGCACTCGGTATAGTTAGTACTGAGGCTTGATCGCCTAACGTGCACTCGGTATAGACAGTACTGAGGCTTGATCACCTAACGTGCACCTCGGTATAGTCAGTACTGAGGCTTGATCGCCTAACGTGCACTCGGTATAGACAGTACTGAGGCTTGATCGCCTAACGTGCTCCTCGGTATAGTCAGTACTGGGGCTTGATCGCCTAACGTGCACTCGGTATAGTCAGTACTGAGGCTTGATCGCCTAACGTGCACTCGGTGTAGACAGTACTGAGGCTTGATCGCCTAACGTGCATTTTTCACACGTCAAGCCGTTTGGATCTTGGTGTGTGTCAGGTCAGGTTTTATTTTTACGTGTGTAGCGGTGATAAATAGGCGACGATTGGAGCCTGGGATTTTTTCTTTTCTTTTCTTTTCATTTCGTGATGACGTTGGAGTGAAAATAGACCAAAACACATACCTCTGCCAAAACAAAAGATCGATTAGAAACTTATGCTTGTTGCGCGCCTGACTAGTTAATCATGATTAATATCAGTATGACAACAAGGAGTGTGGGGTGAGGTGAAGGCTGGGTTATTGAAGCACACACAGGTCAGTGTAGCAGTGTAGACGCAGCCGCTGACATGAAAACTGCTTTTGCCGAGCGAAAATGCGTACACACATCAAACCCTGGTTAAACATCAAACCCTGGTAATACCGTCGTCAGTTTAACTTTCACCCACTTGGCTACCAAGGCAGTACAGCAGTGCATGGATCGACCATGATAATTCAAGGGTAGTGCTAGATTAGCTTGGCGCCATCAGGCGCCAATCTAATCTGGCACTACCATTGAATTATCATGGTCGATCCTGGACGATCCATCTCCTGCAGCGACAAAAAAAGAAAAAAAAAGAAGAAGAAAACGCGCGACTGACAGCCAAAAGGTTAATCTCTATGTTACACTTTGATTTAAGTAACGAGAAGTGCGAAAGAGAGCAGAAGTGCCAATTACTTCATCCTTTCGAAAGTAAAGTTAATTGTTCATTGTCCACTTAAATTGCTTGACGCTGTATTCGTGAGTTGTTGGGAGAAGCAGTTTTGTACAAGTCCGTGATTGGCAGCTGCTGTTAACTTTCTTGTTTAACTCTACCAATCTAAGACTGAACGACAGTAAGTTTAACCCCTTCGCTGCTAGTGGACGCAGATTATGCTCCTGAAACCAACTGTTTGAAGTCCGAAAGCAAGAGGCAAAAATAAGGAGGATCCCAAAGAGGCGGATCTGAGGGGGGGGGGGGAACCGTCCAAGGGTTCCGCCCCCATCCACCCCCCGCCCCCACAGACCCAAAATGTTTTAAGATGCTATTCTGAATAAAGTCCCTTTTTGGGGTGTTTGGACCCCCCCCCTTCCCCCATCCCCCCGCCCCCTTCCCCCCCTTAAACGGTGAGAGTCTTAACACGCACGTGCCTTCTCTCCACCCACCCACCCCCTCCACCCCCCCCCCTTTCCCCAGCTTTTCGATCGTTCGGCCCCTGGTCCAAGGGTTCCGCCCCCCATCCACCCCCCGCCCCCACACCCAAGATGTTTTAAAATGCTATACTGAATAAAGTCCCTTTTTGGGGTGTTTGGACCCCCCCCCCCATCCCCCGCCCCCATTCCCCCCCCCCCTCCTGAACGGTGAGAGTCTTAACACGCAGGTGCCTTCTCTCCCCACCAGCCCTCCACCCCACCCCCAGCCCCCGCTTCGTCGCGACCCCCACCCGGGACTGCCAGCCACACCCTTGTCCCCACAGGGGGCTCTGTTTCGGGCAGTGTCGTTACGTGGTCTTCCTGTATTGCTTCTCCCCTGCTGCACGCTGCGATAAGGGTGCAAGGTCTAGCTTATGCCCATGCGTGGAACGATGGACGGCGGCGATACATTCTATCTAGATCAGGCGTCTGAGAGCTGTTCGGCGGCAAGACAACAAATCGTTCGGCCCCGAGCAGCTGCGCCCCAGTTGAGCCCACATGCACCCTGCCCTCCCCCCCCCCCCAAAGTAACTGATCCGCCGCCCATTTTTAAACGAGACATCGCGTCTTGTCCGATGACGTCGTTTAATATTTTCATTCACCTTGCTTGTAGGATTATACGCCTGTCCGTTCAAAAAGACTGAACTTAAAGCAGACCGAAGTATTTGAGCATTCAAAGCAAATCCACAAGACATAAGACGTCGTTCGGTTAGCGTACGTGTTCTGTCGCAGCTTTTCCACCAAACAAAAACAAGAGATAATGGCGGCATTTTGCCGAATTTGGACAAGGAAATATAAACTGTGCCTAGAACAGTCGTGTATTCTCTCACCTTCAAATTCTAACACCGAACACCATTCATTTTCATTGGGAATAGGTCTTCATGAGCCCCCCGCATGAGCCCCGGTAGTCTGGGCGAAAGTTTGGCGTCTTATGTCTTTTCTTCCGACACAAAAACACAGTTTAAACTCATGGTACGAAACACCCACATTTTGGAGTTATCCTCTGAAGACTGCATTACAATTCAGGAGACAGATCGGCCATGATAGTTCAAGGGTGGTGGCAGAATAGCTTGGCGCCCATGGGCGCCAAGCTATTCTGCCAACACTCTTGAACTATCATGGTCGAGCCATATCTTGCTGTGGTGTGTCGCGGGCAGAAAGAGTTCAACTTTGTGTATATATTTCCTCCTTCCCTCCCCCATCGCCCCATTCCTCCTCTCCATCCCTCAAAGGAAACACACACACACGCACACACACACACACGCACACACACACACACACATGGTCGCGTCCAATCGTCCACACACACACACACACACACACGCACGCACACACACACACACACACACACACACGCACGCACACACACACACACACACGCACGCACACACACACACACACACACAGACACACGCATACACGCACGAACAGACACACCACAATCCATACACACACGCGCGCGTACACACACACACACACACACACACACACTACGCACGCACGTACACATCCACACACTCATCCACACACTCAGACACACGCACCCATGCGCTGACACACACATAAATGTAAACAAACAAAAACAAAAAATTACATCTTCACACGCACAAAGACACATTTATCAAACCCCTTCTACTTCTTTTTTTTTAAACCTTTGCCGCACCCCATTATGTCAACGAGTTTGACTCTTGTGGTGTTAAATTTGTGTCAAGGCTACAAGCCTGTATAACGTTGTACCAAGCGACACTTTTTGACAGACGTCTGCTGGTCCGTGATTTTGAACCTTACGCCTGAAAGCCGTAGGGTCCCGAATCACGGACCGGCAGGCATACAGGCCGTGCTCTGGATCCCCGGTCTCGCATCTTTCATCTATAATTCTCTTGTCACACTCAATCACTCCCTTCTCTTTTGATACGTGTATTTATACACCGTGAACTTTTAACGTGTTTAACCCGTTCAGAGTCGAGAAAATGTGAACACCAATCAGCTGCAAGAGGTATAGATCCTCATGAGCCCCCGCAGTTGCGGGGGCTCATGAGGATCTATGCCTCTTGCTGACACCAGTTTGAATCCCTGTTCCTGTGACAGCTTCCGTTACTGGGTGTTGAATTAAAACGAAGATTGCAGAAATGCAGTCTGCGTCATCTGGCACTGAAAGGGTTAATATGTGCATTTGATCCTGGTACACGGTGGGTAACCGCGCAGGTCGGGTATACGGTGTATGTTGCATTGATTAAAACAGCATAACACCGATGCTTTGTTCTGCTCATTTTTGGGTCCTGTTGGCGATTAGTACTGTAACGGACATTTACTATAAATACAATACAAATTATACAATACAATACAATTCACTTTAGTGGCCATGAGATGGCAATTTTCTTCCGCTTCTTCCTTAAAACACGAACAAGAAGATATGAAAAAAAAAAAAAAAAAAAGAAACACGTGCAAATATGATAACCTTGTACATGCTCACACGCTCGAACGCACAATTGTTTCACTGGCATTTAGTACGGTTTGAACGCTTCTGAAGTAAATGATGCAGAAAACTAATTGTTTGCCATTTTCTCGATGAAAAGCCAAGATACACCCATTAACTCATTCGAGACCTGACGCCTCCGGCGGCACGTCTCGAATGAGTTAACCCTTTGTGTGTGTAGGAATCCTCGCGACAAAAACCACTACCAACACGCAAAGGGTTAATTTGTGTACACAGGTGTTTACTATCTCTGCTTTGTAAAGGCTTCATACGGAGGTTATTTTTGGTGAAAAGCCGCAAGATCTGCATAGTAATACACATTAAACTCCTGATATAACAAATCACCAGGGGACCCAGTTTTTCTTGTTGTTATATCCGATGTTTTGTTATAAGCGAAGTAGTTTACATAGAAAGTCTGTTGTCGGTACCTCTAGAAAAGTGTTGTCATATCCGACTTTTGTTATATCTTATCTTGTTATTAGCAAAGTAGACTAAACAATTAAAAATTGCTTCTTTATTTTTATTTTTTTTACAAATGCACTTCCTGTCTTTTGATGGCAGATCTGTTGCTTGGGAAACTTTGTGCATACATCGTAAGCAAAACTACAGCCGACATGATAATGATATACTTACGAGCGAAAGAAATGCGACATCTTTGGAATCATCGGAAACACTTCAGTGTTTCCGATGATTCCAAAAATGTCGCATTTCTTTTGATCGTCAGTATATCTGGACACCTCGTAGAGCCATACAATACAAAAATATCAGACCAGCATACATTGCTTTCGCTACTCTGTACAACGTGTGGCGAAATAGCAAATCGATCAAAATCATTCAGACTCTAAATCCTCTTTTTCAACACCCTATGTCCCCATGCCAAGCGTTTCTTTTTGGCTTCGCCAACTCGGACCGATTCCTCCGTCAGTCAGTCTTCGCGGAGAAGGACCCTGGAAGGAAGGGGGTGGGGCGAGGAAGACGGAGACAGACATACAGACAGACGGGTGGGGTGAGGTGTGGGGAGGGAGGAATTCAGGCGAAATGAAAAATGGAAATCGTGAAGTTCATTTTTCTGTCTGATCCCCGCTTAACTGTGTTGGGGCGCTCGCTTGGCTGGGCCTTGTGACCCGACTTGGCAAGGGAACGAATAAATCTCTCGCCCGATTCAGCCGTGGGATTACTCCGCCTGATGAAAAGCACGTGCGAGTCGGGCTCCCATTCGTGGAAAGCTCCTGATGCCGCTAAGCTCTGCGACGGACAAGGATGTCTCATCCGTCTCCACCGTTGAGCCTTGGTAACGTCTGCGCATAGCGTATTCCTTATAAGGCCTCAGTCAGACTCGGAGACAGCTCGAGGTGTGTACTGTCACCCTCCCAGACCTAGTCTATCTGTGGATAAATAGGTGTATGAGTGGCCCCAGCAAGAGGCATAGATCCTCATGAGCCCCCGCGTTGCGGGTGCTCATGAGGATCTATGCCTTTTGCAGCTGGGATTTGATCTCTCTTTTCGGTAGGAGACGACTGGACGACTGGACTGCAGTCTTGTCGTCTTGTCTGGACGAGGAAAAAAAAAAGCGAAAATATACGGAGATGGGTGGGGGTAGGGAGGAGGAGCGGGAAGGGTGAGGATCGAAGGGTGGAGTGAGGGTGCGGGGTGGAGGAGGATAATATAGAGACGTAAGTAACATTGGGATGGGTTGCAGAAGATGGGTGCATGGACTACCTTTGGACCATTGCTTTACGGAACCACGATTGATTGATTGATTGATTGATTGATTGATTGATTGATTGATTGATTGATTGATTGATTGATTGATTTTGGGGTCAACGTCCACGGCACCGGAGTGATATTGGCCAGCCCTAACTGGCAGGTAATGGAGGGCAAGGGTAGCTTTTGGAGTACAACCTCGACACTGATCCATTCAGGTTGTGCCACTTTGGAACCAAGGAGGAGACCAAAAACTAAGAGCATGGCTTGATGGGGAGTTTTTGGTTATTTTGCTGCAAAAATCGTTGGCAGAAAAAGAGAAAGAGAGGGGTGGGTAGGGGAGAGGGGAAGCGTGCAGGGATATTAGCAGAAAAAAGAAAGTTTTTTAAAACGAAAACCAAATTTACAAGAAAAGCCCAGGCACTTGACGATAAAGAAAAATGTGGGTGAGGGTGGGGATGGGGGCGTGTGTGTGTGTGTGTGGGGGGGGGGGGGGGGGTTTAGGGCGGACAGAAAGAGAGAGATAGAGGCCAGACGAGAAATGTAGTGATACAATGACAATATTTTTGTTCAAGTACAGCTCGACTGCAAGAGGGGGAGTTCTGTGCAGCTGATGAACTGTTCAGTCCTTCTCCCCCCCCCCCCCTACCCCCGACCCCCACCCCACCCCTTCTCCCCCATCCCCTGGGAAGGATTTGAAAAGGCGTGAATAAAATGGAGTCATGACAATATCTCGGCAATGTGTGTGTCATTTGGCGCCAGGGGGCGACACTGCTGCGTCAGTCTATCCATCAAAACGGCCGGGCCGCTAACTAAACTCAAGTCATGGCAGGAACTGAGTCCATCACCCAGTGAAGGTGGCGCGGACTAGACGTGTGTGCTTGTCTGTGATTTTCACTGAGTAACTCACTCGAGACTTGCCGCATCCGGATACGCGGCTTCATGCCGCGTTTCCGGATGCGCCACGTCTCGAATGAGTTAAACATAAGCCGCCAAGATTCGGACATTACCACTTGGGGTCTCTTGGATGAGTGAGTTTAGTCCTGCGCCAGCCACTAAGCAAGGTGCTCCGCTATAGCGGAGCGAGCACCTTGCGTAGTGGCTGGCGCAGGACTATGCTCACAATAGTGAAGAGGAACCCAACAGAGAAAGAAACACGCTTCGAAAAGACAAGCTTCAACGCAATTTGAATAAATTGTGCTGTACTGTAAACGTGGTCACCTTTTGTACACGGGATCAGGTGACGCAACGTTGCTCCAGGTGAGTGTCTGTTCTACCTGCGTATTTCTGTGGGCTGGCGATGGTGCTGTAGCTGGGCGGATCTTGTCGTCCAGCGCTGAGATCCCTGGGCATCTGCGCGCAGCTCACCTCTGTTTGTGGTACCTTTGTCTTTTATCGCTATAGATAGCTAAGCATCTTGGTTAGTGGCTTGTGCACAGGACTAACCTCGCTATAGCGAATCACATTGCCTAGTGGCTTGCGCAGGACTAAGCTCATTCCTGCAACTGGTCCCCCGAATAAAATACACGAATCTAGCTGGATCTTGCGTGGACGTATTTCTGGTTAGCGGTATTTCTGGTTTGATGGACAGAGTGTAAAAGTATGCTAGGACGCGTTTTTGGGGTGCCACATCGGTTGTCGCCCTCGACTCGCTGCGCTGCGATTCTAGACAGACGACCAGTGTGGTCTGGTGGTCGTGCTTTGATATATACAGACAAGCAAAATAAATGCGACATTTTTGGAATCATCTGAAACACTTGTGTTTCCTGTGATTCCAAACAATATCGCATTTCTTTTGCTTGTCTGTATACTACTTTCCATCTAATGTTGAGAAACCAGCGCAGTTTTCTCTCTCGCACTAATCTGGCAAGAATTATTTTCTGTTTGTTGGTCGAAATGTTATTTTTGTACAACAACAAATCTTTGGGAAATGTGTTCTCAATTTTTAAATACGATTATATTTCTTCAGAAACCCGTCTTACACTCAGACAGCGTCTAATCCCGTCTTTTCCTGTCTTTGAAAATAAGCATTTACATAAGCACATTTTTTCACTTTTTAAGTCTAAAATCACCTGAACAGACTTTAAATAAAATTCTGATCTGAAGCGAAAGATCATCAGGACTGGTTAGCATTTGAATGGTTTAACTTACTCTTCCTCCGACACACGTAAATTTCGCCTTTCCAATTTCAAATGTAAAACACGTGGCGGTCGTGCCTTCTCCCATCTTGGACTCGCCACTTGGAACAGCCTCCCCAACCATGTCCGTAACTGTCAAACGCTCTCCTCTTTCAAATCACTTCTGAAAACCCACCTTTACAAGGCTGCCTTTTACTAGTTCACATCCCCAGTTACGCACAATTCATCACCACTGTCACACGTGTGTGTGTGTGTGTGTGTGTGTGTGTGTGTGTGTGTGTGTGTGTGTGGTGTGTGTGTGCGCGCGTATGTTGTGTGTGTGTGTGTGTGTGTGTGTGTGTGTGTGTGTGTGTGTGTGTGTGTGTGTGTGTGTGTGTGTGTGTGTGTGCGCGCGTATGTTGTGTGTGTGTGTGTGTGTGTGTGTGTGCGTGTGTGTGTGTGTGTGTGTGTGTGTGTGTGTTAGCCTTTTCATTTTATCATCGCTTTGAGCTACTTTTATTATAAGCGCCTAACAATCTCCTTTATTATTATTATTATTATTATTATTATTATTATTATTATATTATTATTATTATTATTATTATTATTATTATTATTATTATTCTGCCCGCGACACACCATAGCTAGATATGGCTCGACTATGATATTTCAAGGGTAGTGGCAGAATAACTTGGCGCCTATATTGAACTATCATGGCAGAACTTTCTCTCTGAGTTGTAATGCAGTCCTCAGAGGATAACTGCAAAATATGGGTGTTTCGTACCTCGGGCACAATGAATTAACCATTTTAACGATGTGCACTCACTCAAAGTTGTCATTAATATCCACCCGTCCATCCTAATATTGACCCTTTTGCATGTAGTTCTCTCAGCTGCCATTATAGTGCCCATCACTCAATTGCTACTGCATCTTCTACCATTCCATCACTATCACCAGTCACCGCGACCACCACCACCAACACCACCACCACCAGCCCCGCCATGCACAGTTCCAGGCCGCGTTGTTAATTTCGATCGAATTGTTCCAGAACCACACGACACACTTCCGTACCATCCGCCATGTCTTACTCACTTTTCCCCTCAGTCTTTCCGTCAGCAAGAGGCATAGATCCTCATGACCCTCTGCAGCAGTTGGGGCTCATGAAAACCCACGCCCCTTACTGATAGAGATTGGCACCCGTCAAATCCTCACGCGGACAGTTTGGGTTGTCTGAAAACATCGGGAGTAACACTCCGCCCGACTTCCTAAAAAATGCATAGATTCTCATGAGCCCCTGCATCCGCAGGGGCTCATGAGAATCTATGCCTCTTGCGAACATTGATTTAGCTCTACAACATCCTCACGCGATCAGAGTTACTGTAGTGTAATGTCTAACTGATTGGATAGTAACGAATGTTTTCTGTCTTTTGCGCTGACTTCGAATCCCGCCCAGTGCAGCCGTCTGGCGAGGCGTGTGGCCATAAACAGCGAGCTACGTTCTAGAACTTGACTGGCAGAGAAGCGTTGGCTGAATAAATTTGAGATTGAAGCAGAGATGGTAAGGGGAATTGAACTGTCTCTCTTAGTGCCATTTGTCGGGAGCAAATCTGAGAATACTGACAAAAACAAAGCCGTTTTGCTCAAAGCCTTGCGAAAACCAGCTTTTATTAGAGTTTCTTTGTAAATCTAGTTTCAGATGCAAGTGTCATAGACAATTACTTTCTTTATCCCTTCACTTCGGCATTTCTTCCTTCTTTCATTTCTTTTTTCCTTCATTCCTTTATTTCTTCTTTCCTTCATTCCTTCATTTTCTACTTTCCTTCTCTACTTCATTCCTTCATTTCCCAAGTCAGTTCTTCATTCCCTCATTTCTTCATTCTTTTATTCCTTCATTCCTTTGTTTCTTTATTCAATCATTTCCTTATTGTTGCATTCTTTCGTTCATTTGTAAAGGCGTCGCATTACTTGATTTATATTTTCTGTTATTTGCTTGAATTTTTCACACCACAGCAAGATATGGCTCGACCATGATAGTTCAAGGGTGGTGGCAGAATAGCGTGGCACCTATGGGCGTCAAGCTATTCTGCCACCACCCTTGAATCATCATGGTCGATATATCTCCTGAATTGTAATGCAGTCATGAGAGGATAACTGCGTGGGTATTTCGTACCTCGGTCACAATGACTGAGTTAATAATTTTGTTGAAGTTGTCTTTTTTAAACTTTAAAAAAAAAACATTTTTATATAAGCTTGGCAATCACCTTTCTGGTCTGGTTTTTTATATATTAAATTTAGATGCTCTTTCGGCATATGAAACCTTTTTTTCACAGCTGGCAACATCTCTTGAAATCGAGATAGAAGCCCAACCAATAGGAACAGATATAGCAGACGACTTTCAGCGCGTTCAATGGTGCTCCCCTCTCCCCCCGGTCAATAGAGGGACCTTGCCGCAGCCCGAGGGGAGGGAGTAAGGGCTGGCTAGTGAGAAGAAAGGGTGGGGTCGGGACGAGGAGGGGGTAAGGAGTGGACTGAGGGAGGGGGGGAGGGAGGGGGGGGGGGCTCTGAACTGGGGACCAATTCCATTTCAGTCTGGGGTCGCCAAATCCATTACTCAGAACGAATCTAGCCCTGAAAAAAATTACACTAACCCCCCTGAAACTTTCCCTTGCTGATGATGTAAAATTGCCAATCTAACAAGCAAGAGGCATAGATTCTCATGCGAATGTATGCCTCTTGCTAACGGAAGGGAGACAATTGCAAGGGGAGTTAACTGCACGAGGCAAGGAGGAGAAGCGTTCAGACAAGCGATTCAATGAATAATTATTAGATTGGATCCTAGGGGTCTGGGTTTCCGATGATGATTCCGGTTTTCTTGTAAAGAGGGATGGAATTGGATTCTTCTTTTTCTCTTTTTTTTGGGGGGGGCGAAAAAATGTGGCGAAATGTATGTGTTTTAGGAGACGTGTTATTTTGTACGTGTGACCGTCCGTGCGTGCGTGGGCGAATCGGAATACAACAGATAAATGAGCAAGTAAACAAAATTAAAATAAGAAAAGTTAGACTAACGAATGAATGAATTAATGAATGAACATAATATGAACAAACCGAATGATTAAGTGAATGAATGAATGAATGAATGAATGAATGAATGAATGAATGAATGAATGAATGAATGAATGAATGAATGAATGAATGGCCATTTTCATTCATGAATGGATGAATGCATGAAGGAATAAAGGAAGAAAGGAAGGAAGAAATGAACGAACGAACGAACTAACAAACGAATAAACGAACGAACAAACAAAAGAATGAATGAATGAATGAATGAATGAATGAATGAATGAATGAATGAATGAATGAATGAATGAATTAAAAAAATTTCACTAGACATGAACGATACCTGCAAACCCGAAAAAAAATAAATGAAAATAAGTAAGTGATTAACGAATACAACAGAAACACGCTTTTTGGGTTTTTTTTTTTTTTGTTTGTTTTTTTTTTTTTTGAAAATTGTCCTTGCTGACTTTCAGATCAGAAATGGGAAACAAGTCTGATTTATCGCCATAAAAGAACAAATTTACGACCCCTTCCTCCCAGGACTGTTTTCCGATTCGGATTGAAAATAAAATTGCATGATTCGAGTCGTGCAACTGGCCCCACTACGTCTCCAAGAGGCACAGATTCTCATGAGCCCCTGCGTTCGCAGGGGCTTATGAGAATCTTTGCCTCTTGCTGGGTAAAGATTGGCAGTATATGAGACTCTGAGAGGACGGTTGCATGTTGCGCTTTTGATTTACAACAGAGTGTCTCCCAGTTGACGTAGTTTATTTTCGGCGTTGCATGTTCAGATTACAAGCCTAAATCTTAATATTTTCTCTTTCTGATGAGCAGTGGTTTTTTTTTTTTTTTGAAAATTGCTGTCGGCCTTTGCAAGCCAGAGGGTATAGATGGTTATGACCCCCTGCACCTGCAGGAGCTCATGGGGACCTATGCCTCTTTGGGATGTAACGAGTTGGCAGGGTGTTTGTTTTATACTCTTCATTATGACTGGATGATGATTATGTTGGATTGCTAGATTCATTTCAGTGCAGTGTTTTGGGCTGACATTTTTTTTCTCAAGACCTATAGCTTTTTATTTCATTGTTTTTAAATATAATTTTCTGCTTTTTGCTTGGCTGAATGGATGTTTGTTCTTTAATTGTTTGGTGTTTTGTTTTGCGTCTTTTTGTTGTTGTTGTTGTTGTTGTTGTTGTTTTGTTTTTTGTTTGTTTGTTTGTTTTTGTTTTGTTTCGTGTGTGTTGTTTGTTTTTGTTATTTGTTGTTTGCTCGTTTGTTCGTTCGTTTGTTCGTTTATTTGTTTCTTTTCTTTGTTTGCTTCTTTGTTTCGTTCTTTGTTGGTTATTTTGGTTATATTGCTTGGTTGCTTGCTTGCTTGGTTGTTTGTTTTGTTTTGGGGTATAGCAGAGCACCTTGCCTAGTGGCTGGCGCAGGACTAAGCTCACTCATCTACTTTTGTACCTCAACAGGAAATGTTCTTAATCAACCTATGAAGAAAGTCTCTAATCACAATCATTATTTTCATCGGGTTTCTTCGACTTTTTTTTTCTTTTTTTCTTTTTCTTTCCTCAGAACCGCAAATCTATTCGAACTTTTAACAATACGTTAGAACTCGAACGACACCTGGTGATGACGGAGCCAAGAATATTGACAGGTTCTTCGAAAAATCAGTGCCCTTAACTCACTCTGCCCGCGACGCACCAAAGCAAGCCATGTCTCGACCATGATAGTTCAAGGGTGGTGGCAGAATAGCTTGGCGCCTATAGGCGCCAAGCTATTCTGCCACCACCCTTGAACTATCACGGTCGATCTGTCTCCCGAATTGTAATGCAGTCCTCGGAGGATAACTCCAAAATGTGGGTATTTCCTACCTCGGGCACAATGAGTTAACAACACGTCAGAACTCGAACGACACGCATTGATGACAGAGCCAAGAAACAGGTTCTTCGAAAAATCAGTGCGTTAACATAAATTTTACCGGAGAGACACTGTAGATCTTTGGCTCAGCAAATGCCAATACGTCCTTTTTTTTTCTCTCTTTTTTTTTTTTAGAAAAGCGATATTTTCATTGTTATATTATGATTAAAAAATCTTGCTTTTTAAAATAAAAGCAAAATCATGGCAGATGATGAAAATGAAAATAGTGCGTTCTATTTTTTTTTTCCCTACTTAATATAGAATAAATGTTTACACTGTTATCCGTGTTCAAAAGTGACCTTTGAATAAATAAAAAAAATTGGATGATTGAAGTAATGTTACTAATTTCAACGCTAATCCCACAAGTAACATCTATTCGCCCACATATATATGAGGCATTCCCATGATTCACATATTTATCACACTCATTACTTTTCTTTGATTGTTTTAACACCTTAACTGTCGGAGCGAGGCGGACGCTACCCAGCTGCAAGAGACATAAACCCTCATGAGCCCCCGCAGTCGCTGGGGCTCATGAGGATCTATGTCTCCTGTTAGTCCTGTGTTTTTCGTGCTCATTTTTTGCCCTATTTAATTTGTGTTTTTCACGAGAAATGTCAGTGTGCCGTGCGGTTTCAGACGAGAAATCCGGGATCACTAACAGGGAAGGGGTTACAAAGCAAATATGAACGTAGAACTAATACTGTTTAACTCATTCGAGACGTGCCGCCTCCGGATACGCGGCGGATGCCGCGTATCCGGAGGCGGCACGTCGCAAATTAGTTAATGGAGTGTTGGTGAATTTTTACAAGGACAACTGGTTTCGGCCTTTGTAAATTTAACAGCACTTTTACAGTTAATCCTTGAACAGATCATCTGACGAAACCATTGCATCAGGGCATAGTACTAATGTTTAGAATGGCTCGTGATAGAGTGCCACATTTAATTACTATTTAACTTTTTTTTAAGCCTCATTAAAAAAAAAAAAAAAAAAAAAAAAAAAACCAACATTCGTCATTGGGGGGGAAAAAAAAAACAGGCATTCTCAAAAAGCATTTAACTCTTAAAACTCCCCGAAATAAATGACTTTCATTCTACCGAATGGAAGTCATTTAGTTCTGGGAGTTTAGGAATTTAAAAATTCGATGCATAATTTCAATATATTATATAATTTCTATATATTCAGTTGTGTTTTTTTAAGTCACCGACTGCAGTGTATAATAATTATTATGTGCTTGAAATATAAATGTTGTAACGCGCTCGGCTGATTTGTTATATTAACCCATTCAGCCCTGACGCACTACAGCAGGAGATGGGTAGACCATGATAATTCAAGGGTAGTGCCAGATTAGCTTGGCGCCTGTCGGCGCCAAGCTAATCTGGCACTGCCCTTGAATTATCGTGGTCGATCCATCTCCCGTGCAGTCAGTAGATGACGCCTCCAAAATGTGGTAAATACGGCCGTCGGACTAAATGAGTTAACATATTCCAAACTGGCGGTTGTACCGTTTGTTGTTTCAAACTTCTACACTTTTTTTGAGAACGTTTGGTACTGGAACGGTAAACTCCAGGACAACCGCACGTGGTTTATCGATCGCCCAAACTATAAAAGTGACGTAGCTACGCAGTAATTGCGGCCGCGTTGGCTCTTGATCCGGGTCCACTATCCCTCCCAAGTCCACAGCCAAGTGATGCCGAAGTGAATCATTTGCCTTGCAAAACGTCTTGCGACCCACGACGGCCGCAGTGGGCCCCCGCACAGTTTGCTTACTGCATGCAGGTGGCTGACTGATGAATTGAACACTCAGTTGTTACTGAGTATTATTTCACGTTGGTCCTTGACAGCTCAAGGGATTTATCTGATTAGTATAGGCGCGAAGCTAATCAGACAATATCCTTGGGCTATCGTGGTTGTTACGTGCTCAACAGTTGACGCTCTAACCAAGGGAGTAGAAAGGTTTTTTTCTTCCGTCCGTGTACGTTGTCAGTTTCGTTTTTTTTTTTTTTTTGTCTCGCGAGAGCAGCATTACGAGTACGAGATGTTCGTTTGGAGGCGCCGATCTCAGCGCTGTTGTTGTTGTTGTTGCTGTTGATGTTGCTGTAGCCGTTAGTGGTGGTGGTGGTGGCGGTGCTGGTAGTGGTGGTGGTGTGTGTGTGTATGTGTGCGTGCATGCGTGCGTTCAGCGAACACAGATTTCAGAAACATCATGCACGTAAAATGACAGGTACGGGGTTAAAACAGATTCTGCTGTACTGGCATAGGTCGTTAAGCCTTAACACATCACATTCTACCCCAGGACCGAAAGCATGATAGTTCAAGAGTGATGCCAGAATAGCTTGGCGCCTATGGGCGCCAAGCTATTCTGGCACCACCCTTGAACTAGCATGATCGATCCGCGTTTTGCTGTGGTGTGTCGGGGCTGAATGAGTTAAGATATTTAATTACCCTCACCAGCGGGGATCTGAACGAACATGTACACAATGTACCGTTTAGAAGCACTAGACGTAACATTACTGACGGAAATAATAATACCTGCATCAGTGTCAGCATTGCACTCTTATTCCACCCAGGGTTTTAAACCAAGACACACCTACCCGCTTCCTTGTTCTCCGCCAAGAGCAGCTGAGGTGGTAGAGCGTTCGACTCTCGTCCGTAGGGTCGCGGTTTGAATCCAGCTGGTGTCAAAATTTGTCCATATCCTCTTACCTTCGTGCTATGTTTCTTAAAACTAATCTCAGCAACAGATTTTGCATTGTGAATCCATCGCCACAGATCTAGGCTAACAGATGCGATGCCATGCCTACACTCCCCCCCCCCCTCTCTCTCTCTCTCTCTCTCTCTCTCTCTCTCTCTAAAATTGGCTCAAAATCTGTGCAGACCCTTTTCGCTGCCCTGTCTTTAAAATCGCCTTCCTGGTTAGAAAAAAAGGACGTTAAGCGCCAGACGTCTCTCTCTCTCTCTCTCTCTCTCTCTCTCTCTCTCTCTCTCTCTCTCTCTCTCTCTCTCTCTCTCTCTCTCTCTCTCTCTCTCTCTCTCTCTCTCTCTCTCTCTCTCACTCGTTCGGATTTTAGGAAGCCAAATTACCATCAGGTAGAAACAGACACGATTTCTTTCTCGGAGAAGCTAATTTCAGAGCGAAGCCAAATTTACTTGCGTGCGCTGGCGACACGGCCAAATTTAATCGCATTTCGAACCCCCGGCATCTTCCTTCGTTTTCGGAGCAGACATGTAAGTAAATGACGCAGCTTTGGTACCATCAAACGCCAGCGTGTGCAGGTCTGTGATTTTGGACTTTACGGCCGAAGGCCGTAAAGTCCAAAATCACAGACCTGCACACACGTACATAAAGGCGGGACAAATCTCATCAGCGGGAAGGGTTGGTTTTATATGAGCCCTGCTCATGAACATCTGTGCTTCTCGCAGCTAGAATGAAAAACCAAATCACCGCCGCTGTTCTGAGAACAGAGCGAAGGAAAAGAAAAGGATGTAACCATTAACTCTACCACAGGCTGCGTGCTTATTTCATGGCTCTGTCATGCCTTAGACTTTGTCGCTCCTGGTTTCCGGTTTTTGTTTTTCCACCCTGGCTTTAGTATTGTTTAAAAAATTGTCTGTAATAATATGTTCCTATATCTTATTATTTCGTTGTTTTGTTATCGGGATAATTTTTATGCCACTGCGGTTGTTGTGGGTGGCCTACTAAAAAAATAATTTTAATAATATGATGGTCGTTATTCCATTAACTCAACCTCGTGGCTCCGTGATAATGTCACGTGTGAGTACTTCTTGCCCATTTAATGCTTTGTAAGCTAACTATACTGACGAGCAAGAGAAACGCGACGTTTTTGGTTTCCAATGATTCCAAGAATGTCGCATTTCTTTTGCTGGTCACTTTCTATTGTTCGGGTTTTGAGGAGTATATGAAGTCTAAGCTTTGCCGATGTTCCATTTATTCAAGCAGCTCAGGACGAAGTTTGAAATAACCTCCGGAAATCACCTCGACAAAAAGCGCTGCCGACGACTACAGAGTTTAATGCGCATCTGCATTTTGTTTCTTTGCGTGTTGCACGAATACTGGTATAAAAAACGCCATTTTTTTTTCTTCATTGCATCTATCGCTGAAAGTTACAACGCAGTTTGGATTGGAAAAAAAAATAAAGAAAAGCTTGGAGAGATGCTGAAGGCAGTAAGTTCATTTTAGTGAAAAGCGAGATTTTCATTGTACTACAATTTTGTACTACAATGAAAATATCGCTTTTCACAAAAATGGATTTAAGTGCCTTTTGCCTATAGGATGATGCGAGAGTGATACGCTATAAGACCCGTCTGGTCAGCTTGGCGTCTGAGTATTCTACACTTTAAGAAACATATTCTTATTATGCCTTTTATTGGGATGCGTTTTCCCAGCTGTGGGAGATGAGCCAGCCATTGCATACTGAGGAGCAAAAGAAGCGCGACATTCTCGGACGGTTCCAAAAATGTTTGCGTTTCTTTTGCTCGTCAGTGTAGTTAAAAGAAAGTGCCAGTGAGTGCGGAGGTATGGAGAAACGCAGCGGGCGTTTAATGGACACGAGCGATCCGTAGTCATCCGGACCAATATTGGTGCGATATCGGAAGAAACTCTGAGAAGACTTGTGATAGGTGGGGTGGAGCGCGAATGGGCCTTTCTGAGCGCAGAGATCACATCTTGAGCGAACTTAGCTGAACGGTCAGGTTAGTCTCGTGATTTCGACTTGGTTGCGCCTGCCTAACCCTTTTAGCTTCCAGGTCCCATTTCTCAAATTTTGGAGGTGTTACCTAATGACTATGTGTCAGTTGCAGGAGATGGATTGATTCAAAGGTAGTGCCAGATTAGCTTGGCGCCTGCAGGCGCCAAGCGAATCTGGCACTACCCTTGAATTATCATGGTCAATCCATCTCCTGCTGTAAGGACTCGGAGATAAATGGGTTAATGCACATTGCAGCATTAGGTGACTATGCGCGGCATAGAAGTAGAGCATAGTGTAGGTGTGTTCCGATTGTGTGTGTGTGTGTGTGTCTGTGTGTGTGTGTGTGTGTGTGTGTGTGTGTGTGTGTGTGTGTGTGTGTGTGTGTGTGTGTGTGTGAAAATTGTTTCTTATCTTTTGTACTGTTTGCTGCATCGACTGAAACGTCTGACCATATGGTGCGATGTAATCGACATCGAGACAATTTATTTATTGATTTGATGTACAACAGCACGGCAGATGACAATAACTACTGTCTTCTTCTCTGATAACAAGGTCAGATATAACGAAAATCGCATGTAACGACCCTTTTTCAGGTGTCCCGACAGCACCCTTTCTATGTAAATTACTTTGTTTGTAAGAAACCTCGAATACAACAAAAGACAAAACGCGGGTCTCCTGGCAATAATTGTTACATCTGAAGTTTACGGTATATATCTCTCTAGACAGATGTGGGAGATGGGTCAGCTGTGACAATTCAAGGGTAGTGCCAGATTAGCTTGGCGCCTGGAAGGCGCCAAGCTAATCTGGCACTGTCTTTGAACGTATGGCACATGCATCTCCGTGGCGTCTTCAAAACAAGTTCGTTGAGTCCTCAAATTTATTTATGCAAGGAATGTCACACCTGTTGCGGTTTTTATCCATCAGATTTAGCTAATGCCTTGGGTTATGTAGTTTCGCGGCTGTCAGCTTATTTTTTGGAGCACAACGTCGGGATGGTTCAGTCTCTGCACAGACTAATTTGTAAACTATGACGGAAATGTCTTCAGCTTGCTTTGATAATTATTTATTACGGTGACGCGGTGTCTTTCAAAGCCTGTTGATTTTTTTTAAAAATCTTCCACGTTTTTATGTGAGCTCATTATACTCTGTGAACCTGCACCGGATACACGTGCTTATGTTGGATAAGAAATGAAAATGAATTATTAACATTTCAACATTGTCATCGTGGAAAAAAAATTCTTTAAAATGCGCGATACGGACATTCTGGTTTATTTTTTATTATTTATTAATTAATTTATTTATTTATTATTATTTGTCTAGATTTATTATTTATTTATTTAGTGTTATTATTATAGGAGAGTCTGAGCATTTTAGAGATGGTAGTATCAATACTGTGTAGCTTATTTTTCATTGTTTCAGCTAGGGTTTTCTATGCATGGTCACATGTGTATGGGCAATTGTCTGTGATCGACCCTTCTGTTGCCAGTGATCATGAATTGCACATCCGAAATCACTGTAAACTGACCGACATTTTCGATAAAAAAAAATAAAAAAAACACTTAAGTAAATGGGACCCAAATAGGCGTAAAGAACACAGGACTAACAAGACACATAAATCCTCATGAACCACGGCGACTGCGCAGGCTCATGAAGGTTTATGTCCCTTGCAGCTGGGTAGCCTTCCCCTTGCCCCCGGCAGTTAAAGGGTTGATATCCTATTGCGTGGTATCTAGTTTATGAACTTAACATTATCATGACCCGTCTTGTGTTGGCAGTCGTTTGTTTTGTGTTACCAGGATTCGTGTCTTACTTCAGATTTCAGATAGCTCAATCCAGGACACTCAAAACCTCGTGGCATGCATGCCGGTCCACTTTACCCTATTCACTTTTGTTGGACTCCGATTGTCTTTCTTAAGAAAAAGATGGGTGTTAA
>BTPG01000001.1:331335109-331482609 GCA_036245525.1 Semisulcospira habei | reverse complement strand
TCTTTGCCTATTGGATCTATGCCTCTTGTGATGGCAAGAATATTTTGGTGGTTATACGTCTCTTTGTATCTGTCTTAACGACTTTTACGGCTCGTGAGTTGCAAGCATGCTTTAAATGCATGCAGGTACTCGCGAGGATCTATGCATCTTGCAGTTGGACTGCAGGTACACATGAGGATCTGTCTGTTGTAGCGAATGATCTTGTTTGTTTTTGTTTTGTGGCTGCCTCCAGTTCATGAGGATCTATGTCTCGTGCATCAGGGACGATGTTTCCAGCGACGTCTTAATCTGCTGACGCGATAGGGGGATGTGTAAATGAAATATGTGTGTTATTAACCAGGTGGAATTTTACGTCTCTTGCGATGTTAATAAATTATGTGCCAGAAGCCATTGTTGTTTGCCCTTGATGTGTTAACATGTTGTACTTTCTGGGGCAACAAAAGAAAACCCTGATTCATGGCTCAAAGGTATTGCTTGAAAGCTTGCGCAAGAGACTGTTTCATTTGCCCCTGACAAGGAAACCCAGATCGATCTCAGAGTGACCAAAGATCGATATGGCGTCAGATTCTGCAGTCATTTTGGCGTGTGATTTTCCTGAACCAAACTCAGTCGTCACGCCGACGTTACCCCAAAGTCGATCCGACTTCCTGTTAATTTATTAACCCCGATATAGGTAGCGGTCATCTGCCTGACTTCGGCCTTACTTGACCAAATAATGACGCCCAGCCAGAGGACCTTTTGAATACTGTGCTTTGCATCTCTGGCCGCGGGAAATAGAGGATGTTTTTGTTTGTTTGTTTGTTTGTTTTTTGTTGTTTTTTTTTTGTCACAGAGATGTGCATCAGGGTACAATGATGTTGTGCATGCACAGTAACTACCAACAACCAACGCCAAAAACTATCCGTGCGTCATCGTGAGGCAGGCACGGACTGAGCTTCCCTCATAAACTATCCCGGCAGCCTCTGCGGGGATTAGTGGCACGTGCAAAATGGTGGCACTTCCGGGCAGATGGCGGACGTATGGTGTGGTCGGTCGATGTGACATGTCTGGGTGGTGGGGGTGGGAGAAAGGGCTAGGGATGAGCGGTTGGTGGTGGTTGTGTTGGCTGGCCGTTTGACATCAGCACAAACATAACGAAAAATACGCTGACTTATAAAGTGTTTTTTTTTCATTGACTTTCCTGCAAGTATGTGACCTAGGTGGGTCGGGTGGCTGGGACAGTTACGTTTGCAATGCTGTTGTGGCTTGAACTATCCTATTTAACCCTTCGAGCGTCGGTAGCGGTTTTTGTCGCGATGATTCCTGTAGGAGTCATCGCGACAAAAACCACTACCGACACACAAAGGGTTAAATGCTCTCTCTCTCTCTCTCTCTCTCTCTCTCTCTCTCTCTCTCTCTCTCTCTCTCTCTCTCTCTGTCTCTCTCTCTCTCTCTCTCTCTCTCTCTCTCTCTCTCTCACACACACTCTCACAGGTAATTTACCCATTTCGACTGTGTGACCATTTCATTTTGCAAATACAGCAAATAAGATTTGCGGGCAGTTTGTTTGAGTTTTGCTTTAAGCCCCCTTCTGCTGCTCTCCTGCAATGAAAACTACTTCAGTCCTCAAAAGTCAAATTCTCGTCACTATTTTCATTCCACGCGAGATTTATTTTAGCTTGCAATGGATCGAGGGCGTTTGACGGTGCGCAAATGGTCTGATGACCGACAGTCGGCTTCAGTCGACCCGCGCACGGCTGTGCCGTGCGCGGCTCGACTGAAGCCGACAGTCTGCCCGAGGAACTTTCGCTCGCAAGTGCTTCGCGGTTTCGTAATTTATTAGCACCCTGTAGCCTACACTTTGATTTCATAATTTATTGACATTCCGAGACTTTGTCGGAAGGAGGGCATATTCAACAGTTTGTCTGCGTTAAACTAAGGGCCTTTAGTCTGTCCGGGTCTGGATTTATGACGTGCCCAGGACACGGGTGACCCCGCAGTCCGTGATGCGTGTCGCGAGTCCACGCGCTGTGACCATTATGGGGCGCGAAATGGACATTCGTCATGCTCCGACTGTTGCGAGACGACCAGCTAAGAAAAGGTGGTGGGGGAGGAGGGAGGTATGTTGCGAGGGGTGGGGAGAGTTGGGGGGGGGGGGGGGGTCGGAGGCAGCTTGGTGACAGAGTTTGTCCTAAAGTCACAGTGCCATGAAAGTCATTGCGTTGAAAGCCTCTAACTGCAGTCTCCATTACAAGTGTGGTTCCAAAAAAAATTAAAAAAATAAAAAAATAACTTGCCAGCAAAAGCCTCTCAAACTGCGAAAACGCAGAACACATGCGCTCACAACTCACAACTTTCTCATATTTTGTCTTTTCCGACCTATTTAACCCCTTCACTGCTGAGGAATATTAAAAGCAATCCAGCGGCAAGAGACATAGATCCTCATGAGCCCAGGAGATCCTCATGAGCCCACGCAGTTGCCTGGGCTCATGAAGACCCATGTCTCTTGCTGACATCCGTATGTGTCCATGATCCTAATACGACAGAGACTTTTTGGCGTCACGAACGGATTCAGCCCTGACGCAATACTACAGCCAGAGATGGGTCGACCATGATAATTCAAGGGTAGTGCCAGATTAGCATGGTCTACCCATCTCCTGCACTCAAGACAAACACAGCCACCACTAACCCGATTACGCTTGACAAAGAAGCACTGGAGGAGGTGGATGCCTTTACTTATTTGGGTAGCGTCATCGACAAACAGGGAGGCTCAGATACAGATGTCAAGCAAAGGATAGAGAAAGCACGAACAGCATTTATACAATTGAGAAACATCTGGAGATCCAAAGAACTATCAACCAAGACCAAAGTCAGGATCTTCAACACCAATGTCAAGGCAGTTCTTCTATACGGAGCAGAAACTTGGAGAACAACAGTTGCCATCACAAAGAGAATACAAGTCTTCATTAACAACTGCTGCGCAAGATCCTAAATATCCATTGGCCAGAGACTATCAGCAACAACAAACTCTGGAATAGAACCAATCAGCTGCCTGCAGAAGACGAAATTAAACAACGACGTTGGAGATGGATAGGGCACACCTTACGTAAGCCCGCAGACAACATCACCAGGCAAGCCCTAACATGGAATCCACAGGGCACGCGGAAAAGAGGCAGACCAAGAAACACATGGCGCCGGGAACTGGATGCAGACCTTAAGACCATGAAGATGACCTGGAACCAAGCGGAAAGGAGAGCCCGGGACAGAGACTCTTGGAGATCCTTTGTAGGCGGCCTATGCCCCAGTAGGGGTGCAAGGCATAAGTAAGTAAGTAAACCCATCTCCTGCAACTGGTGCATAGTCGTTAGATGACGCCTCCAAAATTTGGGAAATACGCCCGTCGGGCTGAATGAGTTAACGAAACTTTCAGAAACACAATCCGCACCAACTGGCATTGAAGGAGTTAAAGCCGTGTATTAATACATGTTATGATAAATTAACCCCTACACTGCCAGTGGACGCATAATGCGTTTGTGAAATCTGTGTTCTTTCACTGAGCCTGAGCCGGATCCACAGCCGTCCCCGGCAAGGAACTTGGATACATAGTGGTGTCAGCAAAAGCCATAGATCCTCATGAGCCCCCACAGCTGCGGGGGGGGGGGGGGTGGGGCATGAGAATCTTTGTCTCTTGCAGATGAATTTTGTTGACTTTTCTCGGCAGGGAAAAGGTTAATATGACAAGACTCAACCAGAAACTTGTCATCAAGACAAGGACAGGAACAGCAGTTTGTCGCTGGTTCATCGGCATTCGCAGTCGTAATTCTTTCCAGGGCCCGTAATGGTCGACGCATCTCTTGCGTAACTGCTTAACATCTGAGCACATTATGGACTCATATCTAGTGAAATGTCTGTTATGGGACTGAAATGGACAAAAACAAGCTTTGAACATTCATCATGCTGCGTCGTGTACTGTGGGCATTTGGACAAGGCCTTGACAAATGCGGTCGGTGCTTAAAGACCCATAATTCACTCGAGACGTTATAGGTCGTTTTTGGATACGTGGAGGTTTCGCTGGTCCTTTAACCTCTTCACTGCCGAGGAAGAGTGAACTGTGACAGTTCTTCTGCAAGAGGCATAGATTCTCATGAGCCCCCGCATTCGCGGGGGCTCATGAGGATCTATGCTTCTTGCTGACGCAACTTTGTGTACGTGTATATGTTCCTTGGGACCGCCGGGGCTCTATGTGGTTGACTGAACACAGATTTCAGGAACACAGTCTGCGTCCACTGGCAGTTAAGGGGTTAAGCTGTTTTGCATTGGGCAATGTAAAGCTTGTAGCCTTTTAGAGGTGGAGCAAAACAGATCACGCACTACCCTTAAACTGCCACGATCCATCCACCTCGTTAGGTTTGTGCTTTGTATAGGCAGGTTTGGATATTGTAAGTCTTTTACCTTGACTGAACACAACAAGAAATGATGGGTCGACCATGATAGTTCAAACGCGGTGCCAAGCTATACTTGGCACTACCCTTGAACTATCATGGTCGGTGTGTCGCCTGAACTGTAATCCAGCATTTAAAGGATGGGGAATGGGGAGGGAGGGGATGAACATTAAGAACTAGATGAAAACGCCGCTACACATTTATCACAGTGCGTCGTGTGCGCCAGGCATATGTACAAGGCTATGACATTAATTTTGTCGCTTGAGTCTCGCGCTCATAATTCCTTGGCTGTGGCAAACAGTTGGAGCCGCTCTATGATCTGAAACTGTGGTACACGATTTATTGCTGAACTACAGCTTACAGTCGACGCAGACTGTCTTGAAGACATCTTTGCTCATTCAACTTAATACTGAGTTCAGAGGGATATGGACACATAATGGTTTCAGCAATAATCATAGATCCTCAAGGGCCCCCGCTGTTGCGGGGACCCATGATGATATATGATTCTTGCATTTGGGTGTTTGTTCAGTGAACGGGTTAATGGCGATCTCTTTCACTCCGAGAGAGAGTTGGCTCTATCTTGATTGTAGTGTGATGCCGTTGAGAAGCATATTTTCTTTAACGTTTTAAAAATGAAAGACCTACACTGGGTCATGCATTCACAACATACAAATAAATAAATTAATAAATAAATAAATACATAAATAAATGAATAAATAAATAAATAAATAAATTATGTAATGGGCTGGAGCTAAGAGGTCGCCTCAAGCACCAGACGGCGCAGAGAGGACTGAATGAAATGGAGCTAAGAGAATCCTGGATATTTGTTTGCTGATCTGTAATTATGGGCCTTTTCGTCGCCCAAACATGGATCAAAAGTGGTATCGGCAAGAGGCGTAGATCCTCATGGTCCCCGGCAACTGCGGGGGCTCTTCTCATGATGACCTGTATCTCGCAGCTTGATCGGGGTAACTTATTCTCGCTAGGCGAGGGATTACAATCTGGACAGAGGTTATCAGTGGCCCATGTAAGCGGGATATATCTGCCCGTCAAGGAGTGTGATATTTAGAATGTGTGATCCTGTGGGGTTAGTCTGTGACTGCATGCCTTTTTCTCAAACCTGTATCGGATGTTGGATTTTGCCCACCGGTGCGAAACATTTAACACTGTAATAATCCTGTCAGCCGATTCGCTTCTTTAACGAGCGAGTTGTTTACGGATATAGCTAATATAGCTCTTGGCACACGCTTCAGTTTATTACGGTATCAGACAAAGGCGCACCTGCTTTTTCATACCTCAGTTTGCGATTCAGAAACGTGATACCCAACTGAGTGCCGTTTTGCGCGGTGTAATCGAAACACTAAGCAAAGGACCTAGGGCCAACGTCGGCCGCAGTGAGCCCGCGCACGGCCGTGCGCGGGCTCAATGCGGCCGACGTCGGCCTGGGTGTCTTTTGCTTACTGGGTATAGGCATTGTCTTATCGCTGCACCTATTCTGTCCTACGATGACAAAATACAGCAAGAACATTTTGTGACTAGCGAGACTAGCAAGATATTCATTGCTATTCACAAAAACAGACTTACTGTCTTATTATGTTGTAACTGTCTTTTCTAAACGTGTTTCTTTCTACGTTCGGGTTCTTCTCTCCTGACTGTCTCAGTTTTGCCTTTCGAAAGCAGCGTTTTCTTTGGTTAACTCATTGTGCCCGAGGTACGAAATACCCACATTTTGGAGTTACCCTCAAAGGACTGCATTACAATTCAGGAGACAGATCGACCATGAAAGTTCAAGGGTGGTGGCAGAATAACTTGGCGCCTATAGGTGCCAAGCTATTCTGCCGCCACCCTTGAACTACCATGGTCGAGCCATATCTTGCTGTGGTGTGTGGCGGGCAGAGTGAGTTAATGCGATAGGCGTTAAAGTATTACTGCTCCAGTAAAGAATTCACACACACACACACACACACACACACACACACACACACACACACACACCCACACACGACCACACACACACACACACACACACACACACACACACACACACACACACACACACACACACACACACACACACACACACATCCTCCATCAACAACATTTTACTTGAAAAAATCTTTCTTTTCACCTGTGTGCCCATTCATTCATAAATCTGGTAGTCAGCTTTAGTTTGCAGTCCTTATTAACTGATATTTGCTTTATATATTGTTATTATTATTATTATTATTATTATTATTATTATTATTATTATTATTATTATTATTATTATTATTATTATTATTTTACTATTATTATTATCACGATCGTCGTCATTATCATCATCATCGCCATCATCATCATCATCATCATCGTCATCAATAACCCCTACCCTGCCATTGGTCGCAAAATGTGTTTCTGATATCTTTGATAATAAAAACGCAAAAAAACCTCATCCGTCGAAGGACCATGACACAAAGCGGGATCAGCAAGAGGCATAGATCCTCATGAGCTCCCGCGACAGCGGGGACTCATATCAATCTTTGCCTCTTGCATGTGGGCGTTGCAGGATACCGGCAGTTTAAGGACTTGAGCGATGGTAATTATAATGGTGCAATACAAAACTCACATTTCTTCATTCCTTTTATGTCGCAGGTCCCAACTCGGCACAGAGGCGACGCGGACGCCAGACCTACAGCCGCTACCAGACACTGGAGCTGGAGAAGGAGTTCCAGTTCAACCACTACCTAACCCGGAAGCGGAGGATCGAGATCGCGCATGCGCTGTGCCTGACGGAACGCCAAATCAAGATCTGGTTTCAGAACCGGAGGATGAAGCTGAAGAAGGAGAAGCTGGCGATACAGGAGTTGAACAGCACGTGTGGCGGGAAAGTTGTGAAGAAGGAAGACGTAGGGAACATGAGTGACAGTGACTCGGGCAACGAAAACTCAAGTTAAGGTGGCTCGCGTACTCACGTACTTACTTACACCAGGACGGAGCTTAACCCTCTTGCGCATACAGCCACCGGTACTGTAAACAGAACTGATGGCTTCATGCACAAAAGGGTTACCAAGACATATAATGGTGTTTAAACTACAATTGTGGGACAGGTTTGAAGAAAGAGCGCGCAGGGTGATTGAGTTGGAGTGGTTCTGTGACTGAGCGCTCGAGGTCGGTGACTCGGCTACTCACTTGCTCACCAACCGCGACTCAGTCGCTCACTGCGGCAAGCTGGGAAAATGTAAGGTTCAATGGATCAGTTGAACTGAGCATTTCGTGTGAGAAGATCGTTCACTGACTGCCTGATTAAAGCCCCGAAGTCAAAATTCCCTAACTTTGGAGATGTACTCTGTATGCGGTAGAACGTTTGAAGCAGAGAGAATGATCATGATGATCTGAGGAAGGCACCACCCACCTATCCTTAATTCAAGGATCACACAATTTGGTGAGAGGGTACGGTACGTTCCGAAGTTCAAGAATGTGTGTGTTATAAGGTATAATAAGTCAGTAAGAATAATAAGTGACGGTGATAATAACAATTTCATTGCGATGACTTATTCACTTCCTGACTCGGAAACTGGCCGAGAAGGGAGTTAAGGAACTCTACGGAAGAGCACTATTCGTGAGACGAGTATATTCAGTGGAATGGTACAGGTCATCTGTTGACCAGCAAAAGAAATGCGACACCATTCGAGTCATCGGAAACACGTCAGTGTTTCCGATGACTCGAATGATGTCGCATTTATTTTGCTCGCCAGTATACCTCGAACTTACTTGTAATGCTCGACGTATGTGACCGCTTGTAACATTTGCAATAAGACTCAGAAGTTTAAAAAAAGATGATTAGATCTCGCTCAGCCACTAAGTGGCTCAGAGACTTTGTGCAACTTATTGACGACAACGTACGTGTGTTTGGAAGACTGAGAATGTACGCCAAATCTCCGTCGAAGGCGGAAGATTCCTGCCAGATAAACAACACTGACTTAAAATGGACAATTTGAATGAGAGCCCGTTTACTCATTTACACTTTTTTTTCTAATCTTAATTTAACAGTATCTTTCTATCGTCGTGAAAGACATTATGGTTAAAAATAATCCTCTCGGAATAATTTCAGTCGACTTGTTCTTTGAGTACATTAATGACACTGCGGCATTTCAAGTGAGCCACAGCATTCTGACGGTAGAGAACTGAATGTCAAGAGTTTTGTTGTTTAGTAATTAGATGAGATGAATGAGGAAGAGGCATAGACTCTAGTGAGTCCATGCAGCCTACGGCTGCATGTGCTCATGAGAGTCTATGCCTCTTGATGCTAGGTGTCGTCCAGATCAACACTCACACAGAGGAAGTGACGTCAGGAGCTGCTCGTGTGCAGAACCAATCATAAATCGGGTCAGTGATCTCGTGAGTGTGTACCCGGATGTGTACATTGCTTTAAAAGAGGTCGTCTGATTATAGTAGCTTTTAGACTCTGATCACTTAGGTGCCAGGGGACTCCAACATGAAATAAGTCTGCCAGTCATGCAATGGTAGTTACTTTTGAAGCTGCGTGATTTTTACAACAATGATGGTAGGGGGCGGGCGTGCGCACTGAGTCAAAAAGTTTACATTCTTTCAATCACATTACATAATCGCAACACAAACATAGATTTATAGTATCGAGAGTGGTTCATAAACTCACTGACACAATCAAACATTATTCCGACACTGTATACGTGACTGATATCCTGAAAGACCGCTATTTTTGTTTAAACCGACACGTTAAATTTATAAATCTTACGTCATATCTTGATCAAAAGTGATACTTGAGGTTTATAATAAGTTTTGATTCCATGTGACAAGTTTGATTGTGTTTAAAATGGACGCGAATTTTTAGATATTTTGGGTGTGCGTGTGAACGATCTTGGGATAAGAAGGAAAAGAGTTACATTTTTATACAGTTATGCTTTATCATGTTGAATAACGAGAACATTGTTGAGATAATGACATATATTATATCGCTGAAATTGTAGTTGTTGCAGTATAATTTATCGAATCATTTACGAATGTACTCCTCAAATAAACCCGCACGGGGAGTGCGCCACAAGTGCACTCCTATTCAAATGAGATGCTACGCATCTCATTTGAATAGGAGTGTACTTGTGGCGTACTCCCCGAATGGGTCTTTCTGGGGAGTACTCACGCAAACTTCACAGGTTGTTTTGAGAAAGGATACGTTGTTTGGTTTGTGATTTTGAACCTCACGGCTCAGCTGTAAGGTGTGAATTAACAGACCAGCACGCAAATATTGAGGTAAGTTATAAATTGTTATTTGAAGCTTTACAATACACGGTGATACGTGCATTTTGGATTAAAGACAATCTATTTAATGATTTACAGGTTTGTTAAGGTCACAACTGGTTAAACTCGACACGGACAAAACTATGATTTCTGCAAATAAGTCTGTTGTTAGTTTATTTTCAAAAATGTAAACGCGTTTGGTTTAGGATTTTTTTTTTTCATCTGTGATAAATTTATATTCTTTTCAACACAGAATATTAGTCTCAATACTTTCACATTAAGAACAATGTCATTTTGTAAAATGAACAACATAAACATAATTTCAGAATTTTATTTACACTTTATGGTTGAAAGTTGACTCTTTCAACTTTTTCTGCTGTTGTAGATTAAGGACCACCCTAGGCTGGGAGATGGACCGAATGTGACAGTCCAAGGGTAGTACCAGATCAGCTTGGCGCCTTTTGAGGCGCCAAGCTGATCTGGCACTACCCATGGATTATCATGGCTAACTCCGAAAGCTGATAATACGCAGCCTTTATAAAGTCTCCTAAAATGTTGAAGGCATCAAGTTATCTGGCAACGCCTTTGAACTGTCATGGTCTGTCCCATTACCCTCTGCAAAAGCACATTCTTTACAAAATTCTCTTAACGTTGCGAAATTCATTATGAGGTGTGAACGCCTTGAAGACCACCCAAGGGATGTCACTTTAATGGCGAGAAAAGAAGGGGTGGTCATCAGGGTATAGCTTTACAGACGCACCGTGGATTAATTCCCCCTGATCGTAAAACTAGCCTATCAGATGTCACCGGACATTGGGTCGGTCAGGCCGCGTGATGAATGGTCTGATCCCATTGGTCCTTGGAAGGGTGCTGTGCTGTGTGTTATACTCTGTAATTGCACTGAAAGAAATTCACCTTCAGCGTTTAAACTTTTAAGTCGTATTTCCTGTTTCGCAACAAAGGAGGTATCTTTGATGGTCATTGTGTAATTTGTAGAGCCTGGCGTCAACGATTTAGCTTTCACGCTTAATGTAATCGAAACGTGCCGCGTATTCAGATTAGGTACGCCTCGATTTGAGTTAAATCATACTTTAGTTATCTCATATCCTGAATAAAAACATTTCATCATCATCATGATGCTTTCTACAAATGTTTGCTACAAAGTGATCAGTATTGAACCTAAACGCAAAATAAAAATAATGAAAAATAATAATAGTAATAATAATAATAATAACAATAATACTAATATAATAATAATAATAATATCTTTATGATCATTATGATGATGATTATGATTTTAATTGTTATAATGACGTAAACTTTTAAAAACAGACCATAGCTTCTGTTAATAGAATTATTGTCATTGTTTTTCGTGACGTCTGCCAGGTCATGAGAAACGTAGGCCTACATCTTCACCCTGTCTGGCAAACAAATAAATCTTACACAAGCCCGTTATTCTACGTTAAAATGAACTGCGACCGCCGATATTATTTGTTTGCTGAATACTATTATATATATATATATATATATATATATATATATATATATATATATATTATATATATATATATATATATATATATATATATATATATATATATATATATATATATATATATATATATATATATATATATATATATATATAATAGTATATATATATATATATATATATATATATATATATATATATATATATAATATATATATATATATATATATATATATATATATATATATATATATTTTTTTTTTTTTTTTTTTTTTTTTTTGGATTAGATGCTTGCAAACCTACAATCATCTTAACAACCGGACAATCCTCAATTTTTAATCCTTCGTGTTTTGACAATCCTATAATTAAATAAATGACAATACAGCAGACCCTCTTTTATTTATTTTTAAAAAAATATTTTTTTGATGGAAAAGTAATCTTTAAAGAGAGGTGCTCTCTTAAAACATTCTACCCAGGACCGAACTCCCCAAATTTTGAAGTTGCACCCTGAAGGACAGTATTACAATTCTAGAAGCAGATCGAGCATGATAGTTCAAGGGTGGTGCCAGAATAGCTTGGCGCCTATGGGCGCCAAGTTATTCTGGCACCACCCTCGGGCTATCATGCTCGATGCACGTTTTGCTGTGGTGTGTCCGGGGCTGAATGAGTTAAAGAGAAATCTTGAAGAGCAAGACGTGTCGCACTCTTCTACCCTCTTCAGTCACTGCGATTGATCACGAATTTCAGGTCTGAAAACACCGCACAAAGACCGACATTCGGGGCGAAAAACAAGACCTGCGCGGAACCAAAAATAGATACAAAAAGCACAGGACTAACAAGAGAAATAAATCCTCATGAGCCCCCGCGACCGCGGGGGCTCATGAGGGTTTATGTCTCGTGCAGTTGGGTAGCGTTCGCCTTGCTTCGGCAGTCGGGGGTTTAACGTCCAACGTGTAGGTGGCTACAGCCAAACAAATGGTGGTCTTTTATTAATGACAGGTGATCTCTTATAAGGAGAGGGCGTTCAAAACAGACTGTGCCCCGTAACACTATACATATCTTACACGCTTTTCCGGCATGTCATATTCTGTTGAACATCAGCGCGTACAATACTACCATACAAATGATACACATTATGCCGGTTTTTTATTTTTTTTTATTTTTTACTCCAGTTCGTCACGGCAGAACGTATACTGACGAGCAAAAGACATGCGACATTCTTGGAAGAATGTCGCATTTCTTTTGCTCGTCAGTATAGTGTTAGAGACCTATTGAAAACTCAAGACCGATAGCGTTGTTACTGTTTTTCACGTACAGCTTTAATACTTACAGCAGTGAGCGTTGAAATGATGTTACTGACAATCATCTGATTTTGCGATTAATTATTTATTGTAAGTCTTAGTGACATAAATTCTTTGAATATTCGACATTACACGATAAAAATGTCCATAAGAATATATCACGATTTGAAATATTTTCACATTTTCTGTCTGTACTGTCGAAAACCGCACTTATGCTCAGGTTTACACTTTAAAAACGAGAATATTTGTCAGCAAGCTCCCTTGAAAAAAAGAGAAAATATCAGAAACACGGAACAATATAAGCGTCACGTTTTCTTATTGCATATCTGCAAATGCTCTCACAAGATGAATACAACTCTAATGAAGACAATGTGTCTTTGATCACACATTAGCATAATGACTGTATGCATATGGAACTAACAACTTCGTCCTGGTCTATGTGTTGTAGGGTAGGACTTCATGAAAGTTTTGCGACTGATGTTAGCTCAGTTGTCTAACGACGAATCGCGTATAATCACGTACATGTTATGAATCACGCAAAAGCGGTCATACCAAGTGCCCGCGAAACTCATCCCAGTGCGCAAGAAGTCCTCGGGCCGACTTCAGTCTTAGTTGACAACACTGTCTTGCGCAGGCCAACCAAGGCTGAAGTCGGCCCAATGACATTTCTCTCAGGACTTTCAGTCCCTCTAACGTGAATGAGGGTGCTTTGTGCGGCGTGAGTGCTCTGCAACAAATCACAGGTTCATAATATACTAGACCAGGTCGAGTATATAGAATGGTAGATCTTTATGCATTAGAACCCAGAAGTCTAGGGGCCGCTTGCATGCACGATCATGGCTGACACTTAAGACGAGAATTATATTGAAACGGGTACTGTCTAAATGTTTTGTGCTTTGGTTACGAGACAGACTTTGTGGAGAATGTGTTTGTTCTTTGTGTCTGTACATACAAAATACATGTATCGTGGTGTACAAACGTTTTGAGAATATCTTTGTCATATTAAGCGTAGTGTACAAACGTTACGAGAAAGGACGTGTCGAGTAAAATGCCGATTAATTGTACGTAGATAATAAGTATTTGTTTTGTGTTTTTTGTGAGCGTGTAAATATAAAATAAGTGTACAAGACATGTGTTGTACAGAGATCATAGGTAAATTTGCGTCATTGGAAGATGTTAAAACATGTGTCCAACAACTGTACCAAGGAGCCTGTGTCTCTACAGACACAGCTTCCGTGGCTGTGCTGTACATACAAATACTTGTCCATTGCACGTGTAGTGTTTCCAGAATACGTGGTATCTTAGCGCGCCTGTAGCCAGTCCTGAAATTGTTGTAGAGTGTACGTTACCAGATGAGTTTTGACGTATGTTACCTGCAAGATATTTTGGGTGTCAGTACGTCATGTATAAAGTATTTTGGGCGTCGGTGTACGTTGCAACAAAGTACGTTTTGATGAGAATGGTTACCTTACAAGAAATGCTTTTACGTCGTTTGGACTCCAAGCAAAATAATTTCATCATCTTGATGTAGGCCGTTTTTTTTATCTTTCTGCAAATTTTCAAACTGGACCGTGCATGCTATCTGTCAAGTCAGAGATTAAATAATAAGGTGAAAGAAAGGGTTGGTGTCCATGTGTGCTTTCTGGCCTGTGACTTTATATCTTAGAGCTTTTAACAGTAAGGTCGAAAATAACCGACCAGGGCTCAGGTGCGTGAGTGAGATTAGTCCTGCGCCAGCCACTAAGCATGGTGCTTCGCGATAGCGGAGCACCTTGCTTAGTGGGTGGCGTAGGACTAAGCTCGCTCATGAAACTGGCACAGAACACGAAGTAATGTACGTTATTCTTAACTAATATGAACAAATTGTCTTGAGACAAAAACGCCTCGCACTGTGTCGTCAGTGGGAATGTTCATATTGTTGTGCGTCAGTACCACCGTCATTAGCCTTGATGTTTCCAGCGTAAATGCCAGTGTGTAAAGGAAATTGTTTATCAGTTGTACATGATACCAGTTTTAATGGTAGAAAGGTAATAGTCATTGGTGAATTGTGTGTGTGTGTGTGTGTGTGTGTGTGTGTGTGTGTGTGTGTGTGTGTGTGTGTGTGTGCTTTCGTGCGTGCGTGCTTGTGTATGTGTGTGTGTGTGCTGTGTGTGTGTTGTGTGTGTGTGAGTGTGCTGTGTTTGTGTGTGTGCGCGTGTGTGTAGGTGCCAAGGGAGGAGAGGGGAGAGATTGAATGATGATTGACTTATTTCTAGGATGAGACAGTAGGCACGCAGCCTTTTACCGCTGCCTTAACTTTAAATATACAGCAGAAAGAACATGACATAAAAATAAAGAGAAGGATGATAATAATATATAGAGAGAGAGAGAGAGAGAGCTTGAGGGCGTGTGTGTGTGTGTGTGTGTGGTGTGTGTGTGTGTGTGTGTGTGTGTAGGTGCGTGCGCGCACATGTGTATGTGTGTTTAGGTGCGTGCGCGCGCGTGTATATATGCATGTGTGTGCGTGTGTGCGTGTGTGCGTGTGTGAACCCTCTGGTTCACACACACACGCACACACATACATAGGCCAGAGAGAGAGAGAGAGCGAGAATCTTCAGTTGTGTTTTAATGAAACCTACCGCAAGAGCAAAATAGCAAACCACACCACCTGTATTGTAATCGTATTTGGAAACAATTGTGATGTTGCTCTGAATAGTCTGTCGTATGTTTCCTGTTGTACACCTGAACACTTCTCGACTAGTTACTGTACTGTATATAAACGTATTTCCGTACTTGCCCGTCATGAAAATTCAAACTCATTTCCAACAAGAGGCATAGATTCTCATGAGCCCCTGCGAATGCAGGGGCTCATGATAATCTATAACCTCTTGCAGGTATCTGGAAAGATATTATTTTCATTGAAACCTTGTTTCTCATAAAATTGGACGCAATATTTTTCATTCTGTACAAAATGTCAGATCGTGCACAAACAACTCTTTTCTTCTTCTTCTTCTTTCTTCTTCTTTTTTTTTTTTTTTTTAATGTGACGTTGACATTTTTCCAACGGTTCAGTTTCTGGAACCTGGCTTCTAATATTATACGCATCCAGGCAATAACGTCACCATGGCAACCCTGAATTTTTGTGACGTTCGCATGCAGAAACTTGATTTGATTGACAGCTGATATGTGAAGCATTTAGTTTAATGGATATACGTCATGCTGATGTTTGTTATTGACACACAAGTGTTTGCTTGTTCTCTCTCTCTCTCTCTCTCTCTCTCTCTCTCTCTCTCTCTCTCTCTCTCTCTCTCTCTCTCTCTCTCTCTCTCTCTCTCTAAAGTTATACTGATAGTTTGATAGTGTCTAACAGTTCGCCGCTGTTGAAAGCCCCGGACTCAGTTGCATGAGCGCTCATTAGTCCTGCGCAAACCACTAAGCAAGGTGTTGCGCGACAGCTCATGCAACTGACCCCTGGTAAGCAAACGGTCGTCGTACCGACGCCAATCTTAGTTAAGCTGAGCTCAACATCAGCCCGCGTACATTTTTCTGCTGTGTGTTCGAAAGGGGTTGGATATCATAGTGGCCAAATGAATTCACAAAGAAGCTCGGTCTGGGTGGTTTCTCACGGCGAAGATGCATGTTATGTGCGCTGGGCTGTGACCACCCAAAACATCTCCAATGGATTCGCAAAACTGGTTTTCAGGCGAAAACGTGAAATCTCACTTCCTCTATCCAGACCAAAAAGGTGACTGCCAAGCGTGAAAATGCAAAGAAGTACCCAACGGAGAACGAATCACGTTTAGAAAAGACAATTACACCACAATTTATTAAAAACAATAACTGAATTGTGTTGTAACTGTCTTTTCTAAGCGTGTTTCTTTCTCCGTTAGGTACTCCGTCTCTTCCTCTGCTTTCTTCTATGACAGGAGTTGTTTTAGAAAGAATGCTGCTTGATATTTCAAATTGACGTCATTCGTATGACGTCACTCGTATGCTGGTGATTGTTAGTGATTTTTGTGTTGGTCGTCACCAATTTGGTGATGACGTCATTGATTGGTGTCGTGCTTCGTGGTATTTTTGCAATGGTGGTGTTTGTTGTTGCTTTATAGATAATGATGTTTGGAGAGAAAACAAAAGCCAAAACTTGTACAAAATTCAGTTCTTGTGAATGTGTCGAGTACGTGTGCTGCCCATTGATTGTGGACATTACAGCCTAGAGCCGTAAGATCCGAAATCACAGAACAGCATCCATACCTTTTGCCTGTTTGTTTCGTCGTCATGTGGCCGATTTTACACCAATAGAAGATTCTGGAAATCAGAAGTCGGTCAAAACTGCATGTGTTTCGACGAAAGAAGTGGATTAAAAGCCCGGACAAACACACGTGTTTGTCCGGGCTTTTAGTCCACTTTTTTTCGGGCGCAAACACGTGCAATTTTGAAATGCTTCTAATTTATATTCAAACACAGCTCATATGTGTCTAGACAAAAAAGATGCAGTCAATCCTGGCAAGGCTAACAGTAACACGTGTCTAAGGTGCCCACGTATTACCAAATTAAACTTACAGTCGTAACTTGAACTTACAATATGCCCTTTTCCCATATGGGCTTTACAAATGTTTTTGCCGGCCTGTGAATTTGATCCTTACGGTTCTGAGGCCGTAAGGTCCGAAATCACAGACCAACATACGTATGCTTTTGGAAAGTTCCAAGACTCAGAGTTACAAATGATTTACACTTTATTTTTAGAATTGTTCCTACTTTGTGCATAAAACTGCTTGAATTTTCTGAATTATGGAGAGGAAAACAATGAACTTTCTAAGCACGTCTTTTTCTGTGGATTTGACCGATTCAGTCCCGACACACCACATCAAGATATGGGTTGACCATGATAGTTCAAGGGTACAGCCAAATCTAGGCGCCACCCTTGAACTATCATGGTCGATCGGTCTCCTGAGTTGCAATGCAGTCTTCAGAGGACAACTCCAGAATGTGGGTATTTCGTACCTGGTACACAATGGGTTAAGTGTTTTTGTGGTACTGCGCGTGTTTTGTTATTGTTGTCACGTTTCCTTATTGTTAATGAGATGCTAATGTAAACAAGGGTAAAACGATTGAATTGTCACATTTTTAAACAAAAGTAATTGTGACTTTTTTTTTCTCGTTTTTTTAGACAGGCGTACATGATTCTTGTGGTTGTACTTATTTTGCTAGAATGGGTGTTGCACTTGCGGTGTTCGATGGAAGAATTTTCAGACTTTTGTGAAAGAATTTGTTTCCATTCATTCCCAATTTTCTGTTAAAGCGTCTTCATTTAAATAGTACGTCTAAACTGTTACGTTAAACTGGCCACATAATGAGGCACCTTCTTTTACCCGTCGAACCCAGATAGTTACCCTGTGTATTTCCTGTCTGACGCGTGTTCTTCCACACGGTGTGGTTATAGAAAATGTGTAACAGGATAGAAAACAAGCGTAACAGGATAGACACTTTTAAAAAGTTGAACCAACCCTTGTCATTGATATGAAAGCAGCATGATTATGTTTTCAGTGTTTACCACATAGTCCTTTTTTCTTTTTTCTTTTTTTTTTTTATTTTCTAAGTTGGAGACCTCCAAACGAGAATGATGATCTTTTTATGACTTGTGCATTGTTTGATGTTTTGATTTACATGTGTGCTGTTCTGTGATTTTGGACCTTACGGCGACAGCCGTAAGGCCCAAAATCGCAGAACAGAACACACATAGTGACTTGACAGCGTTCAGTGACTGGCAAGGATGACTGCTGTGACTAAACGCATTATGTTACCCAGTGCCGGGACAATATGACAATTTGTATTCGCAAATCTAGTTGTGTGTTTTTCTGTGGTTTTTCTTCTGGTCTTAGGGTCGAGATGTTCAAACTCGCTGACCAGCACTGCAAAAGACAGGAGGGCCATTTTGGTGAAAAGCGAGATTGTCAACGTAATACAATGAAAAATTCGCTTTTCCACAAAATAGAATTACTTGTTTTGTCATGTGTAAGTCCATTTTGCAAGACGAGATCTATAATGACGAGCAAAAGAAATGCAACTTTTTGGAATCATCGGAAACACTAAAGTGTTTCCGATGATTCCAAAATTGTTGCATTTCTTTGGCTGGTCATTATTAAAAGGCGTAATGCCACGTATCCAGATGCCACTCGCCACGAATGAGTAAAAGCTGTCATACTGTCCCTGCCTTTAACCTGTAAAACGTCGTCGGAATCGCGTGTTATAAGTGTTTCAGTATTGTTTTCATTTGCAATAAACATCAGGTTACCTTGAAGTACGCAGTGGTTTGTCCGATGTGTGTATATAAATATGGTAGAATGGATGGATGGATGGATGGATGGATGGATGGATGGATGGATGGATGGATGGATGGATGGATGGATGGATGGATGGGATGATGCATGGATGGATGGATGGATGATGGACGGGTGGATGGATGGATGGAAGCACTAAATGAAACAACGACTGAAGCAATGAGTGAATTCAATAAAATGACTTGATTTCATCAAAACTGTACCAGAGAGCAGTTTGTTGTGTTCGTTACAATTTTGCCCAGGCCAAACACTTAAAATCCACAACAGTTACACAGAAAATAACCCGATCTAGGACACCCCCCCACCCCCAAAAAAAATAAATAAAAAAAAAAAAAAAAAAAAATAAAAATATAAAAATATATATATATTATATATATATATATATATATATATATATATATATATATATATATATATATATATATATATATATATATATATATATATATCAGAAATTTCTTTACACACAAATACTAATACTCTATGTGCATGCAGCCACTAGGTACTATTTACAGTGTGTAACATGTGCATTCACAATAGCTTAACCCCTTGACTGCTACTGACGACACCGCTCTGGGGAAAAGACGCGTTTACGCGTCTTTTCCGCAGAGCGGTGTCGTCAGTAGCAGTCAAGGGATGAATCATCGTTCTTATCATCATCGTCGTTATCTGCTGGCAGGGAGAGGTTACTCATCATCTGTGCTCCTTGCGGACGAGAGAGAGAGGGATTGGCCCACAAACTGTTTCGTCCATTACTGGCGGAAGGCGAGTTCTTTTAATCTGTGTCCTCCCAGACGATAGGTTTCACTGATCGGGTCTTTGTCCCGTCCGTCCTCACATCCCTACGTGATTAGCGCTCTAATGGAAACGGTACTGAACGGAGGTCTAGCACGAACATACACGGGGCAAAGCGAGACGGAACGGGGTGGAGGAGGGGGGAGTGTGGAAGGGGAAGTGGATAGTAGGGAGAGAGAGAGAGAGAGAGAGAGAGAGAGAGAGAGAGAGAGAGAGAGAGAGAGAGAGAGAGAGAGAGAGAGAGAGAGAGAGAGAGAGAGAGAGAGACTGTTTACCTCATTCAGTCCGACGGCCGTATTTGCCAAACCTGTTGCATTAGATGGCTCGATCATGATAATTCAAGGATAGTGCCAGATTAGCTTGGCGGTGACAGGCGCCAAGCTAATCTGGCACTACCCATGAATTATCGTGGTCGACCCATCTCCTGCTGTAGGGCGTCGGGGCTAAATGAGTTAAAAAGGCTAGTTCAAGCCACGACTGCATTACAAACGTAATTGTCCCTGTCACCCGGACTACCTAGGTTTCTTTTAGTTGCAGGAAAGCCAGTGAAAAACCTTCATCATTCAGAGTATTTTTAGTTCTGTTTTGTGCCGATGGCAAACGGCCAGCCACTATAACCACCACCAACAGCTCAACCCCAACGAAGCTGCCAGAAGCAAATCTCGTTCGTTGTTGGGAGTCGTTCGGCGCAAACGTAACATCACTATTAATAGATAAACTCGACGCTACGCCCCTCTTTATATTCAGGCCACAGTCTGGATGGAACCATGGGCAAAGTTTTGGCGCAGGTCTAAGCAGTTAAGGATAAACTGACCAGGACTGGAAAGACAAGACATGGTTCCCAAGCAAAACGACTCCTAGGCTTGCTCTACAAAATGTCCGTTGAAAGGACCTAGTAATCAAAGTGGCACTGCTGTATGCGCCTGAACTGATCAATGTTCAGACCGCAGGACTCTATAGGCAATAGATGTCCGTGTCCCCCATAACCCGTCCGTTAGGACCCGGTTGTCCATTATCAATCCGGTGCCGTTGACGTTAACCCAGAACCAACCAGCCAATTCTCTCCCCTGATAGTGCTTTTTCCTACTTACTTAGTAGTTTCTTCTAAATTACAAGCATGGCAGTGAAGCCAATTGGTCTCGTGTATTACAACCAACCAACAATTGGTGACAAAGCTTTCTAGATTTTGCTATGTGTGTATATATATTCGTACATAAATACCTAAGTACACATGCAATGAGATAGCCGTAATTGCGTACTCGGGCGTTAACCCCTTCGCTGCCAGGAGAAAAACTATACACAATGCTGAGATCAATGTGTATCCATATTGTTTAGACGGGTGGGCTTTTGGTCGTTAAATGAACAAAGATTTCAGAAGCAGCAACAAAAAAATATACGTACAGTGCAAGGAAGGGATAAACCCAAATACACTTATCTTATTCTACCCCATCACCGAAATCTCCAAATTTTGCCCCTGTCCTCTGAAGACGGCATTGCAGTGTAGGACACAGATCGACCATGATAGTTCAAGGGTGATGCCAGGATAGCTTGGCGCCCATAGGCGCCAAGCTATTCTGGCGTCACCCTTGAACTATCATGGTCGATCCATATCTTGCTGTGGTGTGTCTGGGGTAGAATGAGTTATAGTACGTAAGTCAAAAGATGAAAATAGAAACAATTTCCACAAGTAAAACACAGATTTTTATCAGTGTGCCTACCCCCCCCCCCCCCTCACCCCCCCCCCCCTTACAGCCAACAGGGGGCACGTGAGGACCAATGCCGTTGTATGGCATGGCCTGCGGTTGAGACACTAGACAGCTGATGCATCTGAACTGGGTGCGAGGAAGGGGAAATTGCAAACCCATAAACCTTGTCTTCTTTTAGAGTCAAACGTCTTCATAAAACTCTTCTGACTTTTCCAGTTTGCGGGACATGGGTGTGAGCAAACGGGCCTCAAGAGGTATAGATTCTCTTGAGTCCCTGCATGCTGCAATGGCTCATGAGACTCTGTGCCTCTTGCAAACAACAGAAAGTGAAGTCGTGTGGCCATTTCCTCTGATTCTCTCCCTTTTGGCCACCCACCTCTTACCTCCGCTTGGACAGGACAAGTGCCAGTTTCCGGTTACCTCCTCCTGTCGTACTCTGGGATCAAGTAGAGGGCGCCCCAGAGGAAAACAGGAAAACCACAGGCAATTGATGGTAAAAGATGGTGGGTGTGCCACAGAAATCACATTTCAAAACCTTTCTTAACTCATTCAGTCCTGACGCACTACAGCAGGAGATGTGTCGACCGTGATAATTTAAGGGCAGTGCCAGATTAGCTTGGCGCCGACACAGGAGATGGGTCGACCATGATAATTCAAGGGCAATGCCAGATTAGCTTGGCGCCTGTCGGCGCCAAGCTAATCTGGCACTGCCCTTGAATTATCACGGTCGACCCATCTCCTGCCACAGGTGCATTGTCATTAGATGACGCCTCCAAAATTTGGAAAATACGTGCGTCGGGCTCAATGAGTTAAGCCCCTCACTGCTAGTGAACGCAACTTTCTGTTTCTGCAGTCTACTAGTTAACCCCTTCTATTCTGATACCTTATTGTTTGAAATAAAATTGACTATGAAAGTTCAAGGGAGGTACCATAATAGCTTGAGCTAAAATGGTTGATCTATCTCCTAATCTGTCATGCAGCCTTCATAGGACAATAAGCACATTTTCAACAATTCAGCCTCAGGACGTAAAGGGTTAAATTAAAGACCAAAGAGCCACAGCCGTCCCAGAAACAAGAATTCAAAGTGGTGTCAGCAAGAGGCATAGACCATCAATAAAAAGAAACTCGCAAATGAGGAGCGGGGGGAGGGGGGCGGGGGAGGGGGGGGGGGGAATCTATACCTCTTGCAGTTGGTTGTTGTTCAGTTCTGCCTGACGGTACTCAGAACTCAAAACACTTTATTCGGTAGGTCAACGACCCATTCGAACGGATCCTTTAAGCAGTGAAGGTGTCAATGAACCAGAAATTCAGCACTTCAAAAGCACTTGTTGCTGTTGGTCACAATAATTCTTCATTAATCCCTTCTGTGTAAACTGTCAGAAATGATCATCTGTTGATTTAGGCAATGGGCATGTCTTCTCTTCTAATCTTATTGCGTAAACTGACGGTCTCAAATGAGACCTTTCGAACTGATGTTGTGATCTTGCCTTAGATCCCCAGATCCCTTTTCCAGAACTGTACGTGTGACATGAGATCGATCTCCGCGTGCGCTAACCTGAAATAAGTGACACCGTGGCATAATTCCAGGCATTAGAGCGTCACACATAAATGAACTGGTCAGTTATTATTATTTTTATCATTGTTATTTTTATTATTATTGATTATTATTATATTATTATTATTATTATTATTAGTATGTTGATGTTGTTATTGTTGTCGTTATTATTATTATGTTGATGTTGTCGTCGTCGTTATTATTATTATTACTATTATTATTATTATTATTATTATTGTTATTATTATTATGCTGATGTTGTTGTCGTTATTATTATTATTATATTATTATCACTATTTTTTATGATTTAACCCGTTCAGTGCCAGCTGATGCAGACTGTGTTTCCACAATCTTCGTTAATTCAACACCAACAAATCCAAGGTTTCCCGGGAACATGTATTTACATGTCAGCAAGAGGCATTGGTCCTCATGAGCCCCCGCAATTGGGTTACGCTGAACGGGTAAACTAGTTGGATCGAGTGGTGCTGTCCTGTCGGGCCGCGTCTCTCGCGGGACATTTTCTTCTCCTGCGGCAATAAAGTTGGTAAAAAAAAAAAAAAAAAAAAAGAATTAGCTGACGCTGCACTGTGGAGGTTAAAAAAAATTACCCTAGGGAGAGAATAAGGTTGGGATATGTTTTTTTTTTTTTTTAAAGTAGTCTCTCCCGAGATATGTTACTCACCGGCCGGGTTGTCTGAAGGAAAAAAAAAATCTTTCAAAATAAGAGGCACGTCACAATACACCCGCACACAAGGGGTTAAACCCTGAGACTGATGACACAAGAACAAAGTAGGGTTGTCCCAGGTGGGAACACAATGTACCCGTAATGTTTCTACCTCCAAGGTTATAGTTTTAACCTGCTGAGTGTCAGCTGACGCAGTCCGTGTTTCTGCAATCTTCGTCAATGCAACACCTAGCTGTCCCAGGAACGTGGATTCAACGTCTTGTCAGCAAGAGGCATTGATCCTGTTGAGCCCCCGCAGTTGCGGGGGCTCATCAGGATCAATGCCTCTAGCAGTTGGGTGGGTGTTCCAATCGTCTCGGCACGGAATGGTTTTAATGGCTTTAAATGGTGGTGTCACCTTACCGCATGACCCTCCCAAATCTCACAACGCCTCGAGAGCAACGTGGCACTTTGATGGCCATCCTTCGATTCCCGGTGAGCGAAACTTCTTCGGGCTGACGTAAAGCAACAGTTTGCCCGCGCTTAGCAAAAGACACTCGGGTCGACGTCAGTTTTAGTTGGACCGATGACTGGAAAACCGATTTCGTTGTTGCGTCAAAGCCTGTTTTCAGACAGGCACACAGGCCCGAGTAAAGCGCACAGCCGACGTCGGTCCAATAAGCTTTTGCTTACTGGAGCCACGCGTTATCTCTTTGCGCCCAGCGTCAACTGGGAAACATTAATGTTAGTGATGACTTAAGGGCTGTATAATCTTCTTCTTCTCTGCCTCGCATATTTTGTGATGATTACTGAAAACTGAGCTTTTTAATATTCATAAAAGATCACTTGGAGAAAACATTCTGCAAGACCGGTAACTTCTCGTGTTTAAGCCAAGGCCTGTGACTCGCTCCGACTCGAACGTAAAGGTAGACAACTTCTCGAGTTGCGACATTTAGTGTTTTTATGGGGTGATTAGCGATTGAGTCTTTTTGTGGAAGGTTGTTGTGTGAGGAGCAGCGTCACTGTGTAAAACTGTTACCCTGTGCGCCACCGCTTCTGGCGTGTGTCGTCTGGTATTTTTGTGAACAGTCAAACGTCTATTCGATGTAATGTCCCAATAAATAATAGAAGCCTCAATGCCGTTTTGTATTTGAGATTTAAAAAATTATATATATACATGTAAATGAGACTGACGCTTAATCAACAGGTGGCATACATTCCCATGAGTCCCTGCGGATGCAGGAACTCATGAGAATATATGCCTCCTGCAGATACTAGGAGTTGATGGAGGCAATTGGATAATAATATTTATATAGCGCTTATTCCAATTGGCTCTAAGCGCTTTACAATTTCAACATATACAGTAAACATATATAAAATCAAACAAAGTTTACAACTAAATACATTGGGCGGTACAAACTGATAGTGGGTCCTTGAAAGACAAGAGAATTTTTCTACTTTGAGACATAGAACTGCAACACGTGAAAATAACGCCGAAACAGGGAAGAGGCATGAAGCTTATGAGAATCTATGCCTCCCACAGATTGCTGAAGGACTATTACACTCTTTGACAAAACGCTCTGCCCTCGGCCATCGCCCTAAGGTTACATATAAAAAGTGTCTCGGTTTTATTGCGAAATAAAACGATCGTAAACTGAACAACAGCAACACCCCGTCCTCCTGAAGAGGGCATCTATAAATCTGAACTAGCAAGGAATACAAGTCATCTATGTCCCCACAACCCTCAGAGGACTCAAGAGGATCTATGGATGTTGCAGATCAGCTGGGTTCACCGTAGGATCTGCGTCTCAGTGGCTGTTGCCACTGACAATAGTATAGACAGGCCGGTGTGAAAAGTTCCCGAAGATGAAATTCCTTACGGAATCAGGTGAATGTATACCTCGTATATGTTTGGAGGATTACCTCATGCGCAAATGATCTTTGGGCAGAAGTCGGCCACAGTGGGCCTGCGAACAGTCTTGAGCGGGCCAGCTGCGGCCGCCTTCGGCCCAATAATTTTTTGCTCACTGGAACACGTCCGCTTTTTTATTGTTTAACTCTTTCGCCGCCAAATTTATATATAAAAACTGCTGTTCCAAGCGCCAATTTTATTTCAACCGTGTGAAGTGCTGGACAGTGGGTCTCTTTAACTGCCTGCATCTGAGAAACTATTCCAGATACGTAATTCAAATTTGGGGTCAGATGTCAATTTTATGACACAGTTCATATTCATGATTGTAACTTTGACTGATTTATCACACAAACAACTTTACAGTGTTTACAATACACGCGGAGCGCGCGTGACGCGAACATGCTCAGTCAAAAAGCAAAACAAGCTTCCCCAAATCGGTTTCAGGACTTTTGTTAGAATGTTCTGGTTTTGGCGATAAGCGTGTTCAAAGTATCTATAAACGGTTACATGGGCATCTTCTGGACGAACAAAGACCAACGTCTACACGAAGACCTTGTGTCTACAGGGAAGCTATAAATGGCATATTAGCTGCATTGATCGACACCTAAAACCGTGATAATCTGTACACAAAATACGGGTAGCTTACTATCAGTCTGTGCTAAGGCCAGACAACAACCACAATAACCCCCGAAAACTTTTCGCCTAACAGACAGCTATATATAAGTGAAGACCAGACTATTAGCTGGGATCGAAACCTTAAACCATGTTCCGTGCACACAATACGGGTAGTCGGATGTACGGTACGATAGCGGAGCATTCCGGGTTAACCTCGTCACCGCCGAAAAACGTCCACAAGATTCATCTGCAAGAGGCATAGATCCTCATGAACCCCCGCATTCGCGGGGGCTCATGAGGATCTATGCATCTTGCTGGAATCTGACTCATCGATGTTTTTCAGGTAAGTGAGTCAATGTGGTGTGGGTTTTGTGATAGCTTCAGGCAAATAATTTTCAGACGTCAGCGGAACATTCCGTTGTTAATTGTACCTGTTTAGGGCGGCAGATTAATGAGTGTCAAGGAAAAGCTGCTTCAGTTCCACCGACAGGTGTGGAAGATATGGTTCGAGACCTTGGTTGGTGGCTCAAGCGTGGTGACAGTTTGTTTATGTGATAGTTCAGTAGTGCGGTGAGCGCAATAAGTAGTGTGTGTGTGTGTGTGTGGTGTGCGCGCGCGCGGGCACTCGCGCGCGTGTGAGTGCGTGCGAGTGTGTGTGTGTGCGCGTGCGTGCGAGTGTGTGCGTGCGCGTGTGTATGTGTGTGTGTGTAGGTGTGTGTGTGTGTGTGTGTGTGTGTGTGTGTGTGTGTGTGCCTGAGTGCGTGCTGCGTGCTTGCGTGCGTGTGCATGTGTGCGTGTGCATGTGTGTGTGTGTGTGTGTGTGTGTGTTTATGCGTGCATGTTTGCGTGCGTGTCTGTATGCGCGCTTGTGTGTGTGTGTGTTTGTTTGCGTGCGGGGGTACGTGCGTGCGTGCGTGTGTGTATGTGTGTGTGTGCGTGGCTTACGTGCATGTGTGCGTTTTCGTGCGCGTGCGGCTGTGTTTCTGTTTGTGCGAGCGTACTTGCGTGTGTGTGTGTGTGGGGGGGGGGGGGTGTACACTATGTCAACATTAGGCTCTGTGTGTCTACAATTTCACGGCAGATCCAGTGTCCGCTTGCACATTTTTTTCTCTCCTGCCACCCTTTGTTAGGGTAATTGTGAGTATTTAACGGAACAATCTTACTTGCCAGTGACAGATTCGATTACGCGAGAAATGTATCTGAGAATGCAATGGACCTGACAAGAGTCAATAAATAAATTGTAAGTCAGTAGCGTCATACAATACACTACAGTTCAATTCAGTTTAATTCAGTTCAATTCAGTTCAATTCAGTTCAGTTCAGTTCAATTCAATTCAATACAATACAATACAATACAATACAATACAATACAATACAATACAATACAATACAATGCAATACAATTGTAACGTACGCAGACTTGCCCACAGCCGTACGCACAGACTCTCGCACAACAGACGCATACACCGCCACTGACTCAGACGGGCGCATTCATGCGGTAAAACTCAACACACGGGTTCCCTTTCTAAAGTAACTTTTATACACTAAAAGGTTCAAAAAGATTATCAAACTATATACACTTCTCTACTAACATCCGAACATCACACACACACAATTCACAATATCTCGCCAGGCTAGGTGTTAGTTCTCAGTCTCCAACCTGTTTGATGTTATCGCCTGGTTACGTTGGTCCTTCTCACGTCTAGGCGTGCAAGTCCGTTGTATGCTCTTTCCTGTCGTCCTGTCTGTAACACGGACGTCCTTGTACTCGCACCGTAGCGCAGTTCTCGCTGTGATCCGGGCATCTTGGTCCCGATCAGACTCACTCTGAGTGAAGAGCTGGAGGGATGACCTCACGTTAGGTCCCACCTGTGACTGACGTCTCGGCGTCCGTCGTTCCACTCTTTACAAGTACTCTAAACACAACAACAAGGATCCAAACGTAACGCTTGCTAGACCGAGAAACTCCTGGCGTCGAGACCTCCAAGCAGACATCAAGAGACTGGGAACCACCTGGAGTAGAATCGAAGGAGAAGCACAGGACAGGAGTTGCTGGAGGTCTCTCGTCGACGGCCTATACCCGGGTAGGGGTGACAGGCGTAAGTAAGTAAGTATGCTTTAAGAAGTTATAAAAGATTTTTAAAAAAATCAGTCAATGTAGGTAATGTATAAAACACCCCAGATAGTCCCACTCGGGGAGTAAAACGCAAATACACTTTTATTGAAATGAGATGCAAACAAACATCTCATTTGACTAGAAGTATACTTGTGGAGCTCTCTAACCGCAGCAACATCGGGGCCTAGCCTAGAGTGTAGAGAGCTGCAGTAGTAATATACGTTATTGAATCATTAACCACTTGACTGTCAGTGGACGCAGATTATATGTTTGAAGTCACTGTGAATTGAACGTGAAACATCTCCAGCCGTCAAACAGACATGGATACAAAGTGGTCTCAGCAAGAGGCATAGATCCACAAGAGCCCCCGCAATTGCGGGGGCTCGCGTGGATCTATGCCTCTTGCAGGTCGTGTTCAGTTTTTCTCATCATTTAAGGGGTTAATATATTATTAACTTGCATATAGCTCGAAGAAAGCCACATAGCAGCGTCAAGTGGAGCTCCCCCCCCCCCCCTTTCGCCTTCCTCTCCTCTCAACTCTCAAAAAACAAACAAATGAAAATAAAATATTCCACTATACATTTTTCTTGAACTTCAAACATAACTAAATGTCGGAGAACCAAACTGCTTTGTTATAATATCCACAGTTTCTTTTAGGCGAAGCAATGTACAATTTGCGAACATCCCTAAATACCCGACTTAGTATAATCAATGTCCGGCCTTGTTTGAAGAGCGAAGTCGACTGATGAATACGGAAATACGCGAAAAGGAGGACAAATATACTGACGAGCCAAAAAAAAAGAAAAGAAATGCGACATTTTTGGAATCACCGGAAACACTTTAGTGCGTCCGTTGAATCTAGAAATGTCGCATTTCATTTTCTAGTCAGTATATGACAATGAATATCTCTTCTGATCATCCCAAACAAAATAATGAAGACAAATCCATCCGCAAACAACCAGCGGTTATCTCTTTCTACCACGCTGAATCCCATCGTCCTCACCAAACGTGTGCCTATCGGATCAGTGCCACCGTGGGATAACGAGAAATGTCTTCCTGCTTGACTCCCTTCTCATCCAATCACAGCCCGGCTTGCAAAAACAAAAGGCGATTACAACCATTGGTGATGCAGCACGCGTCTCTCTTGTCAGTCGTTATGTTCTGCGGCTGTCCTGTCTAACGAACATTTCTTGGCTTCTGCAAGAAGTACAGATTCCCATGAGCCCTGGAACCGATTTAGGGTAACTTTAGAACACCTCTTTCTACATCTGCAATAGGCATAGATTCGCATGAGCCGCTGCATCCGCAGGGGCTCATGAGAATCTATACCTACTCCTGGTACTTGTTTGGACTTATGGACTTACTACTGGTAGAGATGAGGTCTAACTAATAAACATGTCTTGGTGTTTTGGCTATACTGAGGCGGGTAGTATCTTTTTTGCTTTTCTCATGAACACTCATGACTGACATCTTTTATTCTCACACGGAGGAAGTCAGAGGGGCTTGAAAGACAGTCTGTGATTGGTTGGTTACGCCAGACTGGGTCGGTCCTTAAATCAGCGCGCACGACGGGACGAAACGAGTTAGCAACTACATGATTCGCGGCCAAGGGGTGATGGGGAGATTTTGTAATTTTTCTTGGTCAGAATCAGAGAAAGACACTCCAGATGCCGTCGTAAAGCAAACTCCCAATAGCCCCCGCCTTCGGAGGAGCACGTCTGAATTTTTATCGACTGAAGGCACAGATCCTAAAATGATGAAATTAAGAATTGCAAAATAATAATTTAAAAATGTCCTATCCATTTTGTATCGGTCACACTTACACTGCCGCGGCTGTGCAGATCTTGTGCAGTGAATGTTTACTTATGTTATGGAGGTTTCTCTTCTTGTATTATCTAGCAAGTCAATGCTTTCTGTTATCCGAATTTGACCTTTAGGCAGCGTCTTACGACAGCAGTCAAAAACGTTTGTTTGTTTGTTTGTTTGGTTGTTTGGTTGGTTGGTTGGTTGGTTGGTTGGTTGGTTGGTTGGTTGGTTGGTTGGTTGGTTGGTTGGTTGGTTGGTTGGTTGGTTGGTTGGTCGGTTAGTTGGTTGGCTGGTTGGTACGTTTGTTGGTTTGTTTCTTGGTTCATTTGTTCGTTCGTTCGTTCGTTGGTTCAGAGTCGTTGGTTGGTTTGTGGGCTAGTTCGTTTCTTCGTTCTTTTGTTCCTTCGTTGGTTGCTTTGTTGCCAATGTTTTGTTTTGTTTGTTTGTTTTTTTGGGGTTTTTTTGGGTTTTTTTTTTTTTTTTTTTTTTTTTTTTTTTTTTTTTTTTTTGGGGGGGGGGGGTGTGGTTCGTTTGTTGGTTGTTTGGTTGGTTGTCTGCTTTGTGGTTGGTTGGTTGGTTGGTTGGTTGATTAGTTTTGTGGTTGGTTTTGTGGTTGGTTAGTTGGTTGGTTGGTTGGTTGGTTGGTTGGTTGGTTGGTTGGTTGGTTGGTTGGTTGGTTGGTTGGTGGGTGGGTGGGTGGCCGGCCGGCCGGCCGGCAGGCAGGCAGGCTGGCTGGTTGGTTGGTTGGTTGGTTGGTTGGTTGGTTGGTTGGTTGGTTGGTTGGTTGGTTGGTTGGTTGGTTGGTTGGTTGGTTGGTTGGTTGGTTGGTTGGTTGGTTGGTTGTTTGGTTCGTTGGTTCTGTGGTTGTTTTTTTTGGGTTGGTTGGTTGGTTGGTTGCTTGCTTGCTTGCTTGCTTGCTTGCTTGGTGGGTGGATGGGTGGGTGGTTGGTTGGTTGGTTGGTTGGCTGGCTGGCTGGCTGGTTGGATGGTTGGTTGGTTGGTTGGTTGGTTGGTTGGTTGGTTGGCGATTTTTTTTTTTCAAAACTGACTTAAAGATTACGAGACTTTTCTAAAGGTCTAATCTATTGCTTCTCTGAGCTGAGAGGTTGATCCTATTGCTACCTGTATAACGCTGACGGAATTTGATCTGTCTTTCCATTACTTGCACAACAGATCCGTCTTGAATTCAGACCCTACCAACAACCGACAAAGAGACCTCGTCTCCCTTTCGTTACATTAGTCACGAATTTAGTGCCTTGCAATGAAAATCAACGGGTTTTGCAAAGCAAAACCCGTTGACGTTCATTGCAAGGCACTGAATTCAGAACGGGTCAGTGTAACCGACGGAAGACAAAACAACTGAGGGCTTCAATACTTTATTACGCAAAAATTCCTCAGGCCTAGTTCAAAGCTGCGCTGTGAATGGGCATACTACCCAGTACGCGAAGTCTTTCGGGCCGAAGTCTGCCGCAGAGGGCCAGCGCACGACTGTGTAAGGACGACGTCGTCCCAATCACCTTTAGCTCGATGTAACTCTTTCACGTTTATTAATAATGCTGTTGAAGATGAATGGACAAAATTGTGTTTTTGCCGGTAGTACCTGGGCAGTTGAACACGTCGAAATGCGTCAAGAAAACCAAAGCACTGTTTTTTTTAATAATGTTATGGCCTGTCCATTTTGTTTTAGCGACTTCATTTGTTTTCGTTAAAGATGAGTTTTCATAGAGGTCAGTTGACTCAAGAAGTGAAAGGATTAATTAAAAATTGCGCCCTCAAAGACGCTCATTCCTTGTAGAAATCGTTAATTATTCTCTCTCTCTCTCTCTCTCTCTCTCTCTCTCTCTCTCTCTCTCTCTCTCTCTCTCTCTCTCTCTCTCTCTCTCTCTCTCTCTCTCTCTCTCTCCCTCCCTCCCTCCTCCCTCTCTCTCTCTCTCTCTCTCTCTCTCTCTCTCTCTCTCTCTCTCTCTCTCTCTCTCTCTCTCTCTCTGTATCTCTCCCCCATTAGCACAACGTCTTTGGGCCCGCGACGGCCGCATTGGGCTCGCGCACAGTTGTGCGCGGCGGGCCCACTGCGGTCGTCGTGGGTCCGAGGACGTTTGCTTTATGGCGTTCGTCCTCCCCACCCACCCACCCCTGAAAAGTGTCGTGTGGTTGTTTATGTGGCCAGGGAAGATTTATCGTCTCTCTCACTTCATTTCGCGCCGCGTCCCGCTGTTTTAAAACGTGGCTAACAAGGACACCGTGACCGGCAAGACAGAGCTGGCTCTCTCTGATTAAAGACGCGATTGTCACTGTCGATACCGTTCAGCGTAAAAGACGCGTAGTTACGTAGTTAGCTAGTGACGTAGTCACGCGTCTTTCCCGCTGAGCGGTATCGTCAGCAGCAGTCAGTAGATTAACGCTTGCATTGTCACTGGAGACCATCAAGGATTCATTGTCATCTTTTCTTGCAGATGGTTCTTGAAATTCGTATTTCATTGAGTGAGTGAGTGAGTGAGTGAGTGAGTGAGTGAGTGAGTGAGTGAGTGAGTGAGTGAGTGAGTGAGTGAGTGAGTGAGTGAGTGAGTGAGTGAGTTAGTGATTGAGTGAGTGAGTGAGTGAGTGAGTGAGTGAGTGAGTGAGTGAGTGAGCTCACTTAGTACTGACTGATTGGTTGTCTCTCTGACTGACTGACTGACTGACTGACTGACTGACTAAGAGAATGGCTGACTGACTGCCTGACTGACTAATATAAGGGCTAACTGAATGAATGAAGGATCGGGTGGGCTTGGTTTAGATTGAATGACCGCAGGCTTTTGCTCTACTTTGTATGTGAAATGTGAGTCTCAGCGGCATGATCAGACACTATTTCTGAGAATTCATTGAACAGTTGTGTGTCGACGTAAAGCAATGATGAAAATCCAAACCAAGCTACAACAGCCACTGCACTGTTCGGTGCAGTTCTGAAACGCGAAAGTAAGTATATTTTTGTGTACGGGGAGATTTTCATTGTAATACAATGAACACATTGCTTTTCGAAAAAAAAAAGAAAATTTACTGTCCGGATTTTTCCGGTGGAGGGCAGATTTGTTTTCCTATGTGGAGAATCCATATTTCAGTTTCAATTTTATTTAACAACTAAGCTGCCAGTGATCACGAATTTCGTGTCTCAAAACCAATGCACACCGATAGAACATTCACGTAAAAAAACGCACATTAAATGTGACCAAAAATAGGCACAAAGAGCAAATAATAATAATAAAGGTAATTTGTATAGCGCCTAATCACAAAGGTGCTATAGGCGCTTTACAATCACAGCAATGAAACACAAAACAAAATACAAAAACAAACATACAACAACAACAAAACAACAAATGTACATTGATTTACACGGAGCAGAAAACACACACACACACACACACACACACACACACACACACACACACACACACACACACACACACACACACACACATGATGAGCCGGCAGACAAAATGGTCTCTAAGTATATGCAACAGAAAAACAGCATATGATTAACAAGAAACAGAAACCCTCATGAGCCCCCGATACTGCGGGGGCTCATGAGGGTTTATGTCTCATGCAGCTGGGTAGCATTCACCTTGGCCAAGGAGTTACGAGGTTGATGTCGAACACACAGTAGGTATGAGAGAAATGACAAAATGACATACATGAATGCGTTCACTAACTATTATTGCAGATCATAAGACGTGAAAACAACGCCTGCCAAAAACAACAATTAAAATAAAATAAATAAAACCAACTAAAGGCGAGAAATTTTTGAACACCCTCCGCCCACAAAAAAAGAAAACAAATAAATAAATAAATAAGCAAAAATATATATATTTTTTTTTAATCCGCCCAGAAACCAGATATAAAAGGAAAGACTAAATCAGTAGTACAGAAGAAGAAAACAAGTTTTCCTCCTACTATATTTGTCCGGTATCATCTACACTATACTCAGATTGCCCTGTTTTGCGGAACATTTCAATTTAACACCGATGTTGTCATGACAACCACCGTAAGTGCAGGGCGGGCGTGGGTTGGCGGGGGAGATAATCATAAGGCAACGAAGAGGCGTTCTCTCCCTTTTCGTGGCGGACACGCCAAAAGGTTTCATGAAACCTGAAACTAAAATGAGGCGAGTGATGGACTAGTTTGCTAAGACGAGGTCTTAATTTTGTCATGCACGCAGGGGAGAGGAAAAAAAAGAAAAGAAAGACAACTCCTCTTACCTGTCTTATAGATGAGCCCCCGGACAACCTCCTCAAGGTATTAACCCTTCCACTGCTAGTGAACGTAGGGGGTGTAGGGGGCTCTGGATAGAGGTAGTACCTTTGCTGTTCGGCAGCTGCGTCCTACATAGGACGGACGGGCATCACTGGTCCTCATCCATCTCCTTAATCTCTCACGTGCTGGCTCCAAGCGCCACACCCTGGCAAACCACCTCAGCTGGTGGGCTAAACCACGTGAGGGGGTGGTGTTCACATTGCACCACTAGGCGGATGAGCTGTTTCTGACAGCCAACGGCTAGAGGACGGAGGAGATCAGGTTGGATCCAACGGCCAAATGTGGGGCAGTAAACCCTTCAAATCAGGAGTGGAGCCCCGAAGGCAGACAGCTGCCTGTATTCACGCACTGTTCTGGCAGCTCCTGCAGCCAAACTGGTGCCAAACGTACTGCTTTGCATTCCTTTGGATACATCAGCGAGGCCGAGAGGGGGATCTTGACGACTGGGCATCCCAGGATCTCCATACACTTCGCCCAGGCTTGCGCACTGGAGAGGTCACTCCAGTGACTGACCCAGCAAGCGCATACTCCATTGTCTTTCGAGACAGGATGCAGAACACACGCTAGTGAACGTAGACTGCGTTTAGGTTTGAAATAATTGTAAATTAAAAGAACGCACATTCAAAGTGGTTTCAGCAAGAGGTATAGATACGAATGAGCCCTCGCAACTGCGGGGGCTCATAAGGATCTATACGTCTTGCAGTCGGGTGTTTTTTTCACTTTTCCCCACAGTGAAGGGGTCAGCCTTGCTGGATTTTACGTAAATCTACGCAGCCGACATAGATCCAGGCAGTTACAACTATGAAACTGTGTTTAACTATGACCCAACAATTCATTCCTGACGTAACTTATGACGACAACTTCATTATACACTGTTTTGACCCAGAAACGGAAAATGACAATAAGTTCATCTTCGAGAAAAACAAGATCTTCATTGTAATACTATGAAAATCTCGCTTTTCACAAACAAATGGACTTACTGTCTTTTTCCGTTCTCAAGGCAGTATTGGATTTATTGCCACTATAGTATTTTGCATTTACATGGGGTAGAGCATCGAAACCGATAATATCGTCATTGTGCATAACTTATATTTGTGGGTGCGGGTGTGGCTGGCCAAGCCAATCCTGGTGCCACACCTGCGAGGGCAATAGGGGCACTGGAACGTAGCTGTAGGGAGAGTCGACGCTGTCTTTCTGCGAGCTCTGGCACTCAGTGGTGATCCGTTCGCGCCGATTTTGTTCAAAGAGCGTGCAGGCTTTCCTGGTGGCGGCACGCCAGCCAGATCTGTCTTGTGCTTGTGCTTCAAGTTCCTTTACCGGGAAGACGCAGTACTTGAGGCTGTCTTTTATCCAGTCTTTGAAGCGTTTCTTTGGCCGTCCTTGCTTCCTGTGGCCTTTTGAGAATGCACCATACCAGGAGTTGGCGTGGCATACGAGAATCATCCATGCGTATGACATGACCTGTCCAGCGAAGTTGTGTCTTTAGGATCAAGGCTTCAACACTCACTAAGCCAGCATTGTCCAGGTTTGTCACCTTGTCTTGCCATTTTATGCACATGAGTGAGCGCAGGGATCTCATGTGGAAACGTTCAAGCTGCTTGAGGTGCTTTCTGTACAGCGTCCATGACTCACAGCCGTAGAGGAGGCTGGGGAGGACTACTGCCTTGTAGACTTTGATCTTGGTGGAGAGCTTGACGTTGTTGTTATTCAACACACGCGTGCGCAGACGACGCAGGGCTTGGCTGGCTTTGCTGATGCGAGCTGCGATTTCATTGTCGATAGTATCTTCAGAAGAGATGATGCTCCCCAGGTACCTGAACTGGTCGACAGTCTTCAGGTCGGTGCCTTCGATATACACTTTGGGGTGGGGGGGGGGGGGGGGCTCTTGTGCCTGGGGCTGGTTGGTGCAGGACCTCGGTCTTGTTGAGACTGATGGTGAGGCCAAACAGTCGAGAGGCTTCCGATAACCTGTTGACGATGGTCTGGAGGTCAGACTCCGTGTTCGCCATCAGCGCACAGTCATCGGCAAACAGCGTCTCTCGATGGTCTTGGTCCTTGCGTTCAGTCGACGGAGGTCAAAGAGAGAGCCATCTAGTCTGTACTTCAGGTACACTCCCTTCTCAAGGTCGCGTACTGCATGGGTCAGGACACACGTGAAGAACAGGTTGAACATCACGGGGGCAAGAACACAACCTTGTTTCACACCGTTGGAAATGTCGAAGGGTGCGGATGTGTAGCCGTTTGACTGGACAACTCCAACCATTCCATCATGGAAGAGGCGGATGATGTTGGTGAACTTCCTGGGACAGCCGAGCTTTGCGAGGATGACCCAAAGCGCTTCTCTGTTCACGGTGTCGAATGCTTTGGTCAGATCTATGAAGACAGCGTAAAGGTCCATGTGCTGCTCATTGCATTTCTCCTGGACCTGTCTCACAGAGAAGACCATATCGACTGTGCTGCGGCCAGGTCTGAAGCCACACTGAGCCTCTGGGAGTGCTTCCTCAGACAGAGAGCTGATCAGGCGGTTGAGGATGACTCTCGCGAGAATCTTGCCAGCAATGGACAAGAGTGAGATCCCTCGGTAATTGACACAGTCTGCTTTGCTGCCCTTGTTTTTGAACAGGGAGACGATTGTAGCATCTCTAAATTCCTGTGGCATGTTCTCCTCTGCCCAGATACATGTCAGAATGTTGAGGAAGAAATCAAGGGTCTCGGGTCCAGCTGCTTTGAAGAGCTCTGCGGAGATGCCATCCATGCCTGCAGCCTTGCCGGAGCTAGTCTGGCTGATCGCTTTCTTGACCTCGTCCAGGGTAGGCGGGAGGTCAAGATCATCCAGTGTCGGCTTCTGGGGAATCATGTACAAGGCCGCGGGTCGACAGTGAAAGGAAGGTTCAGCAGATTTGAGAAGTGTTCTCTCCAGCGCTCAGTGATGTTGCCTTTGTCCTTCAGCAAGGTGAAGCCGTCGGAAGAAAAGAGAGGGGTTGTGCTGGGTCTGGCAGGGCCATAAACAGCTTTCATAGCGCTGAAAACTCCTTGGAGTTGTTGGATTCAGCAAAGTGTTGAAGTTCTTTTGCCTTGCGGTCCCACCAGGTGTCCTGCATGTTGTGGAGCTCTCTCTGGGCTTTTCTCTGGAGGTGTTTGAAGCGGTCTTTCTTGGACAAGGAGTTGATGTCGTTCTGCCACTCGATGAAGGCACTGCGCTTTTGCTCCAGTAGCTTGTTGATATTTTCATTGTTCTCATCGAACCAATCCTGGTGTACCCTCTGCTTGGGTCCAAACACGTCTTTGGCAGACTCCGCCACCATCCCCTTGAACTGGTTCCACATTTTAGTTTGCCAGTCAACGGTCCATGGGCAGTTAGCAGGTCGTAAAGGTGATACTGAAAGTTTTCGTTGACGTCAGGGCGCTTAAGCTTGGCCAGGTTGAATGAAGGTCGGGTGAGCTTCGGCCTCTTCCTGTGTGCTGGTGCAATGTGCAGGTTGAGGACAGATCGCACCAACCGATGGTCGGTCCAGCACTCGGTTCCTCTCATGGCTCTGGTGATTCTGACATAACGAGTATCCCGCTGGCGGACAATGACATAGTCTATGAGATGCCACTGCTTGGACCTGGGATGCATCCATGTTGTCTTGTACTAACTATCCAGCCTGAAAAGGGTGTTGGTGATGGCGAGTCCATTCTCAGCGCACAATGTCAGCAGCAGCAGGCCATTGCTGTTCATCTTGCCCAGTCCGTGTGGGCCCATCACTCCTTCCCAGCAGTCACATTCGCGCCCAACTCGAGCATTGAAGTCACCAAGCACGATGAGTTTGTCACTTGCAGGAGTGGACTTCAGGAGGGAGTCGATGCTCTCATAGAACGCCTCCTTGTCGTCATCGGCGCTAGTGAGTGTTGGTGCATAGGCGCTGATGATAGTGACATGTCGGGTGTGAGAGATGGGGAAGCGGAGCTTCATCACTCGTTCGCTGATGGCAGCGGGAAGAGAAGGCAGCTGTCGGAGGAGCGTGGTGCGGATGGCGAAGCCAACCCCCTGTATCCTGTCCTCGTTCTCAGCTTTGCCCTTCCAGAAAAAGGTGTACCCACCCTCAGGTTCACGATCGAGCCTTCGTCAGCAAATCTGGTTTCACTAAGAGCCGCAATGTCGATCTTATATCTCGCCAGCTCCCTGGCTATGAGGGCTGTTTTTCTGTGCGGTCTCTTCGTCTGATCTCTGTCCAACAGGGTTCGTACGTTCCACGCACCGAGAATAAGTTTCTTTCTTTGTTTTTCTTTTCGACCGCATAAAAGGGTTAAACCGCCAGCCGCGGTAAGCTGACCGGTTTGTCTAGGGCAGGAAATGTTTGGAACACCTTTTCTAGTTCCCTCCCTTACTAGGGTGAGCAGTGCTGTCTTGAAGAGGGCTGCTCAGTCGCCTGGGATGCTGCCGAACTTCCCTGCTGCCCCTGGTACAGGGAAGAGCGACCACTGGTCCACAGGCCGCCTACGTGCAGGTTTCGGAGCTAAGACTCCCAGTAGTAACCTCTACCTGTCGGTTCGCCCGTTCCCACATCTCCGCAGGGCTTTTGGAGAAGGCAGAAGAAAAAAGAAGATGAAGAAGCAGATTTGGTGAAGTTGAAGATCCATGCACAAAACCTGCGCTTGAAGAAGATTTTGATGGAGAAGCTGTTACGCTGGAGCAACCCCACCCTCTCGGCCGCAGAAATCAGAGCCCAGTGGCACGATGACACGTTACAACTGGTAACTTCCTTGGCTGCAGTGGATGGCCATGTCTTCTTCTGTGCTCTGACATGCCCTATGCACTCCACAGTGCACTGCTGACCCGCCCTCTTGGCCGTTGAACCCTTGATTGAGTTTCCTCCGCCCAGTCGGCCGGTGACAGACTTTGCATGCTAGGACGAGCAAGTCCTGCCTCACCAAGGGTTTGATCGAGACCCTCGGTTTCCCCTAACTTGGTTTAGCCAGCCAGTCGAAGCTGTTGCCCGTGGTGTGGCCGCTGCGCATGCTGCAGCTACGTGGAGCCACAAGTGAGAGTTGAGTGTCAAAGTGGGGTCCTATACTGGTGGACTACTCTCTAACCTTCGAGAGACGACTTGTCCCCCTTATTATAGGTGAAACCCCCTCCTTGAATACTCCAGACACCACTGCGTCACAATTCAGGTCTGGATTTCAATGAACCCCCACCTTTTGTCGTCGATTGTACTTTAAACTATATCATACTAAGGCTAAAAGCTTCAACTTTTTACACTGCCATATGCAAGATACATTTTTTAGTTCAAGGGTGGTGCCAGAATAGCTTGGCGCCTAGAGGCGCCAAGCTATTCTGGCACTACCCTTGAACTATTTTAGTCAAACTTATTTCACACACTGGTGTATTCCGAATGATAAGTGTTAAGAGCTGTTGTATCTGATTCGCTTTAGAGATGCGCCAAGCAAGTCTTGATCAGTCTCTGTTGATCAACTTTCAGCCACTTACAGCGTATGTTATACGCAATGCTATGCATCTTAATCAATTAGCTCTCGAAATTAATGAGAGGGGGAGGGAGGGGGGGGGTATGAAAGTATGATAAGAAATGACACTTAAAAATTGGTATGCGTACTTTGAAATACTACCAGGTGCTTCTTGGATAATTTGAGGGCAAACTCCTTTTGTATAAGATTTATTTATTTATATATTTTATTTTAACTCGTTCAGTGCCGAGAAAATTGGAACACCAGCCTACTGCAAGAGGCATAGATCCTCGTGGGCTCATGAGGATCTATGCCTCTTGCTGAGGCCGCTTTGATTTCATATTCCTGGGAAAGCCAGGGTCTCCTGGTGTTAAATTAACGGATATCCCCCCCCCCCATCCCCACCCCCGTCCACCCCGCCAAAACACACACACACACACACACACACACACACACACACAAACACAAACACAAACAAACAGCAACAACACGCGTCAACTGGCACGGAGCGGGGTGAAGCATGGCCACCGAATTTAACCAGAAGATGTGCTATGTCATTGGCATAATCCCAACTTAGCTGACTTTGACAGATCGCAAAACAAAGGGCCACTCCTTTGCGTTTCGTCTGGCTGGTTACGTAATTTTGCATACAACGACATTAATGAAGTTACGTTTGCAACGAACGACTCCCAACAACGAACGATAGCGGTTAACCAGCTTCCGCCATAAGCTTGCGCGCTCATGAGGATCTATGCCTCTTGAAGATGTTTGGAGTGTCGTCCATGCTTTTAGTACAAGCTGGTTATCCGCCGTGATTTCTCTCTAGTTCCTTGTTGAGAGTCGATTGGCGTGAACCTAACCTCACTCTTACCTGGGAAAAAAAAACGTTCCTCGGGAGGACTTCAAGGCGCCCCGCATCAATAGCTGCGGAAGTGTCCTATAACGTTGGCAACGCTATAGGACACTTCCGCAGTTAATTGAAGAGGTGCGCTTTGAATGAGCTAATGCCAACATTCGCCTAATGATCACAAGCGGAACCCAAAGTGAGAAAGAAGCACGCTTAGAAATAACAGCTACAACACAATTTATTAATATTTCGAAATAGACAAACAAACATATACAATTCAGTCGCTGCTTATCTTGTCAAGGGAGAGGGAAAGTGACAGTAACATTTTTGGTCTGGATTGCCTAATGATCACGAATATACATGAGTCCAGAAAGAGACACAGATCCTCGTGAGCCCCAGCTGAGTGTGGGAGCTAATGAAGGTCTATGCCTATTACATTCGGGAAAGATTCCATAGGAGTGGACATCGGAAGAGAAGAGCAAGAGTGAAAAGTGTTTCTACAGGAAATCGCTTGTTTGACAAAGTGCAATATTTCTTTCTGTCGTCATGATAAAATACGTATTGTGCTACGGTTGTAAACATCTGAAATTAACCCTTTTAGCCCCAAGGTCCCATTTCTCACATTTTGGAGGCGTGTTGCCTAAGGACTATGTACCAGTTTTAGGAGATGCATTGATCATGATAATTCAAGGGCTAGTGCCAGATGAGCTTATCTGGCACTACCCTTGAATTATCATGATCAATCCATCTCCTGCTGCATGGTCCCGGGGCTAAATGAGTTACAAGCAGTTTGAACTCTCAAGACAACACTGTTCCGCTATATAGTAAAAAGTCAGCGTGTCCATTTTTGAGAAAAGCGATATTTTCACGTGAAAATATTTAAATCGCGCTTTTCTAAAAAATAATTGACATACTGGCTTTTATCATATCACGGCAGGGCTAATCTGATCCAAAAGCCTTGGCCAACTCAACACTTATATGTCAAAGGCAATTATGTCAATTATTTTACAAAGGCGAGATTTTCGTTGTATAACAACGAAAATTTCGCTTTTCTCCTAAATGGGCATTCTGGCTTTTGCCATATAAAGACAGCACTAATCTGGTCCACGAGAGCTTGGACCAACTGTACAGACAGACATAACATCCGTTGCCACTTATGTGTTTCAATGAGCTTCACAGCTTCGTTCCACTTTGGCTGGCATCCTTCGGAAGGAATTGCAACTTACTTGGTAGAACACTTAGAATGTGATATAGTTTGATTCAAAACGTAGGGAATAGTATCGAAATCTCCAAATGACAAAGCTAAAAAAGCGATTGAAAAGGACGAGCACGAGTTTGATAAAACTCGAACAAGAATAGCCACTCTCCGGTCGCTGTTTTCTTTGCAGGTCTTCCCCTTCGGCGGAAAGATGTCGTTTAGGCTTCAGCCCGATTGCTTGCTATATGGTCCATACCCTGATTCGTGTTTTCAAGCTGAGCGCGGCTGTAAATGCCGAGAAGGACATTTGAACTATAAATCCTTTCATCTATAAGAGGCATAGATCCTTATGCGTTCCTGCAGCTGAGGAAAGAAAACCCAGATGAAAAATTGCAATGAGATTCTCATAAGGCCCTGGCTTGAGTTGCATGAGTGAGCTTAGTCCTGCGCCAGCCACGCGCAGGACTAAGCTCACACATTCAACTGCCCCCCGGCAGCGTCACAGAATAAGAATAGAAGAAACTTTCAAACTACGGTGTGTATACATAGTGTCTTCTGCAAGAGACTTGGATTTTCATAGCCTCTTCTATTAGCAAGAGGCATAAATTCTCATTAGCCTCTGCGTGCTAGAGAAGCTGATGAAAACGTACGCCCCTAACCTCTAAGTATTGGTTGCATCTAACTTCTTACGATGATACATCTCAGTGGCAGTGACTGTATTCTTCTTGCTGCTATGGGCCAGCTTCACGCACGTACATTTATTTCTGCTTTTCATGGGGAGAGAGTAGCTTGGGTCTAAACTAGCGACTAGATAGAACATTCAAACTGTCGTTTTAACGCCTAGCCGCCAGGAGCGTTTGATCATGCGGTCTTCATTGGCTTTTTAACAGTCCTTTAGCCAGACCCTTCCATCAGCAAGAGGCATATATCTGTATGAACTCTGGAAAAGAAAATTACTATAAAAAGTCTATGCCTCCTTCTGGTAGAGATGGAATCAAAGCTCTTTGAATTTCCTCTATCGGAGGGAGTTGCAGGAGTAAGATGTAGATTTTTTCACCAAACCACGCGTGTTTCGAGCGTGTAGCTTTCGACGTGCATGAACAAAGGGACGGGCGTAGATTATCAAATTTGAAAAGCTGGGGGTGGGGGGGCTGTGGGGTTCAGGGGGGAGGGCCTGGTCGTAAACATTTCAAACTGCATTCTGCCGCTCTGTCGTGGGGGGAAGCTGCAGCGGTTAGGTCCCGTCACTTCCACAGTCAAACAGCTTTCAAATTTTAGAAACTGTCCATGAAACGCTCAGCGAAAATCGATAAATTTGAATCAACCTTCACGGCTCAAGGGTCGTGCCTGATGAGCTTGGCGTCTTACAGGCGCCAAGCTCATCGGGCACGACCCTTGAGATGTTTTCATCGATTCGTACACCTGCAGGTGGCGCTGGGGTTGAAGAGTGTTCCTGGGAAGTGGGGTGGCAGGCAGGGAGTTCTTTATGGCCTTTGCTCATCTGCTTGCATCAAGGCCTCCTTCTGGACGCTCAAGAGGACGAAATCAGTCACGAAACTCATCTCCCCTCTCTCTCTCTCTCTCTCTCTCTCTCTCTCTCTCTCTCTCTCTCTCTCTCTCTCTCTCTCTCTCTCTCTCTCTCTCTCTCTCTCTCTCTCTCTCTCTCTCTCTCTCTCTCTCTCTCTCTCTCCAGTCCCTACTACAACTCATTCCCTTTGCAAACTGCATAGATTGTCATGAGTCCCTGCTGTCGCAGGCACTCATGAAAATCTATGCAGTTTGTTGACAAGATCACGTCGAAATGATTTCTCAAAATGAGAGAGTTGTTTCAGGCTAAAGTGCACGACTGTCTGTCATATTCTGTCCCATCATCAGTAGATGGATCGAATATTTATGTTCAAGGATATTACATGTAATCGATTGTTGCCATTGAAGTCATTGTGTAGCTCATTGCTTATCAAGGTTTGTAAACTTACTGCGGTATGTGTTTAGGGACAAAAGATACCATGATGTGGTTGTTGTGTCGATTACATGGGTTCTCTCTCTGTCTGTCTGTCTGTCTGTCTGTCTGTCTCTCTCTCTCTCTCTCTCTCTCTCTCTCTCTCTCTCTCTCTCTCTCTCTCTCTCTCTCTCTCTCTCTCTCTCTCTCTCTCTCTCTCATTTTAGAAAATGAAATGCAATCCATTTGAATGAACACCATGAGTCACATGACCCCCTCTGTTCTGCTCTCTTCCCCTAAAGATGCTCTAATTCCAATTTGTTGCAAATGCGATTTTTGTTAGATGAAGACAAGATCCTTGATTGCTTCATTTTCGTAAAAATCACATCTTTCAAGTTTGGGGGACCAGTCTAGCTAGTGTAAATGAGTCTCGTAATATATAAATTCCTGAAAAGAATATAAAAGAAACACGAACAATGATCAATACTAAATAATATTAAACAGGTGACCTAGTCTACTTCTCAAACGAAGTGCATATTTACATATTCTTTGTAATTTAATCTCGAAATTGTGTGTTGGGCTGTGATTTTTAACTTTTTCTAAAGTTAGAGAGCAGCACACAGTTTAGATTTCATCTGACATTTCAGTTTTATTTAACTTTTCAGAGTCGATACATTTGTAAAAAATATTGTCATAAGTTTTCAGTTTCGGTTCTGAGTTTTGAAATGCCTTCCTCTTTTACATATAATCCCTTCGCAATGTTTAACCCCTTGACTGCTACTGACGATTCAGCTCGGCGGAAAGGACGCGTAACTACGTCACTAGCTAACTACGTAACTACGTCACTAGCTAACTACGTAACTACGTCACTAGCTAACTACGTAACTACGCGTCTTTTCGGTCGAGCGATATCGTCAGCCGCAGTCAAGGGGTTACGAGATTTATGGCTACATATTGACAGAAATATTCTATTGGATCTATTTTGATTTGTGCAACTGGCTAGGTGGTATTTTGTATTGAATTTCTCGACATTTATCCGCCTGTTTCTTTCTACGTCACAATGGAGGTTTGAAATGTCAGCGGCATTGCCTCAGTCATAGAGGTTCGATCTTGCTTTGAATGACGTCATGTATTCTAATTTCGGATCAGAAACCTTTTTGGCCCGGTTAGAGAGGCGCACAGCTTAACTGGAGGAAGCACAAGTATGTAAAGGTAAATATGGATACGTCGTTCGGTACATGATGCTTGGCCGGGATATCACAATGCAGATTTTTTAAATTTATTTTTATTTATTTTTTTACTTTTTTATTTTTATTTATTTATTTTTTTATTTTATTTTATTTATTTATTATTTTTTTATTTTTTTTTTTTTTTTTTGGGGGGGGGCGGAGGGGGGGGGGGGGGGGAGAGAGAGAGAAAAGACACTGATGGACTCTGAAGAACAAGAGCATAACACATTCAATACTGACACTCTACAGCAAGAGATGTATCCACCATGATAGTTCAAAGGTGGTGCCGGAATATCCGGCTTGGCGCCTTCAGTCGCCAAGTTATTCCGGCACCATCCTTGAACTAGCATGGTCGATCTGCTTTCGAAATCACTTTGTAGTCCTAACAGAACAGCTCCCAACTTCCGGAGGTCCCAACTTTCCAACTTTGGAAATATCGGACCTCAGTGTAAAATGTATTAAACATGAAGGCCTTCGTGTCTTTGGTCCACCACGAAGGTGATTTCAAAGGCCGGGCACCGAAAAGAATGTTCACCCCAGCTGGAGCGAACCCGCTATCTTTCGGAAGAGAATGGAACCTTGTACCACCTGAATTACTCAGTTGCCTGCGAAGGCACAAGACAGTAAGTCCATTTGTTTATGAAAAGCGAGATTTTCATTGTAATAAAATGAAAATCTCGCTCTTCTAAAAACAATGGTTGTCATGTCTTTTGCCATTACAGGACACACTGACCTAGTGAGCAAACGACGTATGCCGTACTTGCTGCTTGCTGTCAAACTATGGCCGATGTCTGCATGAGGACATTTTACTTACCTGGGGTCAGTTGCGTCAGTGAGCCTAGTCCTGCGCCAGCCACTAAGCAACGTGTTCCGCCACAGCGGGGCAACTTGCTTAGTGGCTGGCGCAGGAATAAGGGCTCTCATGCAACTGGCCACTGAATTCGATAACCGAAAAATTAATGTGTTCCACACCGAGGTGTCTTTGTTTCATCTCTTAGCGACTCGGAGACTCGGACTCCTGAAACCGATTCGACTCAAATATGGTTCGGCGTTCAGCTTTCAGCATACCCTTGTTGTCCATATTATCCCGTGCGCTGCCGAGACAGTCTGAACACCATCCAGCTGCAAGAGGTATAGATCCTCATGAGCCCCCGCAGCTGCGGGGGCTCATGAGGATCTATGCCTCTTGCTGACACCGCTCTGCATCCGTGTTTCTCTGACGGTTGGGGATCTGTGACGTGGGATTTGCAATGATTTCCAGTACTCAGTCCGCGTCAACTGGCAGTAAAGGGGTTAATGTTGCTGATCAAAAGGTGGGCGCCACAAACGTCATTGTCAATGGTGTCCTGGTCTGTGATTTAGAGCCTTACCGCTACAAGCCGAAATGTCCTAAATCAGTACCCAACACACACTGCAAAGGTAAACGTGAAATCCGCTTGTAACGTTGACGAGTGACACAATTTGTACGACTCCATTAATTTCAGAGCGATCTCAGTCATGCGGCAATTTTTTCTCTGTTACTGTTAGTTTAGTTGAACTCTGTTCTGTCAAAATGGGATCTCTGCGCTCGGAAAGGTCCATATGTGCTCCATCCCAGACCCATCGTAAAAAATCTTCCATAGGTCCTTTTTGATATCGTGTCAATGGTGATCTGGTTCACTAAAGATCTCGCGTGTCCCTTGAAGTATGTCCCAAATCCGCTGCCTTTCTTCATAAGACTCTGTCTGGAAGAAAAGTTTTCTGGACATGGACTATGATGACAGTTTTCTGGAAAGTCGCGAGACTAATCTACAACAGCCTTTGCGAAACTAATTTAGCACTGTCATCGTACTATCATGGGTCATGTTTGATCCACGTCCGGGTGCAGTTTCCCAAGGCTCAGACTTCATTCAACTGATTCGATTCAAAGCTGTTCCCCTCTACTGGTACGGAAACCGTTGTCTGTCCAAGAACCCTTAACAGCATCCTCAGTTTGAGGCACATCTCGAACCGAATTCTACCAGCAAGAGGCATAGATCCTCATGAGTCCCTGCGACAGCAGGGACTCATGAGAATCTATGCCTCTTGCAGCCAGTAGGAGCCAGATGGAGGGGATTTCACTGATGTGTTTGCTGAAAAGACAGGGGCCCATAAACATCACCAGAATTGTCCTTGTCGGCTGAACTTCAATGGGGGATCAGGGTTAGAGACACAGAGAGCTAGGCGAAAATCCGTTGATCTTACTCAATCAGAGTAACACAGTTGTAGAAGTGTGCCGATCTGCGATTTTGACTTTACAAATTCATGTATGCTAAACTTGATTATCTGTTTTCTTTGTCATTAGACTGGTTGATTATTTATTTATTTTATTTATTTAATTTTATTTATTTATTTTATTTATTTTATTTATTTTATTTATTTTATTTATTTAATTTATTTATTTATTTTCCTCAGTACCCGAATCTGAATGAACACGATAAACATATTGAAATCTTGGATCGTGCGCCTAAATTCTGGTCGGTGAATTTGGACCTTACGGCTCTGTGTTTGCTGGTCTGTGGCTTTGGGTCTTACACCTAGAGCAGTATGCATGAGTGTCCGTAAGTATGGGCCCTATGGTCTAAAATCACAGACCCGTACAGGCATGGAAGGTAACACTACAAAACCTCATCAATTCTTTGGCTGCAGGAATCACCTCAAAAAAAAAAAAAAAAAAAAAAAAAAAAACCCGCAACGTTACCGACTGTTCAAGGGTTAAGGCCAAGAGGTTGATATCATGAAACATCATGCCCCTGAAATCTCACCATGGGACCATGAGGCTCTTTGCCTCGCACGTGTTGGAGATGTTCAGTTTGAAGTCAGTCAGGAAATGAAATTGAAGGTCTGGAGCCGAAATCATGACGGGACTTTTAGGTATCTATCGGCCTGTTGTTTCCTACCGACCCGGAAAAGCGGTTCCAATGGGATTCATGAAGCACTTGTTGTCCCGACTGACGTCATCTAAGGGCCCGTAAGTTAGAGGCACAACACCCCTCCTTTAACTTAGCTAAAGTCCCGTTGTAAGTCGTATTCCAAGATGGCTGCGCCCTTACTGCTGGCTATTCTTCGAGCACAACTGAGAAGGAGGGACCGCATTTTCAGGGATAGAACTAACCCTTTGGACCACTACGACGACATAAAGCTGCACAAGAAGTTTAGATTTACGCGTCAACAGATTTTTGATATAATTGATGCGGTAAAAGACGAAGTGGATGTGGCGAATCATGTCAGGCTGACTTTCGTAGCTACGTACTGTTACAACCACCTTTCTACCACTCTGAAAGTCGTAGTGCGATGCACGGTCAGTGGCATAGGGGTAGCTATGCCCCCAGCCTAAGTAATCATGCGCATATATATCCTGTGTACAATACTGTGTTCAGCGTTTTTAACAAATCTGATTTCGCTTCCACGATTTTGTTTGTTCTTTAAATTCCTTTTTCCAGTTAGGTAAGGAGTACCTAGTAGGCTCCCATAGTATGAGGATCTATGTCTCTCCGACAACGGTGGGTTTGGGTTATACCCATCGGTGGGTCAGTTGCAGTTATGCCGACCCCTTAACGATGATTTCCAGATGCCCGTAGGACAAAACTAGAGGCTGCGCATGCGCATTGGGAGGGCTTCCCCCAAAAAATAAGTCAAGGTCACTAGTATATAAATAGTTGGGACTTTAGCTGCCGTCCCTGTAAATTCCTTCTGCGAGCCCGTCATGAATTCCATTTGACTGGCGTTGTTTACGGGACCGTTCCTAAAAGGACGATTGGGTTTGTGGTCCTGTTAATGAAAAGTCCCGACATGATTTCGGCTCCTGGCCTTGCAGACTGTATCGACAAAAGTCGTCGTTTTGTAAACGGTGATGGCCAACATTTTGTTACTCCGACCCCCGCCCCCTCCGCACACGCACACACACACACACACACACACACACACACACACACACACACACACACACACACACACACACACACACACACACACACACACACACACACACACACACACACACACACACACACACACACACACACACGAACACAAAACCCTCAGAGTGGGTTACCTACCATTTTATGTGAAAATGGGTTCCCATATTTCTATTTATTCTAGGGCTCTGGAGTTGATGCGAATGTTTAGAACTCACCTTATAACTAAGCTCTACAACTTAAAATAAAATAGACATTTTCTAGAAACAGAGCCACTGGATGGAAAAAAATGGGTTTTTACCCAAAAAGTGGGTGCCTCTCACACAAAACTGGGATTACAGTGAAAATATCTCACTAAAGATACCTTTGGTTGATTTTACTATTATGATTGTTTGAGTGGGGTTGTAAGGGGGTTGGGGGAGGGGGGGGGAGAAGTGTGTGTGTGTGGGGGGGGGAGAGGGGGTCATCACTTTTGGTTTATAGAGCTGCTCAATGCGCTCTTATGAATGAAAGATTTTCATTAGTAGGTCATTTCAGAGGCGCACACTGAGTTGCACGTCGAACCACTCACAAATACTAATTTGGAGTGCACCAGATGGATCCAGTTGGCAAAGTCCCACATTCCACACTATAGGACAGCTAAGATTGAAAAGCAATCGCGGCGTTTATGGCGCGGTACAAGGTTTAAAACTAAGAAAATGTTAAGAAGTACCCAACGGAGAAAGAAACACGCTTAGAAAAAACGTCCTTGGATTTATGCGCGGTGTGGGGGGCGATCGTGTGCATTCCCTTGGGGATGTATGTGGTCGTCTTGTTCGCATGCCTGTACGTTCGTCCGTGGGCTGGTGGGTGCCTGTTGGGTGGGGCTGGTGGCTCTGGTTGTTTGCCTTTCCCCTCCCCCCCCCGCCCCCTCCCCTCCCCCCCCCCTTTTTTTTCTCTCTCTCTCTCTCTCTCTCTCTCTCTCATCTCTCTCTCTCTCCTCTCTCTCTCTCTCTCTCTCTCTCCTCTCTCTCTCTCTCTCTCTCTTCCCTTTCCTCCTCCCCTTCCCCCGCCCCTTTTGTCTTTCTCTCCCCCACACACCCGTTTTTTTTTTTTTTTTTTTTTTTTTTAGTTACCCTTGAAGATGGTTTCACAACTACCTACTCTTCTCTTATACCATTATTCTCTTACTGATTTTGATTATTTGCTTTGGTTCATTGATATTCCTTGTTGTGTACCATGCTAAATGCTGGGTTTTTTTTCCCGGGGTTCTCCCGTTTTTCCCCGAGGTAGTCCTCAACTTGATGGTGATATAAAGTTTGCCTTCGGGTTGGCGTTTAGCAGGCTTTGTGTATTAGACACTCAGCCTACTTCGTGCCCAAGGGTACTCCCCGTTCGTTCTCTCTCTCTCTCTCTCTCTTTCTCTCTTCACCCCCCCCCCCCCCCCCCCTCTCTCTCTCTCTCTCTTCCCCCCCCCCTCTCTCTCTCTCTCTCTCTCGCGGTCTCTCTCTTCTCTCTCTCTCTCTCTCTCTCTCTCTCTCTCTCTCTCTCTCTCTCTCTCTCTCTCTCTCTCTCTCTCTCTCTCTCTCTCTCTCTCTCTCTCTCTCTCCCCGGCCTCACACACGCGCATTTACTTTTGCTCGCTCCTGCGCGCGCTTACACACACTCTTGTCTCTCGTGTTTAGTTTGTCTCGGAGTCTTTCTCTTACGATTTTTTTCTTTGACGTCATTTTTACTTTTGTTCTTCCTTTTCTTTTCTTTTTCTTTTTTATTTTTACGTCACCTTCAGTTGCCACATTCCTTCTGCATATGAAGATAAGTAGCGGCTAATGTCTCTGTTTGTTTGTCTATTTTGACAAAGGGTATTTACCCGAAATATTAATAAATTGTGTTGTACCGTTTTTTCTAAGCGTGTTTCTTTCTCCGTTGGGTACTTCTTTGCATTTCACACGCTTAGCAGTCACCTTTTTGGTCTGGAATAAATAAGAAAATGTTGTTTTTAGAAGCGTGTCGGGCAAAAGTTTTTATGAAAACTGTTTTAAAACCTCTTTTAACTTAACTTTTCTTAATGTTAAAAGTGTTTTATTGTACATTACTTAACCTCCCGACAGCAACAAGGCTTTCTCAGGACGTGCCTGCACTGCTTGTGAAAAAACAACAACTAAACAGAACATTGAATGTATGTCGCCAGCCGGTCAAATACATTAAATAAACCTAACACATGGGGCCTACATAAAGCTAAGACCATTTAGCAACACACATCCAATATCAAGAGCTACAGGCAGTGCAGACAGTAGGGAGAGTTTTATAAAGGCAAATACAGGTGAATGGACCAAGGGCCGACAGAGACTCATGCCCCAGAATAGAGAGAAAAACCCACCCTGTGGGGCTGACCAGGGTGCCCCTGGGAAATAAAAAGTAGTTAACCCCACCCAAGTTCCCCAGGGCAGACCCGGGTAGGGTTAAAAGTGTTTTAATTTACAAGCGTGTCGTAACTGATATGCATCTATTCCAACGTATAGTGCTGGATATTTTTCCCATCCTCGCCTTCTCTCTTCGCTCAACACTCGACTTTCCAGTCCTTCCCTGAAACACCCCCAACCGGTCTGCCCTCAACACTCGACTTTCCAATCCTTCCTTCAAACACCCCCAACCGGGTCTGCCCTGGGGGACTTTTTAGTTCCCAGGGGCACCCTGGTCAGCCCCACAGGGTGGGTTTTTCTCTATATTCCGGGGGCATGTGTTTCTGTCTACCCTTGGTCCATTCACCTGCATTTTCCTTTTTTAAACTCTCCCTACTGTCTGCGCTGCCTGTGGCTCTTGATATTCGATGTGTGTTGCTAAATGGTCTTAGCTTTATTTAGGCCCCATGTGGTAGGTTTTATTTAACGTATTGGACCGGCTGGCGACATACATTCAATATTCTGTTGAGTTTTTGTCACTAGCAGTGCAGGCACGTCCTGAGAAAGTCTTGTTGCTGTCGGGACGTTAAGCAATGTACAGTCAATCAACCTTCCTTCAAACGGACAGCATTCACACAAATAATACTTTACTATTACATCAGAAAATGGCCCATCCAAGCCTGCACTCTTTTAACTGCACTAAACGACTGACTGTAGCAGACGACGCATGAAACGACGCTGACTCTGTGACGTCATTTCCATTCAATCAATTTGTGCATACAATCCAAAAGGAGATGCGGCATTGATAACATCGACAAACCTACAAAATAAAGCAACAGGTTCAACCAAAAGGTCGGGCAGGACAAAAGACAACAGCAGCCTCACTCAAAGTCTAAACGTCCTCTCTTACAATGCGCACTCATACAATCACTTCACTTCTTAGCAACCAGCGCACGAATATAATTATAGGCTAAGTCAAACTAAAACAGAAGATAGTGGCGGAAAACCCTTTAAAATAGAAACAAAGAACGACGTTTCAGATCAAATATTCTTCATCTGACATGGAAACAAACGTAGAAAACGTATAGGCTAAGTCCCTGGTGAACGTATACATGAATCTCAAATTTGTCACTAGACATCACCTTTCTCCACATCACCCCGGAAGTACATTACAACTCAACACTTTTTTTTAACAAAACAACCACACCCTCAAATAACAAACCTAATTCTGTAGAAACATAAATAATTTACTCCCTGAAACAACAAAATATCCCCCCTGACCCATATCAGCTATGAAGTTATTTATAGCTGAGAAGGGTGATGTAATACATACACGCTCATTTTCAGGGTTCTGTGCGCACAACACACACACACATTGCTGGGAGGGACAAGTTTTCAAACACACTACAGGCGTGTCTGTTAAACACAAAAGTGCATGTTTTAACGCCAAAACGAGAAAAACTGATCTTTATATTTTTTATGAATCTTTACCCCAAGACAATGCAGAAACAACCCTCAGAAAAAATGGGTGTCTGACTTGGTCACCCAGATTTTAACACCCCCCCCCCCCCCCAGTTTTCATAAGGATGGTAAAGACAGTAACCCATTTGAGCCCTTCCGTGTACACACACACACACACACACACACACACACACACACACACACACACACACACGCGCACACACACACACACACACACGCACACACACACACACACACACACACACACACACACACACACACACACATCCCCTTCCCCTATACCAGGAGTACGTTGCATGAGCGATCTGCGCCAGACACTAAGCAAAATGATCGCTATAGCCGAGCATCTTGCTTAGCATCTGGCGCAGGATTGACTCATTCTGCGCGTGACACACCACAGCAAGATTTAGCTCGACCATGATAGTTCAAGGATAGTGGCAGAATAGCTTGGTGCCTACTATCCTTGAACTATCATGGTCGATCTGTCTCCTGAATTGTAATGTAGTCCTCAGAGGATGACTCTTAAATGTGGGTATTTCGTACCTCGGGCGCAATAAGTTAAGCTCACCCATACAACTGACGCCAGCTCCTTCGGACATATTTAAGCTCCCCTCCTCTCCCCAGATCCCATCAGGAAACGCCCAAGCTCATGTGTGTTATGTAGATACATGGATGCTGAAATTGCGTTGTTCCAAATTCTAAACATCATGGTAGGATAAGAGCATTTATGTAAATGGTTAGCTTTGGCTGCGAAGGGTGGCTGAATGGCTGCCTGGTAAGTTGGTTGGTTGACTGTTTGCTTAGTTCAATGGATGCATGGTTGGTTGCTTGGTTAGTCGGTTGCTTGCTTCCTTGCTTGCTTGCTTTAATTTAAATTTGGTTGGTTGTTTGATTGATTGGTTACTATGTTGAATGGATTCATGGTTGATTGCTTAGTTAGTTGGTTGGTTGGTTGCTTGCTTGCTTACTTGCTTGCTTTAAATTAAATTTAAAGTTTTCACGAGGACAATATCTACGACACCAACCGATGTCCTTCCGCGAAACAATGAACAGAGAAATTGGATTTGGACTTCAGAGCGTGAGTCATTGAATTTTACATCACGAAAATGTACACTGACAGGAAACAAAAAATGCGACATTTTCTTATCACTTTAGTGTTTCCGATGATTCCAAAAATGTCGCATTTCTTTTGCTCGTCAGTGTATATCGATCCGCTACGGTTTGCTTGTGATTATAAGTATTCAAGTTTGTTAGCTTTTACTATCATTATTCAATCACACAGTCTCACATCTAAATTCTCAGGCTCAAAGTGGGCTGTTACGAATTCCCCGGGGAAGAAAATACACCCTACACCGGTCTACGTTCACTTTAGTTTATTACCCTCTCTTCCTTTCTCCGCCCCCTGAAAACAGTTCGATTCTGCTGGTTTGTAAATTAAGAGCCGTGTAAAGTAGGCTGGGTGGTGAAAGAAAAAAAAAAAACGAGGCGCCACAAACCATTCTAGATCAAACCATTTAATTTCTCCCTCGAAGACAGTAGGGCAGGCATAAAATAATTATGTCCAGCAAGAGGCATAGATTCTCATGAGCCCCAGCCAAGCGGGGGCTCATGAGGATCTATTCCTCTTGTCGATGAGAAAGCTGAAGTCGCTCAAACCAGTATAGATCAATACGCTCAATAACTCCCTTCAAGTGAGTGGCACAGGTGTACATTGTTGACAGCAAAAAGCTTGAACGTTAGGAGACCCCCTGCAATCTGCGAACACTGATCAGGATCTGTGCCCTTAAACAAGAGGCGAAAAAAGCACTCATAGATTAAAACACTCAACTTAACTCCCTACAAGTTAGTAACACACATTTAAAACACGTCCAGCAAGAATCATCCAGGTCTTCATGACGGAGACCTCCCAAGAGGCACAGATTCTCAGGCACCCCAGCAAAATTGCTGGGTCCAATGAGGATATCTGCCCCTTGTAGATGTGTGTGATTTTAGCGGTGAGGCTAAAAAAAAACGGCCATTTTGTATGTGGACCCCCCTAAATCAAGGGGCGCTACTGTATCAGTGAAAACCCCACAAGGACATGAGCTATAGAGGACCTGTGTTCGGCGCCGCCTATGTCCTTTCCGCTCTTGTACTTCGGAGAAAAGGGTACTAGGAGGAGGGGGCAGCTTTCACGGTAACCGGCGCCAGGCAAACCTCCACGAAGAGCTCCAGTAAGGGAACACGTAAAGCCCTGACATGCATGATAGGGTTAGGATCGACCATCATAGTTCAAGAGTGGTGTCAGAATAGCTTGGTGCCGGTAACGGCAACAGGCAAAACTTAAAGGGGGGGGGGGGGGGGGGAGAGAGAGTTCCGATAATGAGACCCATAAATCCTTGACCTGCTATGTTAGGGTGTGGATCAACCATGATAGTTCAACGGTGGTGTCAGAATAGCTTGGCGCCGGTAACCGCAACAGGGAAAACTTCAGCGGGGAGAGTTCCAATAATGTAACCCTTAAGGCCTTGACCTGCTATGATAGGGTGTGGATCGACCATGATAGTTCAAGAGTGGTGTCAGAATAGCTTGGCGCCGACAGGCACCAAGTTATTCTGACACCACCCTTGAACTACAAGTATCATGGCCGGTCTGTACAGAGAACTGTGCATTAAACCTCAAAGAATATGTACAAATATGGTACTTTCATCCTCAGGATGTGTTGAGCTAATTGTTTTCTTACATGAAATCGTGCGCCTGGAATCTGTTTAATGTCTTGTCTCATCGTGTCTTGTCCTGTCTGTCTTGTCCCTTCCCGCACCTTCCTGTCTCATCTGATGTGGTCTGGATTGGTCGGGTCTTCTCTTGTCTGCTCTTCTCTTGTCTTCTTGTCTTGCAAGAGCTACGTAACACTGGCATGCGCCTAAAATCCAAATCCTACAGAAAAACGCACCTGACCACAAGTACAAGACAGTAAAAAGGTACCTTCAACAAGAAAATGTCCAAACCTTTTGCCACAACCTGCCTACTTCTTTGATCTGGTGCTTCCACGCCTATTTCCGTTTTGCTCCCACATCTCAACGAACGCCTCGCTGGAAGCATTTTACCCTGAACGATGCCATTGCTTTTTACCTAGCCGCCATAGAAGGCGGCGAATAGGCATTAAGAGTTGCTTGCCTTTACGGCTAGGGCAAGCTCTTGACTTTGTTGACCCCATTAACAGGTGATCACAATAAGCCCGCACCTCGCTCGCCTTTGATCGCTGGAGGGAATCGGAATCGCAGACGACAATTTACGGAACCGGGTCTCTTCCCAATGCGCAAAAGGCCATCGGGCCGACGGCGTCGGCCCGATGGCCTTTTGCGAATTGGGTTCCTTCGACCGTCTGGCGGGCATAAACTACAGGCCAAGAAAGCACTGGGGCGCGGGAGTACGGGGGATGGCAGTGAGTGATAGTGGAGTTGTATCTGTCCTTTCTAAGCGTGTTTTTTTGTTTGCTTGTTTGTTTATTTGTTGTTGTTTGCTGTTTGTTTGTTGTTGTAGGTTTTTTGTTTTTGTTTTTGTTTTTTTTTGGGGGGGGATTTTTTGGGGGAGGGGGTTATTTCTTTTCAGATGAAGGGAAGAATGAAGGACTGAAACATGCTGATGAAAGGAAAGATTTTCTGGGAAAAATTTTACAGCGCAGTCAGCGAAACAACCAAATGATCCAACAAAAGATTAACCATGGAACCAACTTCACCAACCCAGAAGCAAATAAAACGTGGCACTGAATAGCTGTCATCCAACAGGCCAAGCAGCATCAGCCAACCAGCTGACCAGACAAACAACAAACTAACCAAGCAGAAAAGTAGTCGACCGAGCAATTTGCTAAGCAATAAGCAAATCAGCCATCAAGTAACTGAAACAAACCAACCGCCAAGATATCCATCAAACCAAACAACCAAACAGTAACGAATTGACCAACCAACCGACCACGCAGTTAACCAATCAACTAGTCAACCAAACAGACAAACAAACCATCTACCAGAACCAGTCAACCAGTCATCCAGTCAGCTAGCCAACATACAACATAAAAAGTAACCAATAACCTATCAACCAACCAAATAATGAACCTAACGATCAAAACAATAAGCCAACCAAACAATTAGACAACCCGTCATCCAAACAAGAGTCAGTTTGCGAAACAAAAAAAATGAATAAACCTAAAAACCAACCAACCTACCAACGAGCCAGCCAAACCAACCAACCCACAAACCAACCAATCAACCAGCCAGCCAGCCTAACCAGTCAATCAGCCAGCAAACAAACAAACACAAACAGATAAACACGCAAGAAACAAATAAATGAACAAAGAAATAAGCAAACAAGAAAACAAGAAGCAAGCAACAAATAAACAAAAACAAGCAAGCAAACAGACAAACAAAATGAAACGACAGAATAAAAGAGGCAAAATTCGCTAAAGTCCAATTCAATCTCGTCACTACCCATTACCCACGACAAAACCCACACCCGTCTGGGACAGTCGCTTTATATGCAAACGTGTTGGATTTCAAAAGTACCGCCCGCCTGCTTGCGCATTGAAAGTCACCCACAAAACACGCCATTGAAAAGTATTTACACCTACAACAGCGAAAACGTGTTTAATTCGATGCAGACGACAAACTGCAAGTTGTCTGCACACCCCATCCCATCTGCATGAAGCATAGAATCTCATCAGCCCCTAACAGATGCAAGGGCTCATGAGAATGCATGCCTCTTGCTGCAAAAATAAAATCTGGTTCTGTCAAGTCCTGAGACGAAGGTAGTGAAGGAGTTTGTACTGGAGATAGAGCAAGTTCTTTTCTGCTCGGCTTTGCAAATCCACATGTACCTGCAAGAGGCATAGATTCTCATCAAAATCTATGTATCTTGTTTAAAGAGGTCTGTCCTATTTACATCCTTAAACGAAGGTGGTTGTAGGGTTGCGTCTGCGGATGGACAAGGTGTCTTCGTCGTCGGCTTTTCAGATTTGCCTTTCGACTTTTCATGCTCGCTGTGTCGCGATCCGCCCCTTTCGTCAAAGAGAGTGAATAGACAGAACCGTTTTGGTCCGATCACGGGCTTTTGATGTCTTTGGTAAGGGCTGCTTGTTGCGCTTTGGCACAGGCTAGGGTTGAGAAATTCCGCTGTTGCCTTGTTGACAAAAGCCTTTTTTTTTTTTTTTAAATGCCCATCTTTAAGAAAAGCGCGATTGTCATGGTTGGACATACTGGTTTTTGCACTTTTTAACAGCAGCTCGCGTTTTCACGATGTTTATCACGGCGCATTGTTTATTTAATTCATTGGCTGTAAAAGAAGTCTTGCACGAGAGTGACTGAAACAAATATACTGACGAGCAAAAAAAAAATGCGACATTTTTGGAATCATCGGAAGCAATAAAGTGTTTCCGATGATTCCAAAATTGTCGCGTATCTTGTGGTCGTCAGTGTAGATACTGTGTCTTGATACAAATAGTGAAAACGAGTTTCTCAACGCCAGCCTGTGGCGTGTAGCGCCGCCTTGGCGTTCATTGCGCAGTAGGAGACTGAAAACACCTTTACCTTCGGAAGAATCAAGTCGAGGACCTGGAGGAAATCGGACATCGTCGTGCAATGCTTTTAACTCATTGTGCCCGAGGTACGAGATACCCACATTTTGGAGTCATCCTCTGAGGACTGCATTACAATTCAGGAGACAGATCGACCATGATAGTTCACGGGTGGTGGCAGAATAGGCTGCCAGCTATTCGGCCACCACCCGTGAACTATCATGGTCGAGCCATATCTTGCTGCGGTGTGTCGCGGGGAAAATGAGTTAACGATCTATGATTTGAAGTAACCGAACTGAAAATATGGAATATACAAAAACGCTAGGGAGCCCGCAATGTCAGTTGCTTTCTTGTTAAAGGCGACTTTTGGAAAATGCCGCGTAATATACATGTAAAGCATAAAAAAAAGCATTTTATTAATGGTGACAGTTCAAACAAAAAAAAAAACAACAACAACCAAACAAGAACGTAAAAGTTCAAACAAACACGCAGCGAAACAAATCATATAGCAAACAAACAAATAAAGGAGAGAACAGTTAACAGACAAAGACCGAAACACACAATTTAGCAAATAAATAATTAAAGAAACAAACATGCCAACAAACAATAGAAAATTAGCAATTTTACACACAAACAATTTAACAAACAAAGGATTTAACTAGCAAACGATTATGAACAAAACAATTTAGTGTGCAAACAAAATCACTAACAGACAAGCTATGTCTTTCGTACACAGTTGTTAACCCATTCAGCCCTGACGCCCTACAGCAGGAGATGGGTCGACCATGATAATTGAAGAGTAGTGCCAGATTAGCTTGGCGCCTGTCGGCGGCAAGCTAATCTGGCACTGCCCTTGAATTATCATGGTCGATCAATCTCCTGCAACTGGCGTATAGTCATTAGATGACGCCTCCAACATCTGGGAAATACGTTCGTCGGGCTAAATGAGTTAATAGTTTTTGTGGGCGGGAAGTCATTCTTTGGGTTTTGACTAAATTTACGCAGTAAACGCCGGATAAAACAAATCGTAAGGGGACCCAGGTTTTTGGTTGGTATATCCGAAGTTTGTCGAGGGCGAATTAATTTTACCTATAGAAAGCATTGCCTGTACATCTGAAAAAGTGTTTTTATATCCAGCTTTTGTTTTATCCGATCTAGCTATTCGCAAAGTAAGCTGTATTGCGTTTTTTTTCTTTCTTTTTTTCTTTTTTTTTTCTTTTTTTAAATCCATCAAAAGTCCAATGAACGTCTGTTACCTGCCAGAGGCAAAGACCCTTATGAGCGCCCCGCAACTGTGGGCGTACATGAAACTCTATATCTCTTTCTGAATGCACTTACATCTACATATTCTTTATATCTGGAAATTTATCGGGCGTTGATCTTTCAAAATCTCTAAACCTACCCTAGGAGAGAAAAGCAGATCATAATAACGAAAGCGAGAGGTATAGATCCTCATGAGCCCCCGCTGTCTCATGAGGATCTATGCCTCTTGCCTTTGGGTGGCGTCTGCTGCATTCCCGTCGCGAAAGGGTTAAATGGCCAGCTATCACAGTCACTCCTACACATTGTTGAAGACCCCTCGGTGTTCGTGCTATTCATACCCCACATTTAGCTACAGAGAATTTGGTTAATGTGCAGCGCGAAGAAAGGACCAGCCCCAAGTGGCTGTTTCTTTTAGGAAAAGCACAAACATTTTCCATTCAACTCGCTAATCGCATCAAAGGCCTTAAAAGGTCATTAAAGCGTCGTCTACAGTGCCGCTTTGAAAAGAAGACGTCAGAAGAAAAAAAAAACCCGAAAGAAAACGAATTAGAAAGAAAAAATGGAAAAAAAGATAAGAAAGAATGAAAGAAGAAAACGAAATGATATAAAAGGAAAACTTGTAAAAAAAAAAAAAATGAATTAGATACAGCGTTTACTGACAACGCAGCACATTTTTTTTTTTTGCAAGAGGCATAGATTTCATGGGCCCCCGCACTTGCAGGGGCTCATGAAAATCTATGCCTCTTGCTAATGTCATTTATGTCTGTTCTCCCTTGGTTGAGGCTGGGCCGCACAATGAAGCCGACCAAAACAGGAAGCGCCAACATTTGTAAACGTCTTCTTCTAAAGTCTAAGAATGCAGCCGCTACTTTGTGAATTCAACTTATTCTGCATTTCCTGTGATATAATGACTCTTACTTATTTAAGTCAATGCGTTTTAACCCTTTGGCCGTCGGTAGCGGAGTTCTGTCGCGATGATCCTGTAGGAATCATCGCGACTAAAACCGCTACCGACACGCAAAGGGTTAAAATTAAATATCGTAACAGGGTCTTTTCTTATGATTTCATTCAAGGCTGTTTGAAAATGCAATTGGCACAAAAGACTTTGAATAATAATGTTTTTATCGTCGAATTATGTTCTTTTAATGAGCTGTTTATGGCGTAATTGCTGTGCGGGTCGAGAGGATCGTTAAAGGGATTTTCAAGGTGTAAAAAAAAAAAAACTCATACAGGTTGCACTCTAATACATTTCGAGTAGTGCAATGCGCAGTATATACACGACTCGTCTTTGCTTTGCACTTTGCACTGTGCACTTTCTTGATGTCATTTCTTATTTTATTGTTTGTATAATTGTTTTGAGAGTGGCTCTCAGTATGTTATTTTTTCACTTCATTTCAAATGAATTAAATTAAATTCCCTTACATTCCGTTGTATTACATTACATCGCATGACATCACATCACCTCACCTCACGTCACGTCACGTGACGTCACGTTACATGAAATAACATTACATTACGTTACATCACGTTTCATCATATCACATCACATCAAATTTTTTTTTATCTCACATCACATCACATTCATTACATCACATCACATCACATCACAGCACAGCACAGCACAGCACAGCACATTACATTAAATCACGATACATCATATCACATCACATCACATTTACTTTACATCACATCACATCACATCACATCACATCACATCACATCACATTACATTACACTACACTACATCACGTTACATCACATCACATCATATTGGTGTTTTTTTTTTTTTTTTTTACATTACATTTCTGTTCTGTTCTGTTCAATTCAAATCAAGTCAAATTAAATCACATTAAATCAAATCAATTCAGTACAAAAAGAGGTTTCCTGGCGATTTCTTATATAAAAAGTTTACTGTGTATTGAAATGTATGCTTGCGCGCTATAAATGGACTGTAAGGATACATTTCGAAGACCCGACCAAACAAATCGAATACTATTGATTCAAGACATTCATTGTCCCGAAAGGGATATTCTCTTGTCAGCCCACCAGATCATTAAAAAAAAAACCAGAGTTAACTCATTCGAGACGTGCCGCCTCCGGATACGCGGCGTAAGCCGCGTATCCGGAGGCGGCACGTCTCGAATGAGTTAAGGTTGGTAACATTCATAGTCAATATTAGCTAGGCTATATTCTAGGACGCAGTATTGTTGACTCGACGACAGAATGATCTCTTTGGAGAAATCAAGATTATCTTGAATCTTGTATCTTGCACTGATTTTGGTTTCAAGCGAACACAAGGCCACTGACAAAGGTTGCAGACAATCCGGGAACCGAACAATTCCCAAAATAGCGCCTTCAACCCCTTCACTGCAGAGAAAGAAACGAACACGACTCAACTTCAAGAGGCATAGATCCTCAAGAGCCCCCGCAATTTGCGGGGGCTCATGAGGATCTATGCCACTTGCTGACACCACTTTGTATCCACGTGGGAACGACGGGGAATCTTGTAGTGTTGAATTCGCACAATAATAACTTAGATTTCACAAACGTAGTCTCCGTGCTGTAAAAAGCTAAGCGGTAAACAAATATTTCGGAATATCATTGGCAGTGAATGGGGTTAGGAACCTCAGCTTAGGCCCTCGGGTAGCGCTGATACCCGACCCTACCCCCCCCCCCCCCCCCCCCTACCCTCGCGGTGCACACTCGACTCAATGCCATCAAAGCTGGCCGCTGAGATTAACCTTCAATCGCATCGCCGTGCGAACGAGAAAGCGCCTGCCAGCCAGAAAGGGGGTAGGACTGCCTCGGAGCACAATTTATGGCAGCGGGCGTCACCCCTCCAAGACCCTGCCTACCTATAACAAGCATAGGTCCTCATGAGCTTATGCAGGACCGAGGGTCTCTAGACAAACGGCCGTTCTATCTGTAAGGGACATAGATTCTCAGTCATGAGCATCAACAACAGTTCAGTTTCAGTTCGGTTCAGTAACCCATTACACCTTGAGGGCTGATTTTGTTTTTAAAAAAGAATTGTTTATCGTCCTAAGAAGGGTAAGTTACTGATTAGGAGATAGATCAACTCCTTTAGTTCAAGGGTGGTGCCAGCATAGCTTGGCGCCTGAGGCGCCAAGATATGCTGGCACCACCCTTGAACTATCAGTCAAATTTATTTCAAGCAGTGGGTGTATCGGGATGAAAAGGGTTAAGATGGGTTCTCTGCGTTGGGATAAGCCAATACGCGCTCCACCCCACCCCATCAATCAGAAGTCTTTCCAGAGTTCCTTTCCAGGCTTGTAACGATACTGGTTTGGATTATTTGCGTGGATCGTTACCTCCCAAACACCCTGCCTAAATGTAACCCGGTCAATGCCAGTGGACACAGACAGTGTAGGAAAAACTGTTTTTGAATCTTGCCAAATTTGTTACAAATTGTAAGTTTCTATATAAGCTACTGCATAATATGTCAGTAGGCCTACATTGCGTGTGCACTTACACATAATAATAATAAATAACGATGGAATAACATTTTTAGAATGGGAGAAAAGCACCTGGCAATATTTGGCAGAGCATATATTGATATATATATATATATATATATATATATATATATATATATATATATATATATATATATATATATATATATATATATATATATATATATTATATATATATATATATATATATATATATATATATATATATATATATATATATATATATATATATCACTCTTATCACTCTATGGCGCAGGTGGCAATCCGTGCTGCTATCAGTACGGGTTGCTGCATGAGCCAGGGAAACCAGCTCCACTGATTGAAGAGAAGATCTAATCAAATGATTTATGAAACATATAGACCTGTATAGGTCACTCCTTCTCCCACCCCCTTGACTATTAAGTCCCTTACCAATCTCGGTGTCGTGGGACATTAAATATGAACGAAGAAGAAGTGTGCACTTACAGTCATAGCTATCTTCTCGCGTTCAATGTTATTTGGAAACTTGTTTTCACTGATCAGTACAGACCGTTTGACAAAGAATGTTTGTGTCAGTATGTATCAGCGAACACGCAGCAAAACTAGAGAACTATCTTGCTCGATCTGTCTCTAGAATTGTAATATAGTCCTTCAGAAGACAACTTCAAATTTTGGGGATTTCGGTCCTGGGATAAAGATTACGCAAAGAAAATCAGAATGTACATAGAATGACATGATATGGCGTAACGAGTCATGAGACAATGTGACAATTGTCACATAGCTAGTGTAATCTCCGCCAGCTTTGCAACAACCAAACACCACAGTAAGCAATACGTCTTCGGGGCAAAGACGACCGCAGTGGGCCCGCGCACTGTCCCGCGCGGGCCCACTGCGGCCGTCATGGGCCCAGTGACGTTTGCTTACTGGACAGTTTGTTACAAGTTTATTTCAGTTCAGTTCAGGACAGGTGGAATCTACACGCTCGGAATAGTCCATACGCGCTCTATCCTACCCATCAAAGTGTTCCTGGAGTTCCTTTCGATCTGTGCCAGTATTGGGTCCGGTTTATGTCCTTTCCGAGTCTGACCAGCGTCCACTGCCTTTCTCCACACCTCTGCAACGGAAGCGATCGATAATCGTCTATGGAACAATTGGGTGAGACTGTTTCTAGAAGTGCTTTCTCAGGTTTGTCACCATGTCTGATCTACCAATGCGTAGGCCTTGCGCGACTCCTGCCGTACCAGCTAGGGCGTCCGCTAGGTCATTGCCCTGGGGCTAGTTGCATGAGCGAGCTTAGTCCTGCACCAGCCACTAAGCAAGGTGTGCCACTATAGCGGAGCACCTTGCTTAGTGGCTGGTGCAGGACTAAGCTCGCTCATGGAACTGGCCTGGACTCCAGCTGTGTGTCCTGGGCAGCAAATCTACAAATGTCTTCGAGAGAGCTCCGAGAGAAACATGAGAAAGCATTTCCTGGAACAAACAGAGCCAAGGGAAGAAAGTCTCAGCTGATTATGACAATATTAACTCATTCAGCCCGACGCACGTATTTCCCAAATTTTGTAGGCGTCATCTTTCGACTATGCACCTGTTGCAGGAGATGGATCGAACATGATAATTCAAGGGTAGTGCCAGATTAGCTTGGCGCCTGCCGACATGCGCCAAGCTAATCTGCCGACATGCGCCAAGCTAATCTGGCTCTACCCTTGAATTATCATGGTTGACCCATCTCTTGCTGTAGTGCGTCAGCGCTGAATGGGTTAACTCATTCAGCCCCGACACAACCGGCCACAGCAAGACATGGATCGAACATGATAGTTCAAGGGTGGTGCCAGAAAGGCACCACACAGTCGATCGCCTCCAGAGCTGAGGTGTGGACAAAGGCAGCTGGCGTTGGACAAACTTTAAAGGACGTGAGAGATCCATACTAAACCAAAACGTTTAGGGCTTAACGTCTTTGTCCACCACGAAGGTGATTTCAAAGACGGGGCACCGAAAAGAGGCCTGTACAAATTTTGACCCCCAGCTGGGTTCGAACCCACGGGCAAGAGTCGAACGTTCTACCACCGAGCAACCCAGCTCCCATTCCCCCCCCCCCCCCCCTTAGTAAACCAGACCAATAATTTTATTGGTACAATATCGCAAGGAACTCTGGGAAGACATCTGATGGGTGGAGTGGGTGGAGCGCGTATGGGCTTTTCCGAGCGCGAGAGATCTCATCTTTATCCCCTAAAACTGAACTGAACTCGAGTGAGCACGTCGGAACTCCGCGGCAGAGGGTTCACGTACGAGCTTTGGGAAAATTGTCACATTGTTGCAAATATCGCTACAACCGTGATCTGCTTACACGCATTCCACACCCATAATATATGGTGGGTAGATTGAAGAGTGAGAGGTGTTAAGGGGCCGAACTAAACGTCCATCGTAGTTTAAACTCACTGTACAACTCTGCTCAGTCTAACAACACTCAATTGTAAATTGTAATTCAGCAAGAGGCATAGATTCTCATGAGCCCCCGCGAATGCGGGGGCTCATGAGGATCTATGCCTCTTGCAGATGGGTGACGTTTGATGGACTAGTGTGTCGAATCTCTGGGATCAGCCGTAATGCGTGGAACGTATGCCGTACCCTGTAATCTGCAGGCAGTAAAAGTTGTATGTGACACAATGTTGTGAGACGCAAGAGATCGAATCAGCTAGCGAAAGGAGTTTGACCCTTTCACTGCCGGGAAAATGCGAACACCGTCCTACTGCAAGAGGCAAAGAACCTCATGAGCCCCCCGCAGATGCGGGGGGGTTCATGAGGTTATTTGCCTCTTGCTGGTCTTAAGTCAAAACCGTGTTCCTTGGATTGATGGGATGAGACGGCGCTGAGTTTGCCCTGCTGTCGAAGACATAATTTTGCATTCACTGAGACTCTCTCTCTCTCTCTCTTCTCTCTCTCTCTGCTCTGTGTGTGTGTGTGTGTGTGTGTGTGTGTGTGTGTGTGTGTGTGTGTGTGTGTGTGTGTGTGTGTGTGTGTGTGTGTGTGTGTGTGTGTGTGTGTGTGTGTGTGTAATATATAGTTATTTTTCTAAGCATTTTTTCCGGCTTTCTTCTTTTCTTTAATTATTTTTTTGTGTATGGCATTGCTTTTAAACTTTAAACTAAATATGCAGTTTCATGCAAAGGAGACCGCTCTATTTTTGACATTTCTCTTTGATCTTGTTGTTGCTGTTGTTGACGGTGGTGGTATAAGTCGCGTTGTTGCTGTTGAAATCGTCGTTGTAACTGTTGCTGTCGTCCTTCTTGTTTGTTTGTTTATTTGTTTTGTTTGGTTTTTTTGGTTGTTGTTGCTTGTTTGTTTGCTTGTTTGTTTGCTTGTTTGCTTTTGGTTTCTTTTAGTTATTGTCGTCCTTGCCTTTGCTGTGTTTGGTGTTTTCGTCGTTCGTTGTTGCTGCACACATGGCATATAAATAATAGATGGTGTAAAAGTCTTACTGGAGACATCTTAGAGCCTAAGGAAAGCAAAGCACTGTCGGCCCGAACTACAACACAGTCAAGCAAGACAACCACAAGCGACTCGTCGCTAAGCAGAACTAAGGAACCGCCCACATTCCAGGGCGCACATTTGTCTCCAAGCAGGCCCTCCCGCCGTCTCTTCAAACAGACCGCCTCCCCCATCCACCATCCACCCCCACCTCCCCTTCCCCCACCCGCACCCCTTTCCCCTCCCCCTTCATTCCCTCTTCCAACCCCACAAATCCCCACCCCTCATCCCCACCTCCAACACACACACGCAATTTAAGCTACCAAATCTATCGTCGAGAACTGAGTAGGGACAGTAAGCCAGATTTGTTCATTCGTCGAGAACTGCGTTTTTCACAATACTGACAATACCTACAGTATCGATAATAGAAGGTTTGGTTGTGATATTGTTTAGTGGCGGGGCAAAGCGAACGACACCCAGCGGGGGCTCATGAAGATTTATTTTTCTCTTGTCAGTCCTATGCTCTTTTTGCTTATTTTCTTTCTGGTGTCGGCCACACCGTGTTCATCACGCGAATGTCGGTGAGTGTGCAATTTGTGATCGCTGCTTTGCTTAGATAGTCAACTGTTTTGGTATGGATTTCCCCCCCCCCCCCCCCCCCACCCCCTTAGATCGGGTTAACTCTTTATGATCGGGACGCAGGCGGCAGTCGAAAAATATAATTTGTTTACGGCGTGTATCGACTTATAATATTGATTTTTTTAAAAAATTCTGTTAACCCTTGTTAACCCCTTCCTTGCCGCCCTTTGTGTTTCTGAAATCTTGGTTCATTCAACGACCAAAAGCCAACACCGTCCACGAAACATGGATACAAATTGGTCTCAGCAAGAGGCATAGATCCTCATGAGCCCCCGCTGTCGCGGGGGCTCATGAGGATCTATGCCTCTTGCAGTTGGATCGTGCGCGCTTTTTTCTCGACAGTGAAAGGGTTACCACACAGTCACTATGGCATCAGCGGCTGCTTTGAAAAATTCCAAAACGGATCTAGGGCGGGTCACATCTCTGGGTTTGAATGTTTAACTGTACGGTTCTTTTGCCTCACGCATGAAGGCGGCGACATCAAAGAGCAGCTCACCTGTAGAATTGAGATCAGGAGAATGCGTGGTCTGCAGAGAGGTTTGAAACGAAACAGATTAGCGCGTTGTACGGCACCATTAAGGGGGCATCGCGCTTTTATCGAACATGAAGTTGAAAGCGCCTTTCACTGAATCGATGCATAAACGATTAGCGAGACTCACTACACCGGAAAATGTTAATCGCGCTTTTCTTTGAACCAGTTGTGCGTGTGAATTTTTTTTTTTTGCGCTAATGCGTCAAAGATTAGCGCAGTGTAAATAAAATATAGCGTCTTATCGCGCTATTCTTGTTCAAAAAAGGTGTGATCGTGCGTTTCACTAAGCGAAGTAGACATTATCGTGATGTAAATAATGATTATACAGTTTATCGCGCTATTTTGGAGAATCGGGTGTGGCTGTAGTTTTCTCCCGCATGCTAGATAGTTTAGCACTATGCTCATAGTAACAGTGTGACACACAACGCTGTTCTTATATTAAGTACTAAACAAAGCTATTGGACTTTTTCTAAGAGAAAATCACACTGCGATAATGATTAATCTTTTTCACCCCCAAAAGACAACTTTCTCAAATTAAAACACCTTCTCATCAATATTGTATGAGAACGATCGACCATGATAGTTCAAGGGTAGTGCCAGATTAGCTTACCGCCTGAAGGCGCCAAGCTAATCTGGCACTATTCTTGAACAATTACGGTTGATCCATATTCATGATGATGGCTTTGGAATTGAAAATCTATTGAGATTTATCGGCTACTCCAGAGATCAATCAGCTGGTTTAGAGATCAATCAGAGGCCGATCACCGCTTCTGATCGCCGGTAGTGCAAAGATAATGTCACAGAGAGGAAAATTTATTGGGTGTACATCCATTTAGAGAGCTTAACTCAAGCAGTCCGACGCACGTATTTCCCAAATTTTGGAGGCGTCATCTAACGATTATGCATCTGTTGCAGGAGATGGATCGACCATGATAATTCAAGGGCAGTGCCAGATTAGCTTGGCGCCTGTCGGCGCCAAGCTAATCTGGCACTACCCTTGAATAATAATAATAATAATAATAATAATAATAATAATAATAATAATAATGAGTATGTATATAGCGCTTAATCTTAATCAATAGCTCTAAGCGTTTTACAATCTGTACACAAAAATAAAAATACAATGACATATGCACATAACAAATAAAACACAATACCCGAACGCACCACTTTTACAATAAACTAAACAACAATGCATACATAATAATGTATATTCTAATTAACATTCAATCTAAACAAGGAGGATTACAGAACTACAACTAAAGCATCAAACACTGGCAGTTATTCAAAGTAAAGCTTGAAGAGGTGAGTTTTCAACGACCTCTTGAAGTCAGAGACAGACTCACTGTTTCTGACCTCAAGAGGAAGTGTATTCCATAACACTGTGGCTTGATAAACAAAAGTGCGCTGACCAAATATTTCAGTTTGGACAGAAGGTACACACAACTTCCGTTTATCAGAAGAGAAGCGGAGCTCACGAGAGGGTGTATGCACGTGCAGCAAAGAGGACAAGTATTCTGGGCTGGTGCCTGAAAGGCAGTTTAAACAGATTGGCATAACTTTGTATTGAATACGTGAGGACACGGGTAGCCAGTGAAGGGACTTCAAGATGGGTGTGACATGCTCAGTCTTACGGACTCACAACAAGCCGGGCTGCATTGTTCTGAGTCTTGCTCAACCCATCTCCTGCTGTAGTGCATTGTTCTGAATCTTGTTCAACCCATCTCCTGCTGTAGTGCATTGTTCTGAATCTTGCTCAACCCATCTCCTGCTGTAGTGCATTGTTCTGAATCTTGCTCAACCCATCTCCTGCTGTAGTGCATTGTTCTGAATCTTGCTCGACCCATCTCCTGCTGTAGTGCGTTGTTCTGAATCTTGCTCAACCCATCTCCTGCTGTAGTGCGTTGTTCTGAATCTTGCTCAACCCATCTCCTGCTGTAGTGCGTTGTTCTGAATCTTGCTCAACCCATCTCCTGCTGTAGTGCGTTGTTCTGAATCTTGCTCAACCCATCTCCTGCTGTAGTGCGTCAGGGCTGAATGGGTTAAGAACGGGTTCGCTTTTCAATTTTCATCATTGTCAAAAGGACAATACGCGCTAGCAGTCGCATAAAACATATGTGCGCACGCAAGCACACACACACACACACACACACACACACGCCACACACACACACACACACACACACACACACACACACACACACACACACACGCACGTATGCACGCACACACACACACACAGAGTCCTCCTTACCCAACCATCCCTCATCACCCTCACCCTCCCCCGCCCGAGCCCTACTCCTGCTCCCCTAACTCTTTCCCCCATGCCCCACCCCGCCACCCACCTCCACTAGAATTTAAACTTCTGATATTGCAAAATATGAATAGTTTTGTTGTTGCTAAATCTGGTTTGTTGCATGCAACGGAACTTGCATCTTGATACAGCGTTGAGTCCGATGAAAAATAAAACCGTTGCTATTTTCGATTTGTATTGCATTCGACCTTGATATAAACTTTTTCTTTTAACGATTATCATTAGATTTCATTTCATGTAGTTTCATGGTAATTTCATTTCATTTCCATATTGAGTTGCTTGAGTTTAAGGCTTATAATAGAAAATTAAAACAAAACAGCATTGAAATTTGGTTCAATCCGCCAAACTAAACATGTTTTATTTGACATAAAACCCACATGCTTCGACACTTACTTCACGATCATCGATCTCCAATGCAGTACCTCTGTGCCATAGCGGATCTAATCTGCGTGAAGAACGTCTCTGCTCTAAAGGCCCCCCCACACGAGCCGGTTGTGCCCCGATTTTGAAGCAGATTCCGATCCGATTGCGATCGGATGACGTCAGTTATCCGATCCGGTCCCAATCTGCTGGGAATCGGGTGTCTAGAACCTGCTCTATTTTCCCGATCCGACTCGGTCCCGATCGTAAGCTTCAACCAATCAGAGCGCGTCTAGCAAATCGTGTCGTTTCAGCACGGTTTGCAAATGGCCGAACACGCCTGTTGTGATCAGTACCACCGCCGTTGCTATTCACACGCCTCTTCCCGAATATGATGCAAAACAGCTGATAATGAATGCACATCATCATCACTGTCAAAACTAGCAGTCATTTTGCAGAACAGGTACGACTTTGATCTTCGGTTCAAACTGGTCGGCTAAACAAGTCGGGACTTGTGTGGCAGTGCACACGTTTTTTAGTCCGGTCCGATCACCTACCGATTCGAAAACTGATCGGAAATCGGCCTCAAAACCGGGCTCGTGTAGCGGGGCCTTAAGCCTGACTGCGCGAAACACGGACAATAAATGGACGCGGCCTAACACCGGAAATGAGGCATTGCAAATAATGAAAGGAAACTGTTCGAAGGGCAATTATTTGTTTGAACGCTCCGCACAGTTTTAGCGTGCACGTTGGATCGCAAAATATGTGCTGGTCTGTGATTTTGGACCTTACGGCTGAAAGCCGTAAGGTCCGAAATCACAGACCAGCACACAATTTACCTTCACGGGACTTTTCATCACACCGGAAAAAATATTGTTGGTGTCGCGGATCGCCGCTTGCAAACGAATGTTTTTCAAGATTAAATAGCGAAGGTGTGTTGCATAGGGAATAGGCCTACAAGGCAACGTGTATGCAGGAGCGGATCTGGGGGTGTGGGGTGGGTAATGAGGTTTCGCAACCCCCCCCCCCCCCCTCACAACCCAAATGCTTTGAAATGCTATAACAAAGTTGCTTTTCGGGCATTTGGAACGCCCCCCCCCCTGCCCCCCCCCCCCGCCCCTGCATACAAACGCCTCCCCCCCCCTCCCCCACCCCTCTCAGCCCTCCCTCCCGCTTTTCGAGTTTTCACGGCCCCTGGAAGCAAGGTCTAGCGTCAGGGAGGCCTTTCATTAGATCAGGTTGAAGGTCCCAAACAAAACGTTGGACCCCCCCCCCCCCCCCGCCCCCCGCCCCCCCCATTCCCCGAGGTTACTGATTCCCCCCTGGTGTGTGTGTGTGTGTGTGTGTGTGTGTGTGTGTGTGTGTGTGTGTGTGTGTGTGTGTGTGTGTGTGTGTTTGTGTGTGTGTGCGTGAGCGCACAGAAATCAAAGCGACTGTAAACGCTGCCAACAGCCATAGGGCTAAAATGTACAGTAGACATGACACATCTACTAAGCCACATTTGTGTGTGTACTACTACAAAATATGCACAGTAAACTCCTGATATAACAACTCACCAGGGGACTAAATTTTTCTTGTTGCTATATCCGATGTTTGTTTTAAGCGAAGTAATTTACGTTGAAAACTGCTGTTTGGACTTTTGAAACAGTGTTGCTATAGGCGACTTTTGTTGTATCGGACCTTGTAATAAGCGGAGTAGACTGTATATTATGGTACCTTTGTGCAAGCTAATCTGGCACTACCCTTGAAATATCATGGTCGACCCATCTCCTGCTGTAATGCGTCAAAGCTGAATGGGTTAATCAAATGTTCTTAGTTCTGAGTTTTAAGTATTATCTTCTTTTCCCCTTTTCTCCCCCCACCCCCCCCCCCATCCCCCCGCCCCCTCCCCAACCTCCCAGCCACCCTTCAAGTGTCTTTCTTGTGGTCAGCTTTCAACAGTTGTTTTCGTTCACACAATAAATCTGTGTGTTCGGACGGTTCCAGGCACTTTACGCTTGACCACTGACATGATCTAGTGCGTTTCAACGCGTCGGTTTAGAAGACGCGTGAAGACAGATGTAAATAGTACAACGTTGTCTGTATTCGCATGAGCATCTGTTTCTTTTAGCCTATGGGCAGTGTTCGCTGACACAGTGGACACAGCTGAGCAACCTCATCACAGGGACATAGAAACATATGGTGCCAGCAAAGAAGTACAGAACTTCACGAGTCCCTGCAAATTACAGGGAAACCATGAACATCTATGTCTCTCGCAGATTTAGACTTTTGCTGCACAGTCAAGTGTTGTAGAGGATTCACGTCGACAAGAAGTGCTGCTACAGCCCTGATTTGTCGCCCGTTGACCAAAAGCCAGATAAGGCTCTGACGGAAGTCTTCATACCAAGGTGCGAAGAACGGCCAACGACGAGGGAAATCGAACGCTACCCAGCTGCAAGACGTATTGATCCTCATGAGCCCCCGCAGTTGCGGGGGCTCATGAGGATCTATACCTCTTGCTGAAACCACTTTGCATTCATGTTCCTTTGACAGATGCGGATCTTTGACGCTGAACATAAAATGATTGAACTGAAAAGTGGAGCGTCAGCATACTGGTCACTTTGACTTACTGACTATTTGGAACTGCAGGACGGACCTCAGCTGTAAAATATAAAGACAATAAGTCCAGTTTTGTGAAAAGCTAGATTTTCATTGTATTACAATGAAAATCTCGCTTTTCGCAAAAATGGGCTTACTACCTTTTTGCCTTTTCAGGGCGAGGACTGTCTGTGTGCTTTTCGCCTGGAACCGTACATTAGAATCAAATCACAGACTGGAATGCAGTTTGTTTGTTTTTTACTTTAACTTACACATGCCAAGGGCAAATAACTCAGAGGTGGGAAAACAACGAGATAACCTTAGTGACAAACACACAGAAAAAATAGACAAACAAACAAACAGCAAACAAACGAACGAACAAACAAACAAACAGAACACAAAGCTGACAGAAAGTGAATACTACTCAGCTGCAAGAGGTATAGATCCTCATGAGCCCCCGCAGTTGCGGGGGCTCATAAACATCTTTACCTCTTGCTGAAACCACTTTGTTTCCATGTTCAATGGAAAAACAAAGAGATAACCTTAGTGACAAACAATGATTGATTGATTGATTGTACATTGCTTAACGTCCCGACAGCAACAAGACTTTCTCAGGACGTGCCTGCACTGCTTGTGAAAAAAAAAACCTAAACAGAACATTGAATGTATGTCGCCAGCTGGTCCAATACATTAAATAAACCTAACACATGGGGCCTAAGTAAAGCTAAGACCATTTAGCAACACACATCCAATATCAAGAGCTACAGGCAGTGCAGACAGTAGGGAGAGTTTTAAAAAGGCAAATACTGGTGAATGGACAAAGGGTAGACAGAAACACATGCCCCAGAATAGAGAAGAAAACCCACCCTGTGGGGCTGACCAGGGTGACCCTGGGAACTAAAAAGTAGTTAACTCAACCCAAGTGACAAACAAACATATAAACAGATAAACAAACAAACAAACAGGATACAAACAAACATATAAATAAATAAACAAACAAACAAACAGCAAACAAACAAACATATAAACAGGTAAACAAACAAAAAACAGCAAATAAACAAACAAACAAACAAACAAACAGAATACAACGCCGAGAGAAAGTGAACACTACCCAACTCCAACGGTACAGATCCTCATATACAAACAAACAATCAAACAAACTGTTCCATAACCCGAGGCATTACAATATATTGCAATAACAATCTTGAAAATAAACAGCTTCCAAAAGACAGTAACAACACAGCTGTCTTTTTAAGTAAGTTTCTTTCTTCTTCGGGATGTTCTCTGCATTTTGCACGTTTGGCAGTCATCTTTTTGGTCTGGATTCCCAAAATGGGTATACTGTCTTTTGCCCTTCAACCCCCACTCCCCACCCTCTCGCACCACACCGGCACCCCCCCCCCCCCCTTCACCCAAGTCATCCTCCCTCCCGGATGGCTGCTGATTGGTTGGTCTGGGCTGGTCATTTGCTGTGTGCTGGTGTCTAGCGCGGATAGCCACAAGCCCATAAACCATCCTCACCGTCCTATTAGTCTGTTTCCCAAACCCGCCGCCACCGTACTTGGCTTGTGATGACAAAATCTCCCAATAGATTCTCCAGGTCGTTAACTTAAACCTCGAAGGCTTCCTCAGTTTGAAAATGTACGCGGTAAACTTCGTGTGTCGCTCTGTCGAAAGTTTTTTTTTTTTTTTTTTTTTTTTTGAACGATCTAAAAAATTCAGACCTCCAAGATGACCGCCAAGCGTGTAAAATGCAGAGAATAATCCAACAAAAAAAGAAACACGCTTAAAAAAGACAGTTTCAACACAATTTATTGTGTTGTAACTGTCTTTTTAAGCGTGTTTCTTTCTTCGTTGGGTTATTCACTGTATTTGTATCTGTACACGCAGCGGTAGGAATTCATCAGCAGTGTCTTGGAGATGGCGGTTGGTAATGGCTGAAGGAAGCCGTTTCCGAATCCTCTTTCTGTCTCTAGGAATACATGTACTCTGCAGTTACATGACAAAAGCTACTAAGTGCATTTTGGATAAAAGCAAGATTTAAATGTCGCTTTACTCAAAAATGAACATATCTGCTTTTGCCAAATGACATGATTTGTCAGACACTTGATTAATGTGTCTGCATGTGCTGGGAACTTGGGGGAGGCTGGGGGAGGGGGAAGGGAATCAATGACAGGTTCAAGTAATTAGGAAAAGACTATCATATACATCCCTAAGACTATCATAGACATGCTCGCCTCACCTGGTTTGTGAGTGAAATTTTTAGACTTTGCAAAGACTTTTGCAAGTTTTAAAAAAAAATGGTGTCCTTGCCAAACACGTCAACTTATTATCGTCTTCAGGGCAAACATCGTCCCATTATTAATGTCTACAGCCGCCTAAATGTTTGTCTTTGCTGCAGAAAATAATTAAACGCGTTCCAAATGCAAGAGGCATATAGCCTCATAAGCCCCCGAAGTTGCGGGGGCTCATGAGGATCTATGCCTCTTGGTGACATCATTTTGTTCCATGTTCCTGGAACGGCTTGGGAACTTCGGCGAGAAATTAACACAGATTTAAGAAACGCAGTCTGCGTCAACTCGCAGTTTGAGGGGTTGATGACAGGTTTCATAAGGATGGGCGCTCAAAACAGGTTCTGATGTACTAGTTATCATTGGTTGTTCTAATTAACCCCGTGACTGCTACTGACGATAGAGTTTATTCAACGTATAATAATCTAATACCCTTTTACAACAAATTTCGTCAGAGAAAAATAACATAAATTTGGTGATCTAGCAGGAAACATAAATGATATTTTACAAATCGGTATAAAAACATTTATAGTAAAATTAATTTGTCATACTCCTGTAACAAAATTGTTGTTACATATGTATAGTTGATATAATTAAGCTTAGAACTGTTTGTTTGTGGGTCCTCTTTTTTACTCAGCAAGAAAGACGTGAACAAACATTAAATAAAAGTTATTCTTTTTTTTTTAAGTCATTCATTTTTGGACAATAGCGTTCGGCAGAAAAAATACGCGTGGCTTTCGCGTCTTTTCTGCTGAACGGTATCGTCAGTAGCAGTCACGAGATCGTAGTAATGTCCCTTAATGGTTCTAACTGACAGGCGATTGGGGGCGTTACGCTATTGCTTACTGTGCCCTCATTAAATGCGAGTCTGGGGGAATCGAATACGCGTTGGGGCAAATCGAAAGCTGAGTGGTCCTAGCAGGTGTAGATTGAACAGTATCACTGTCGGAGAAAATGAGATTGAACACCACCCAACTGCAAGAAGCAAAGAATCTCATGAGCCCACGCAGATGCGTGGGCTCATGAGATTCTTTGCCTCTTGCTGCACCAATTTATGCACGTGTCCTTTGAGGCGGATGGGGTTGTTTGGTGTTGAATTGAAACAAATATTTCAGTAACACAATTTGCGGTAACAGTTTTACTACATTACGGTTTGCAAACAGCGACAGCATAGATTTTAAGCCATCTGCCGGGTACCAATGACGGGAAAATGCGACTGAAAAACACTGACAGTGTAGATTTTAAGCCATCTGCCGGGTCCCAAGGATGGGCGAGGGGACAATGATTCCTCTACTTGTGTCCAGAGAAAATTGGTTTATTTGTTGAGCGAAACTAGTTGGAAGGGCCCGGTTACTGGTCATTGGGTAAAGTCGTAAACAAGCGCTCATCTAATCCTGTACCAACTGCTAAGAGACACAGAGGCTCATGTGAATCTATGCCTCTCTCTTGGTGACCATGATTGGATACAGCTGTTCCCAACGTGTAGAGTGTTTTATTTGTGTCGGTAATTGCGCGATTCAGTATTATCTAAGTTGTTTGGTTTTTTTTGGCGGAAAGTTGTGTTATTTGTTGATTTGAATCTCATCATCATCAGGCTTTTTACTCCCAGTAAGTAGTAAACAATCGCACCTCTGATCCTTACCATATGCTAAGCGGGCCAGAGAGGCTCATGAAAATATATGCCTCTCTCTGGGTGGCCATGATTGGCTACATCTTTTTCCACCGTTTAGTGTGTTATTCCTGTCGTCTATTGCGCAACTCACTTATTATCTAAGATTTCTTCCTTTTAAAGAAAGTGTTGTATACGTCGACTTGAATCTCATTATCAGCAAAGACCGATGTCATCACTTCGCTGGCCCGCGCACGGTCGTGCTCGGCCCAGGGAGAGGCCGACGTCCGCCGGAAAGCTTTTTGCCAGTCCTCATTGTGATGACTTTAACCTATTGACGGACTGGAAAAGTGCCACCGTTCATTTTATTGCTGTCCAAATAAATCTTAAGTAAACCAGACACAAAGAGCCTGGTGACCGGCCGGACGCTACCGTTTCTGGGTTGAACCCTTGCGAAAGTGATACACACTGTCCACTGAGACATCGAGAAACCTCCCAAGCATTGTCGCTGAGTTCCTGGAGCTTCAATGGTTCCTCAGATTTACTAGTAGGTCCACTAAGACACCACGAAAACACCATATTGTAATTGCCCTTGGGTTCCTGGCAGTAATTCCTCATAGACACTACTATATTCACTAAGACGTCGCGAAACCACGATGTCATTGAAGTTGGGTTCCTGGTTTTTCAATGGTACCTCAAAGATACTTGTGTCCGCAAAGACACTGCTAAAACACCATATATTTGCCGTAGCATTTCAATGGTTCCTCACTCAGATATACTAAGTCCACTTAATATACACCGCGAAACCGCATAGTATAAATTGACCTTAGGCTCTATTCGTAAAACAGATACGTTCATTTACAAATTAATCGGACAAAGTCATGATGGAAACTTAAATTCAAGATAATAATAATAATAATAATAATAATAATAATAATAATAATAATAATAATTATTATTATTATTATTATTATTATTATTAATAATTATTATTATTATTATTATTATTATTATTATTATTATTATTATTATTATTATTATTATCATTATTAAGGAGATTTGTTAAGCGCTTATTCTAAAAGTAGCTCTAAGCTCTTATACAATGAAAAGGCTAACAGCTAACACGCACACACACACACACACACACACACACACACACACACACACACAACATACGCGCGCACACACACACACACACACACACACACACACACACACACACACACGCACGCACGCACGCACGCACGCACGCACGCACACACACACACACACACACACACACACACACACACACACACACACACACAAACACACACGAGACATTGGTGATGAATTGTGCATGGCTGGGGAAATGAACTAATAAAAAGCAGCGTTGTGGAGGTGGGTTTTGAGAAGTGGTTTGAATGAGGAGAGCGTTTGACAGTTACGGACAGGGGCGGGGAGATTGTTCCATGTGGCGGGGCCAGGTTGGGAGAAGGCACGACCGCCACGTGTTTTACATTTGAATTTGGGAAGGCGAAATTTTCGTGTGTCAGAGGAAGAGCGGAGGGTGCGAGATGGAGTATACAGATGGAGTAAATCAGAGATATAGGCAGGAGAAGTCAGGCTGAGAGAGTTAAAGCATGTGCAGGACAATTTATACAGAATGTGTTCTTGTACGGGCAGCCAGTGGAAGGGCGGGGCGGATATGGTCACGCTTACGCACGCGCAGAACTAAACAGAAAAAAATGTCTAAAAACAAACAACAATAACAACCTGTGATTGATGTTTTTCAAGTCAGTTTTACCACAGGGCAGAAAAAATAAGATAAAGATACAGATTTGATTTTTAAACAAACAAACAAACAAACAAACAAAAAACACACACACAAACACACGCTTACCCAGATTATCCAGTAGAGTCATCACATACGCAATCATCCAATTCTTTTTTTTTTCTTTCTATTTGTTTTATTTGTTTAACTCTCTTAACCCCATGGCCGCATTTCCAAACTTGTGGAGGCGGTGTCTAAATGCTATGTACCAGTTGTAAGAGATGGAATGACCATGATAATTCAAGGGTAGTGCCAGATGAGCTTGGCGCCTTCAGGCGCCAAGCTCATCTGGCTCTACCCTTGAATTATCATGATCAAGCCATCTCCTTCTGCAGGGTCCCGGGGCTAAATGGGTTAACCGCATGACACCATTTTACACCATCCGCATGAAAGCAATGGATTGCCGGATTCAGAATAAAGTGAAAGCACTCGTACAGATAAGACGTTTCGCGTTCTCTGCAAGCGATCAGTTAAGATGTAATGATATTTGGCTTCTTGAACTCTTCAGTCCCAGTTTTTGCAGAATGGGCTCCTAGAATCTTTATTAACTATACGCCAAAGACTGAGCACAAACCGTCCAAAGAGCATGCAAATAAAAGTGGTCCCCGCAAGAGGCATAGATACTCATGAGCCGCCGCGACTGCGGCGGCTCATGAGGATCTATACCTCTTGCAGCTTGGTCGTGTTCACTTTCTCTCGTCATTGAAAGGGTTAAATTCAGCTAAACGTGAAGCGAAGAACGTCACATACTTTTCTGTAAAAGAAGACTCGTGATTCCCAAGGTCTGGCCCAGGAAACGGGATATTCTGGACTCGTTGCCATGGCAACACGATGGATGACGTGTTCTTCAAGTATACAGAACACGGCTTGAATTGCTTACCCGTTAAAAGGGCATGGTGGTTAGCCGAGACAATGAGAGTATTAGTGGTTTTCAAAACAAGGTCCCGACGACATTCACGAGAAAGAAGACAAAATTAAAAAAAAAAAAACAGCAGCAAGGCTAGAAATTCAAAACAGGACTAGAAATAAAAAGTACAACACGAAAGAAGAAACACGCTTTGAACGGACACTGTGACGCACTTGTACGCTCTAAGAGCGTTTTGTTTTATTTGTTTGTTTGTTTATTTGTTGTTGTTTGGTTTTTTTGTTTGGTTTTTGGTTTTTTTTGTGTGTTTTTTTTTTTGGGGGGAGGGGGGGGGGGGGGGGGGGGGAGGGGGGTCATTTCGTTTCTGTTCTGCCTTCTTCATCCTTTATCTGTTTTGTTTTTGTTTGAGTGTTTCTGGCAGTGTTTTCTGTGCCTGTTACACTCTTGGCAGTGACCTTTTGGTTCATGATTTCATGATGGCATTTACTTTTTTTTTTTTAAAGTCTTTCACAGTCGATATGTGTGTGTATCTTTGTTACAATACTACAGCGCTGGTGGGTGGTGGTGGTGGGGGGGGGGAGGGGGGGGGGTCTGTATGAGGAGAGGCGGAGAGGGGAAAGACCACCCCACTGCAAGAGGTTTGGATCTGCGGGGGCTCATGAGGATCTATGCTTCTTGCTGACTACGACTATTAATCCATGTTCCTAGGAAGCTAGGGCATTTTGGTGTTGAATCATTAACCCTTTGTATCCCAGGTACGAAATACCCAGGTTTTGGAGTTGTCCTCTGACGACTGCAGTACATTGCAAGAATCAGATCGACCATGATAGTTCAAGGGTGGTGCCAGAATAGCTTGACGCCTGCAGGCGTCAAGCTATTCTGGCACTACCCTTGAACTAATATCATGATCGATCCATATCTTGGTGGGGTGTGTCGGGGGACTGAATGAGTTAACAAAGAATGCAGAAACACAATCTGCTTCAGCGTGCACTGAATGGGTTAACTCATTCAGGCCGACGGCCGTATTTCCCAAATTTTGGACGCGTCATCTAATGACTGCGCCAATTGCAGGAGGTGGATCGGCCATGTTAATTCAAGGGCAGTGCCAGATTAGCTTGGCGCCGATAGGCGCCAAGCTAATCTGGCACTACCCTTGAATTATCATGGTCGATCCATCTCCTGCTGTAGTGCGTCAGGGCTGAATAGTTTAGATAAACTTGGCACTATGTGTGTAAATCAACGCGAGTTAAATATGCAATCCAGACCAGAAAACGGTGACTGGCAAGCGTGTAAAATAAAAGCAGAACCCACCGGAGAAAGAAACACACTTAGAAAAGACAGTTACAACACAATTTATTAACATTTTGGGTAAATACTTGTTTCGAAATAGACAAACAAACAGATATAGTCGCTAGTAAACGTCACATTCCGTCTGCGATAATGAAGATAAGTAGCGACTGATCTCTATATTTGTTTGTTTGTCTATTTTGAGAAAAACAATGTGCTTACACGAAATATTAATAAATTGTGTTGTAACTGACTTTTCTAATCGTGTTTCTTTATCCGTTGGGCTTTTCTCAACGCGAGTGAAGGCATGTACTTGTTTTTTTTGTACTAGTCGATCATTTTGAAATTCAGGCCTCAGTTGCATGAGTGAATTGGGTTCTGCGCAGATCATTAAGCAAAGTGTTTATGGGGGTTTAGGAGAGGAGGGGGGATTGGGGGGGGGGGGGAACCACAAGGGGTGATTGGAAGACTGGACGACAGATAATCATGGGGGACAGAACCGCCGGAAAAAGCGGATTGCAATTCCACGGATCGGAGACCCCCGGGTAGTCTCCCTTGTCACACGCTGTACTCCCTTTGTAACTTCCGGAGTTCTTGTGTCTAAGGCACAGAATTAAAATTTATGTTGTGAGTTCGACTGCAGTGGCTCATGAGAATCCCTTGCAAATGGACATTTATCAAGACCTCCAAGTCAGTGGAACTCGCAGAATAGATGTTCATGGGCCACATTCACTTCAGCAAGAGGCATAGATTCTCCTGAGCCCCTGCAACTGCAGGGGCTCATGAGAATCTATGCCTCGTGCATCCGAAAGGGATGTAAACGATCCCCAGGTCGATAAATCAGGGGAGGTAATGGTCAAAGGGGAACAATCAGCGAGGGTACTGAAATGATACTACTGTATTGCTATAGACGTTATTCACGCGCGGGCACTTCCTGTAGCGAGAACGAGGCGCACCACGCAGACATATGGCTGACGCAACTGTAGAACTGAGCGAGAGTCTCATAAATCGGTCGGCAAAGTGCAATCAAGCAACAGGCACTGCTGTGTTCCTCAGTGTACGAATGACAGCAGATATGATCCTGACGGCCAACTCCCATTTCATTTTGTTCCTAGTGAAAAAGCTCCGGAAAACTAATGGCTGTAGAAAATTCGAACTGACCGAGGCCCGTACTTCAAATAATGTCAGGCGTCCACCTTTGCCCAGAGTAAACAAAACAAAAAAGAGGAAAACTGATAAACAAAGAGTTTAGATAAACTTTCAGTATAATTATATGGCCCTTTACTGTGCATATATTCATTTGTAGTCTGCCAAGCGCTGGTCTGCAATGCATTGATCGGTTAGCTGTTTTGGGTTTTTTGTTGTTGTAAGTTTACTGTTAATTCATGTGTGTTCTTTCTGTGGCCTTGGTATGTGCATTGTGCCATAAGTACACGGGCTGCAATGCACGTGACAAACATTTTCAACATGAAAAGTACTGACACTATGCAGTATAACAGTGGCAGTGAATAGGTAAACATGTTCGCATGCATGATGCCTGTTTCCATCAGTCCCAGGACACAGACCTAATTTATCTTGAATGTTTTATTACATCTACCCTAATCACGACCATGGCCATAATCAAACTGTATCTCAGGCTGTCACAGGTCTTATTTTATTTGCAAAAAAACAGGGCTGGTTGGAAACTGAAGTATCTTTCTTTTGCAATGACACAATTTGAAACATGTGCATCCCATGAAGTACAGTTTAGTTTTTTTCTGATCTTGCAAATAGCATTTGAGAATTTGCAAACTTCTGATCTGTGATAATAAGTACTACAACTCAACCATGTTATTATTACTGTCTGACTGTCTGTCTGTCTGTCTGTCTGTCTGTCTGCCTGTTTGTCTCTCTCTCTCTCTCTCCTCTACTTTCGATGTTGTTTGTGAGTGTAATGTAGCTTTGCCTGTTATTATATGTCAGTAGATGTAGCAAGGACAGATTGGAAGAAAGGCCTGTGCGCCTAATATCTCAATCCTTGATAAATAAAGTTTCAGTCAGTCAGTCAGTCTCTCTCTCTCTCTCTCTCTCTCTCTCTCTCTCTCTCTCTCTCTCTCTCTCTCTCTCTCTCTCTCTCTCTCTCTCTCTCTCTCTCTCTCTCTCTCTCTCTCTCTCTCTCTCTCTCTGTGTATCTATCAACTTTATTATTAGTATCATATTTTATCTTATCAACACGTGATATTTATTGATCGGTGATCATTAATTCGGATTCTGTATCATGCTACTTTGATCTGTTATCATATTCAACTTGCATTGTATTTGCACGCTCGAATATTAATGTGTGCGTGCGTGTGTGTGTGCGTGATTGTCAAAGTAACGCATCACTCGAGTAACAGGCATCATGCGTTATCCTTCGCTGGAATATTAATGTGTGCGTGCGTGTGTGTGTGCGTGATTGTCACAGTAACGCATCACTCGAGTAACAGGCATCATGCGTTATCCTTGTGTTGCCTTACGTATGACTGAATGTGTGTATGTGTGTGTGTGTCAGTGTGTGTGTGTGTGTGTGTCTGGTGCAACGCATCACTAATGACCGTCTTGCATTACTAGTCTTGCGCTGCACCAGCATCTGGCACACATTAATGCGTGCGTGCGTGATTGTAACGCATAACTCGAGAAACAGTCATCATGCGTTATCTGACTGAATGTGTGTGTGTGTGTGTGTGTGTGTGTGTGTGTGTGTGTGTGTGTGTGTGTGTGTGTGTGTGTGTGTTTGCGCGCGCTTGTAAGGTATCGAGTAACGGCTGTCTTATATACGTTATGTTTGTGCTGCCTTACAACTAGCACTATGTGTGTGTGTGTGTGTGTACTTGTGAGTGACAGTATGTATGTGTGTGTGTCTGTGTGTGTGTGTGTGTGTGTGTGTGTGTGTGTGTATGTCAGTGTGAGTTAATATTCTTTCATACAATCTATGATCACTTTTAAGTTTATTTAAATGTAATGTATGCGCACGCATGAGTATGTGTGCGTGTGTATGTGTGCGCGTGGGTGAGTGAGTTGTGACGCATCACTTGAGTAACAGGCACCATTGCCTTACATCTGACTGAATGCCGGCATGTGTGTGTGTGTGTGCGTGCGCGCGCCCATCTCTCTACATCGCCTTGCGAAAAACGCGGAACCTCCAATAAACAGACACTCCACTTGGAAGAACTAGTAGCGGTCGCCATCTTCAATGATTCGGCTTGCGTGGCTAGCCTCGTTTGCAATTCAAAATGGCCGCCGCGTGAATAAGGTCTATTAGGGCTGTCAGCGTTTTGTGGCTTCTAATTCAGGTTTTGTGATTGGCTGGTTTGTATGGACTATTTATTGGTATCGGTGGCCTAGGTGGTGTGTGCGGGTGTGTGTGAGGGCGGGCTGGTGTGTATGTGAGGGGGTGGGGGAGGGGGAGAGGGTGCAGAGGGGGAGGGTGGGTGTAGTGGCGGAGAGGGGAAGGGGAGGGTATTTTGCTGGCCCTTTTGCTCAGTTGTTTTTCAGACCAAAAAGGTGACTGCCAAGCGTGTAATATGCAAAGAAGTACCCAACGGAGAAAGAAACACGCTTAGAAAAGACGGGTACAACACAATTTATTAATATTTCGGGTAAATACCCTTTGTCAAAATAGACAAACAAACAAACAGAGAGATTAGCCGCTACTTATCTTCATTGGCAGAAGGAATGTCACATTTCTCTGTTTGTTTGTTTGTCTATTTTGACAAAGGGTATTTACCCGAAATATTAATAAATTGTGTTGTACCCGTCTTTTCTAAGCGTGTTTCTTTCTCCGTTGGGTACTTCTTTTCTTCTTCTTCTCAGTTGTTTTTGTTGGTTGATTTGCCGGACTGGATGGTTGCTTTGTTTGGCTGGTCAGTTGCAGGATTCATTGTTTGTTTGTTTAGTTGGCTGGCTGGTTGGCTTGCTGGCTGGTTGGTTGGTTGGCTGATTGGTGGGTGGGTGGGTGGCTGGGTGGGTTGATGGGTTGGTTTATTGGTCGGTTGATTGGTATGTTTAATCCTTATCATTCGGAATACACCAGTGTGTGATCTATGTCTGACTAAAATAGTTCAAGGGTAGTGCCAGAATACTTTGGCGCCTCTGGGCGCCAAGCTATTCAGGCACTACCCTTTAACTAAAGCCATTGGTCTATATGCTTCGTCTGTAATTACTATAAAATAGCTTTTATATGGCAGTGTGCAAATTTGAAACTTTTAGTCTCAATAGGATATGAGTTAAGAATGGTTGGTTTAGTTTTGAGGTGAGTGGGTCGGGGTTTTGGGCTGTTGTTTGTTGGATGTTTTGTGTTGTTTGTTTGATTTTGGTTATTTGTTGTTGTTGTTGTTGCTTTATTTTATTTTTTTTTTTTTATGGGGGGTTTAATATTTTGTTTGTTTTTGCGTTCGTTCGTTCGTTTGTTTGTTTGTTTGTTCGTTCGTTTGTTTTTTATGGGTTCTTTTGTGTGCCACAAACAACATCATTACATGCACAGTGAGGTTCAAAATTACCCCCACTGACACACGTCTGTCCACCCGCCTCACTGTCCATGTTGTCAATGTGTCGTATGTTCAGGCGCCACTCTCGAACTATCATGGTCGGTCTGTTTCCTGAACCGCAAAACTGCCTTCAAAGAACAACACCCAGACTTCAGCCATAGTTCTCAATGTGTTAACTGCCGGATGCCCCTGACAAATGGGAGCCGCACTGCTGTGTCAGTCGTCACACACTGTCGCTACCGCGGACTACCCGTATTTGGGGTGACCCCTGACCTCTGCGTCTCGAGCTGATTTATGTGCTGACGCGGCTGTAAACCAAATTAGTGGTTCATTGATGCACAGGGAGGATTTTAGTGACAAAGTCGGTGATTAACTCATTCAGCCCGACGCACGTATTTCCCAAATTTGGGAGGCGTCATCTAACGACTGTGCACCTGTTGCAGGAGATGGGTCGACCATGATAATTCAAGGGCAGTGCCATGTTAGCTTGGCGCCGACAGGCGCCAAGGTAACCTGGCACTGCCCTTGAATTATCATGGTCGACCCATCTCCTGCTGTAGTGCGTCAGGGCTGAATGGGTCAAACACAATGGGGAATTGTTGTCTTTTGAAGACATTGTCAGGACATTGCCGACTGACCACGAAAGTTGAAGGGTGGTGCCAGCCTACTGCCATTCTTTACTATAAACGGGCTCGACACACTGTCTTTAGTCTGCTTCTGCTTTGAAAAGACCTCCTATGTCCACACTGTGGTACTAACAGCTCGCGAAAAGAACAAAAACAAATATGAAAGCATGTGCTGAAAGCAGCGAACACCAGCAATAAAAACAGCAGCGAAACAAGCAGCAGCAACAGCTGCAACAGCAAAACAACTAAGTAAACAAACGAAAAGAACAATCAACAAGCAAACCAACCAACGGACTAACCAACCAACCAACCAACCAATAAACACACAAACAACAATTAAACAAAAGAAACAAGTAAATAGGCGGGACAAAGGCAAGAGGTATAGATCCTCATGAGCCCCTGCGGCAAAAGCCGCAGGGCCCATGAGCATCTATGCCTCTCGCTTGTCAGAGGAGAGAACTGTGCAGTATCGACCAATGATCATAGGTGTAGTTTTGTCACGCACACACACAAACAAACAAAAAAACAGGAAAGAGGGATGCACTAAGTAAGCGCCTCTTCTGGTTTCGTTTATTTAACTCATTCTGAAGACTCCATTGCAGTGCAGGACACAGATCAACCATGATAGTTGAAGGGTGATGCCAGAATAGCTTGGCGCCCATAGGCGCCAAGCTATTCTGACATCACCCTTGAACTATCATGGTCGATCCGATGAGTTAAAGAAACAAAATAAACAAAGAAGCAACTTCACATCATACAACCAAAGGACAATTGTCGAATTTGCGACACTTTGTGAGTAAATGTGCATTGAAACGATACAAAATGTTCAACTACACTACATGGCTGACCGTGCCAATTACATGCAAAAGGTCACGACACGTGACATCCATCAATCAAAACGCGCGTGAACAGCGCGAGACACGCACGCGCTAGCCTGTGACAAGCAGACTGCATCGCATCAGTCACCGATTCAAACCCCAATGACCTTATCCGTCTAAGAAGCAAGGGTGTGAAAATCAAACGCAGAATCCGACAGGAGGCGTACATTTTATTGAACCCCTGAGACTGCACGGGTTCATGAGAATTTGTGCCTCTTGCAGATGTGTGCGGTGTTGTCCATTGCTAGACATCAAAGGGCGAAGAGGAAGTAACTGTAGCCAAAGGGAGTGCAGCTCGTCATATAAAGTATAGCTGCACCGCCTATAACTTACCGCTGTTGCGTAAGTTTTATGTCCAGCTTGGTAGTTAAGATTTCGCGTGATGAGTATTCGGTGTGTCGGCAGAATTTTCCACTGTCGTCTGCAAATTTTGCAACGTCATTTCCAGAACACTGACGCAACTGAATCACTCAGGCAAGACAACATTCAGAGCCTTTTGTATCGGTAATTTCGCCCAATCAAAATCCGCCACGTAGCAGAGAGCTTTTTGTGAATACCAATAAGTAATATAACTGAAATGATTTATTAAAACCTTTTTCGGGAAAAAAATATCAGTGAATCTTTTCTACATTTATAAACCCCATATAACTGCCGGTAAAAAATAAGTGAACGCTAACAGGCTGCGAGAGACATAAATCCTCATGATCCCCCGCAGTCGCGGGTGCTCATGAGGATTTATTTTTCTTGTTGATCCTGTGTTCTGCGTGTCTGTTTCTGGTCCCGTTTAGTTAGTGACCTTTACGCGAATGTTGATCAATAGGGCTCGGGAAGCTGACGTCATCACGCTAGTCGTGGCGGCCATCTTGAGGGGATACGCGACTAAGGTGCTCTTAGCAAAATCGCTGTCAGGACAATGTCAGGAAAGTCCTGACGTGCTATAGCAATAACAGCAAGTTTTGCCATCACCGTAGAAACAGGAAGAAAAACGTGTTGAAACACTACTTCGCTACTATCTGAAGGCTATCGTATCCTCTTAAGATGGCGGCTGACGCGCCGATGCTCCTAGGCAACGCGGGGAACTTCGCGAGCCCTATATGCAGTGGTTTCTGACGCAAAATCCTCTACTCACTGGCAGCGAGGGGGTTAAAAACATTACCGGGTGGAGTTTGTCAAACACAAATTGAAAAAGTCAGGTGTTTCGATTCGATTTGAGTACATGTGACTAGAACTGCCGTGTATTTATTAACCCATTTAACCCCACGGTCGCATTTTTCAAACTTTTGGAGGTATCACCTAAGGACTCTGTACCACTTGCAGGAGATGTCTCGACCATAAAAATTCAAGGGTAGAGGCCAGATTAGCATGGCGCCATCCGGCGCGAAGCTATTCTGGCATAACCCTTGAATTATCATGGTCGATCCATCTCTTGATGTAGTGCGTTGGGGCTGAACGGGTTAAAAACGCTATACGAGTCCCTCGATCAGATACGTTCCATCTTTAAAAGGCGCAGATGCTCATAAGCTTGTCAAGCCCGTAGGGCGTCACGAAAGTTCGTTTCTTTTGATTGTAAACAACGAGAATCTGTTTTTCGTTTTCTTCAAATCTCGACAGGAGGAGGTTTACGGACACGAAGCGTACAATAAAAAAAAATAAAAAAATGAATAAAGGCTTCATAGATAATAAGTCTGAAAATTCAGTAGACAAATATGATAAACTTTGACTATGCTTCAACAAAAAAAAAGTGCAATAAATCAAAGAGAAGTGATCACGAATAACAATAAAATAATCTCTGTCAGTCTGTCTCAGCCTACTAAAAGTAAAAAAGCTGATTTATATCTGTGTATGGACGCTACTGATATACTAGAACTGTCGCAAAGGCTATAAATCTGCATTTGCGGGCGCACAGAGTATAAATCACGGGCTGTCTGACATACACACGCAAGAAGAAAGCAGCGTCTGCATGCTACATGCCAGCGACCAACAGGATCTTGGGCCGATGTTGGCCCCAGATGGCCCGCGCACGCGCGGGCCATCTTGGGCCAACATCGGCCTGAGGACCTTTTGGAAACTGTGATGCGTCTCGAATCGATAGCGCCACGTGATGACTCCTTTGTTTTAACTTGCGGTTACGTTGTTCGGTGAGGAGTTAAAGAAAAAATAGTACTTATTTATTTATTATTTCTTTATTTATTTATTTTATTTACACAAATACATGTGACACACTTTTGTTTTCTTTGGGTTTTTTTCTCGTTTTATGGTCTATTTATTTATTATTTTTTAAAATTTATTTATGTATTTATTTATTTAAGTATGAAGCAAAACTTTCTTTCCTTCTGTCCTCTGGTTGATGGTGTCTTACTTGTTGATGGTCCTTCATTCATTCGCTCCTTCCATTCTTCCATCCTTTTCCCTGCCACCCTCCATCCCTCCCTATGTCCCTCCCTCCGTTTATCCATGCATCAGTGCATCTATGCGTCTATACTTTCATTCATTCATTCATTCATTCATTCATTCCTTTTATTACTCAGTCTACTTCAGTTATTTAAACACATCGACGCACACAATCATTGTATTATTCATTTGGCGTTAGTAGCATAAACACACACGAAGCACACATTCCGAAATGTAGCGCTGAATAAGAATAGACTGTTACAAAAACCGAAAACTGCGACAAGTTCGCATTGTTAGCTCATTCTGCCCGCGACACACCACGGCAAGATATGGCTCAGCCATGATCGTTCAAGGGTGGTGGCAGAATAGCTTGTCGCCTGTAGGCGTCAAGCAATTATGCCACCGCCCTTGAACTATCATGCTCGATCTGTCTCTAGCATTGTAATAGTCCTTCAGAGGGCAACATCAAAAACCTGGGAATTTCGGTTCTGGGGTCGAATGTGTTAAGCATACGGCTGACATTAAAAATCCTAATCTGAACCCCCGACAACTTATTCCTGATGAAAAGTACAGATATAAATATTGTTAACAAGAGGCATAGATCCTCATGAGCCCCCGCAGCTTTGCTGCTGGGGGCTCATGAGGATTTGTGCCTCTTGCACCTGAGTAGTTTTCGCTGAGGAAAGTAGACCACGACGTCATTTATTTTTTCTCTAGACATTAGCTAGAACATTGAACGCAGGCATGTCAGTCTTATGCATATGCAACAATTTATGTACATAATTATTAACCCATTACCTCCTGAGGCTGATTTATTTTTATTTGCTTATTGTCCTATAAAGGACACATTACAGATTAGGAGCAATATCAACCATTTTAGTTCAAGGGTAGCTTGGCGCCTTGAACTATCATAGTCAAATTAATTCCATGCAGTTGTGTATCAGGATGAAAAGGATTAAAGTTAACGGCCCATTTGGGTTGAACACAGATATGCGTGCGCATTTCTGCACCCTCGAACTATCATAGTCAAATTAAATCCATGCAGTTGTGTATCAGGATGAAAAGGCTTAACTCATTCGCGGCCAGCCGCATCCGAATGCGCGGCATAAGCCGCGCATCCGGATGCGGCATATCCGCGAATGAGTTAAAGCTGACGGCCCACTTGGTTTCAACACAGATATGAATGCGCATTTCTGCGAGCAGACAGACATTCCTATCAACGACAGGCATAGATCCTCGCGAGGCCACTGCGGCTTGCAAGGACTCATAAGCGTCTATACGTTTCTTGCATCCACTTCCAGGGAAAAAGAACGGGCTTGTTGCATAGCATGTCCGTTGAAAGGTCCTGGTAAATCAAAGTGGCACAGTTGCAGTGCGCCTGAATTGATCAGTGTTCAGGTCGTACTCCATAGGCAATAGATTTCCCTGTCCCCCATAACCCGCCCGTCAGGGCCGCCCATTATCACTCTTCGGTGCCGCGGACGTTAAACTCCGAACTAACCAACCAACCAACCCCTTGCATCCAGCACACACAACAAACGATGATGAAAAGTTCGCATTCATGCCACGCTTCAAGCATGTAGCGATTTATGTACAGTGTAAAAGTTGACGACCCACCTATTTGCGAGCACAGACCACAATAGTTCCCTGTTGGGAAAGGTCATCGGGCCGTTTCACGTGCGCGGGCCTACTGCGGTCGAAGTCGGCACGATATACCTTTTGCTTACCGGGCAGTATGCAGCAGACATCATTATTTTTGTTTCGTGACGTGCCGTACGTCATTTGCATGTAAATTAGAGCTCTTTCCTTGGATTCTGCCTTGACAGCGGGTTTGTGTTAAAGCGACACGTTCCACGCAATAAATTGTTCGCAGGTCGCAATAATAGCTCTTTAACTCATTCTAACCCAGACACACCACAGCAAGATATGGATCGACCATGATAGTTCAAGGGTGATGCCTGAATAGCTTGGCGCCTGTGGGCGCCAAGCTATTCTGGCATCACCCTTGAACTATCTTGGTCGATCTGTGTCATGCACTGCAATGTCATCAGAGGACAACGGCAAAATTTTGGGATTTCGTTGATGGGGTAGAATGAGTTAATAAATGTTTTCTTAGTATGTCTTACTGTGGTGCTGGACAGAAAGGTTTAAATTAACCCTTTTTCAGTGACAGCTGACGCAGACTGTGTTCCTGCAATCTTCGTTATTTTGTAGGTGTCCCGGGAATAGGGACACAAAGTGGTGTCAGCAAGAGGTATAGATCCTCATGAGCCCCCGCAGTTGCGGGGACTCATGAGGATCTATACCTTTTGCATTTGGATGGTGTGTCCACATTTTCTCGGCACTGAACGGGTTAACGATTGAAGTATGAATCTCGTAAAATGCGGAACAACATACCTGCTTTTCTTCTCCTTTGCACGTACAGTAGAAGAGTTCCACGGACTCCTATCAAAGGCAGGCGAAAACCTCTGCGACGATGGGTTACTCACATGGGCTGTGCAAAGAAGGGTTTCAAAAAAGTCATAGTTTAGGCAAGATAACATTCAAACTCCCTTGCATCAAATTTTAGCGGAGATAACCCTGGAGTAGATTGCTTTAAGTCTCTCTCTCTCTCTCTCTCTCTCTCTCTCTCTCTCTCTCTCTCTCTCTCTCTCTCTCTCTCTCTCTCTCTCTCTCTCTCTCTCTCTCTTTAATGTTGATTTTAATGTTGTAGTTTAGCAAGGACAAACATGAAAAGAGGCCTGTGCGCCTATTGTTTCCATCCTTGAGAAATAAAGTATCATTCATTCATTCTCTCTCTCTCTCTCTCTCTCTCTCTCTCTCTCTCTCTCTCTCTCTCTCTCTCTCTCTCTCTCTCTCTCTCTCTCTCTCTCTCTCTCTCTCTCTCTCTCCCTCCCCCCCTTGTATCGCATTTTGAATCAAAGCCTACTCTCTACCAGATCGCTCTAAGTCTGTCTGTCTGTCAGTCTGGCTGGCTGGCCTGTCTGTCTGTCGCTGTCTCGGTCTCTGACTGTCTGTTGTCTGTCTGTCTGTCTGTCTGTCTGTCTGTCTCTCTGTCTCTCTCTCTCTCTCTCTCTCTCTCTCTCTCTCTCTCTCTCTCTCTCTCTCTCTCTCTCTCTCTCTCTCTCTCTCTCTCTCTCTCTGAGCTGTAAAACTGATAGATAGACGCCCCATCCCTACCACAGACAAATTTAGACATTTAAACATCCTGGGTCTGCGTCAGCAACTCACTTTAAACAAATGCGTCTTTATGCATAAGATACTGAATAATATGACACCCCAGTATCTAATCACTAAATTTATACCTCAGCAAGAACGTGAACGGGCCTCAAGAAACAATACCTTACCCCTACCAATGCCAAGAATCGACCTCTTTAAAACTAGTATGTCATTCTCTGGTCCATATGCTTGGAATTCTATCCCTGCACACTTTAAAACTATAACCTCACCAGGAATTTTTAAAACAAAACTTTATGATTACCTGATGAGTCAAACTTAGTACTTCTCAGGCACTGCAATATTTCTTGTACCTTGTGTATTTCATGCAAATGGTTGGTATGTGTGTATGCGCGCGCGTGTGTGTGTGTGTGTGTGCTCGTGTTTGTGTGTGTGTGTGTTAGTGTATGTGTGTGCGTGCGTATGTGCATGTTTGGGTGATGAGTTTATTATTTGTTCTGTATATAATGATGCTTTTGGGTTTTGTATGTAAATATATTTTTATTTTAAAATTATTATTATTATAATTTTTTATATAGTTTCCTTAATTTTATGCTGTAGATGTTAGCAACGGCAAGTTTGTAAAATGACGATTTGTTTTCTGTCAAAACTTTTTACCGTTGAAAAATAAAGTTTCATCATCATCATCATCTCTCTCTCTCTCTCTCTCTCTCTCTCTCTCTCTCTCTCTCTCTCTCTCTCTCTCTCTCTCTCTCTTTCTTGTATCGTCAAAGTTTCGCAACTTGAATCAAAGCCTACTCTACCAGATCGCTCTAAGTCTGTCTGTCTGTCTGTCTGTCTGGTTGTCTGTCTGTCAGTCAGTCAGTCAGTCAGTCAGTCAGTCAGTCAGTCAGTCAGTCAGTCAGTCTGTCTGTCTGTCTGTCTGTCTGTCTGTCTGTCTGTCTGTCTGTCTGTCTGTCCGTCTCTCTCTCTCTCTCTCTCTCTCTCTCTCTCTCTCTCTCTCTCTCTCTCTCTCTCTCTCTCTCTCTCAACTGAAACACCACCAACAGAAACAAAGAACCGAGGCAACTGGATTTTTCCAAAGAGCGTGACAAAGGCACATAGAACACATGTACACGGGTTTTCGTGTTTTCCACTTGATTTCACTTCTTTTAACATCCTAGGCTCTCCAACATAACAGCGGAACTGCCTTCTATTGCCAAGCTCCTCCCATTGAAGAAACTACTGTCAGCAAGAGGCATAGATTCTCATGAGCCCCTGCGACTGCAGTCGCAGGGTCTCATGAGAATCTATGCCTCTTACACAATTTATGAGATTTTGTATTTTGTTTTGTTGGGATTTTCTTTGCATTTTACACTCTTGGCTTTGGCTGTGCAGAAATGGATCTCTTTGTTTAGATCTGTGTTACTCTGACGGAGCATGTGGCGTGGTGTTAGATTTGTGAGTGTGTATGGCACATTTCACTTTATGACAAAAGGGTTGAGGAGTTAAGATTTTTTTGTTTATGATGATTGCATGATGAGTCTTGTTTTGGGGCATTGATTGTTCTCCTGAAATCTCTCTCTCTCTCTCTCTCTCTCTCTCTCTCTCTCTCTCTCTCTCTCTCTCTCTCTCTCTCTCTCTCTCTCTCTCTCTCTCTCTCTCTCTCTCTCCTCTCTCTCTCTCTCTCTCTCTCTCTCTCTCTCTCTCTCTAATACAAAGAAACAAACCGATTTACAAATAATACCAATGAAAATAATGAAACATACACACAACCTGAACGCAATTTATCGCAGGACGACCAACAAACAAATCGAACCTAACCCTATCCCAACATATCCCCTAGCCAAACCAAAATAAATCAAAACCAGTTCAAACTGAATCAGACCCGTTTAAACCTAGTCTAAAAGCCATACCAAACAAACAAAAAAAAAAAAAAAAACAACAACGCAGCCCAGCGCAACCCAACCCAAGCCAACTCAACCCAACGGAGAGGAGAGCATGCAAGCGGAGCCCAACTCAACCTAACACAACCCAACGACACAAGAACGGTCAAAGTAAAAGCCGAGCTAAGCCAAACTGAATCAAACCAAGTAAGGATAGTCCAAGCTCAGTCCTGTCCAGCCCAAAGCCAAGCCAAGCCATCCCAGGCCAAGCCAAGTCAAGCCAAGCCGAGCCAAGCTAAATCCAAAATCCAAAAAGGTGACTGCCAAGCGTGTGAAATGCATTGAAGAACCCAACGGAGAAAGAAACACGCTTAGAAAAGACAGTTACAGCACATAAATTGTGCTGTAACTGCCTTTTCTCAGCGTGTTTCTTTCTCCGTTGGGTTCTTCTCAAGCTAAATCTAGATCAAAAACGGTGACAGTCAAGCATGTCATATGCGGAGAACATCCCAACACACTTGGGAAAGGTAATTGCAACGCAATGTATTTATTGTGCTTAAGTGTTCTTCTTTCTTCGTTGGGGCCACGGACCACAGTGGTGTTTCCGTACTGTCCAGTCTCTTAGCCTTAGTCAATCCCAGTCATCCCCTAATTGTTCAATTCCCTAAAAAGCACTACCGCCCACCAGCTGCACATTTGCCATGCATAAAATACCAAAAAAAACAGCACATGACCCGTCTCATTTCTTGGCTATGAAACTGGTTCCTTACCAACCCCACACCCAAGCACAGCTGAAATCAGCGTGCCCCTCAAATCACTACGCCAAAGGCAACTCAACATAGGCCCACAAATGTCCACTGGATAAGCTCAGGATGGTATGAATCAAAGCACCAAACATGTCTCCTCTCAGCTAACCACAAATTTCCAGCAAATTCCCACATTCAGCCCAACTGCAAATTTTCAAACAAGGCAAAAATTATTTTTAAGAACACGGGACCTCTTACTGCCTGAACTTCCCAATTTAAATGTATACCGTGACCTTGGGATGTTCTCAAACCAAGCCAAGTGAAGGTAAGCTAAGCCAAGCAACATCAAACCTAGTGAAGCTCGACCAAGCCAAGCCAAAAATCAAACTATATCAAGCCAATCGAAACAACATACAGTTTGAACTAAATCCGTGTCGCATCAGGAAAGTACGCAATATCATCCCAGAGCGCAAAAGACATTGGGCCGACATCGGCCGCCGTTGGCCAGCGCTCGGCCGTGTAAGGGCTAACGGCGGCCGACGTCGGCCCGACGGCTTTTTGCGCATTGGGATTTTCTCCACCTCAAAGTGTCGCTGGGTTGCGCTACAAGTGACAGACAAGGCACAAGGGCAGATTGTAAATCCCCGATCAGAGTTAAATCCGTCCCCTTTGACTACCAGTTATTCCCCTTGTCGTGTGTGACGTCAGTAATGGCCGATCTGAGGACCCGGATTTGTTCCGACTGTCACATATGCCTAACCAATTTCCCTCCATCTGCAAGAAGTATAGATTTACACATGGGTTAGCATCATCAGGGGCTCAAGTAAAATGAATGCCTCCTGCGAGGGGAATATGATCCACGTATCACAATCTATGTTCCTCAGGTAGATGAGGTCGTCAGGAGTTCATGCCATGACTGTCACGTGGCGACCGATCCTGACCGTTTCGCCTTGTTCAGGTCTAGCTTGGAACCCTCCTCGATCTTCGCTTTCGGAGGAACACGGAACTAAAATCTGCTGAATTCTTGCAAGCAAAAGTCTGATACGACACCCTCAAAACCACTGTGGACCCTTAAGCCAACTCTTGAACCCTTAACTGCCAACAAACACCGCCCAACACGCAAAAGACATAGAGCCTCATGGGCCCCCGCATGTGCGGGGAATCATGAGGATCTATCTATGCCAGGGCGGATCAGTTACCTCGGCGAGAGGGAGAGGGGTTCCAACGTTATGTTTGGTACCTTCAACCTCATGCAAAAGGCCTCCCCGACGCTAGACCTTACTTCTAGGCGCGAAAAAAAAAAAAGCGGGGCGGCTGGTGGGGGGGGGGAGGGGGGCTAGGTGGGACGGGGAGTAGGGGGTGGGGGGTTCAAAACACCCCAAAAAGGGAGTTTATTGTTTCTTATTGCAGTTTAAAGAATTTGGGGGAGGGGGTCCGGAACCCCTGGACCCCCCCTCCCCCCGCCGGATCCGCCCCTGTATGCCTCTTGCAGGAAACACATTGTTCAATGGGACAGCTGAGGGGCGGGCTTGAAAAACTTAAATGATCAAAGTTTTCATAATATACTGCCACTGGCAATGAAAGGGGTTAACTTATTCCAGACGCGCCGCGTGCGGATGCCCGACTTAAAGCATGCATCCCAATACAGCTTTCTTAGAATGTGTTAACTATCAGAGGTATTCTCATAAGCCTCTACAGATGTGAGATCGGACCGTGGGGGTTCTTTCTCCGGGTACTCCGGTTCTTCCACCCCCCCCCCCCCCCCCCACCCCTCACCCCCCCCCCCCCACACTTTGGTACCGGTTTCAGGCCACTTTACAAATTTCAAATACAAGCGATCAAAAATCTCTGTAACTTCAGTAGCTGAACTGGCCCTTCATCTGTCTTGTACTGTGTTTGTCTTAAATGGCGTAAATCCGTGTCTGTTATGTGAGTGTGTGTGTTGGGTTTCAGTTCGCGGCACTTTGAGTCGATTAGCCCAAAAATTGAGAAAAAGCGCCTATATAATAACGGTATTATTATTATTATTATTATTATTAGAGTACACGAGAATCGATTTTTTTTCTCGCGTGACTTTCTTACAGAAGCAAGAACAGTACGTAACATCTTACGTCATACCCGCATGGCCAAGCTTCTATACTGTAGTGTGATTAACTCATTCGGCCCGACGGCCGTATTTCCCAAATTTTGGAGGCGTTGTCTAATGAGTAAGCACCAGTTGCAGGAGTTGGATCGACCATGATAATTCAAGGGCAGTGCCAGATTAGCTTGGCGCCGACAGGCGCGAAGCTAATCTGGCACTACCCTTGAATTATCATGGTCGACCCATCTCCTGCTGTAGGGGGTCAGGGCTGAATGGGTTATGTAGGCTATGCTTCAAGTTAGTTTTGTGTTTACAAGTTCGTTTATGTTGTTTAATATCATCAAGATGTGAACAGACATTAACTCGTTCGAGACGTGCCGCCTCCGGATACGCGGCTTATGCCGCGTATCCGGAGGCGGCACGTCTCGAATGACTGAACCCTTTGGCTGTCGGCAGCGGTTTCTGTCACGATGATTCCTGCAGGATGTCAGGCCGACGAGGGTGTTGTTATTCCTGCAGGATGTCAGGCCGAGGGCGTTGTTATTCCTGCAGGATGTCAGGCCGAGGGTGTTGTTATTCCTGCAGGATGTCAGGCCGAGGGTGATGTTATTCCTGCAGGATGTCAGGCCGAGGGTGTTGATATTCCTGCAGGATGTCAGGCCGAGGGTGTTGTTATTCCTGCAGGATGTCAGGCCGAGGGTGTTGTTATTCCTGCAGGATGTCAGGCCGAGGGTGTTGTTATTCCTGCAGGATGTCAGGCCGAGGGTGTTGTTATTCCTGCTGGATGTCAGGTCGACGGTGTTGTTATTCTTGCAGGATGTCAGGCCGAGGGTGTTGTTATTCCTACAGGATGTCAGGCCGAGGGTGTTGTTATTCCTGCAGGATGTCAGGCCGAGGGTGTTGTTATTTCAGCAAAATGTCAGGCCGAGGGTGTTGTTATTCCTGCAGGATGTCAGGCCGAGGGTGTTGTTATTCCTGCAGGATGTCAGGCCGAGGGTGTTGTCATTCCTGCAGGATGTCAGGCCGAGGGTGTTGTTATTCCTGCAGGATGTCAGGCCGAGGGTGTTGTTATTCCTGCAGGATGTCAGGCCGTGGGTGTTGTTATTCCTGCAGGATGTCAGGTCGAGGGTGTTGTTATTCCTGCAGGATGTCAGGCCGAGGGTGTTGTTATTCCTGCAGGAATCATCGCGACAAAAACCGCTACCGACAGCCAAAGGGTTAAATAAAAATTATGCGTGCATTGATTCAGGACTGAATGCGTTAACTCATTCGAGACGTGCCTCATCCGGATACGCGGTTTGAAAACCTCGTATCACAATGTACACGTCTCGAATGTGTCATATTCAAATTAAAATATACTTGAACTCATCGTTAATATAAATAAACTTCGAATATAACAAAGAAAAAAAAAAACAACGAAAGAAAGAAACACGCTTAGAAAAGATAAATACAGCACAATTTATTACTATGTCAACTTAACCCCTTCTCTGCTAACGGACGCGCATTTTGTTTCTGAAATCCGTCGTCACCGAGCGACTGACAGTAACAAACTGTCCAAAGAACATAGACACAAAGTGGTCTCAGCAAGAGGCATTGATCGTCATGAGCCCCCGCAGTCGCGGGGGGCTCATGAGGATATATGACTCTTACAGATATATCGCGTTCTCTTTTTCTTAGCAGTGATTGGGTTAAACCCTATTTTTCAAACTAGACATAAAAGCAAGGGTATAATAATTATACTGCTTATCTTTTCTAACATGTGCTTATCGTATAATCAGCGCATGCTGCCGTATGGTTTGTTCATACTAATAATAATCGCCTAATTACATAATTCAAGTTTCTATTATGATCCAAATAATTTTTGCTGTCTAAAGTGAATTTTCACTATGATCCAAATGATTTGCTTCGTATATAGGTCAAGTTATCATTAGCGCGTGTCTGTGTGTGCGCCCGAGGGTGTATGTGTGTGCGCGCGTTGCGTGTACTGTCTGTTTTTCGTTTGTTTTTGTATGACCGAATGAATGAATGAATTTTGTTTAATGTCTCTTCATTTTTAATGTCTTCTAATTGTTCTTTGTGTAATTTGGTACTATTAGTATTACAATTATTATCCTGTGTTTGTAGAGTAGCAACGGCAAGTATGAAAAATGGCACACGTGCTAATTACTTCATCCGTTGAGAAATAAAGTTTCATTTCATTTCAGTGATCAAAGTAGATTTGGCAAAGCGTTCGAGAACCCAAATATTGTCGTTGTAATCTCCGAAATTTGTTATTAGCGAAGTAAATTAAGCAAATTACATAGACACAAGTTTGTTCGGGAGTTCAGAAACATGAGTTGGTTATGTTATGGACTGTTGTGGTATCTGACCTTGTTTGTTATAAGTGAAGTTGACTACAGTAGGAACATTTTCATTTTGTCAGATCTCAACGTGTGAAGAAATATAAATAGTCTAGGCAAAACCGCCATTAAAAGTGCATTATTCTGCATATTCAACCTATAAATACCACATTTTGGGCATCGCTAGCCGTCAATGCCCTAATGATGAAACGATTAGGATACCATCGATACAAAAAAGTCGTGACATCTATGGAATGGCCATTTTAACACTATTAATTTTTAACCGAATCTCGTTTATGCAATTTGGAAATAAGAAACACGTGGCTTTCGCATTTGATTAGTTTGATTATATTAGAATATGACTATGCTTGATTTCACGAATATAAGTGTCACATGGCCGCCATATTCAAGATGGCGAAAACACGCACTATGTTTTCTTCAGGATTGGGGTACTGAACAATATCGGTCACCAGGCTGCTGAAAGTATTATCAGCGATAAACAAAACACATAGTTGGATAGTTGGATAGCCAAGATCTATGTGTATTTCAGACTGCAGGGTTTCGCGTATCGACTGCCGCGTAGACCGCAACGACTTGAAATGTTTGGGGCAAAGGACAGTGAGTTACGTGCCCTCGGCACGCGAAACCAAAAATGATCTCCCCTTGAAGAGAGGGGAAAAAATCTCGTTCGCAGAGTGCTGTGCGAGTGCGTGATTCACGGATCACCGATCAATAATATATCCTTTTCACGTTCCGGGCCAAGAGTTAGTCAGTTCGTAAGGCGATCTAACTGCAAGAGGCATAGATCCTCATGAGCCCCCGCGACTGCGGGGGCTCATGAGGATCTATGCCTCTTGCTGAGGCTAATTTGTATCTACGTTTCTTGGACAGACTTGGATTTTGGTCTTTGAATGAAAACATATTTCAGAAACAACAATGTACGTAGTGGCAGGGAAGGAGTCAAGGCAGGGAAGGAGTCAAGGCAGGGAAGGAGTCAAGGCAGGGAAGGAGTCAAAGCAGGGAAGGAGTCAAGGCAGGGAAGGAGTCAAAGCAGGGAAGGAGTCAAGGCAGGGAAGGAGTCAAAGCAGGGAAGGAGTCAAGGCAGGGAAGGAGTCAAGGCAGGGAAGGAGTCAAAGCAGGGAAGGAGTCAAGGCAGGGAAGGAGTCAAGGCAGGGAAGGAGTCCAAGGCAGGGAAGGAGTCAAAGCAGGGAAAGAGTCAAAGCAGGGAAGGAGTCAAAGCAGGGAAGGGGGCAAGGCAGGGAAGGAGTCAAAGCAGGGAAGGGGTCAAAGCAGGGAAGGGGTCAAAGCAGGGAAGGGGTCAAAGCAGGGAAGGGGTCAAAGCAGGGAAGGGGTCAAAGCAGGGAAGGGGTGGCCCCCTTCGCTGCCAGCTGACGCCGATTGTGTTCTTGCAGTCATCGTTTACTTATAACACGGAAGGGTTAGCCAGTTAGATCGTTAATAATTAGAGTGTAACGCCAACCGGGCGACTAACGCCATCTGACGGAGGTCAACACTTAACTCACTCTACCCCAGACGCACCACAGCAAGGTAAGGATCGACCATGATAGTTCAAGGGTGATGCCAGAATAGCTTGGCGCCTATGGGCGCCAAGCTATTCTGGCATCACCCTTGAACTATCATGGTCCATCTGTGTCCTGCACTGCAATGCAGTCTTTAGAGGACAACGGCACAATTTGGGGATTTCGGTCTTGGGGTACAATGAGTTAAGAACATCCCAAAAACGCAGATACACACAGTGGCGTCAGCAAGAGGCATAGACCCTCATGAGCCCCCGCGAGTGCGGAGGCTCATGAGGGTCTATACCTCTTAAAATTGGGTCTTGTTCAGTTTCCTTCTCGGCGGTGTAGACAACTCAGTAAGGGTCAGGCCATCTCATGCAGGGTTGAGGACCAAGAGTGGTTCATATTATGTATGCCAGTTTGTTATTTTTGATTTGACTGACAGGGAAGCACAGAGTATCCCTAAATCAGAAGTTGGTTGAACGTTGCACGGACTTTAAACATTCCGTAGATTCATGCAACCCGCTCCATCTGAATGAGGCGTATGTACCGTGAGTCCCGGTAACTGATTTCTTCGATTTAGCGTTTAAATTGACTTGAGTTTGATTTGATTTGATTTGATTTGATTTGATTTGATTTGATTTTGATTTGATTTGATTTGATTTGATTTGATTTGATTTGTTTGATTTTGATTTTGATTTTGATTTTGATTTGATTTTGATTTGATTTGATTTGATTCCATTTGATCCCATTTGATATGGTTCAATTTGATATTTCATGTGACATGATTCCATCCAATGTGATTCCATTTTATTTTAATCTATTTGCTTCCATTTTAATTGCATTTGATTTGATTCTATTTTACTCAGTTCGCTTGCATTTAAATTTAATCCGTTTGCTTCCATTTAATTTGTGTTCACTTGATTCCATTTGATTTGATTTCATCATATTCATTTCGTGTATTCCGAACACCACCCGGGAACTGACACAGGCCATCCATCTGCAACAGTTGGCGTCGCAGGACATGAAAGTACCGTGTTGTCTATTGTATCTACTAATCTCAGTGTACCAGAGGACCCCAGCAGATATATCATGTCATAGTTGGCTTTTGAAGTGTCGGAGTCACACGTATTATATGTGAGTACAAGACTTAACCCTTTGGCTGTCGGTAGCGGTTTTTGTCGCGATGATTCCTGTCGGAATCATCGCGACGAAAACCGCTACCGACAACCAAAGGGTTAACCGCTTTCTTGACACTGTACCGACATTGCTGTTTATAAAATATTTTTTCATTCAACAACCAGAAGCCAAAACCGTTCAAGAATTCAAGAAGAATAAATACAAATTGATCTCAGCAACAGGCATAGATCCTCATCAGCCCCCTCCCCCCCCCCCCCAACAGTCGCGGGAGCTCATGAGGCTCGACATCTTTTGCAGTTACATCTTGTTCATTTTTCTCTCTGAAGTCAAGGGGTTAAGGACCTGCTACGAAAGCTACCCACGCGTAGCAGACAGGAGTGAACAGAATTTAGGCTTCAGACAACATTATTTATTATATAGTGTTGCTTCTTGGCTAACATTGGAAGGTATCTGCTCTCGATCAGTTTATTTTTAACACTTCCTGCATAGCACACACACACACACACACACACACACGCACACACACACACACGCACACACGCACACACACACACACACACACACACGCACACACACACACACACACACACACACACACACACAAACAAACAAACACACGGCGCTTGGCGCCAAAAAGACGTCCTCCAGCAAGGTTTGCGTAGCTAGACGTGACGTCATTTTTTTCTTGTTACTACTTTGCCTGAATTTCTGCCTCGCACGCCAAAAACGTCACGTGCATGCTCCGGAATGTGCTCCGATAAGCCCTATTCCCCCCCCCCCCCCCCCCCCCCAAATCCTATTTTTAAACAGGAACATCAAGAAGCAAAAGATACAAGACATAAGATCTCAACCCAATGAGCACAAGGTCATCGGGCCGCCGTTGGCCCGCGCACGGACGTTCTGAAGCCGATTGGTTCATACTCAGCCAGAGTTAGTGGGAATTAAACGGCAGCGAATCGAGGCAGACAACCAGTGTGGGCCAGGATTTGCGTTTCGACCACAATGACACATAGTACGTAATCCTGTCCAATCCGATGCGCCAATCCGACCTGCTACAATCCAGTCCAGTCCAGTCCAGTCCAGGCCAGTCCAGTCTATATCCAATCCAGATCAGTCCAGTCCAATGAAATGTCCATGCATAGGATAAATTATATATGGCACGTGTTGTTGATGTCTCCACGAAAAGGCCTCTTGCCCGTGACGCAGGAAGAAATGGACAGAAGAAAAACAAATGAGAATAAACGAGAAACAGGAAAGGTGGCTGATGGCACTATGGACACACAGTCACTGAGTTAACCCATTTAACACCATGGCGTCATTTCCTAAATTTTGGAGGTGTCACGTAATGACTATGTGCCAGTTTCAGGGGATGGATCAACCATGATAATTCAAGGATAGTGCCAGATTAGCTTGACGCCTTTAGGCGGCAAGCTAAACTGGCACTGTCCTTGAATCATCATGGCCAATCCATTAGCCAGAATCCGGCTGAAACATTCATGTGTGCGATGTGAGTACTGCTTTTTTCAACACGTACGTCGGCGCTAAATAGGTTAATAGACACGGTTTATACTATTCATTTAGTTATTATTTATTTACTTAATTGTTTGTTTGCTTATTAATATACTCATGAATATTTGACTGTTCTTATTTATTACTTTTTATGTCCAAGATGGGTAAATAAATAAATAAATAAATAAATAAAGTTTAAATAAATAAATAAATAAATAATAAAGTTTAAATAATAAATAAATAAATAAATACATTTTAAATGAATAAATAAATACATTTCTATTTGTATCTTTTTGTCCGTGTCTCATTCCTTTATGTTTTTAACTGTTTATTTCATATTTATTTATTTATTTATTCATTTAACAAAGGGGTTTCATTCAAATTTTGTTTTCTTGTATTAGTTTGGGTTGTCACTCTATATTAAAAAAAAAAACAGTTTTAACGTAATTTCGTTCTTAAGTTTGTCTATCTACACTATTGTTATTTATGTGTATTCAAGTTTCTCCCTCCAAGGCAGAGCACTGTAAAAGTCCTTTGGCCTTAGCCCTTTCACAGCCGGGACACAGCGCGAACAACAACTAAAGCAAAGCATCTTTTTCCTCCAGTTCATTTATATCTGTGTGCCCCAGGCAGACAGGGTTAACTGACATGGGGACGTAGCTTAGTGGATAAGACACTGCGCTGGCAGTCGTAAGATCCCGGGTTCGAATCCCCTAGTGGGCAGGAATGGGATGTGGACGTTTCCTCATTCCCATCGAGTCAAATTTACGTACAGACTCGGCTTACGGTTGCCTGTCTCGCCTTCGTGTGTACAGCACGCATAATCATCAAGTGCGCACGTTAAAAATCCCATTACCACTATTCGAAAAGAGAAGCCCGGTAGGGCCGGTGAAATGAAAACAGAAATATATCACACGCACCGAAGTTATAGTAGGGTGGAGGTTTGCACATAAAGTAGCGCTTAGTAGCAGCAGGCTTTCAAAGCTTCAGCTTTTACCCCTACGGCGCCTTGAGCATCTTTAATTATATGGATATGTGCGCCTCGGAGACACCATACCAACTGGCAGTATATGTGAAACGGTTCAGATGAATTGTTTCCAGGAATATGGTTAAGAACAACTGTATCGATTCCCGGAGTAAACAGATTTTTAAAAAATAATTATATATCTGCGGCGGAGAAAGTTTGGTATTGCGTCTGGGGTGTGTTTTTACATAAGACAATACCCAGACGGCATCGCTTTATTTGTGTTTGAGACTCTCTCTCTCTCTCTCTCTCTCTCTCTCTCTCTCTCTCTCTCTCTCTCTCTCTCTCTGTGTGTGTGTGTGTGTGTGTGTGTGTGTGTGTGTGTGTGTGTGTGTGTGCGCGCGCGGCAAAAACAAAGTTGTGTTATTTCTCAGAATTCAAAACAAAATATAAATGCACGCTTATATCCTAAACTAATTTAAACATTACGAACCGAACAAAAGATATGCGGAAATACAAGACTGTTGCCGTAAGAAAAGAAAGAACACACACGCACACACGCACACACACACACACACACACACACACACACACACACACACACACACACACACACACACACACACACGACCACAATTACCCCCACCCCAACTATCACCACCACCGCCGAAAAGAACAACCCAATGCGCAAAAAGCCGTCGGGCCGATATCGGCCGCCGTTGGCCCGCGCGAACACCAACGGCAGCCGATGACCACCCGACAGCCTTTTGCGAACTCGGAGGATAAAAATGTGTTAGTGCAAATGTATAAATGAAGTCTGGAGACTTGTTCTCTATTAGAATCATTGCACAGATGCAGGTAAAACCACAGATACTGTAGCCGGGTTAGAGTGTCTTTGGTTTAAACCTATCACTTTGTCACGGTGCACAATGGATTTTTTTTTTATCGGTTCCACTACAAGTGATTATATCTGAAAGGTTTGATGTAGGGAGTCAGTAAATTGCAGGACTATTTCACTGTGAGGCAGGCAGGTCAAATCTACTGCTATTTCACTGTGGTGTGCAGGAAGGTAACATCTACTGCTATTTCACTGTGGTGTGCAGGCAGGTAACATCTACTGCTATTTCACTGTGAGGCAGGCATTTAAAATCTACTGCTATTTCAGTGGTGTGCAGGCAGGTTCAATTTACCACTATTTCACTTTAACCCTTTATCCTGCAGGAATCATTGCGACTAATACCGCTACCGACACCCAAAAGGTTAAGGTGTTGGCAGGTACAATCTACCACAGTTTCATTGTGACGCGCAGCTTGTCCGTACACAAACGCCAGGGCTAGTCGCTGTCACACACACACACACACACACACACACACACACACACACACACACACACACACTCACACACACGCACGCACACACACACACGCACACACACACATACACACACATACACACACACACACACACACGTCGATTGGGGCCAAAGGTAAGTTCTCCATGATCCCTTTTAACCCCTTGACTGCTACTGACGATACCTTTCGGCGTAGTTACGTGTCTTGTTTCCGTCGGTTGGTATCGTCACTATTAGCAAGGTTTGCGTAGCGAGACGTGACGTAATATTTCCTTGTCAGAAAGCTGGTCACTACTGTACAGTCTAGACCCGGATATGGAGGTAGGTTTGGCAGATGATGGGAAAAGGTACACACTGTCATCTGACAAAGTCTCAAACACGGATGCCATTTTGTACCCATACCAGCGTAGGTCCATTTCAGCAAGTTGACTTTTTCTTGACATGTTGGCCTTGTTCTGTGTACAGTACCGCTTGGTTCTTCAATATACCTTTGGTATTGTTTCCAGAATCTTTTACTGTCAACCGTGGAGAGAGCTTCTGAAATGGCTTCTATTCAACTGTGATCATTTTGAAAATGTTGCGAGCATCCGTAATACACGATTAACAGAAATCTTAAGTAGGTCAACATTGCACGTGTTTCGACAAAAACAGTGGATTAATGCTGAGGTTAACTCTTTAAGCCCGACGACCGTATTTACCCAATTTTGGAGGCGTCATCTAATGACTATGCACCAGTTGCAGCAGATGGATCGACCATGATAATTCAAGGGCAGTGCCAGATTAGCTTGGCGCACGTTTTTTTGACAGTCTTCCAGGACCCAGCTAGGGTTCTGATTATACATTGCCACTACGTCGGTCAAACCGCTCACTGAGTTGGCGTAGTTCGAACTCCGTCAGCACGCTTAGTCAGGTCCAGTGCTCACAGATCGTGAGATACAGTCACAAATCAACCTCTATAAGCTCTGCGTAGGCCTACACACGAACTTATTCTGTAGCTGGTGACTCTGACAAATAAATGGACGATACACCTCACAGCCACACGCCAATATAGGTATCTAGGAACTAGGGCTCCGGAAACAGATGCAGTGATTGTGACTCTCAAATATCCCGGCTCATTATTTATCAGTAGTCTCTGCTACAGGATTAGTTCCTGTGAACGCGTAGGTAAAGCTGCTAGGAGTTCCTTTGTGACTTCAGTCTCATGCTCCGTTCACGGTGTGCACTAGACTGGGCTCTACAGTTGGTTAGTTCGGGGTTTAACGTCCACGGCACCGAAGTGATAATGGACGGCCCTGACGGGCAGTTATGGAGGACAAGGAAATCCATTGCCTATTGAGTACGACCTGAACTCTGATCAATTCAGGCGCACTGCAACTGTGCCACTTTGATTTACCAGGACCTTTCAACAGACATGCTGTGGAACAAGTCCGTCTTTTTTCCCTGGATTGCGAGTCCAGCTACCGGGGCCGGGACGGGGACTCGAACCCACGACACGGCGATTCCCTTCGCTCTCTTGCTCCGACGTTTAACCGCATGAGCTATTTCGGACTCTACATCTACAGCGGGCCTTATTATACAGGCGCTGGGAATTACTCCGCAAACTCAGTTAGTGAGCTCAGGGCCCTAGCGTGGTGCAGGACGGAACAAAAAGACTGAGTCTCCGCAAAAACAGCCAGGACAAACACACGATATATCGCCTGTTTGTCCTGGCTTTTACGTGATAGTAGTAGTTATTAGGGGTCAACGTTGAGCAGGCGACAAGGGTCATCTCACGGGAGGCAGCCATTCCTGGAGCTGTTGTGTAGGTTTGAAAGTTCGAAGGCCGGAAGTTACTCACTTTAACCTCTTGCCTGCTATTGACGATACGTTTCGGCGTAGTTATGCGTCTTTTCCGTCGGATGGTATCGTCACTATCAGTCAAATGGAATCGTCTTCTTTCAGTTTCTTAACACTTTCTTATTAGCCTGGCTCTATTCGATTTTTTTTCTTGCAGTCGGCCATTCTCAAGGCAACCCTTGTCAAATGTTACCAGGTAGCAAAGTAACATGTGACATGTAGACTCCCTTATTAAATGTTACGATGACAACGTTACTCGCTGAGCAAAGTGTTCTACCCCAAATAAATCTTTTGGCCAATCACATTTTTCGGTACAAACATTCAGTCAAACCTCTAAACAAACACATGCCCATGAATAAATAATTTAGGAGGCTACCAAAAAATAACTATTTGTAGGTGTTCTATGGTACCGCTGGTTTCATACAAAACAACCCTGAATAGTTGGATAAGTTAGATAATATCAGCGACAGGAAAATTCAACTAAAGCGAGGGCCCTGTCACGTACTGATTGTATTCGAAACGGCAAAGAAACAAAAGCCGGAAAAATAACAAGATGGGATGAACAATAACCCACAAAGTCACTTCTATTTGAGGGCTGTCCTCGCTGTCAATGGTCTCTACCTTCTGTCTTTGACCTGATTCTGATGTTGAATTATCTCCTATTGAAAAAGTCTCGCAGATCTGCCAATGCGTCAGTGAGTTCTATTAGGGGCGCAGGACATACGCGTCATTGATTTGTCAAACGTCATTTGTCATGACCGAAGTTTTAGTTTTTACGTAATTTTATATTTTACGTGATATGAGTTTTACTTTCGCTTCATAGGCTTGAGAAAATGGTGACAAAACTAGAACTTCACGGTACAATTTCAGTCTTGCTATAATTTGTATGAAAGCACTTTGACTTTATTTAGCTACATGATATACTAAGTACACGGGTCACCTGCGTGCTCTTCTGAAAGCGCGTCGATGTGTGTGTACGTGCGTGCGCGCGCGCTCCAAACATCTCCAAGAGGCATAGATCCTCACGCGCCTAGAGAGCGCATGAGGATGTATTCCTCCTGGAGATGCGCGCATGTTTGAGAGAGAGAGAGAGAGAGAGAGAGAGAGAGAGAGAGAGAGAGAGAGAGAGAGAGAGAGAGAGAAAGAGAGAGAGAGAGAGATGAAATGAAATGAAATGAACTTTTATATCTTATTTTCCAAGGATAAAAGAATAGGTGTGCAGACCTTTTTTTCATTCTTGTTCTTGCTACAAACTACATGAACGCACACACACACACACACACACACACACACACACACACACACACACAAGCACACACACACACACACACATACTAACACACACACACACACACAAACACACACACACACACGCCGGCACGCACACGCGCTCGCACACACACACACACACATACACACGCGCACGCACGCACAGACACACACACACGAAGGACCTAAATCAGAGTTAGGTCAGACCCCTCTACGGCTCAAACATTGGATGAAAGGCCCGGACAAACGTGGTATCGTGATGTATGTCCGGGACCTTTAATTAACCAACGCCTGCGTCAGACGAAGCACAGTCCCGACAAACGTCTGGCTAATATGCATTACACACGGTACATGAAATACATCTACATAATAGACACATACATATACATTGCACACTGTTAAAACTACATCTGGTACATTGAACGCAAAACTGGAAGCATACACGTCAACTGCTTATCTAAACGTTTAACTTCCTCCTGACTAACCAAACACACACATACATGCACGCAAGAACTCACTCACACACACACACACACACACACACACACACACACACACACACACACACACACACACACACACACATCAGCATAGACAAACATGCACAAAACACACTGTTCCGCACACATGCACGGACACACATACACACCGCGCGCCCATACACTTACATATTTGATAACAGTCATTATTCAGAACGCAGTAGTCGCGTGCGCTTTGTTCAACGGCTCCATTAAGTGCCGAAATAGTCTTGCCTTAAAGGTGGACAATGAAAATGCGTCGGTAATATTGGTCTGAAACGAGTTCCAAAGTTTGGCCCCTGAATAAGACAGACTAGTTTTTAATATATCCAGTCGTGGTCTAGATACTGACAGTTTGTTCCTTGATGTGTTGTATGGTGTGTTAGCATACTTAAACAAATCCGAGACGTACCGCGGGGTTTTGGATATGCGGACTTTAAACATTAACACGCCCTTATTGAACAGAAAGATGTTACGTAACGGAAGCATGTCAAAGGCCCTGAGTCGCTCGTCAGTGCTGTCCCTGCTATTAGGAAGGATTAGCTTGGCTGCCCTCCTGTGGAGGGAATTAAGCCTCTTTAAGCACGCATCACTACACCCGTCCCAGACTGTAGATGCGTAGTCAATGTGGAACTGGATGTGAGCGCTGAAGAAGAGTTTTCTAGTTGGTGAATTCGTAAAGTAAATAAGTTTTAAAAGGAGAAATAGATTTCTGGACACAATTTTGCACACACTGTTCACATGCGCATGCCATGTCATTTGATCGTCTATAATGACGCCTAACAGCCGGCGCTCCTTAACTTGTTTATACGGCTCACAGTTAAGGGAAAGGCTAAATGGCGGTGGGTTTAGCTGGTGCTTTTGACGTGTAGTGATTAACATGCACTCTGTTTTGGATGGGTTAGGTATCATGTCGTTGTCTTGACACCAATTTGAGACATCTAATAGACTATGTTGCAAAAAAAGAATTAATTGTAGATATTTTTGCCGACGACACGTTGAGAGTAGCGTCGACTTCAAACAAATTGCATCGCACATTTGATTTGAGATACACAAAGGCAAGTCATTAATAAATATTAAAAACAAGAGAGGGCCTTAAATAGACCCCTGGGGCACTCCATGCTTAATCACACCTTCTGAGGAACGCTTACCGACTGAGATCTATTGCTTAGATAAAATTTAAAGAAGGCACCGGAATCTGTGTCTATGTGGTATGCCAACAGCTTCTGTAGCAACAGTTCATGGTTGACTAAGTCAAAAGCTTTAGAAAAATCTAAAAAAATACCGCACCGGTCATTTCAGCATTGTTTATTGAAGTTAGCCAGGTATTGGTCAGATGAGACAGAGCCGTGTGACAAGAGTGGCGGGGTCTGAAGCCTGACTGTAACGGATAAATCAAGTTATGTGTCTCCATGAAGTGACTCAGGTGCCTGTGGACATGTTTTTCTATCGGCTTTGACAAAGCTGATAAAAGTGAAATTGGTCTGAATTTGTTGGGGTCAGTGAGGTCTTTGGTTTTAGGCAACGGAATGACTTTAGCTATTTTCCAGCTTCTTGGGAAAGTACCTTGTTGGATTATAAGATTGTAGATAAATGTTAAAGATTCAACCACATAAGAGACTGACAGTTCTAAAAAGAAACTATTAATGCCGTCATGACCAAGGGAGCGTTTATTTTTTAGCTAATAGGCTTGCCTACGTCGAAAACAGTTATGTACGGAATACTAAAAATGTCGTTTGGCGCCAGTCTCTAGTCACAAAAGTTTTTTAGTTTTACAAAAATAGTCGGCTTGTTAAGATTATTAGTACTTTTATTCAAATGTGAGTCGGCAGCAGACAGGAAATGAGAGAGAGAGAGAGAGAGAGAGAGAGAGAGAGAGAGAGAGAGAGAGAGAGAGAGAGAGAGAGAGAGAGAGAGAGAGAGAGAGAGAGGGAATGACGTCATATTTAGAGTATTATGTCAGTGTCTGCTTAGTGACGGAGGTGCCTCTTTTACGTCACCGCTACTGTCTGACTTTTTCTAGAAGTAAATTTTTGTGTGTGTTTTAATTCTTTTCTGAAAAGAATTAATTTTTACTAAAGAAGTTGAAAGGATACAAAGCTGGCTAACGAACTCATCTAATGACCATCCCCAAACTAGTTATATGCAAAGGTTCAAGTAAATATGACCAAAATTACGGTCTCTAATCTGGGTCAACTGACTTCCTATAAACGGTTGTTTATGTCTTTAATGAGACATACAATTACCATATGCTCCGAGGCTCTCTTAGCCACCCACTTAAGAAAGTATTTCTCCAAGTTTCAAGCTTGTGTGTACAGAAATATCCGAGATTCTCTTGTTTACATACATACGCACACGCATACGCACATACATACGCACATACGGCGCTTCGCGCCAAATGTACGTTCAGCAGCGAGGTTAGCGTAACTAGACATGACGTAATTGTTATCTTGTTACTTCAATTGTTAGAGGTTTAGCCAGCCCGCCGTTGACATCATGGGCATGTCATTAAATTCGCCCCACCGCGACCCGTCCTCAAAAGTCCCTTCTATTAATAGAAGGGACTTAAACATTGATAACGTTAAGCAAAAAAAAAAAAAAAAAAACTATATGCATGCGTTTTGTTCGGCCTATATTATTAATTTCATACAAAAGAGAGACTGAAAATGTGTTAATTGAAAACAAATACCAGAGGGAGAAATTCCAGGAGAATGCAGTTCGCTCGAGGTTGTTGACTGATAGTCGGAAGTATGGAGATTTACGTCCCCTGAATCACTACGTCACACGTAACGTTTGGGGTCCTTCCAAGGGTATACTTCACACGCATACTTTTTATAGTTGAAGACAAAATCGTTGCATTACGAGTTAGGCTTTGCCAGTGGTTCTTGTCGCCTCTCGGATCCTGTCATGGGGGCAATGTCGGAGATAAGTGTCTCGGGCTAAAGCCCTCAGACCTGACTGGACCACTGGCAAAACCTAACTCGAAAATACAACTAATAATATTGTCCCTAATGAAATCAGCAAGAAAGAGAAAACGAAGCAAGACCGGACAACTGTCTTGGCTTGACTTCGCGAACGAAGATTCTATAGGGCTTGCCCACGTCGTCTGCAGGCATTTTCGTGACTGCGGAGGCCAATCCGGGACAGGCAGGTTCGACCGCAGTGGCTGCAGGGGAAGGTCTGGTCAGGGTTCTGAGTTACGACAACTCTGTTTTTTCTCCTGAGCCGCTTGTTCTTGAGGTTAGCTCTGCGAGAGTCCTCAAAGGAGACGGCTGCCTTGTGAATGGTGGAGCGCCAGGTGTCACGGTCCGCAGCAAGCGAAGACCACTGGCGGTGGTCGATTTGGCAGGCACTAAGTGACTTCTTGAGACCGTCTTTGTATCTCTTTTTGGTGCCCCTCTGTCTCGGTGTCCAGTGGCGAGCTCGCCGAACAGAGTGATCTTGGGTAGGCGATGATCCTCCATCCTGGAGACGTGCCCCGCCCAGCGAAGCTGTGTCCGCAGCAGCAAAGCCTCGATGCTCAAAGTTTCCGCCTGTTCAAAGACCTCGACGTTGGTGACATAGTCACTCCAGTGAATGCTGAGGATGGCACGCAGGCAGCGCTGGTGAAAGCGTTCGAGGAGTCGTAGTTGGCTGCGGTAGAGGGCCCAGGACTCGGAACCGTACAGCAGGTTGGTGAGGACGACAGCTCTGTACACGCTGATCTTGGTGCCTTTTTTCAGCTGTTGATTGTGCCACACCCGCTTGAATAGTCGCCCGAAAGCACTGTTCGCTTTTGCCAGCCTATTGTCCAGCTCATTGTCCAGCTTGGCGTCTGACGTGATGATGCAGCCGAGGTAGGTAAACTGGTGTACAGACTTCAGTTCAGACTCGCCGATGGTGATGTGGGGAGGGCGATGCTCTTCTTTGGGTGCTGGCTGATGAAGGACCTCTGTCTTTTTCAGACTGACCTCAAGTCCAAAGAGCTGGGCGGCATCTGCGAAGCAGGACGTAAATGCACTGCAAGGCTCTCTCTGTGTGTGCAACGAGGGCAGCGTCATCAGCAAAGAGCAGCTCACGAATCAGTTGGTCTAGGGTTTTCGTGTGGGCCTGCAGTCGTCTGAGGTTGAACAGGCTGCCATCGAGACGATACCTGATGTACACTGCGTCGTCATCGTCAAGGTCCACTGTGGCCTGCTTCAACATCATGCTGAAGAAGATGGTGAAGAGGGTCGGTGCCAGCACGCAGCCTTGCTTCACGCCGTTGCGAATGGGGAATGGTTCTGAGAGGTCACTGTTTAATCTGACCTGGCCTTGCTGGTCCTCGTGGAGCTGGACGATCATGTTGAGGAACATTGGGGGACAGCCTAGTCGCTCCAGGATCTGCCACATACCTTGCCTGCTCACAGTGTCAAACGCTTTTGTTAGGTCGACAAACGTTACGTACAGCCCTTTGTTCTGCTCGCGGCATTTCTCCTGTAGCTGTCTCAGCACAAAGACCATGTCGGTGGTACTCCTGTTGGTTCTGAAGCCACACTGGCCCTCTGGGAGGTGGTCTTCAGCGATGGCAGGTACCAGCCGATTCAGGAGCAACCTTGCGAGAATTTTCCCGGCAATGGACAGCAAGGTAATTCCACGATAATTAGAGCAGGCAGACTTCTCTCCTTTGTTCTTGAACAGGGTGATGATGACTGCATCACGGAGATCCTTTGGTAGTGTTCCTTTTTCCCAGCAGCAGAGAAAGAGGTCGTGGAGCTTGTTGTTTAGTGCTGGGCCTCCATGTTTCCATACCTCTGGCGGGATTCCGTCAATGCCTGCTGCTTTGCCACTCTTGAGCTGGTGGATGGCTGTGAGGGTCTCTTCGGCGGTGGGCGGTTCGTCCAATTCAACCTTTAGTGGAAGGTGTGGGATTTGGAGGATGACTGTTTCTTGAACAGTGCGCTCAGCGCCGAAGAGGTCCTGAAAGTGTTTCGACCAGCGGTTCACGATGGAGGTATTATCTGTGAGGAGTGCCTTCCATCAGCGCTTCGCAGGGGACTTTGTACCAGGTGCCTAGGGCCATACACTGCTTTCAGTGCTTTGTAGAAGCCCCTGTAGTCACCGTTGTCAGCGCAGAGCTGGGTCCTCTGTGCGAGTCTGGACCACCACTCGTTCTGGAGTTCTCTAAGTTTGAGCTGGAGACTGCTGCAGATGAGGCGGAAGGCAGACCTCTTCACAGGGCAGGAAGGCTGGGCTAGGTGGGCCTGGTGGGCGGCTCTTTTTTTTTTTTTGCTAGAAGTTCCTGGATCTCTACGTCGTTTTCGTCAAACCAGTCTTTGTTCCTCTTTCTAGCAAAGCCCAAGACTTCCACAGAAGATTTTACAATAGCAGTTTTCATTTGTTCCCAGAGTGTTTCAGGGGATGAGTCTGCTGGATCAACTGTGTCTTTGAGCATGCGCTGTAAATCGGCCTGAAGGGCAGCTTTCTTGTCGTCACGCTGAAGGCTGGCAACATCAAGCTTTTTCTTGGGGGGGGGGGGGGGGGGGGGGCCTTTCTTGGGTTTCAGCTTGAGGCGGAGCCTGAGTTTGCAGCGAACAAGGCGGTGGTCAGTGTGGCACTCTGCGCTGGGCATCACTCTGGTGAGGAGGACGTCACTGCGGTCCCTCTGACGCACTAGGACATAGTCGATAAGGTGCCAGTGCTTGGAGCGAGGATGCATCCAGGTGGTCTTTCGGCTGTCCTTTTGCTGGAAAGTGGTGTTGGTGATGATAAGTTGCTGCTCTGCACAGAGCTCCAACAGTAGGCGACCATTGTCATTGCAGTTCCCAACGCCATGCTTGCCGAGGACACCTTTCCAGGCTTCAGAGTCTTGGCCCACTCTGGCGTTGAAGTCGCCAAGGATGATGACTTTGTCGTCTGCAGGGGTGCTCTGCAGGAGGCTGCGCAGGTCAGAGTAGACCTTGTCTTTTTCTGCAGGCTCTGCCAGGAGGGTTGGGGAGTACACACTGAGAAGGGTGACGTATTGCTGGTGTCTCAGTGGGAGGCGCATGGACATGATGCGGTCGGAGTGACCCGTTGGTACGTTTTCCAACTTAGTCGCAATGGGGGTCTTCACCATGAAGCCCACGCCTGAGAGCCGTCTTTCTGATGCAGGCCTGCCTGACCAGTATACTTCACACGCATACTGGGCAATGTCGGAGATAAGTGTCTCGGGCTAAAGCCCTCAGCCCTGACTGGACCACTGGCAAAACCTAACTCGTAATACAACTAATAATATTGTCCCTAATGAAATCAGCAAGAAAGAGAAAACGAAGCAAGACCGGACAACACCGACGTAATGAACACATTGTAATGACGTATATGATAAGTGCCTTTTTTTCTTGGGCCATGTCTATTGTCGTGGACTGCGCATGTGTACTTACATCTCAAACACGTGTGCAAATTTTTGACGGAAGAGTGTGGCACTGCATACTTGTTAACAACAACAAAAAAAAAGTGCGAAAGGTGAGAGTCTTCGGAACCAAACCAAACTGAGTAGCAGAACGCCTTCCGGTCCACGACGGCCGCAGTGGGCATGCGCACAGTCGTGCGTGGCCGTCGAGGGCCCAAGGATCTTTGCTTTCTGGGAAGGCAGAAATGACAACAACACTCACTCACTCCCGCTTTCGAAACGAGATTTAAAACATCAGCCACACGAAAAGATGACATCGTAACCTATTACCTCCAGCGCCAAATGCGGAAAACGGTCAGATCAAAGACATTTAGCTTGGACGTGACAGGGCTAGATGGACAACATCACTGGACAGCCATCATCTGGGGATTCGCTTCGATAACCCTTTAGGCGTCGGTTTTATTCGCGATGATTCCAGTAGGAATAATCACTACTGAAAACGCTACCGACACACGAAGGGTTAACCCATTCAGTCCTAGCACCCTGCAACACGATACGGATCGACCGTAATAGTTCAAGGGTGGTACTCAAGTTATTATAGCACCACTTATGGACGATCAGTGTCTTCATCTGCAGTGGCGTAAGAACCGGGAAGGGGGAGGATGGATGGATGGATGAATTGACGGACGGACGGAAAAGGACGGAAAAGGACTGATAGACGGAGCGTGGGACGGAAGGATGGCTGGATGGATGGCTAGATGACTGGCTGGCTTGCTGGCTGGATGTATGGAAGTGAGTGAGTGAGTGAGTGAGTGAGTGAGTGAGTGAGTGAGTGAGTGAGTGAGTGAGTGATGACTTTATTTGAGTGGGTGAATAATTGATTGATTAAGTGATTGACTGATTGATAATCAACGTGTATATTGGTGCAGGCAACAGAGATCGTGTCAAGACGAGAATATCCCCATGTCAGCAAGACGGTACATCTCTTTCGGTTGTCTTTATAACATCGAAAAAGTTGTCCCGCTTTGCCAGATGGGTATGCCCATGTTGTGCCGTGTGCTCTGTATCGACCAGATGACGAGGCACCGATAGGATCTGAACAAATTTTGACCCCAGCTGGATTCGAACCCGCGCCCTTTCGGACGAGAGGCGAACATTCTACCAATGAGCCGCCACCCAGTAAGCAACTGTCCTTGGGCCCACGACGGCCGTACCCTTTTCTTTTGTCATCTCATGCAGCCATTTGCCCCCCCCCCCCCCTGGACTGCCCCCCCCCCCAACACACACACACATACACACACACACATATACATACCACGGACAATCCTGCACGGTACAACCCAAAATAATTCAACATTGCATGCTAAGAACACGTCTACATGCCAATACATCATAAAAAGAACATTATTACTTAACAGATTTGTGTGCATCTGGCTGGTGAGTTTCTTTTGTCGATAGGTCTACCGGTGCGCTCTCGACACCCTGTCTTAAAATGGACACTTGGAAAATACCTGCTCAAAAGGGTATTGCCCGCTACACTAGGCGTCTACTTTTCGACAGGCGTTGCATACTTATGTTGAAGTGGTCACTATAGTATACTTTTTGAGACACCATACCCCATGTACAATGCCCAATGTTAAACTGTACACAGGGTACACCCTCCGGTTCCAATTTATATCAAGTTTTTCAAATCTCACTTCCTACGAGACAGCTCGCTCAACGTGCTCCGACACCCCCCCCCCCCCCACCCACCCCCCCACTCCCCAACTCCTCCACCCCACCCCCCGCACCAACCCCTCGGTTGAGTGGAAAGTTGGCATAGATGTACATTTGTACGCACAGGGCCTAAGCACTCAAGACAATTGTTGAGACTTGAAGGTGTGTTCTTACTCTGACACTCGTATGGTGCTTCAAGTTCGCCATGTTCAATTTTAGAGGGCTCATAAAGATCTTGTGCAACATGCATTTGTGAGCTAGAGGTATAGACCCTCCTTCGCCTATTGAAGCTTTAGAGACTCATGAGGTTCTCCTGTTCGTACATACTCATTATAATCTAAGCCTCAGGAAATGTATGGCGTAAGCACGGTTTTCTGAGCACAGAACTACTGTCAGGGAGAGACAGATCCTCACCAGGCCAATGCGCAAAAAGCCAGAGGACCGCCGTCGGCCGCCTTTGGCCCGCGCACGGCCGTGCGCGGGCCAACAGCGGCCGACGTTGGCCCGATGGCCTTGCGCAACTTTTAACTTATGACGTGGGCCACAGTAATTGAGTATCGCTGAATCGCACCGTGGATATGAAAATATATGTCAGTCTACACAGGCCAAAAGAGTTAATCAAATAACTTGCGTTAGCCGGCCTAAGTAAAACAAAGCCAGCTGTTCTGAATCTCAGTAAGTAAAGCGGGCCGCGAGGGGCGTTTTCCAACAAAACGACCTTGTGTACTGCTTCTCTGCGTTGAATTACAGACGCCACAAAGCACAGGTCCTCATGTATTTTTACACCCTGAGCGATTCTCATGAGCTCCTGCCGCCTAAGTCAGATCATGCGGATCTGTGCATCTCATTGAGAGAGTGACTTCACACTCAAAACTGTGCTGACGCAAATTTGCTACGGGCATAGATCTATATATATTCGGGCATGTATGAAAGATACTTCAGATCTCCAAAGTATAGCTAGCCATGATTTCATAAGCATTTACAGCCCAAAAGCTCTGCTTGAACCCTGCGATAGAAGCTGTTTTTTGTTTTTGTTTTTGTTTACAATCAATAAAAATTCAGCAAATGTAAGTGTACACCCTCGACAACTTTTAAAGTCTCAAAGATTGTCACGCCCCCCCCCCCCCCCTTACGCCCTGTGTAGGATGATGTGGATCTAACTTTCATCACAACCGGTCGGTTCCAGCGCATTGAGAGGGCTCTCTTGTAGAAAGCGAGATTTGAAAATCTTGATATAAACTGACCGACAGTTTACGCTGTGTACAGTTTAACGCACAACAGTCTACCTCGGGTACAGTTCAACATAGGACAGTGTACACGGAGTACGGTGTCCAAAAAAGTATACTATAGTGACCAATATAGAGATACTTATAGTAACAGTCTTATGGTACATCTTATACTTATATACACTGCTGGCCTCAAGTTTAGCTGCGGACTGTCTGAAGGTCATTCATATCGATACTCAAATGTGTCTTTGACAGAGACGAGTAGACCTTCATCATGAAAGACATTGTGACGTACCCTTCCGTTGTCGTGGCTTTCCTCATGGTGTATGACGGCATTATCACAAGTGGGACGTCACACAGTCCAGACAGCCAGTGGGACAAGAATCTCCGCCCAGACAGCAAATGGGACAAGACTCTCCACCCAGATATCCAATGGGACACCACTCTCCAAACAGACAGAACATGGGACAACACACTCCAAAGAGACAGTCAACTCGAGGAGACCATTCACCCAAATACCCAATGGGGCAAGACTGTCTACCAAGACAGCCAATGTTGTATGACTACTTACCCAAAAAGACAATGGGACAAGACTCGCATTTCAGGCAGCCAATGGGATGAGACTACCCATCCAGACAGCCAACTCGACAGCACTCTCTATCCAGACTACAACGTCACAACAGAGGTATCATTTGCAAAGTCAGAATCTGTTGTGTCGTCTGCTGTCTACCCAGCCAAACGGCCTACCAGCAGGTCAAGCGACCAGCTTAACAGCCAGTTTGCCAGTCAACCTACCAACCATCCGGTTACCAGTCAATCAGCCATCAAGTCAGCCAGTGATTCATCTATCCAAACAACCAAGCAGGCAACCATCCAGTCTATGAAGCAGTCTGCCTTCCGGTCACCCAGCACGTCATCCGCCAAGTCCTACAACCAGTAAGCAATACAAAACAAAAGCCAGTTAAACATCCTTTCCGTCAGACAGTCAGCCATCCTTCCCAATAGACGGTCAGCCATCCACCCAACCAGAAAGTTAGCGACTGGTTCTGTTCGCGTCGGATGGGAGATAGTTTATGATAGTACTCTGCCTGCTTTTAAGAAGCTAGCAGCATACCATATAAGTGAAACCGCCATAGCATTCTTTAGATCATACCTAAAAGACAGAAAATAAAATGTATATACCCATGGAAAATACGCTAAACAAGGACAAGTTAACCACGGTGTCCCGCAAGGGTTGATCTTGTGACCTCTTCTATTTATAATATTCATTAATGATTTGCCTTTGCATATTACTAATACTGATATCAACTGCAACCTGTTTGAGGACGATACGAGCCTCCATGTTTCGGGTAAAAAAACAGCTGACATTAACCTTAGCTTACAAAGTAGTCTCAGCGAGGTTTCCGACTGGTGCAGAGTGAATCTTTTGGTTCTTCATCCAGAAAAAACAAAGCGTATTTTAATCACTACACGACAAAAACACCAACGCCGACCACAGCGTTACATGTACAACTGAACGCTAAACCGATAGAACAAGTCACAGAGCGTACATTCTTGGGAATACACGTTGACGAGCAATTATGTTGGGAGACGTATATAAATACAGTCTGTAAAACCATTGCTAAAAACACTTTCCTGTTGTCCCAGCTCAGACAAGTAACGGATACACATACACGTAAACTGTTTTTTCATGCCCATATCAAGTCTCACGTTGATTATGTCTCCACAGTGTGGGACGGTTGTAGTGATGTTCACATAAACAAGTTAAACTCTATATAAAATAGAGCTGTCAAAATGATAGATACGCGCCCATTCAAAACACAGACAATTTTAGACATCTAAACATTCTCGGCCTGCGTCAACAACTTAGTTTCAATAAATGCATCCACATGCACAAGATATTAAATAACATGACACCGCAGTACCTAACGACCAAATTTATGCCACAGCAAGGAGGCAAACGGACCTCAAGGAACAATACCTTTCCCCTACCTCTGCCTAGAACTGACCTCTTTAAGACTAGTTTATCATTTTCTGGACCGTTTGTATGGAATACTATTCCTGCACATTTGAAGATTATGGCTCGCGTGGAATCTTTAAAACAAAACTTTTCGATTACCTGATGAGCCAAACATAACATCACTGAGCATTTATTTAACCAAAGTGTATATAAGCTTTTTTATATTATTTTTAATTTGTTTCTATTTTCTTTTAAATTATTGTTGCATGAAATAATGTGTGTAAATATAATGTCTTTATTATTTTTATTTTTTAACCTATTTTATGTTGTAGATGTTAGCAACGGCAAGATTGTAAAATGACGATTTGTTTCTGTCAATACTTTTTAACGTTGATAAATAAAGTTTCATCTCTCTCTCTCTCTCTCTCTCTCTCTCTCTCTCTCTCTCTCTCTCTCTCTCTCTCTCTCTCTCTCTCTCTCACGCACGCACGCAAGCACGCACGCACGCACGCACGCACACACACACACACACACATACACACAAAGATAATGAATCTAATATAGGTAGCAGAAAAGAAAAGGATCTCATTTATTGTTTATGTGTGGACTATTCTGATAAGTATGGAACTTCTGCAGAGCCTGTAGCCCTGACAAGTAATATTCAAGTCAATAGATCAGTTGCTTAAACCAGCTATAAGACGGTAGATTTTCACTTGACACCTAGGGTTTACAGGTCACTATTTGAACTAATCCTAAACCAGATCCGGGACAAACAGCAGGCTTATGCAACCACTTTTTATGACAAATCATGCGGGTGTTAAAGAGAAGATTATATGATTTTCACACCTAGGGCATACAGGTCACAATTGACCTAATCGTACCCGACAGCCGATACAAGCTGTAGGCTTATGTAAATAACGTATATTTAAAAAATCGTGCGATTATTAATGAGAAATCTTTTTTCGTAATAAAAAAGATTCAAGTATTTTAAGATTAATCCTAAATAATTCGTGAAATTACTCTCAAAAACAGTTTTTTTCCCCAAAAAATTATTTTATTACCACTCAAAATGTTCTAGGGATACAATGCTGGTTAACTAACTCATTCAATATCTTAATAATAAATCTCATATTTATAATAAAACTCAATGCGCAGACCTCTTCCTTCTATCTTTCTTTTTGCAAAATATCTAGGAAAAATTACGGATTCCAGTGTGGATCAACCGAGTTTTGTAAAACTGCCATTTTCTCGCCAATGAGCATCTTAATAAAAAAAATTAAAAAACTACTTCAAGATTATTTTTTAGGGACAATATCGTATAATTTCAAGCTTGTCCGTCCTCAAACGCTGGCTCTAGTACCTGTCACATACATACACACACACACACACACTCACACATACACACACACATGCAGCGCTTGGCGCCAAAAAGACGTTTTCTAGCAAGGTTTGCGTAGCTAGACGTGACAAAATTTTTATCGTATTACATCTTTGCCAGAATTTTGGGCCCGCACACCCAGCACATCGTGTGCATTCTCCGGGATGCGCTTCGACCAGCGCTATTTCAAAGTCTACCGTATTTTCAATACGGCAGACACACACAAAAAAAAAATAGTTCGACTTATCCGACGTTTGAGAGTAGAAACACTTTCGACTTACCGGAATTTTGACCTAAGAAAGTTTGAGTTTTCCGTTGTAAAATTAGTCGTAGAAAGAACTGCTTTGGACGGTCAAAAATAAAAAAAATGTTCGACTTATGCGATTTTCGACTTATTCCTTTACGACTTAAGCTGATGGGACTGTACTAGTGACAAAAAGAAGCTTATAACTGACGTCAAACTATAATTTTTAAAGGTGAAACAACGCACTTACCTGCTCCATACATGCGTCATTTTAATATGCACAAGTCTTGTTACGTCACTTCAGCATGTGTGCATGTTCGGTCTTCGGTCCATTTTTTGTGTTGCTAGGTATATCGCAGGTTGCTAAGTAAATCGAACATTGGTAATTTACCCCAGAAAATGCCATGCGAGTGGTATATAGTCTTGGTTGATATGATAATTTCTTTCTCCGTGTGTTTCTCTCTAACAGTATCCGCATTAAAACGCTAGCGAGAACTCAGTTATCCCAAACTACCTGGTCCGTCACCCCGTTGGACTTTCATGAAATTTTACTCACACCTTACGCTAACAACACAGACGCCCTGCTACATGTGCCTGAGCCGAACATAATGATCAGTTTCCCCCATTTTGACCTCCAGGACAGCCCGGGATGTCAGGCAGATAAACTGACTCTCTTCAAAGTGGAACACAGACAGGGAGACCCGGCATATACACCGCTGTGGTCACATTGTGGAGAGATGTACATCGCAACCCGGGTTTATAGTCATCCCATTGCCATACGTTTCATTTCTGACGGCTCTTTGTCCGGTACCGGCTTCAAGATGTTGTACTCCATCCACCCGGTGTCCCAGGTACCCCAGCAGCTGGACTCGGGTCTCTTCAACTGTTCCGTGCCCCACTACCCCACCTTCCAGCTGCACCTCCACTGTAACCTGGAGACGGAGTGTGTGGCTGGGGAAGATGAGGCACACTGTCCCTACACCAGCACGAACTGTGGAGCAGGAAATATTGACGCCGAAAAAAAGTGTTACCGTTACGTCACTGTACGGAGACAGATAACGTGGTACGACGCTGACGAACTGTGTAGGCGCCATGGGAAGAGACTGGTCATCCTGCGGCACGTCACTTTTATCGAAAATTTTATAGGCAAAGTTCTAAAATTCACTAAGACTACACATCATGTTCTTGTAGGTGTAAACACGTATACGTTTGAAATGCAATGGTTTATTCCGCCTGCCATGTCGCACAGCTATTACTTGTCAACTCTTTCCAACACCAGTCACAATCTGCACTGCGCCAACTTGGACACTTTAAGGGCAATAGAAAGGTATCTTATATCATGTGATACAGATGTCTTCGTGTATTTTGTGATCTGTGAGCGCGACGATGATACTACCGCCACAGCGTTTGACGACGGCGGAGCAGTTAGGAAAGAAGCTCAGTCTCACGTCTATCATGTCGATCTTTCTGCCTGCAATAACAGTTATCAATACATCCCTGTTTGGGACGGCACGGTTGTGGAGGCCAATCTCGTCACGACAAAGCCCGTTTATTTTGAATGTGCCATTTGTGTATTGGCAAATGAGAGGCAGTATGTCACTACTGTCATTGAAGCGTTCAGACTTGAAAAGGTGCACGATGTAGACACGGTTGAAGCCAATCTCAATGTTGTGGACGGTGGTGAGATGACGTCATATCAAGCGATTGTCGATTCAGTTTTATTGCACAGTGTTCGTTATGATGAAAGAGACTTTGCCCACCCACTTGCCATAACTTCCAGTTCAAATAGTATCTGTTATTCGCTGAGGCCATCATACGTAACACACGTTTACCTGCGACTCCGTGTGCTGGTCACCAACCTGCCTGGCAGAATGCTCTTGCTGCACGTGAAGACACAGCCAAACGAAGGCTACGTCACGTCTTTCGCTTTTGACGGACTGACTGGATACGCGCGAAAGACGTTCGCCACAATTGAACCACTGCAGTTGCCAGGTTATGGTATTACATACAGCTTCAGGCATTTTGACTTAGGATTAACCTGCCAAAGTGAAACGGGAAAACTAGAGTTGAAGACGTTTGACGGCCGGGTTGCGGTGAAGTGTGGCAGGCAAGACATCCCCCCTTTAGTCTACTCTATGGATGTAGAAATCACGTTTAGTACAGGTTCATCTGTTTCGTACTCTACAGGCTTCAAGATGTTGTACTCCATGCACCCGCTGTTTGAGTTACCCCAGCGGCTAGACTCGGGTCTTTTCAACTGTTCCGTGCCTCACTACCCCACCTTCCAAATGCACCTCCACTGTAACCTGGAGACGGAGTGTGAGGCGGGGGAAGATGAGGCACACTGTCCTTACATCAGCAAGGACTGTCGAGCAGGAGACATTGACGCCGGAAACAAGTGTTACCGTTACGTCACTGTACGGAGACAGATCACGTGGTACGACGCTGTTGAACTGTGCAGGAGCCATAGAGAGAGACTGGTCAGCCCGCGGACTCCCACTGAGTGGGACGCATTCAGAACAATTATTGGTTACGGCAAGAAAACGTTCGGTGTTTTTGTTGGTCTCAGTGCGTCCCCCTCCACTCTGCACTCCATGTACAAGGACGTGTGGCGGTGGGCGGATCAGACCATGGCTTTTTACGTCAATGCTCGTGCAGGCAAGACGTCCAAGCCCACGTGTGCCCACGTTCCTCCTGTCTACACTGACGTACTGCAGCCTATACCCTGTGACGTGCCCATCTACGTACCATACGTCCTCTGTGAGCGTGACAAGGCATCGAACCAAGACGGGCATACGCTGCAAGTCCCCGACGATCCACTTACTGCCTGGACCAGCAATCAGATAGTCGTACGTTGCCCCAAAGGTCACGTGACGCACGATTTCCTGTCATGTGACCTGTATGCCGACTGTGGCGTGACCAAGTACGTGTCATCTTATCCACTAATCGGAACAGACGGCGTTCCCCTGTTTGCTTGTGACGGCGGCTCCCAGACGCTGCACTACACGCTGGTGTGTGACCACAGAGAGGACTGCAGTGACGGGTCGGACGAGACGTGGTGTGTGCATGGCGCGTGTCCCGAGTCCCACGTCACGTGCAAGAACCAGCATTGCGTGCGGCGGGACCAGTGGTGTGACGGCATGAAGCATTGCCAAGATGGCTCGGACGAGGACTGTCCGCAGTACGTGTCCGCTGTGGCGCCCTCCCTCCCCCCGCCGGCTGTTGTCAGCCTCGATGGACATGGCGGCTACACCATCCGGGGACTTGGCCCCGCAAAGCCCTGTCCTCTGACGCACTTCCGGTGTTCCCAGCACGATTACTGCCTGCCGGCGTACTTGCGCTGTAACGGCGTGTACGACTGTGTAGACCGTGAGGACGAGGCTGAGTGTGGCAGCTACACCTGTCCCGGTTTGTACCGCTGTCGTGCCTCCAGTGTGTGTGTGCACAGTGAGCACGTGTGTGACGGCGTATTCCAGTGTCCCCAGCAGGACGACGAGTGGTTATGTGACGTCACTTGTCCTCATGGCTGTCGGTGCCAGGGTCTGGCTTTTATCTGTAATCAGACGTTTGAAGCGCGCTTCTTTCCCGGTATACGTTACCTGGATGGAGGTGGTTCGGGCATGACGCCGCAAGACCTAGGGGAGAAGCACTACCTGGTCAGACTGAGTCTGTCACAATGCGGCCTGACCAGTGTCGCCAAATTGACCTTCCCAAACCTGAGGTGGCTGGACCTCAGTACTAATGCACTCACCAGTGTCAGCATGCAGATGTTTGTCGCTCTTCGGAACCTGCGAGTTCTGCGATTAGCGGCCAACCCAATGACGTCACTAGTACCCAGTAGATCGGACGGACAGCACATCAATCTCCACACCCTGGATCTGTCCGGAACACAGCTGGTCACCTATGACGGGCGGACTTTGGCAGGTTTCCCACGGCTGATGTGTTTAAACATTTCTCACGGAGCTCTCTCCGACATCACCGCGGAGGGTTTGAACTCCACACCCAGTGTGCAGGTGCTGGATGTGCGGGGATCTCCACTGGATGACTTTCCACGCGAGCTGCTGCGACAGCTCGCGGCCATAGACACCGTGTACGCCAGTAACTTCAAGCTGTGTTGCCCGGCAGCGCTGCCTGACGGCTTCAACCCCAACAACTGTCATGCTCCAAAGGACGAGATCGCCTCGTGTGACGACCTGCTCCGCTCAAACGCCTACCGCGTCTTCCTCTGGCTCATGGCGGTCATGGCAATCACGGGGAATGCCGGGAGTATGGCTGCTCGCGTCCTGCAAGGAGAAGGCAGCAAGACCGGCTTCCACGTGTTTGTCACCAACCTGTGTGTGGCCGACCTCCTGATGGGCGTGTACCTGATTTTTATCGGCGGCGCCGACCTGCTGTACCGTGGTCACTACCTGTGGAACGACAAACTGTGGCGGGGCAGTGTAGCGTGTCAAGTGGCCGGCTTTCTGTCACTGCTGTCCAACGAGGTGTCGGCCTTCTTCATCTGTATCATCACTCTGGACAGGTTCCTAGCTCTCCGCTTCCCCCTCAGCGACGTTCGCTTTCATAAAGGCTCTGCCCTGGCGGCGTGTGCTGTAGCCTGGACTGGCGGCTTTCTCCTGGCCCTCGTGCCTTTACTACCCATGTCTTCGGAGTGGGCGTTCTACAGCCAGACAAGCATCTGTATCCCCTTGCCCATCACGCGCGTCACATTTGGAGGTGGACACTATTCCTTCGCTGTCATGGTTGTCCTCAACTTTGTCCTGTTTGTGCTGATTGCGCTGGGCCAGGTGCTCGTTTTCCACTCCGTACGCAAGAACTCCATAGAGGGGACACGCGGTGAGCAGGACTTGACCATCGCACGCCGCCTGACCACTATCGTGCTGTCCGACTTCCTGTGCTGGTTTCCCGTCGGCTTGCTGGGACTGCTGGCCGCCACGGGCACCCCCATCCCTAGCGAACTTAACGTGGGCGCGGCCATCTTCGTGCTGCCCGTTAACTCCGCCCTCAACCCTTTCCTCTACACCATCAACGTCATTATGGAGAAGCGCAGGAAGGCGGCCGAAGCTCGCCTCCTGAAACAGCTCATACAGAGAGTTGGGTGCCGGGACCTGGACAAGAGTATTCGGAAGACGTGCGCCGTAGATTACATAAAGACGCAGACAGAGGTGACGGATTGTCTTTAGTGGCTTCAACTAGCCCTTGGTTCCATGGGTCTATAATGTGTGTGATTATGTGCGAGTGAGTGCTGGTGTCGCAAGTGAGCGTGAACAATATATTACACGTCAGCCTCATCTTTACGTGCTGTAGCATACCGCAGTAATAGACGTAACACGAAAAGATCGTGAACCCAGCTAGCGAAAAGTCCTCAGGCCTGTCAAGGTTTTGCCTTCAGGCTGGTTTATTTTCTCAAGTTTATGTAAATTGAGCACCGCCATTAACGCATCTCAAGTGGAAGCCCGGTTAGCAAAAGGCCCTCGGAGATTCAGAAAACGAAATACAGTTTAGCCTTGATATAACGCGGCACAGTGGAGCCACGCAGTCACACCGCCACACGCGTTATATGGCGCTTAACTCCTTCCATGCCACCGTACGTATATTTTTGTGTCTGAAATCTTGATTCATTAAACGACCAATAGCCAACACCGTCCAAGAAACATGGATACAAATTGGTCTCAGCAAGAGGCATACATTCTCATGAGCTCCCGCAGTCTTACAGTTGCATCGTGTTCGTGTTTGTTTGTTTTTTCTCGGCAGTAAAAAGGTTAACTTTAATTATTCAACTCGCGTCCTTTTCCCGACCTTGTGTTATTACGTCATCTTACACACATCCTTCTTTGCGCCTTCGAGCGTGACAAAGTGTGTGATATGCTCTAGTGCGTGAACGGCCACAAGTGTTGAAAATTGTCTTGTACAATTTGTGGTTTAAGAAAAGGTACGGGCACAAGCGTAATTGTAACGACTACTTTCCGCTGAAGTGCAGTGACAGCACTATCTGGTGACGACGAGAGCTTTGGCGTCAAGTATTGTGCCAATACTTCATCGTGAACATACATTTGTGGGGCAAAGACAAACATTGAAGTCACATTACAAAGTAAATTACCTTAAGTTCATTGCCAAAACATGATGGCGGCTGTGTTGCTGTCTTAGGCGTGTGCCGTAAACCAACTCATATCGGATACATCAGTGTTTAGGTGATTCTGGGAATCTCACTCTCCCGTTCTTACTTATCCTACTCACTTTGGCTCGTAGGATAAGGTATTAAAACCACACGAGTCAGATTCTCAGTATTACCCAAACGCTAATGTTAGAATCTTGGCTTGACTTCGCGAACGAAGATTCTATAGGGCTTGCCCACGTCGTCTGCAGGCATTTTCGTGGCTGCGGAGGCCAATCCGGGACAGGCAGGTTCGACCGCAGTGGCTGCAGGGGAAGGTCTGGTCAGGGTTCTGAGTTACGACCTCAGTTTTTTCTTCTGAGCCGTTTGTCCTTAAGGTTAGCTCTGCGAGAGTCCTCAAAGGAGACGGCTGCCTTGTGAATGGTGGAGCGCCAGGTGTCACGGTCCGCAGCAAGCGAAGACCACTGGCGGTGGTCGATTTGGCAGGCACTAAGTGACTTCTTGAGACCGTCTTTGTATCTCTTCTTTGGTGCCCCTCTGTCTCGGTGTCCAGTGGCGAGCTCGCCGAACAGAGTGATCTTGGGTAGGCGATGATCCTCCATCCTGGAGACGTGCCCCGCCCAGCGAAGCTGTGTCCGCAGCAGCAAAGCCTCGATACTCACAGTTTCCGCCTGTTCAAGGACCTCGACGTTGGTGACATAGTCACTCCAGTGAATGCCCAGGTGGTACGCAGGCAGCGCTGGTGAAAGCGTTCGAGGAGTCGTAGTTGGCTGCGGTAGAGGGCCCAGGACTCTGAACCGTACAGCAGGGTGGTGATGACGACAGCTCTGTACACGCTGATCTTGCTGCCTTTTTTCAGCTGTTGATTGTGCCACACCCGCTTGAATAGTCGCCCGAAAGCACTGTTCGCTTTTACCAGCCTGTTGTCCAGCTCATTGTCCAGCTTGGCGTCTGACGTGATGATGCAGCCAAGGTAGGTAAACTGGTGTACAGACTTCAGTTCGGACTCGCCGATGGTGATGTGGGGAGGGCGATGCTCTTCCTTGGGTGCCGGCTGATGAAGGACCTCTGTCTTTTTCAGACTGACCTCAAGTCCAAAGAGCTGGGCGGCATCTGCGAAGCAGGACGTAATGCGCTGCAAGGCTCTCTCTGTGTGTGCAACGAGGGCAGCGTCATCAGCAAAGAGCAGCTCACGAATCAGTTGGTCTAGGGTTTTCGTGTGGGCCTGCAGTCGTCTGAGGTTGAACAGGCTGCCATCGAGACGATACCTTATGTACACTGCGTCGTCATCATCGAGGTCCACTGTGGCCTGCTTCAACATCATGCTGAAGAAGATGGTGAAGAGGGTCGGTGCCAGCACGCAGCCTTGCTTCACGCCGTTGCGAATGGGGAATGGTTCTGAGAGGTCACTGTTTAGTCTGACCTGGCCTTGCTGGTCCTCGTGGAGCTGGACGATCATGTTGAGGAACTTTGGGGGACAACCTAGTCGCTCCAAGATCTGCCACATACCTTGCCTGCTCACAGTCTGAGCAGGCAAGGTAATGTTAGAATATATGAAGATCATCTCACGCGTTATGGTATAAACATGTCTTCACCAGGGCGACTAACTATTGTATCTGTCAACTTGAGCATTCGTATTTGTGGTGTTTGTTTGTTTGTTTGTTTGTTTGTTTGTTTGTTTGTTTGTTTGTTTGTTTGTTGTTTTATTTTTTCCGTGATGGGGAGGCAAATATAATTGAATATCTATACAAACTCCAGCTGAAAGACCATTCTGGTCATCAAACACTCATCTGGCCAATGTCAGCCTTAGATGGACCGCCAAAACTGAAAGCGCTGCCTCCACCCAACTGGAAAAGATATAGATCTTCATGAGCCCCATGGGCTTACGAGGATCTATGCCTCTTGCTGAAACCCTTTGTCACCGAGATTCTTTGACGGCTGAGCATCGGTTGAAGAACTTAACAATGATGTTCAAAACAGTCGTTTTCGACGGGCAATGATTTTAGTATTTAAAAGAGATTTAACTTGTTCATATTTTCAGAAATGTGTGTTTGCGTTTATATATATATATATATATATATATATATATATATATATATATATATATATATATATATATATATATATATATATATATATATATATATATATATATATATGTGTGTGTGTGTGTGTGTGTGTGTATGTGTGTGTGTATGTGTGTGTGTGTGTGTGTGTGTGTGTGTGTGTGTGTGTGTGTGTGTGTGTGTGTGTGTGTGTCTTTGATTTCAGTATATATGTTGTTCTCCAAAGTTAGTACCCAAAATGTTGGTCAAAAATTAAATTGTATATACGATTGTTCAGCTTGTGCATTTGAGAAGGCTAGATATCCCTAAAATCGTATACCATCATAAAAAATATCAGTGTCTTATTCCGTTTTGGCACTTCAGTCAATGGAAGCTAAGGTGTGCCGTAGTGCCCAGTAGCATGGCGATGTGACATAACGATGATTGCAAATGTAATATTATCGACAAGGACAAGATTATTGTGTTGGCGGGTGAAGTACAGAAGCAAAAAAGAAAGCAGTGGAAGTAGAAAGCACAGCTTCCTGGTGCAACCATGGAACCACGTACTAACCACGTGAAGTTGTCACAATGTAACTTACGTTGCTCCTCTTTAAAATGTTTCCGTGTATCCTTACTTACTTACTTACGCCTGCCACCCCTCCCATGGTATAGGCCGTCGACGAGAGACCTCCAGCGAATCCTGTCCTGTGCTTCTACTTCGATTTTACTCCAGGTGGTTCCCAGTCTCTTGATGTCCGCTTGGAGGTCTCGACGCCAGCTGTTTCTCGGCCTGCCTCTTTTCCTCTTTCCCTGGGGGTTCCATAACAATGCCTGCTTAGTGATACTGGAAACTGGCTTTCTCAGACTGTGACCAATCCATCCCCATCTTCTTCTCCCAATTTCATTCTCTGCTGTTATCTGCTCTGTTCTCTCCCAGAGTATGACGTTGCTGATCTGGACAGTGGATTTTCAAATTCTTCTAAGACAACTGTTTATGAAGATTTGTACTCTGTTGACTGTGGTTTTTGTCAATCTCCAAGTCTCTGCTCCATATAAGAGAACTGCTTTTACGTTGGAGTTGAAAATCCGGACTTTGGTGTGTTGTGAAAGCTTTCCGGAACCCCACACTTTTTTCAACTGGAGAAAGGCTGCTCTGGCTTTACCGATTCGTGCTCTGACATCTGCATCAGTGCCGCCTTTTTTGTCTATGATACTCCCGAGATAGGTGAAGGACTTCACTTCCTTCAACGGGGTGCCAGCAAGCAAGACTAGTTCTTCCCTGGTTGCGTTCAGCCTCATTGTCTTTGTTTCCTGTTTGTGGATGGTGAGGCCCACTTGGGGCGAAATGTCAGCAAGTCTCGTGGTTTTGTCCTGCATTTGTTGATGAGTGTGGGACAGTAAAGCCAAGTTGTCTGCAAAATCGAGGTCGTCAAGCTGTGTCCACAGCGTCCACTGTATTCCACTTCGTCTGTGCTCTGTGGTCCTCTTCATGACCCAGTCTATGGCCAGTAGGAAGAGGAACGGAGACAGCAAACACCCCTGCCTGACACCGGTTCTGACCTGGAGCTCCCTGGTGAACTGCCCTTCGTGGATCACGCGACATGTCATGCCATCGTAGCTGCTCTTGATCAGGCGGACGAGCTTTGTGGGTACACCGTAGTGTCGTAGGAGTTTCCACTGAGTCTCTCGGTCCACGCTGTCAAGTGCTTTCTCGTAATCCACAAAGTTGACGTACAGCGGGGAGCTCCATTCCAGAGACTGTTCCACGATGATGCGGAGAGTGGCGATCTGGTCTGTACACGATCGGTTTTTCCTGAATCCTGCTTGCTGGTCCCTTAGCTGGGGGTCAACGGAGCTTTTCATTCTCTCCAGGATGATCCTGTTGAAGACCTTTCCTGGTACTGACAGCAAGGTGATTCCTCTGTAGTTGGAACACTTGCTGAGGTCGCCTTTCTTGGAAAGCTTGATTAGGTACCCCTCCTTCCAGTCAGCCGGCATCACCTCCTCTTCCCAGATCTTTCCAAACAGTGGGTACAGCAGCTCTACTCTTGTCTCTAGGTCTGCTTTCAGAGACTCCACTGGGATGCCATCTGGCCCTGCTGCTTTGCCGTTCTTCAAAAATGCCACTGCTCTTCTGATCTCTTCCCGGCTGGGTCTGTCACAGCTGATGGGTAGGTAAGTCTCTGCTGGCTGGATGTCTGGGGGTCGGGTGGGCTGGGTCTGTTCAGTAACTCTTCAAAATACTCGGCCCATCTGTCGAGTTGGTCTGCTCTGTCTGCAATAGGCTTGCCTTCTTTGTCTTCTACTGGTCTTTCTGTATGGCCATACTTGCTCGACAATCTTCTGGTAATGTCGTAGAGCTGTTTCATGTTGCCGCTGCCTACTGCCTTTTCTGCCTCTGCTGCCAGGCTGTCTGTGTAGGCCTCTTGTCTGCCCTGATACTCCTCTTCACCTCGCGGTTGGCTTCCGAGTATTCCTCCTGTGCCCTTGCTCTGGCTGCTCTCGTGCGACTGCTGTTGACAACTGCTTTCTTCTGCTTCCTCACTTTTATCTTCTTCAAGGTCTGTGCCGACAGCCAGTCCTTGTGATGGCGTTTTCTGAACCCTACAGTGTCTTTGCAGGTTGAGTTCAGCGCCTATCTAGCTGCCTTCCACTGCTGCTCTGTGGTGACCGCCTCCTCTTCATTTACTAGCTCCCGTAGCGCTTGAAACCGGTTGGACAGCACCAGTTTGAACTCTTCTCTCACTCCAGTCTCTCTCAGGAGGCCTACATTATAGCGCTGTCTTCTTGTTGTCTCTGTGCGGCTTTTCTTTAACTTGAGCTTTATTCTTAAGATAAGCAGATGGTGGTCTGAGGCGACATCTGCTCCCCTCCTCACTCGAACATCTTGAAGGGATCTTCTAAATTTCTTGCTAATGCAGATATTTTCTATTTGGTTTTCTGTAGTTTGGTCAGTTGAGACCCAGTTGCTGTGTGTATTCTTCTGTGTGGGAAGATGCTGCCTCCAATGACAAGTCTGTTTAGAGCACAGAAATCTACAAACCTCTTCCCGTTCTCACTCATCTCCTCTAGTCCCTGTCTCCCCATCACCTCTTCGTATCCGGTGTTGTCCTCCCCTATTTTGGCATTAAAATCGTACATTACGATGGTGATGTCTCGCTCCACACATTTGTCCACAGCACTCTGGAGTCGGTCGTAGAACTCTTGTTTCTCTTCCTCGTCATTGTCATTAGTGGGCACATAAAACTGGATGACGTTTAGCTTGATCTTTTTCTTGATTCTAAAGGCTGCTGTGATAATTCTTGGCCCAAGAGGTTCCCAGCCCATCAGCGTTCTCTGTGCCACTGGTGACAGCATGAATGCTACTCCTTCTTATGGGGGGCATTTTCCTCTTCATGACCTGAATAGAGAATCATCTCCCCACTTAACAGAATTTTCTGGCCAGACTGCGTCCATCTGGCTTCACTGATACATAGCAGGGAAAGGTTGTATTTTTACATTTCCGCTGCTATCTGGGCGGCCTTGCCGCTCTGGTACATGGTCTTGACATTCCATGTGCCCATGGTTGTGTCCCTGGATAGAGAGAGGCGGCTCGGTCCTGTGGCTTCCGAAGACCTCCGGCTTTCACCACAGGACGTCATAAATCTTCTGGTAGGAGAACCTTCCTCCTCCAAGAAAGAAATTGCTGTTTGTCTTTTCGTCGGCGTTTTTGTAGCTATTTCCTTATTTGCAGGGTGGGGAAGCTACCCCCATGCCCAACCCCCTTACTAGGAGGAACAGGGGTTTTCTGTCGGGGTCACCTTCGCTTAGACCATGTTGGTTCACGGCACCTTATGTCATTCGGTGCACCCCTCTCACGAGGGACCCCCACCACCCAGGGAACGCGCCTCAACGCCATATGGTCCCAGCGCGAGGCGTGTATCCTTAATTTCAATGGCATATTCATTTACGATGTGGGTTCCCAGTCTGTTATGGTCTAGGGTGCCAGTGAAGTCGGTTGCCGTTCGACGTCCTCTACCTCGGGCAAATGGTATGTCTTATCCTCGGTCACTCTCATGAACCCTAGCACTTCAGATTCCCCCTTCTTCTCATCTTTCGATCGTATCTAAAAATTAAAAAAAAATTAAATGTTTAGTATTAATTGTTACTGAACAGACACAAAAATGAGACAAACTATTCAGTACTGCTACTGCAATAACTCATTCTACCCCAGATACACCACAGCAAGATCTGGAGCGACCATGATAGTTCAAGGGTGATGCCAGAATAGCTTGGCGCATATGGGCGCCAAGCTATTCTGGCATCACCCTTGAACTATCATGGTCGATCTGTGTCCTGCACTAGAGTGCAGTCTTCAGAGGACAACGGCAAAATTTGGAGATTTCGGTGTTCGGGTAGAAGGAGATAACAGGCCGCCTGAAGCAAGTCTTGTAGTCGCGGAACTAAACAGGACGTCTTCGCAACATATGACAGTCACGGTTTCGGCCTGTAAACGGGGTGATGACAACAGATTAACATCGAACTATAAATAAATGTCTCATGCCAGAAAACGAGCTCAGTCGATCTAATAATGAGCTGGTGACAAATGTGTCGGTCCCGACTGTTGCTTGCGACAGTAATGCGAACAAGTTGAAAACCGATCGATTCATACTTTACGACTGAATGAAAAATATAGATCAAACTGATACACATGTAAAAGATTTCGGGTACAACCAAACTTGTCTATAACGACCACCCAGGGAACGGAGGCAAACTGGTGGATGTGACATAAGTGACATAAAGAATACAGAAACAAACTCCAGTGAACAGCTAGTGTCTGACACATCCTTGGTCGTTTAGTTTTATCACTTCAACTGTCTAGTTGAACATGAGAGCGATTTTCTGTCAGGACTGTTTTTGGACATGCGACCATACTATCATATAACAAACTGAACATAATAATATACACAATGTACTGCGACCAGACATGAAACACAGTACCACTGTCAAACAAACACTTTGAATTTTTCAACAAATTATTTACACGCCTAACAGTATACTTTAGAGAGTATTATGATGAACAGAGCGCATACAAATTCACCCTGACCAAAAAAGGTCTATGCACCTTTCAGCTGAATGGTGAAAGACGTAAACGGCCGGGCGATGGTGTACAAAGCGACCTGTCCTGCTTGACTAAGCATACGCGACTGACGTACAAGGGCGTCGGAACCTGACGATAAACAGAGGACAACTTTTGATTGTTGACCGAGCTCGAGCGCTCGAACCCAAAGCGGCCGCTATATGGAGGGTCTAGTGGAAGTCGGGCATGACAACAGCTGGCTGCAAGCGTAATGCACAGGTAGCCGTTGTATGAAGAGCCGTTATACAGTCAAAACGAACGGGAGTAAATGTTGATGGTCGCTATAAGCAGGTATAAAGGTAGCCTCTCAGGGAGGTTTGATTGTTTTGGGAAATAATGCCGTAGAATTGTAATTTACTTACCTCGATTGATGCTAGTTACGCGAAACGATGATTTAGAAGAAAACTGTTCTCAAAAATGAAATGGCCGTCCCGTTCTTACACTTGCTGAAAAATGTGACATGTAACTAGTTTGTTATGTTGAAGTCCTGTAACAAACGCCATAAACTGATGTGTAGCTAGCTATGTCTGGTTTATTCTGCAGTATTCTTTTGCTTGCCATTGTGGATTTCGCGATCGTTATTTGATTTTGAAAATTGGACGTCCCGTGCTAGTGACAAATTTTAAAAGAATTGATAAAAACGGCAGTGGAGTGATGTAGCCTCTGTGAATAAATTGGCATTTGTAATCTCTTGATATTACATACTTTAGATTTGTGCTTCCTGAAATTGTGTCAGAAACGTGACATCGGCTGTAAGCACGGAAAAATGAACCGGTATTTTTTGCACCCACAGAGTGATGCAGCAGGACAACGAAAACACATTTAGTCTTTTGACATACCTTTATTGGCATCATTTCAACAAAAAAAAAAAAACGCAAATTAAAGGACAATTCTTCTTTATGGATTTGATAACATGAAACTTCCGCCAGTAGGTGATCAGAGGAAACTTTCAAGACGCCATTTTGCGACCTTTTTTGACCTTTTATTTAAATTTTCTCATTTTATAGACACGTCATGTGCCCGACTCTGATTCAGCTGATTCTTTGGAATATACCTGATTGATGTGTGACATAGTCATCCACCTAGAAGCTGCTGACAAAGTAAGCAAGGACACAGTTTACTCCGCGTATAGCAAGGTCGGAAATAACGAAAGTCGGATATAGCAACACCTTTACAAAGGTCCCAACGGCACTCGTTGTATCGTTTATACTTTGCTTACCAGTCACTTCGCTTACAACAAATTTCGAATAAACAAAAAGAAAAATTGGGTTTGTTATATCAGGAGTTCACTGTATATGGTGTGCGTGTATGTTTGTGCGTGCGTGCGTGTGCTCACTTATCTGGGTTTTTTTTTTTTCCCCCGTATATTATGGCAACAGATGAACCTGACTGCACTGCCGCTTGACTCTGTTTCTCAAAAGGGCGAAACGCCAATGCAAGTAAAACGAAGCCAGTATCCCATTCACTGCCAAGAACAAACGAGAACCCAACCCACCTGCAAGAGACATAGATCCACAAGAGCCCCCGCAATTGCGGGGGCTCTTGTGGATCAATGCCTCTTGATGACCACACTCTGAATGTATAATTTCTCGCTGGATGGTATTGTATGGCACTGAGTTAACTCATTCTACCCCAGACACACCACAGCAAGATAAGAATCGACCATGATAGTTCTGATGCCAGAATAGCTTGGCGCCTATGGGCGCCAAGCTATTCTGGCACCACCCTTGAACTATCATGGTCGATCTGTGTCCTGCACTGCAATGCAGTCTTCAGATGACAACGGATTTCGGTGTTGGGGTAGAATGAGTTAACCGGCACGATTCCAGACGCACTATGATAATCTGACACGAGTGGCAGAGAGAGGGTTAAAAAAAAAAATAGGCGAATCGCATCTACGCACGCACCCACACTTACACAAACAGGCTGGTGCAGGTTCCTAGGTGTTTCAGGTATTACGATAAATTTATAATGCGCATCTACTTCTGAGCATGCAGATTATAACGCTATCATGTGACGGAGCGCTGTGATGGAGTTCAGCGCCAAGAATACATCAGCAGGTCATATGTGAAAACATGCTTTATAGTTGACAAACGTGAGACACTGTCTGAAATGGGTGTTTTAGCAGACCGTTTCTGTGACATTAAGTAGCACGTGTCCTCATAAATAAATACAATAGATTCCCCACATATAAGATAAATTTAACAAACATTCCGTGCAACGTAACACAATTCCATTTTGGCGTCAGAGTAAGTGTGATGACGATTTCGATATTTTTAAGTCACTGTTCTCTGTAGTTTTTTTTGTTTTTTTTAAGTCCCTTGTATTTAAAGAAGGAACTATTTAGGATGGATCGCTGTGGGGCGAATTGAATATTAGGCCTAAACCTCTGACAACTCTATTAAAAAAATAACAAGATGCAGATTTTATCCCAACGTGTACCGTATTGTTTGGTGCTCAGATGCGCTTATCTTTCAGGAACATTCAGAGTTGCTAATATTTGTTAGGATTATTATGCTGAACCATTTCCCTCCTCAGTCTCTAAGCCAACCTCTGATCAACACACACGTCGGCGCACACAAATAAAGACGCGGGATACACAGCCTTCCCGCCTTCACGCTATCAAGTCAAGTAAAAAAAAAAAACTTTATTTATCCCACGAAGGTGCAATTCCAGGGCTCGTGTAGCGACAGGAATCCATCTCCTTCTGCTCTAACCCACCCTCTGATCCACACACAACGGGACACAGAAATAAAGACGGACACACGCCGATTCCCGCCATTCGTAAGTTATGTTAGCTGTTTTACAAATGACTCCGAAAAAGTGGTGCAGAAAATTGTCTGATTTTCACACCTAGGGCTTACAGGTCACAATTGACCTATTCGTACCTGACATCCGAGACGCCGGAACTGTAGGCTTTTGTAAATACCGTATATGAAAAATCGTGCGATTATTAATGAGAAGATTGTTGTTTTCGTAAAAAACAAGATTCAGTTGTTTTAAGATTAACCCATATAATTCGTGAAATTAATCCCACAAACGTGAAAATATATTTTTTCAAAAAATATTTCATTATCACTCAAAAGGTCCTAGAGGTACAATGCTGGTTAACGAACTCATTTAATATCTCCCTTTTATCTAGCTGTATGCAAATATGTCGTACAAATAAGCAAACTTGCGGACTCCAGTGTGGATCAACCGGTTTTTGTAAAACGGCCATTTTCTCGTCAAAGTGCATCTTAATCAAAAAATTAAAAGAACTACTTCAAGATTATTTTTTAGGGACAATATCGTACAATTTCAAGCATGTCCGTCCTCAAACGCGGGCTCTAGTTGCTGTCACACACACACACACACACACACACACACACACACACACACACACACACACACACACACACACACACACACACACACACACACACACACACACGCACACACAACCGTTCTCACGAGACAGGACACTAACACAATGAGTGATTTTAATTGGGGGGGGGGGGGCAGGGGGAGGGGGGAGGGGGGAGGAGGGGAGGGGGCGGGGGGTCAGCCAATAATGTAATTCCGCATTGTGTTTCCAGTATTCATTAATTGATTAAAATTCAAGCATCAGAGATAAGATCACCGCTGATCAGACGTCAAAGTCGCTGCTATGGTGTGACCTCTTTTTAAAACCTAAAATTAAAAATAAAAATAAAAATTAAAAAAAAACCTTGTATAACAAAAGCCAGCAAGAGGCATAGATCCTCATGAGCCCCGCCCGGCGGGGCTCATGAGGAGCTATGCCTCTTGCAGACATGTAGCATATCCTTCATATCTGCTCTGCATTCAACCAACTGTCGTCTGCTCTATTCAAACCAGAAAACTCTGTTCTCTTTGCCCTTGTTATCACACAGCGGGAGTTGCTTCCCTTTGACTGGTATTCTATTGAGACGCAGACAATGCTACTTCCGACTCTGTTGTTCAGGCGACTGGTGGGCGCACTGCCGTCTGCTATAAGTGGCGTAGATATTAATGTTCCCCCGTAGCTTTGAGGATCTATGACTATTAATGTCAATTACTTAGGCCGCATTTAGGTCTGTGTTTCTAAAACGCACTAGGGTTGTTTTGTTTTTATTTCCAACGAATTTTTGTCTGATGCTTGATTTTACAAGAAAGATCTTTTCGCCTTAGCTAAAGTGGTAGTAGAAAAAAATCTATCTGAAAAAAGTGTAGATCCCCTTGAGGACCATGTATTGCAGGGACACATGAGAATCAACACTTCTCGCAGATGGACTTGCAGACTTTCAACGGTATTAATAATAATAATAATAATAATAATAATAATAATAATAATAATAATAATAATAATAATAATAATAATAATAATGACTACTTATATAGCGCTTATCCTAAAAATAGCTCTGAGCTCTTTACAAATAAAGGATGGGGGTTTTAGGGGGGTCATAAAGCCAGAGAAACAGAGGATTCTGCAACACACACACACACACACACACACACACACACACACACACACACACACACAAACACACTGGTACATAATCACGAGGAACTAAGTTAAATTAAGGTATTGCTCAAACCATTCCCAAATTTGAAACTGCAAGAAGCAGAGATCTTCATGTGCCTTTGCAGTTGCAGCGGTTCCAGGGGTGCATGCGAATTTGTGCCTCAGGCAGATGGAATTCAAGAACATCTGACATTATTTTGCAAAAGACAAAATGTCCATTTTTGGAGAAAAGCGAGATTTACAATTATATAATGAAAATCTCGCTTTTTTCAGCAATGGACATATCGGATTTTGCTAAATAGCAGCAGATACACGATTTGTGCTCACAGAGGATGATGCACCTACATCCTCAGAAGGAGAAGGCTATAGAAGTTCAGAATGCGAATTTTGAGGAAATTAGAGGAAGGGGTGTTATCTAATGCGTCAGAATGTTGCTCTGATTGCCGCACAGCAAGCCAAGGTACTCGGGCCCACGACGGCCGCAGTGGGCCCGCGCACGCCTGTGCGCGGGCCCACTGTGGCCGTCGTGCGCCCAAAGACGTTTTGCTACTGGGGCGGCTATCAGAAAGACATAGTTTCCCTCGAAATTCAGAATAGCTGGTGTATGCACAGCGCTGCGCTGCGAAAGGCAACGAATGCCAGTGAGTCCTCTTTCGTGGAAAGCATAGGTTTTTTTTTATAGTTTCAGCAAGAGGCATAGATCTTCATGAGCCCCCGCAACTGCGGGAGCTCATAAACATCTAAACCTCTTGCTCTTCGGTCGTGTTAATATTTTTCATTGTATAAAAATGAAAATTTCGCTTTTCACAAAAATTGACTGTCTTTTGCCTTCACACTTCGGAGACTCTGTGTGTGTGTGTGTGTGTGTGTGTGTGTGTGTGTGTGTGTGTGTGTGTGTGTGTGTGTGTGTGTGTGTGTGTGATGGTGTGTGTGTGTGTGTGTGTGATGGTGTGTGTGTGTGTGTGTGTGTGTGTGTGTGTGTGTGTGTGTGTGTGTGTGTGTGTGTGTGTGTGTGTGTGCGTGCACAAATCCACTAATATGGGTGACTTTCTTTACCATCCTTTTGGAAAATGGGTGTGTGTAAAATTCTGGGTGACCAAGTCAGGCACCCATTTTTTCTGAGGGTTGTTTCTGCATTATCTTTCATTCAAAAGTCAGGAAAAAAATATATATAAAAATTGGATGTCTCATTTTTGCAGGTTTACCTAATGTTGTGTGTTTTAAACGCACTGGGTCAGTGTGTTACCGCGGAAGCGATCGTCGTTCACTGCGCAGAGTGAACTGAGTTGTTTCCCCTTCTATTGTCTCTCGTCCCGCCAACCGTCGTTCCATCAGGTAAGATTGTTTTTATGCAATATTTCTTAGTTAAAAGCACGCCCAAGTGTACTTCTTCAGCGCAGTTATTTAACTGAGATGCTCCCAATCAGATACAATTGCACACTAGCCTGTATGGACCCGTTTGGCCGAGAAAACTGAGACGCCGTCTGCTACGACCCGCGTCTCAGTGCCGCTCAGTCAGTCTTGTAGTAACAGATAATAGAACCCCACAAATTTAACAAAAGCTTTCTTCTTCAACGAAAGGAATTCGTTCAATAACACATTACAAGGTCAATCTGTCACGCGATTGGGTTGCTTTTTTTTCTGACATGTGTGATTGTGATCGAAACTTGACATGTTTGCATGCATGCACTGTAAACAAGATGGCGCCAGATTTCATTGTGTATTTGAATCCTCAGTACGCAAAACTACCTCACGATTCGAAGAACAGACTTCCACGAATAGTTTTTTTTCGGATTTTGCAACTGAAGTGTCGCATTTTACTGTATTACCAGTTATTGTTCGTAGGGGGCAGGGGGTACTGCTGTAATTATGTATATATCTGATTAAAAATGTCAATGGTTTACATGGTTGTATTTGACATGTTTGCAGCAACACCGTTTTGGTCACACTCAGCACTTTCTGCGCACACCCAGCGCCGGATGGCAGCAGGATGTCCAAACCCATCGGGATCTATGGAAGTGGACAAGCACGCCCCTTCCTGGCACATGACCAAGGCCCATGGCAAAATTAGTCAGCAGCAGCATGATGGCCCAGCGTCGTCTGTCGCAGAGGGTGCGTCTGGTAGGAGGGTGCATACACGGCAGCGGAATGCCCCCAATTACAAACTGGTAAGTGATTCTATGATCATCTTCATTTTATTGGCTCGCGTGCGAAGCAAAAGTGAGTTTATGTTCTGGGCCACTGGTCGTCTGTCCGTCCGTCTGCGTCCATGGTAAACGTTAACAGTGGCATTTTCTCGGAGACTTTTCAAGCCACATTTTTCAAGCTTGGCCCAAGGATACTTTGTGGCAAGACCTTTGTAAAAATACCAATTTGAGTGACCTCTCTCAAAGGGTCACGCGGGTTTGACAGATGTGTGAAAACTGCTTACATTTTCAGAAAACATGGATTTTGCTGCTGCGAAAGCCAGCCCTCGTCACCAAGGTCACACATATGTAAATCGGTCATGCACGGGATTACTCTTTATATTCTTGTGCAAGGCCCCTTAAACCAAAATTGGGCTGCTTTTGTAATAATGCAGCTTTCTTTTTTTCTTTCCTTTTCCAGTTGGCAAATGGAGCCTGGGATTGGCCTGAGACTGAGAGTGCAAGCGCATCGCAATACAAGGACAGTGAGGATGAGGAGTTTGTTCCTGGCTCGAGCTCACAGGATTCAGACGGTGTGTCGCCATCAATCTCTGGGGTCTCTGACACAGACAGTATTGTATTGAATATGTTAGATTTCAAAGTGGCTGTTTCAGGGTGGGCAGGTATCAGTGAAGCAAGTACCAGCAAGGTGCAGTGTGCGTTAGGGGATGAATTAGGGGGTGGCAATGACAATGTGGATAGGCAGAAGAAACATGATGTTGGGGGTGGGGAAAGAGCGCTTATCAAAGAAACGGGTGTGCACGTGTCGCAGAGAGGGAAAGGAAAGTACAAATGGGACAAGAAACATGCATGCAAATTTTGTGGCAAGCTTGTTTTGAAAATGAGCATGCACTTACATGATGTCCATGCAGATGAGGCAGACGTTGCTAAAATTTTGATGATAAAAAAAGGGACTAAGCAGAGACGTCAAGCATGGATCAGAATACAAGATGAGGGTGATTACATGCATAATGTTGCAGTTCTTGAAAAGAAATCAGGATGTTTGATTCCTAAGTATCGCACCAAAACTAGTAAGGTAGACGACCTTCTCACCTGTAGCCATTGCAAAGGGCTCTATCAAAAAAAGCTGATCTCTGTACACTCAAAACGTTGCTGTCAGAAACAAGGAGGGTTTCAGTTCGCTAAGAGAGGTGAGGCTGCTCAACGTGGGAGGCTAATGCTTCCAATACCTTTAGACGTTGACTTTTCCTTCTATCATAAGGTTTTAGCCAGACAGAGAGATGATGAGATAAGCCGTCTCATCAGAACTGACCCCTTGCTTCTGGAGTATGGAAAAAGATTATTTGACCGCAGGGACATTGAAGAACACACGGCTGGGCAAATCAGCTCCAGGATGCGGGACTTAGGGAGACTATTAAAGATTCTTAGAATGAGGTCAGAAATGAAAATCGCAAGTTTATATGCTGTGGTCAATTCAGCTAGCTTTGATCATGTTGTACTGGCTGTAAAAGAGCTAGCAGAATTTGATGAGGACACACATCAGTTAAAAAAGGTAATCTTGCAATGCGCATAGGCCATGCTTTGAAAGAAATGTTCACAGATCAAACAGTCACTGGCATCCAAACAGCTTGGGCATTTTTCAGATGACAGGTGGCCACAGGAGCTCTCTGAGGCGCAGCGCTTTGACTCAGTCTTCACCGGGGACTGGTACGATTGTGTGTCAGCTACAGCAGCCCAGTCGGTCGGGAAAATGACCATGAACAAACCCAAGCTGATCCCATCATGTGAAGATGTGAGGAAGGTCCAACAGCTTCTTGAGACAAGGATGGTTTCTGAAGATTATCCGACAGTGGTTAAAGCAACTCTTTGCGCTGTATCAATTTTCAACCGAAAACGAGGGGGAGAAGTTCAGAGAATGAAGGTATCAGACTTCCAGAATGCTAAGATTGGATCGATCACCAATCAAGATATCTTAAAAGGTCTCACAGAGGTTGAGAAGAAAATGGTGAATCATTTTCAGCGCGTGGAAATCAGGGGCAAGTTTAATAGGAGTGTTCCCATTTTGCTGACGAAGAAGATGATGACAACTGTGGACAGAATCCTTCAAATGAGGCAATCAGTGCTAGCTCTCGCCGGTTCCCAGTACATCTTTGCCACACCTTCTGGTCAGAGGCCTTACAGAGGCCATGATGTTCTGAAGGAACATGCGCTACAAGCACAAGTGTCAAACCCAGCCATGTTCACATTTACTCAGTTACGGAAGCAGGTTGCAACTTTGGCTCAGTCCATGGCCATCTCGGAGTTAGACCAGGATCAGCTGGCAGACTTCCTTGGTCATGATATTCGGATACATCGCCATATCTACCGCCAACCTCAAGATGTCCTTCAAAAGGCAAAAGTGGCAAAGATTCTTCTGTCAGTTAACAATGGGATGACAGATTTTGAGAGTTGCATTAGAGCTGAGCTGGGCGATGATGAAGAGATTGACTTTGACAATGAAAACACATCAGAAACTCGCAGAGAGGTCTCTGGGGAAACAGCACCTGTGAATGAAGCAAATAGCAAGTCAACAACACATCAATCAATGAGCATGACCGAGAAAAGATGTCCAGAGCCTGATGACAAACTAGATAGTTTTGATGATGACAGTTCTGCGTCGGCTCCTGTTCGAAAGAAAGCTAGATTTACAAGGAAACCATGGGGGAAAGCTGAAGAGAAAGCTGTTCAAACTCGTTTCAAGTCACACCTCGTCGTGAACAAACTTCCTGGAAAGGCCGAGATACAGCAGGCAATTGCAGAAGAGTCTGCACTTAGACATAGGCGCTGGACAAACATTAAGAATTACATCTGCAACAGACTGAAAAAGTTACAAAAGAAATGAATTGAGATTCTCCGACACTCGCGTCATTTTCGTTTTCATACAGATTTATTACAAGAGTGTTCTTTATTATTGGGTTGGTTTCAGCATGTCTAGCTTGTTTTTGTCAATGGAAATGGAACGACGCTTGGGGACGAGAGACAATAATAAGGGGCAAGAAAACCATTGTCAACATAAAGATTTATTACAAGAGTGCTACTATGGGGTTGGTGCGCCTGCATCATTTTGTATACTGTATATAACATGTAAAACTTTGAAAATGGAACTGCTGATGGAACGGGGGTTGGGGACGAGAGACAATAATAAGGAGTAAGAAAACCATTGTCAACATAAAGATTTATTACAAGAGTGCTACTATGGGGTTGGTGCGCCTGCATCATTTTGTATACTGTATATAACATGTAAAACTTTGAAAATGGAACTGCTGATGAAACGGCGGTTGGGGACGAAAGACAATAATAAGAGAAAAAGAAACAAACATTGTCAACATAAAGACTTATTACAAGAACGTTATTATTCGGTTGTTTTCAGCGTGTATAACTCTGTTTTTATCTGATGTACACCTGGATCATTTTGTATGCTGTGTAACATTAAAGAAGTACCCAACGGAGAAAGAAGCACGCTTAGAAAAGACGGGTACAATACAATTTATTAATATTTCGGGTAAATACCCTTTGTCAAAATAGACAAACAAACAAAGAGATTAGCCACTACTTATCTTCATTGGCAGAAGGAATGTGCAGCAAATTCCTTCTGTGAACAAAGATAAATAGCGTCTGATCTCTCTGTTTGTTTGTTTGTTTGTCTGTTTTGACAAGGCGGATTTACCCGAAATCTTACTGAATTGTGTTGTAACCGTCTTTTCTAAGCTTGTTTCTTTCTCAGTTGGGCACTTCTTTTCTTTGCATTTTACATGATTGGCAGTCACCTTTTGGGTCTGAATAATTTTTTTGTTTGTTTGTTGTTGTTGTTTTTTTGTGTTAATTTTGTTTGTTTTTTTTTTAGGGGGGGGGGGTAAGGGGGGGGAGGGAGGGGGTGGTGGTGGTGGTGGTGGTGTATCTCTCTTGATTTTGGATGTGTGTTGTTAAATGATCTTAAGTTTATTTAGCGTATTAGACTGGCTGGCGACATACATTCAATATTTTGTTCATTATTTTATTTTATTTTTTCCTCTTCATTATCAGTGCTGGTACGTCCGGACGTTCAGCAATGTACAACCAATCGGGATGAAAGACAATAATAAGATAAGAAAACCACTGTCAACATGATAAACATTTATTACAAGAGTGTTGTTTTTTCAGTGTGTATAGCTTGTTTTTATCCGATGTACGCCTGGATCATTTTGGAAATGTCTAACTTTTTTTGGGGGGTTACTATAAAGTACACTTTGCATACTGTGCATTGTTGTTTCTAAAGTCACAGGAAGCATAAACCTTAGCTGAGTTGGTATACCTCGCCCTCTACCTAGGTTAAACGCACCAGCGGTGCCACTGTTGCTATTTTCGCACCAGACCGGTCGCTCGGACCGGTCATGTGCACCAGAACTGCGCGCGCAGGTTGGCTTGTGCACTTGTAGTGTGGTCTTGTACGTTCACGCAGAAGATTGTGATCGCAGTCGAAAAAAAAAAAAGGTTCGTTTGCGGTTTTAACTTGTAGCCTTTTATCTCCCCGAACACGCCAGTTTTGTGTTGAGATGGCGGAGGCTTGAGTCATGCCCAACACCACTGAATCAAGTCTATTGTACATGTAGTGCGCTCATTTCTCGAACTTCAACTTTGACGGTGCTTTCTGCCGCAAACGACGCAGATGTCGCAAAAATCACCTCCATTGAGGGTTTAAAAAAGCTATTTTAAAAAATCTGCCAAATCGCGTAATGTTTCGTGGTGCTAGCATTAGGATGGACGCATAATTGCTGGATTGGCATATATGGGAAAGGGTTTATTCTTTATTCATGTTATTTTGCAGCAGTCAAACGAAGCTCACGTGATTCTTTCTCCGAGGTTGCCCATTACAGGTGCAGAAAGCACACGCTCTAAACCGATCGGGTGCACCAGACCGGTCCGAGCGACCGGTCTGCTGCCAATATAGCAACATTGGCACCACTGGTGCATTTAACCTAGGCACTGGACGAGGTATACCAACTCGGCTAAACTTTATTGTCGCACTTGCTAGAACTCAGTATTATATTTATCTCTCCATTTTATGAATAGAGGCACATAAGTCGCGGTAACCCTTTACGTGCCGAACTTGGGCAAGAACTAGTTTTCCTCATCACAAAGTTGGCAGAAAAAGATTTGACTGCTCTTGATTGTTTGATTTGAAGTGTCTACAAACAATTATTGTGTTTTTATATACATGCACATTT
>BTPG01000001.1:331322609-331330109 GCA_036245525.1 Semisulcospira habei | reverse complement strand
GTGTAGGAATCAAGGGTGGCGCAGGGTGGACTAGCGGCGCACCGGGGTGTCCTATTAACAACCCGTTACGGTGACTTTAGACGTCAAGGTTTACGCTCAAACCAACTCAACCTGCAAGAGGAAACACTTTCTCATGGGCCACTGCTTCGGGGAGCTTACACTGTGAATGTTGCTTACCTTAAATGCTTCCATCTGCATAAGGCACAGATTCTCACGAGCCCCTACAATTGCAGGGGCTTATGAGAATCTATACCTCTTGGTAGGTTTATGCTTAACCCCTTCAATGACAGTGTACGCACATTGTTCTTTTTTTTAATCTTTCTTCATTCAACGACCAAAAGCCAAAACCGTTCAAAAAAAACATAGATAAAAAATAGTCTTAGGCACAGCATGGATCCTCATGAGCCCCCCGCAGTGGTGGTGGGCTCATGAAGATCTGTGTCTCTAGCGGTTGGATTGCGTTCACTTTTTCTCGGCAGTGTAGGGGTTAAATTATTCGAGGCGGAAAGATGTCGATCGGTGAACATGATGATGATTCTCGCTAGAGAGTGGCCGGTGTCCGTGGTGTTGGTGAGACTAAGGGTTATGCTGTACACAAAATGAGGTCAAAGGCAGTAGGGGGAGCCCCTTTATAGTAAGGAAAGTCTGCAACTTAACCCATTATATTAAGAACTAAAGGGGTACATTCGCCGGATCTTGATAAGTACCCGTCAAACGGGAGATGTCCACGAGGCAAAACCTTTGTGTGCAAGAGGTGTATAATTTATCCCCGTGGGCCCCTGATTCTTAGCATTTGCGACTTTTTCAAGAAGCTCATCAGAATCTATTTCACTGGCATGTCGGGAAAAAAAAATGACTTTAGAAAAATGCTTGAAAATTTGACCGGTAAATGTGTTACCTTCTGCTCCTTCAAACGGAGTATGCCAAAAAGATTTAACCCTTTCAGTGCCGAGAAAATGTGATCGCCACCCAACTGCAAGAGGTATAGATCCTCATGAGCCCCCGCAGCTGCCTCATGAGGATCTATCCTCGTCGCTGGGATATCTGGTTTTTTTTTTTTTTTTTTTTTTTTTTTTTTGGTTGGTTGGTTTTTTTTTAATTAACGAAGACTTCAGAAACACAGATTGCGTCACCGAACTGCAAGAGGCATAGACCCTCATGAGCCCCCGCGACAGCGTGGGCTCATGAGGGTCTATGCCTCTTGCTGACAACACTTTGTTAAACACTTTGTTATTGGGACATCAGTGTTTTTTGTTTTTTTTAATAATCTTGAATCATCGAAGCACAGGCTGCGTTAACAGGTACTGAACGGGGTTTTAAGCCAGTGACTTTGAAGTAAGAGAGGCAAACCTTGCCACCGTGCGCACAGCGGGGCCATACTACTAAAGACCTCGAAGTCGGCCCGAGGACCTTGTGTCTACCCAGACCTGACTTGTCATCTCGGGGTTGCGTTTGATCTTTTGTGCTCGCCTGGCGTATTATTCATCAGCTATGTCGCCTTTTCAGTAATAGGTGTCGGCGGGAAAGCCTGATTTCTGTCGAGCTTTGTCGTGGGTTTTGTTAAGGTATGCAAACTTCTATTGAGAGGTTGTGTCCCTTTTTCGCCCCGATTTGAATTAATCGTCTATGCGCGGTGTTATTGGAGTGAGGCATATCCCCAGAAATTTGGGGCTGGTCTCCGCGGAAGAATGAATGCACGGTAAATGGTCACGCTTGAGAATGTTAGAGCTGCAGTCTTTTATCTTGTTAGAGGGTGCAGTCTTTCAACAAAATCCAGACCAAAAAGGTGACTGCCAAGCGTGTAAAATGCAGAGAAAAACCCAACGGAGAAGAAACACGCTTAGAAAAGACTTACATCAAAATGTATTAATATTTCGCTTTTTCAAAATATACAAACAAACAAATAAAGCGATCAGTCGTTACTTATCTAAATTATCGCAGAAGGAATGTTGCAACTGGCATACTAAAAAAAACCAAAAAAAACAACAACAACCTGAAATGTTAATAAATTGTGTTCAAACTGTCTTTTCTAAGCGTGTTTCTTTCTCCGTTGGGCACTTCTCTGCATGTCTCTGTCTTTCAACAGATTTTAGATATACACTAAGCTCCAAATGTAACCAATCGACTGAGTACTCAGTTTTTCTCGTTTTATTCGAAGTTTGTTTTAAGCGAAGTAATTTACAACCCCGAAAAAAAAATTGTTCTCGAGACCTCTGAAAAGCGTTATTATAACCGACGATTGTTATATCCGACGTTTAATAAGCAGAGTCGACTGTATTTAACTTTCACAGACAAGAAAAAGTGAACACATGCAGAAAAAAATGATCACCATCTAATTGCAAGAGACATAGATCCTCCTGAGTCCTCGCAGTTGCGCGGACCCATGAGGATATATGCATCTTGCCTACCCTACCTTGACGTGTATCTATGTTCTCGGGTGGCTTGGCGATACATTAACACATTCTGCCCCAGGACCGAAATCAGAAAAATTGAAAGTTACACTCGGAAGGACTGTATTGCAATTGTAGAGACAGATCGAGCATGATAGTTCAAGGGTGGTGCCAGAATAGCTTCGCGCCTATGGGCGCCAAGCTGTTCTGGCACCACCCTTGAACTATCATGCTCAAGCCATGTTTTGCTGTGGTGTATCCGGGGCTGAATGAGTTAACAACGATTTCAGAAACTCAATTTGCGTCAGTCCACTGGCAGTTCAGGGATTTACCACGTGACTGGTACTGACGATATCTGTCGGAGCATAAGATACGTAACTAACTGCCTCTTGACTGTTACTGACTATACTGATCAGCGAAAAAGACGCATCACGCGCGTCTTTTCCGCTGAGCGGTATAGTCAGCAGCAGTCGAGGAATGGTCGACTTAGCTGAAATTAACTTCTCCTGCTACCGTGCGGTGTTGCTGCTCACATGAAAGGGTCAGTATTCTCGGTGTCTTGGGTGATAGCTGTTCGTGTGCAGTGGCTTCGATACTAACGTGCTACACTACAGGCCGCAGGTATATCGCTCCTAAATTCGGTTTTGGATGACATAGAAAACAATTTAATCCGGACACGCTAAGCGCAGTAAACCACATTAACTAATCCTACTGTGCGATATACCAGATGAAAACGAAAGCCAGTGAACAGACCACGACATACCCGTGGCATGTAGAATATTGCGAGGACCCAAGATAATGTGCACTGACTGGGAGCAGGGATCAACTAAAAGACTGAGAATGCAGAGAACATCCCCAATTGTGACATCGCAACCGTGCGGCAGCAACAGTGAGCTAAGTCGCTCATTTACAGCGACACAAACAAAAACTACAAATAGGCCGTTTATCAGTTTGTCTCTCCCACAGCAATTCGGCGCTGTTTAATGCCTGTTCTGTAAAACTAGAAATGCTAATGCAGTGGAACCTGTTTTGAAAAACCATTTTTTCTTGTTGTTTGTTGTTTTTGTTTCTGAAATCAAGTTTTCTTAAAAGATAAGTGGTCTCCCAAGTGAAGTATTCAAGGGGGAAAGGCGGCACCGTTCACGATGACAGGGTGGACAAAGATAATTGCTTGACAGACCAAATAAACTTATAGAGTGTTTGGAACAGTAGTTTAGTATGGTATTAGGTTAATGCGGCACTACTCTCGAACAATCACGACCAATTCGTCTTTCACTTTTGGCGTCTACATGACAGCGTGGAAAAGAATTGTATAACTCATGCGAATTGAGCGAAAATTTATGTCTGGGGGGAACAGAAAGTAACGAAACACCGCCCCATATATCACAGGCTAAGTTTGTGGAGTCATTTTGTCGGTACCCGCTGCGCGCGACCTAAGTACGTCAAACTGTGTTTGTGTGAACATCTTTTTTTGTGTGGACAATGTTCCTCGGTTCTCCTCTACAGTGATATGTTTTCCCTGAACGCATAAAGAGGCCGGCGGGGGCCCTTTGCAAAGCGCTGCTTAATATCGGGATATTGCCTAAATTAATCTCGTTTAACCCATTCAACCCCAGAGGCTGTCTGTCCCAGATTTTGGAGGTGTCCTCTAACGACTGTGTACCAGTTGCAGGAGATGGACTGACCATGATAATTCTAGGGTAGCGCCAGATTAGCTTGGCGCCTGACGGCGCCAAGCTAATCTGGCACTACCCTTGAATTATCATGGTCGATCTATCTCTTGCCGTCATAGTAGTGCGTTGGGGGTAAATGGGTTAAACATTTCAATACCAGTGGACGCAGACTGTGTTTTTAAAAATCATTTTTTTGTAAATTCAAAGATACCGAGACATGAAAGGAAGAAGGTTTCAGCAAGAGGTATAGAGCCTCATGGGCCTCCCGCATCTACATCATGATCTATGCCTCTTGCACTTGGGGTGGCGTTGAGCTTTCCTCGGCAGTGAATGAGTTAAACTATTTTGAAAATAGCTAAACAGGCAATCAAAAAAAAAAAAAAAACACCAATAAATGATTTTTTTTTTTTAAATCAGAAGAAACTAACAAAGACATACAGGCGATAAAACAGAGAGAGATAGACAGGCAGTCAGACAGACAAAAAGGCAGAGACAGACTATATAGGCAGACAGATAGACAGACAGACGTGTACGCGAAGCTGGGGACTTGCCAGCCAGAAAGGTGCCTGCGCAACAAGAGCCCCAGTCACCAGCGAGCATCTCCTGCAAGCCCGCACCATTCATGACGCACTGAGGCTAACCGTGTGGCCAGAGGAGACCAACGCAGAGGAAGGAGCTTTTCAGAAATCCACCGGTAGCTAAACGTCTTCGGGCCGGCTACGGCCGCAGTGGGCACGTGCACAGCGGTGTGGGCCCACTTCAGTCGACCATCGTGGGCCCGAGGACATTTGCTCACCGGGTCTGGAGGAGCAGCAGAGGACAGCATCATTCTCCGGATGGACCGGAGCTGGCATCAAGGCAGCGAACGACAAGAAGTCGGGCAAACAGACAGACAGACTGACAGGCAGGCAGGCAGGCAGGCAGACAGAATACAGACAGACAATTAGGCAGGCATGCAGGCAGGCAGACAGACAGCCAGACAGGCAGGCAGGTAAGCGGACAGGCAGGCAGAGTGACAGACAAGGAGTTTGGCAGGCAGGAAGGCAGGCAAGCAGGCTGCAGGAAGGCAGGCAAGCAGGCAGGCAGGCAGAGCAGACAGACAGACAAACAAACAGACAGTCAGACAGGCAGGCAGGCAGACAGACAGACACACGGGCAGGCAGGCAGACAGGCAGGCCCACACATAGGCTGGCAGACAGACAGTCTGTTACAATCAAGCTCTCGTAACAATAAATTCAAGTGTTCAGTTTCTTTATTGCATGTGAATGATACGTTCGAAATGTTTCACGTCTCACAGGCACACAGACCTTTGCTGTTGTTTGCTTGGGACATTTCTCGGCAGGGCGAAAAGTGAGACTGTGCATATAAGTGCAGATGTGAGTGTATCATTACGAAAAGTATTACCCATAGCTCATGGTTTTGTATGTTCACTGGCTTTAACTCCTTCCCTGCCCCGCCGTGAGATGGCCTTAGTCACCAGCTCAGCGTTAAACCCAAATAACTAACTCTTTCCCTGCAAGTTTAGCGCCCAAAAGCCTCGGTCGTCAAAGTAACATGGCTATAAAGTGGTGTCAGCAACAAATTATAGATCCTCATGAGCCCCGGCATTTGCGGGGTTAATGAGGATCTATGCCTCTTGCAGTTGAATTCTGTTCACTTTTTTCTCGGAATTTAACTTTTTCAGCCCGACGCATGTATTTCCCAAATTTGGAGGCGTCATCTAACGGCTATGCACCTGATGCAGGAGATGGATCGACCATGATAATTCAAGGGTGTTGACAAATTAGCTTGGCGCCGACAGGCGCCAAGCTAATCTGGCACTACCCTTGAATTATCATGGTCGACCCATCTCTTGCTGTAGTGCGTCAGGGCTGATTGAGTTAAGGTGTTACCACCATACTTGAAGGGATGTCACCATCTCACAAAGATTGCCAGCGTTTTTGCAAAAAAATAATTGTTTAATTTTCATTCACCCTAGAAATTAATAAGGCGTCAAAAGCATAATTTCTCATCATACCGTGTCACATTCTGCAGGACGGACAATTTTAACTCTTCGAGGACAGTGACCTCTGCGGGGGCAACTCCTGGCGCCTTACCTCCCTTTGGTCATTAAATCACGTGCGCAAGGACACTAACTCTTGTATAACTATAGCGGTGGGAGGATATTCATTAGCTTGCTGTGGGCAGAAATTATTGTGTGGGTTTGCTCTCTCCGGCAAAATTTATCGCCCGCATTGTCGCTTTCGCCACTGCCCGCGGGTTAGGTGGAATGTGACAGCTCAGGACTGGTGCCAGATTTGCGTTGGCCACTGACAAAATAATGGTAGTGCTTTGTTGTTTAGCTTATGGCGACCAAGAAAGATATAGCTGAATAGTATTGCTTAACAAATTACATCCTGAGGCTGAATTTTTTTAATTGCGCTTATTGTTCCCTGAAGGCTCTATTGCAGATTAGGAGATAGATCTACCATTTTAGTTCAAGGGTGCTGCCAGAATAGCTTGGCGCCTGAGGCGCCAAGCTATTCTGGCAGCACCCTTGAACTGTCATAGTCAAATTTATTGCAAGCAAATGTGTATCAAGATGAAAAGAGTTAATGAATTTGTTGCATAACGGGACGTCGAGCTACAGGAAATTTCCTTAACTCATTGTACCCCAACACCGAAATCCCCAAATTTTGTCGTTGTCCTCTGAAGACTGCTTTGCAGTGCAGGACACAGATCTATGATAGTTCAATGGTGATGCCGGAATAGCTTGGCGCCCATATGCGCCAAGCTATTTTGGCAACATCCTTGAACTATCATGGTCGATCCATATCTTGCTGTGGTGTGTCTTGGGTAGAATGAGTTAACCCGTGCACTGCCGAGAAAAAAAATGAATATAATTCGAATGCAAGAGGCATAGATCCTCATGAGCCCCCGCAGTTGCGGGGGCTCATGAGGATCTATGCCTCTTGCTGACACCATTTGTATCCATGCAGCTTGGCCATCTCAGGTCGAACTTGACGTAATTTTCCATGGCCAGTACCTACCTGCAATAGTCCGATTATAGCGGCTTTGTTCTGAGCCATTTTTAGCCGAAAGCAAAAAAAAATAATCTCACTGCAAAGCAGGTGGACAATGGGCTGGCAGATACTGGCTTCGAAAAGTTTCCTGCAACTGGCGGCTCGGGATTCTTTTTGCTTTAACCCCATCAACGCCACTGGGCGCAGACTGTGTTTCCGAACTCATCGTTACCTCGTTGTGCCCGAGGCACATTTCGGATGTTATCTTCTGAGGACTGCATTACAATTCAGGAGACAGAACGACCATGATAGTTCAAGGGTGGTGGCAGAATAGCTTGGCGCCTACAGGCGCCAAGCTATTCTGCCACCACCCTCGGACTATCATGGTCGAGCCGTACGAGTCTTGCTGTGGTGTGTCACAGGCAGAATGTCTTA
>BTPG01000001.1:331282609-331317609 GCA_036245525.1 Semisulcospira habei | reverse complement strand
TGTGATGTGCTAACGAAAAAATCTGACGAAGCTGATGTGATATATGCGGCATTTTTGTCCGGGCATTTTGCGGGTCGTTAGCGGTTTTAGTCGCGATGATTCCTGTAGGATGTCAGGGTGTTGTTATTCCTGCAGGATGTCAGGGTGTTGTTATTCCTGCAGGATGTCAGGGTGTTGTTATTCCTGCAGGATGTCAGGGTGTTGTTATTCCTGCAGGATGTCAGGGTGTTGTTATTCCTGCAGGATGTCAGGGTGTTGTTATTCCTGCAGGATGTCAGGGTGTTGTTATTCCTGCAGGATGTCAGGGTGTTGTTATTCCTGTAGGAATCATCGCGACTAAAACCGCTAACGACACCCAAAGGGTTAATCCACTGTTTTCGCCGAAACACGTGCAACTTGGACCTTCTTCTGATTTCGGTCAGTTGTCTATTGATCGTGAAAGTTCAAGGTTAACCCCATTGCTCACGTGGTCACCGATACCGTGTATAGTACGGCCGAGCGGCTCTACGCACAGCAGAATTAACCCATTCATTGCCAGCGGATGCGTATTGTGTCCATTCGTTGAAATCGCATATTCAACTTAATTCATGTGACGAAATGAACGATCTATCTGTTCCTGTCGTACCATTCCCCCCCCCCCCCCCCCCCCCTTCACTCCCGTACACTGATCATTTTACACTGGTTGGCACATTCCCTGCATTTTCACCCTGCTGACAAGGGAGTGTGACTAAGGGAAGTGTACGGAGCGTGCCTCTTCAGTTCTCCTCAGGGCCCAGAAAAAAAGAAGATCTGAGCTAAGAAGTGAAACTGTCTTTGTACAAATCCGGGAGCTGGGTAGCTCAGCTGGTAGAGCGTTCGGACTATCATCCGAAGGTTCGTGTGTCCGAACCCATTTGGCTTCAAAATCCCGGACATATCTTCAGGCAGTTTCTGAGAGAGTCCATCATTTTCGGCAAGATTTGCGTATTTGTAGTCCGTGTGAAGTATGACCTTTTCGAGAGTCGGTAGACATATCCCCTTAACTCATTCAACCCCGACACACCACAGCAAGACACGGATCGAACATGATAGTTCAAGGGTGGTGCCAGAATAGCTTGACACCCGCAGGCGCCATGTTATTCTGGCACCACCCTTGAACTATCATGATCGATCTGACTCTAGCATTGTAATATAGTCCTTCGGAAGGCAACTTCGAAATTGTGGGATTTCGGTCCTGAGGTCGAGTGTGTTAAAGATTTGTACGTTTTAGCCTGGAATATTTGTAACATATGTGTACGACTTGTCTTAAAATCTTTTTTTTAGTCTGGCTGGCCAGATTTATACCCTTACCGCAGTGAGTTAGCCTTACTCGCTTGCTCGGTGTTAAACCCAAATAACTTAATAACTCAGTCAAAATGTGTTCCGTTCTGTGCCCTGTCTTTGAAATCACTATCGTGATGGACAAAATGCGTCGAGAGCTAGAAGTTTAACGTTTTTATTTGTTGCAAATCTATCAGCGGCTTCCAGTTTAGTTATATGAAACTTCTTAGTGTGATGAAATGGTCACTGAACTCGGCTCTTAACAATGGCACGGGCTACTTAACGCCCACGTCAGCCCGAGCGCTTTTTGCTAAGTAGTAGGCCTATACATAAACTGCGGCAACCTCGTGCCACAGAGCCAAGTTAGAAGGTAAGAACTATGAAATGTGACAAGATGAGAAACAGACATTCGCGCTTCGTTCTTGTCAATTTCAGCTTGTCAGTTTCACTCGCCATAGCTTCGTTTTCCACCGCTTATCTTAACATTGTTGGCAAAGTACAAATGAGTACCCTCTCACTCTCCATGCCAGATCTTTCCATCTGCAAGAGGCGTAGATTCTCATGAGCCCCTGCTTTCGCAGGGGCTCGTGAGAATCTATGCCTCTTGCGTTCAATGATTTGGCTCATTAATGTCTGAGATTGATTCGTCATTGCGGTTACAGTTGTGATTTTTTTTCCCCGCTGTTCCTACGTTCGCGTGCGCACCGCTTCTTACAAACAGATTTTTTTTCCCCTCCAAGCTGTAACTGAGATTGCTCGAGTGAATTGCATGTACAGGTTTAGGGACACGACAGCCTTTTCAAAGTATACTCAGTTTCGTAGAAAAACATGCAATAATGCTGAACATGCCGTAGTTTTTCAACCCGAGAAAGGGTCAATCAAAAGTACTTGCCTAACATAATTTTGTGTACATGGACATTTCAAAGGTACATTTTTACAGTATGTCTTAAGTTCTAGTTGTCTGAGATATTCAGTGAACTTGTCTAAAAAATAAAATTAATATGCCAGTACACTCCGGATAATTATAACAAATCACGATGGGACCCAGTTTTTGTTGTTTTATCCGAACTTTGTTATAAGCGAAGTAATTTACGTAGAAAAGTGCTGTCGATACCTTAACTCATAACGCCTTATGCCGCGTATCCGGAGGCGGCACGACTCGAATGAGTTACAAAAAAGTGTTGTTATATCCGACTTTTGTTATATCCAACCTTGTTATAAGCGGAGTAGAGTGTGAACACTACCACCGCGGCGGCCGTGTTTATGTATCATGTAGGCCCCTACTGCCTGGTCCGCCGACCTTCGTTGTTGACAGATATTTCCCACTGAACAAGCGGCGTGCCAGTGAAAATGACTCTGTGTGTGTGTGTGTGTGTGTGTGTGTGTGTGTGTGTGTGTGTGTGTGTGTGTGTGTGTGTGTGTGTGTGTGTGTGTGTGTGTGTGTGTGTGTGTGAGGTGGGGGGGGGGGGGGGTGCTGGTTTTATTTCATTATAATGACTCATGAATGTTACCATAATGACATTATTTGTTATAACCATAGAGCTAGTATACGCTCTATGGTTATAAATGATGCCGTTGACGGACTTTGTCGGAGAGATGCCCTCTGAACACCGGCGCTGTACGGTGAGTGCAGCCGCGACGGGCCTCCAGGTGCTGCTTTGACCGTTGTTTTATGTTGCCTAATAACCCTTTGCGTGTCGGCAGTGGTTTTTGTCGCGATGATTCCTGTCGGAATCATCGCGACAAAAACCGCAACCGATACGCAAAGGGTTAACGCTCACTGAAAACGTGTTTCAGTAAAATTAATGACCCTTGGCAATTTCGACGGTAATTTGAAACTTTCTGTTGTTAACTTGTATTTTTATGTACTAGCTTTAGTCAAGCAGGAATTTAACAAAAGATCAGATACTAGTGTGTTCAGGAGACATAGAGCTGTCTTAGCATTCTGAGTTTTGTCAGGAAGGTTCGGGTCGGGATGAGGCCACTGGCGCCGGCCATTAGATGCCTTGGCGACGGGCTTCACCCGTCCCGAGTCATTGTCCATTTTGTATTTCTGTTATTGTGGAATGAGCGAGTGAGTGAATGTGAGCAGCACCTGCGGTGGCAAGACAAGTTTTGCTGTGTATGATTATTTTCTATCACAGCAATAACTAAAGTCATCTTGAATCTTGACTGAAAAGATAGGTAGAAAGGGTGCCGCTGCTCTGCGGCGACTGACTTATCTTCCCCGGGGAAAGCAACCCAAATGTCTTTCTCCTCGCGAACAAACCAGTTGTAAAACTGAAAAAGAGAGAACTTTCCTCATCAGAAATGCAACCCAAACTTTGCAACATAATAAGACTGTAACAATTTACTTTCGACACTGAAGTCCCTAGTATGGTGTGTGTCAATTTTTAACCCTTTGCGTGTCGGAAGCGGTTTTTGTCGCGATGATTCGTGTCGGAATCATCGCGACAAAAACCGCTACAGATACGCAAAGGGTTAACGCTCACTGTAAACGTGTTTCAGTAAAATTAATGACCCTTGGCAAAGAGGAACCAGAGCCCAGCGAGGGGAGAGAGAGAGAGAGAGAGAGAGAGAGAGAGAGAGAGAGAGAGAGAGAGAGAGAGAGAGAGAGAGAGAGAGAGAGAGAGAGAGAGAGAGAGAGAATGCAAAGAACGCTCACGGCAAATTTGACACTCGGCGAAGTACTTTCCAGAAGACCTGAAGCCCATAACTCAACGCTAATTTTCCGTCGTAAACTGTAACGGGGCCATCTTCAAACCTCTCAGCCTTGTCACACTGGCCCTGACACTGAAGAGGTGGATAGACCATGAAAGTTTAAGGGAGGTGCCAGAATAGCTTGGCGCTTGTAGGCGCCAAGCTATTCTGACGCCACCCTTGAACTTTCATGGTCCATCTGTCTCCTGAGCTGTGATGCAATCTTCTAGGAACCGCCCGTGATCTGTCATGGTTTATATGTGTCTGTTGAACTGTGATGTAGGTAGTCTTCTAGGCTTGAAGGTATTTTTGCACCACGCTTGAAATTGCGGCACGGCTGATCCTGAAGCCGTGTGATGCAGTCTTCTACGTGCAGCTAACGCGACCCGCAAGCTCTCATAGTCAATCTGTCTCCTAAACTGTGATGAAATCCTCTAGGCACCAAACTAATCTGACACCCCCATTGAAATTTCACGATAGATCTTTTTCCTGTGATGCAGGTTTTTATGCACAAATCTTCTCTGGTACAAAAGCTGCTTCTCATCAAAGAAAGCAAGCAGAGTATGTTATACTTGTCTCTCATCTTACCATAGAGAGTCCGACGCTATATCAACTGAGCCACCGCGGTCCCTACGACGATTAAAAATAGGATGCAGAGATCACAAGCCAGACACACAGGTCATCGTGAGCCCACGCTACTAAATGGGGCTCATGATGACCTGTGTCTCTTGCAGATGAACGATGTTCCAGAAGAAGAACATATATCTATATATGGCACCACAGGAAGTTTTAAATTGACATACGCCCTCGTAACCTTCAAGGGGTTCTTGGCGATGAACACCTCTACAGAAGTTAACCACTTCACTGCTATCTTTTGTTTCTGAAGCCAACGTCAAAGATCCGCAAGCCGCCTAGAGGACATTGCACTGGGACAAAGATCCTCATGAGCCCTCGAAATGCTTGGGGTTATGAGGATCTATGTCTCTTGCAGCAATATCGCTTTTACCTTTTCCTCAACAGTGAAGGAGTTAACACATTTAGCCCCGACGGAGTTAACACATTTAGCCCCGACACAGCGCAGCAGGAGATGCATCGACCATGATAATTCAAGAGTGGTGCCAGATTAGCTTGGCGCCTCAAGGCGCCAAGCTAATCTGGCACTACTCTTGAATTATCACGGTCAATCCATCTCTTACTATTTATACATTGTCGTTGGGTGATATTTGGGAAATGCGGCCCTGGGGTTGAAGTGGTTAAGGCTGATTTTCCTTTTTTTTTTTTTCTTTTTTTTTTTTTTAATAAAAAAGACCGTCGCCCAGACACACACACACACAAAAAAAAATGCTTGAGGGACATGGGAAACGAGCCATTCACACAAACATTAATTAAAGGCACGGTAATGGTAAACTTATTGTGACATAAGTAGCTGTTATGTTTCAGTTTTGATAAATATGCCATGGCTTCTGGCACACCGCAAAAAGAGTCAAGAATGGCACGTGTGTCTATCTGTGTGTGTGTGTGTGTGTGTGTGTGTGTGTGTGTTCGTGCGTGCTTGCATGCGTGCGTGTGTGTGCGTGTGTGTGTGTGTGTGTGTGTGTGTGTGTGTGTGTGTGTGTGTGTGTGTGTGTGTGTCTGTGTCTGTGTGTGTGTGAAAAGGCCAGAAACAGAGCGGACAGAGTCAAGATGTGTGCTGACTATCGCTGTTTGACTTTTCGACTATGTCTGACATAAAGTTACGTACCTATGTACATTTGTTTCCATATTCTTGGCCCATGTACATTTTAAGTTTGATGACAAAACGAAGAAAAATGAATTAAAAATCAAATGAAATGAAACAAAAAAAAATTAAAATAAGAAATTAAATTAATTTAAATGTTTGGGGTTTTTTTAACCCTTTTAGCCCCAAAGTCCCATTTCTCAATTTTTCAAGGAGTTGTACCAGGTGCAGGAGATGGATTGACCATGATAATTCAAGGGTAGTGCCAGATTAGCTTGGCGCCTGAAGGCGCCAAGCTAATGTGGCACTACCCTTGAATTATCATGGTCAATCCATCTCCTGCTGTAGGGACTCGAAGCTAAATGGGTTAATCAAAAACTAAATTCAAAAAGGCACAATACATATTTTTTTTTTAAACTCTTTAAAATTGAAAAGTTATACCGGTTAGGATTCTTTTCTAAGTTCGCAAATTGAGAAAGACGTACTCGTGTGCATGGATGTGATTTTGGATCTTTTGGACAAAGCCGTAAGGTTCAAAATCACAAACCCGCAAACACGTTTGTCCTACGCTGCTTTGCCCCTGTGCTGAGGTCGGGGGTGGAAAGATGAAAAATATTTACTTTTGGATGCTAACTTTGTTTTCAAAAAGTTTTTTTCTATGACAAATTGTCGGAAAGGAAGCCATACGATGAAAGGAATAAATAAATCATTTTATTTTTATTGCAATAATTATGTTTGTAAATGGTCTTATTTCCCTTTTTACGCCATCTTTCAGGGGGGAAAAAAAGTATAAAGAAACGTTCTAATAGATATATCCTTTCCGTTTTACCATTATATTTCAGACAAGAAAATTTTAACAAATGGTCTACAGGACATCGCTGCGACGGAGTTTGGCACCATGAAACAGCACTTCTCGTAAACATGCCGACATCGGAATGGCGAGAGAATGTTGCGAGATAACGTAAACAAATTGCATTGTTGTGCAAGAAGAAATAAACTCCGTCGCAGCGGACTCCATCCGCTTATCTGCAGGAGGGCACAGACTTAGCTAACCCTCAGGAGTCCTTTTGCCTTAGCGGGGAATTATTTATATATTATGCAAGCCCCTCAGTAACTGTCTACTTCCAGATAAGCGCCGGTCTGTGGAATGACATAGATCTTGATGACACTAAGCAAGAGGGTCTCTGATCGATTTAACTCATTCGAGGCGAGCTGTATCCGGATACGCGGCTTACAGCCGCGTATCCGGATACAGCACGCCTCGAGTGAGATGATCGATCTGCCCTATGGCGCAAACTTTGGTTGCTAAAATTGTCCGATGCAACGGTCTCTCAGTGTTGTCTTGCCTCAGCTAAAAATTCTCTACCCTTCGTTTTCACAATCCGTGTGAGTGGGCTTTGGTTGCTAAAATTCCCCGATACCACGAGTTCTCAGTGTTGCAACCTGTCTTGCTTCAACTTAGACCCCCACCCGGGTCTGCCCTGGGGGACTTGGGTGGGGTTAGGTATTTTTTAGTTCCCAGGGTCACCCTGGTCAGCCCCACAGGGTGGGTTTTTCTCTCTATTCTGGGGCATGTGTTTCTGTCTACCCGAGGTCCATTCATCTGTATTTGCCTTTTTAAAACTCTCCCTACTGTCTGCACTGCCTGTAGCTCTTGATATTGGATGTGTGTTGCTCAATGGTCTTAGCTTTATTTATGCCCCATGTTGTAGGTTTATTTAATGTATTTGACCGGCTGGCGACATACATTCAATTTTCTGTTTAGTTTTTTTTCACAAGCAGTGCAGGCACGTCCTGAGAAAGCCTTGTTGCTGTCGGGACGTTAAGCAGTGTACAATCAATTCAACTTAGAATTTTCTACCCTTCTTTTTACAATCCATGTGAGTAGGCACGCGTACCAGAGGTTTTCTACTGCCTTATGAGTGGAACGGAAGATACTCTCCTGTTTAAAACAGAGAAGAAGAACATTTTCGACATTCAAGCTTCACGATTTAAGTTAGCCTTTAGTTAAATAGATACTAATAGCATTTAAGTTAGCCTTTAGTTAGATAGATACTAATAGCATTTAAGTTAGCCTTTAGTTAGAGAGATACTAATAGCATTTAAGTTAGCCTTTAGTTAGATAGATACTAATATCATTTAAGTTAGCCTTTAGTTAGATAGATACTAATAGCATTTAAGTTAGCCTTTAGTTAGATATATACTAATAGCATTTAAGTTAGCCTTTAGTTAGATAGATACTAATAGCATTAAGTTAGCCTTTAATTAGATAGATACTAATAGCATTTAAGTTAGCCTTTAGTTAGATAGATACTAATAGCATTTACGCTTGGTTTTTCAGATAATTTGATACCAAGAATTTGTTTGGCATTACCACCAAATTGAACAACAAAACATGTTACGTCATTATAAGAACAACATATCACGTAAGTCATGTCAAAAATATCGTAAATGTTTATCAACCGGTTTTCGAGATTTGGCTTTTTTTTTTTTTTTTTTTTTTTTTTTTTTTTTGAAAGTCACTCGTGTATACTGCCTAAAAAAAATGGCAGAAAAACTTGACGTTTTTCATATCAGATTTGTGGGCCTTCACAACAGAAAGCATGGCACTGACGAAATACTGCCGACGCACCTATTAGCTTATTTGCATGCATGCTTAACCTATATAAACCAGCGAAGCAAATGCGACACCACTTAAATCATCGGAAACACTTCAGTTTTTACGATGATTCCAATGATGTTGCATTTCTTCTGCTCGTTAGTATATCTCTGCGCCACCTACAGCAACAGTTGGTAGATGGTTAAACACATTCTACTCCAAGGACCGAAATCCCCAGATTTTGAAGTTGCCTTCTGAAGGACTGTATTACAATTCCAGCAGGAAAGATCGATAGACAGATCGAGCATGATAATTCAAGGATGGTGCGAAATAGCTTGAACTAGTATGCTTGATCCATGTCTTGCTGTGGTGTGTCGGGGCTGAATAAATTAAAACATATTTCTTCAGAATAGTTTGCTTTCTACGACAGCAACGTGAAATTGCAAAAAAAAGGCAAAAAATATTATGACAAGTTAGCTGCTCGCGTCCGCAGAATAGTCGACGCAGGCCCAAGACTTAGCCGTATACAAAGAATAGTACACATACCAAAGGGAATTAATCAGCGCTGGACATACAAACGGTTAGATCCCATGGCCCCTTCCTATCAGTTACACAATCGCCAGCTCACAGAAAAAATACGCCCAGGTAAAGAACAAGATGGTGTATATGAACTGCGGAATTTTCTGTGAACTGGCGATTGGGTGCCTGATAAGGAGGGGGCATTGGATCTAACCGTCTGTGTGTCCAGCGTTGAGTAATTCCCCTTGGTATGTGTACTGTTCTACCAGCGCTATCCTCACCTATCTGGTTTGTGAGTATTGCTGAAAAAGATTGCTGAACATGCTGCCAGTCGTTGAGTGAAGAACCCAACGGAGAATGAAGCACGCTTAGAAAAGACAGTAACTGTCTTTTCTAAGCGTGTTTCTTTCTCCGTTGGGTTCTTCTCTGCATTTTACACGCTGCTTGGCATTCACCTTTTGTGGTCTGGGTTGCCTTACATTAGTCATCTGTCCACATAGTCTTGACCAAAGCACTTAGACTCAGGAAGGCATGCTCGTGATGGATCCTGCATTTGTATACGCTTGAAGGCCAGAGGGTAGAGTGCTTTTCCCCCTCGCCTATAATGAACAAAAACTGTGACATAAGACTCTCTCTGCATTAATTTATGTGTTTAGATCTGTAAGGTCCAAATTTACAGACCGGTACACACTTAACCCAATTAGCCCCGACGCACTTCAGCAGGGGATGGATTGACCTTGATAATTCAAAGGTAGTGCCAGATTAGCTTGGCGCCATCAGGCGCCAAGCTAATCTTGCACTACCCTTGAATTATATCAGGCGTCAAGCTAACCTGGCGCTACCCTTGAATTACCATGCTCGATCCATCTCTATCAACTGGTACGTAGTTGCCAAGTGACATCAATAAAATTGGAGAAGTGCGATCTTGGGGTTGAATGGGTTAAGTTATGTTTTAACGGTCTCTGTCTTATAAGGGTTAATGGGGAGCTGGTTGGCTCGGTAGCAAAGCGTCCGACTCTCGTCTTATAGGTCGCGGGTTCGAATCCAGCTGGGGTCAAAATTTGTTCAGACCCTTTTTCGGTCCCTATCTTTGAAATCGCCGTCGTGACGGACAAAAGATAATGTTTAACTCATTCGAGACGTGCCGCCTCCGGACACGTCTCGAATGAGTAAACGTTTTGTAAAAGGCATAGTTTTCATTATATATTCCAGGCTGAATAGGCTCATAGGGCCTGCATTGGGACCACAAAAGACTCCTGCGGAGGTGATGTACTCTTTCTACTATAAGGGCTCACAACAATCAATAGATAATGCTGCTGCGCCAGCTTCCTGCCATCAATGTATGTCTACATCCTTGAACCATGCCCATGCATATCTATGTTTCTACACAGCAGACACTTTGAAGGCTTTGTTCCGAGACGCTCTCCCAGTCAAAATCTTCATCTTTCTAAAGGAAGCTAATTTAGTAACACCGCCGTGAGACGGCCCTTTGTCGCCTGTACGGCATTAAACCGCACTAACTAACTAACTAACTAACTCACTCACTCACTCACTCACTCACTCACTCACTCACTCACTCACTCACTCACTCACTCACTCACTCACTCACTCACTCACTAACTAACTAATTTATTAACCAACATGGAAATCTTTATGAAGTGTGTTAATATCCTTATTTTCCGTGGCTTTCCTAAGCCTGCAGACATGTACTTTACGTCTTGATTTTTAATATGTATTTACATATTCTGCTTTAACTCTGCTCTGGTAGTCTGGCTGGCCAGACCTTTACCCTTCCGATGGCCTTCGTTGCCTATTGGTTTGATAACACAAATAAAAGCTAGTCTTTGATGAAACAATCATCGCGTATTCCCAAGTTTATATGATACTGATATATCACTCAACTAAAATGTATTCCTCTTGTTACCGTTAACTCAATCGAGACTTGCCACCTCCGGATACGCGGCTTATGCCGCGTATCCGGACGCGGCACGTCTCGAATGTGTTAAAGTCTAGCAGAGCTGACGAAGTGATTTAAAAAAAACTTTTTATTATTATTTGATAAAAATGCGATATGGTATAGTACACCATGTCGTCCGTCTGTTATATGTGCATCAATGTTCCAGTGTCTGAAGGATCTCATGCTCTTTATTTACATCTGTGTTCCTCATACTGGGTGTGCCATCAGGGGTCAAATCTTTGACAATAAACAAGGAAACTGGAGAATGCTTACTCTGTTACACAATCCTTTCCTGAAAATGGCGCACACAACACATGGTTTCTTTACCGCAGACGACAGTTGAGTGAACTTGACACTTGAAAAATCGCCTTCTGCCGGCAAGAGACACAGATTCTCATAAGCCCCTGCTTAAGCAGGGGCCCATGCGGATCTATGTCTCTTGTGTCAGCACGCTCTTGCATTTATATCCCCCTACGGAGGAGATTTCTGGGGGTTTATTCTACGACTGTTAAAAAATCGTCTGGCAAAAGGAACACAGCTTCCAACGCTTTTCCGTAACAGCTCCGCCGATTGGCTCGGCGATAACATCTCTTGAATTTTGATTGGCTGGTACTTCCCTCGTGGGCTGAAATGGATCCGCGCGATAACTAAGAATTGTTTTGCCTCGTTGCCCGTGCGTGTATTTCTTTTTCTATCCGTGATGCTATTGTTTGCTAGTCACGACAGAAGATAGAGAAAGAAAGAAAGAGATTGAGGGCGCCTGTGTGGCACAGTGACGCAGGGGATTATGGACTTTGTACAGTTTGTGCCGCCATGTAAAATTTCGCCAGGACTGACATTAGGCGCATCAGTTTAATCTTATGAATACTGATTGCAACTGGCAAGCGTAATTTGACTGAAAGAAACAGCGAGTTGGGTAAGTACATCCTTAGTGTGCTAGTCAATAATTATTACTGAATCACTTTGTCATTTGATCTACGTATGGTAAAAGTTCCTGATATAACAAAAATCGCATGGGCCGGATCTAGTTTTCCTTGTTGTTATATCACAAGTGTGTTATAAGCGATGGAATTAACATAGATAGACTGCTTTCGGAACCTCTGAATAAGTGTTGTCATAAGTCCCATTTTCGCAAGCCTGTCACCAGCGAAGCAGCCTGTAGTACATTGTCATTGATGTGCATGCATGTCATCCGGCGATAGTTGAATGTCAGAGTCGTCACATAAACAATTTGCTTACACAAAATGAAACCCGCATGGAAAATGTAAGAAAATGTATGACCAAATAGTCCAATGCAAGATAAGCGGATATTTTCTGTATTGCAATCGCGATGGTGTTCGAGTGTAATCTCATATCCTACATTTTAACCCTTTTAGCAACAAGGTCCCGTGTCTCAAATTTTGGAGGTGTTGCCAAATGAATATGTATCAGTTGCAGGAGATCGATTGACCATGACTGATAATTCAAGGGTAGTGCCAGATTAGCTTGGCGCTTGAAGGCGCCAAGCTAATCTGGCACTACCATTGAATTATCATGGTCAATCGATCTCTTGCTGTAGGGACTCGGGGCTAAATGGGTTAATGTGATATCATGTTTTGATGCGATACCGTTCCTTTGATTATTCTTTCCATTCAAGCTCTGTTGGAAACTCACATCTGTATCTCCAGAGTAAATGCTCATAACAGCCCTGTGAGGAAAACCAGGCTTACACATTCTGGACAAAATGCTAAAATTATTTTTTTTTCTAATTTTTCCAAAACACAAATTGTTAGTGATGAGGCTGCATTCAAACACCATTGATACTACATATGAATGACACTTTTCACGCATGTTGGAAATATGATCCAAGTATGCAGTACTAAATATTACATGATAATATTCTCTCGTGTTATACACACACATACATTGTGGTATTTTTATGACATGCAGACATTGTGTTTTGTATAAAACGCAGACATCATTATTCACACCAGGCGCTGTCAGGCGTCGCAATTAACCCATCACTGCCAATAAAGAAAACTTCAACAGGATCCTCATGAGCTCCCGCAGTTGCGCTCTAATTTGTATCCATCGTTTTTGGGCGACTGGCTCTCTTTGACAATGAATTAACACATTCTACCCCAGGACCGAAATCCCCAAATTGTGAAGTTGTCCTCCGAATGACTGCATTACAATTCTAGAGACAGCTCGAGCATGATAGTTCAAGGGTGGTGCCAGAATAGCTTGGCGCCTATGGGCGCCAAGCTATTCTGGCATCACCCTTGAGCTATTATGCTCGATCCGTGTCTTGCTGCGGTGTGTCGGGGCTGAAAGGGTTAACAAAGATTTCAGAAACACAGCGGCCAATGGCAATGAAGGGGTTAACCTTTGGGCTTTCAGTCTGACGCACTACATCATGTTAACACATTACGTCCAACATAAAATGAATCGACGATGATAGCTTAAGGATGGTGCCAGAATACCCTGGTGCCTGTCGGCGCCAAGCTATTCTGGCACCTCCATGAACTATAATAATAATAATAATAATAATAATAATAATAATAATAATAATAATAATAATAATAATAATAATAATAATAATAATAATGAGGAGGAGGAGGATTTATAAGGCGCCTATACATGATAAGATACTCTAGGCGCCGTACATATGAACAATACAAATATTACACAGAAAGCAGAAAAAAACAAAACCACATGTAAATTACACAAAACAACATCAAATTACTAAATACATGAACACTGATAATCAAGATAGGAAAAGATGGGTTTTAAGACTGTGTTTAAAGCTGGCACTGGACTCACTGTGCCTCAAGGATTTAGGAAGATCATTCCAGGGACTGAAGGACCCTGATAAGAAAAACATCTCTGCCGGCGCAAATCCTTTAGTCCTTACTGTAGGAATCCAAAGCATTTTATTGTCAGAAGAACAGCACAACTTCCTGGAAGGAATATAACAGTGAAGGAGCTCTGAGAGATAAGTGGGTCCTGTGCCAGAAAGGGAAACATGACACATGGACAAGACTTTGTGTTTAACTCTCTCCTTCACTGGCTACCAGTGGAGAGCGTGCAGGATGGGGGAGAAATGGTCTGACGTTTACGCTTTCACGACCAGACGTGCAGATGACACTTTCATCCCGAAGTTGAAAATATTAACCTTAGTTTTCAATGTGTTAAAACACTCAGTTAATCATAAATTCTTGCTTCGTACAATTGTGTGTACACTGAGAGGGCATTACCGCTTGACCGCCTCTATCCATACTATTCGGCAGAGAAAAAAAAAACGCGTAGTTAACCCATGATTGTTAATGACGATATCGCTCGGCGATAATGACGCGTACTTCAGCCGAACGGTATCCATCAGGAGCATTTATGGGGTTAAAAATAAGCAGAATATCTAAATCTCTGGAGACTGGTTGAATCTTTGTTAGTTGTAAGTCTAACGCACAAGAAGCCAATTGCATGAGTGAGCTTAGTCCTGCGCCAGCCACTAAGCAAGGTGCTCCGCTTTACGGAGCACCTTGCTTAGTGGCTGGCCCAGGACTAAACTCACTCATGCAGCCGGCCCAAGGAGAGTAGATGCAGTTTAGCACGATGGACATATCTCTCAATCCAGCTGGGTGTCTCGCTCATGTGGTAGAGCGTTGGACTCTTGTCCGAAAGGTCACGGGATCGAAACCCAGATGCTGTCAATAATGTTTGCTCAGACCCTATTCGATTCCACGTCTTTGCAATCACCGTCCTGGTGGACAAAAGACGTGCATCCCTAAACGTTTAACTCATTCGCGGCCAGCCGCATCCGGATGCGCGGCATAAGCCGCGCATCCGGATGTGGCTGGCCGCGAATGAGTTCACGTTCAGAACCCAGCGGATTAGGTCTGATTCCAGGTTACGAGTTTCTATTAAACAAGCCTGCTTGCTGCTTTGTCTGTTAAAAAGATCCGAACCCAAGGCCAACGGTATACATTCTAGTCTCTGACTTTAGACCTGACGGCTTTAAAGCAAGGTTCGAAAGGTAAGATCAGCTCGCACAGAAATAATTTATCAGCAAAAATAATAATAAAATTTAATCTTTCATTAAAAAAAAACCAAAAAAAAAAAACAAGTTCACTAAAGCGTTTAAAATGACATCCACAACACTCTACAAAACCGTAAGATAATCTATCTCTTCCTCATGTTTTCCAAGGCGAAATATTGTCAAACTTTAATTATTTATTTATTACGTATGGTTGGTGTTTTGGGTGGTTTTTGTATATTTTGTTGTTGCTGTTGTTGTTGTTGTTGTTGTTTTTAAATCCTCTACTTCTTACATTATCATTACAGTGTGGGACTATCATCATCATCATCATCAGTCCCTTGCCCGAACTGGGCGTTGGGGGGACTGAAAGGCAGCAGCAACAGACAGTGCTCTCCACTGAGTTCTATTTTGGGCGGTGGCAAGTAAGTCTGGCATCTCGAGTTCGGTCCATTCTTTTATGTTTGCGACCCAACTCTTTCTCTGACGACCTCGCCGACGACTTCCTTCGAGAGTGCCTTGGAGGATAGTCTTGGACAAGGTGTTGTGTCGGGTCACGTGGCCAAACCAAGCAAGCTTGCGCCGTTTCACGGTTGCCAGAAGGGGTTCATGTGGGCCCACCAGGGAAGTGACGATGCTCCGTACATATTCGTTGGTCTTGTGCTCGCGGTACGAGATGCGGAGCAACTTCCTCAGGCACTTGTTCTCAAAGGCCTGGATTTTCTTTTCTGAGTCTGCAAGCAGTGTCCAAGTCTCACAGCCGTAGAGTAGAATAGACACTACGAGGGACTTGTAAAGCCTGTACTTGATGGTGAAGCTGATGGAGTTACTTCGCCATATCCTGTCCAGCCTGGCCATTGCGGATGTTGCTGTACCTATCCTGATACGGATCTCTGCTATGCAACTACCGTCTTTGGACAGGGTGGCTCCCAAGTACTTGAAGCTATTGACCTCTTCTAGCTTCTGGCCGTTCATGTAAATGTTGCTGCTGCTGTCGCTTGTGGTGTTGATCATCACTTTGCTTTTATCCGTACTGATCTCCATGCCATAAGACCCTGCGCTACTTGAAAGTTTGTCTGTCAGGTTTTGGAGCTCACTATTGCTGCCTGCCATGAGGTCAATGTCGTCTGCGAATCGAAGATTGCACAGGGATCTGCCACCAATAGAGATTGAAGTATGGTGGTCGTGGAGGGTTTCCTGCATGATCTTCTCCAGGAATATGTTGAAAAGGACAGGAGAGAGCAGGCATCCTTGACGGACACCGATCGTCGTCCTGAAGAACTCGCCTGACTTATTGTTAAGTAGAACCGCGCTGCAGGCGTTCTTGTAAAGCGCTTCTATCATTTGGATCAGTCCCTCCTCTATGTTGAACGATCTCATGACTTGCCAGAGTCCGTCGTGCCAGACGCGATCAAATGCTTTCCTGAAATCAATGAAGTTGTGGTAGAGTTCGCGCTGATGCTGCAGATGTTTCTCGATCAGGACGCGGCAGTTGAAAATCTGCTCTACAGTGCTTCTTCCAACTCTGAAGCCAGCCTGTTCTTCTGCCAGCAGTTCCTCGGCGAAAGTTTTGAGGCGGTTGAGAATGTGGGACTATACTGGTGGACAAATTACGCCTGTTTAACCAAAACTCTCTCTAGTCTCTCTCTCTCACTAATTCTTCCATCTAACCATGTATATACCCCAGCAGCAAAAGGTATTCGGGCCCACGACGGCCGCAGTGGGCCCGAGGACCTTTGCTTGCTGGTTATATGCATGTCACTTCCTTTACTTTGTATCAACTCTCTCTCTCTCTCTCTCTCTCTCTCTCTCTCTCTCTCTCTCTCTCTCTCTCTCTCTCTCTCTGGCAAGTATGAAAAATGGTACTCGTGCTAATTACTTCATCCGTTGAGAAATAAAGTTTCATTTCATTTCATTTCAATAAAGTTTCATTTCATTTCATTTCTCTCTCTCTCTCTCTCTCTCTCTCTCTCTCTCTCTCTCTCTCTCTCTCTCTCTCTCTCTCTCTCTCTCTCTCTCTCTCTTCTCTCTCTCTCTCTCTCTCTCTCTCTCTCTCTCTCTCTCTCTCTCTCTCTCTCTCTCTCTCTCTCTCTCTCTCTCTCTCTCTCTCTCTCTCTCTCTCTCTCTCTCTCTCTCTCTCTCTCTCTCTCTCTCTCTCTCTCTCTCTCTCTCTCTCGGTGTTTTATGTGAATGGGTCAGCGCTAAGGAGATGAGACCAACACACGGGGTTGTAAAGCGAACATTATTGAAGCAATTCAACGCCAACTTTACTATCAGATCGCGAAATAGTGGGCACAAAGCATTAGCATTAAATGCTCGGTCTGTCTACACTGATATAAATATGACCAGCAAGAGGCATGGATCCTCATGAGCCCCCGCAATTGCGGGGGCTCATGAGGATCTATGCCCCTTTCTGATAATTCCACGCAAGTTTTACAATCAGATAGTAATTTAGAATGAAAAAATTTAAGGCAGAATAAATGCTCGTTCTGTCTACACCGCACGCAGAAAAGTTTATACTGACTTGAAAAGGGTTAAAAAGAGGCATAGACCCTCATAATCAGCTGCATAAATGCAGGGCTCATGAGGATCTATACTTTTTTTTAAATCTACACCCCTGTGAGTTCACGCAGATCGTTGTACAGTGAGCGAAGAAGCCAGTAAGACAAATTAACAGTGCTCAGACAGCACGCACAAACAATACTAGTTTATCTAGACTGATTTGAAAAGGCTTTACAATCGTCGTAGATGCTTGTGGGGGCTCATTAGGGTCTATGTCTTTTGTTAAATACTGCAATTCCACGAAAGTTTTAAAACATATAGTAATTGTAGCCGGTAAGCACACAGTTCGTTCTGCGCAGACCCGGCTCACAGACAACAATTAACTCCTTCGAGACGTGCATAAGCCGCGTATCCGGAGGCGACACGTCTCGAATGAGTTGAGACTTATTAAGACTTATTTGAACAGGATTGAAAAGAGGCATAGATCCTTATGGGTCTCCGCGCTTGTCGAGGCTCATGAGGTTCTATGCCTCTTTTCACGGTAATTGAATAATATTAGTAATGACAATCTATTCTACAATCGTACAATCACATCATTTTACAGTAAGCATTGAAAGACAGTTGACTTCACACAAACAATTTAGACTATTTGAACCTTATTTTAGCCCTTTTAGCGCCAGCACCCTACAGCAGGAGATTGATTGACCATGACATTTCAAGGGTAGTGCCAGATTAGCTTGGCGCCTTCAGGCGCCAAGCTAATCTGACACTACCCTTGAATTATCATGGTCCATCCACCTCCTTCAAGTGGTACATAGGTGTTAAGTAACACTTCCAAAATTCGGGAAATGCGCCCATAGCGCTAAAAGGGTTAAATGAGGCATAGATACTCATAGCCCCCGCAAACATGCGAGGGCTTATGAGGATCTTTGCCTCTTGCAGCAATTTGACAAAAGCGGTGTTTGTTTGTTTTTGTTTTTGTTTGTTTTTTTAATAGAAAAGCTCAATTTTCATTGATGTACTTAAAAATTGGGGCATTTCGGTCCTGGGGCAGAATGTGTTAACAGTGCTCTATTTGTTTGTATTGCTAGTTGTATTGCTAGTATTCCGCGTATTCAAGTTCACTTTCAGTACTCTCTTGACATAAAGAACATTTTAACAAAACTCTCAACAAATAACTAAACAGGCCCACACAGAACAAATATGACAATTTTTCTCCGGCTTCAAAACAGGCGCATCGGCACATACAAAACAGGCGCACGGCACATACATAACAGGCGCACGGCACATACATACATTTACACGTACTTTATCTTTCTCAGTGAGACAAGGTGTAACTCTTGAACAACGTCTATAGGGGATATTTATAACGGATACACATTCATTATTATTATTCATTTTTATTGACTGCCAGCATTAAGCCCTCTCCGTTGTGTTTTTTGGCGTCTCGTTCTTTACGTCAGTCTGTACATTTTTAAGCGCTAAGAGCCAGCGTGACAAATGCTGGGATACAGCGCTATATAAATGCTATTATTATTATTATTATTATTATTATTATTATTATTATTATTATTATTATTATTATTATTATTATTATTATTATTTAATCAGTTCACGACACACCGTAAAACACATCAACATTATTAAACAAGAGGAACAGCGCATAACTGCAGTAAAACAGTAACTACACATTTAACGAATACTAACGAGTACTAAAAATAGGATGTAGAAAGGCTATGGTGTTAAAAAAAAATGTACCTTTGTGAAAACATAGAAACCGATTTGTTCTGACTGCTCTCCTCTCGTCTTTAACCAGGCGAAACGTATCAGTTTCCTGCTGTCTGTTATCGAGTCAATTCCACGTACAAGTGTGTCCATCATCAGGCGTCAGATGGCCTTGTCTTGTTACTGCTGCTGTTCTCTCTCTCTCTCTCTCTCTCTCTCTCTCTCTCTCTCTCTCTCTCTCTCTCTCTCTCTCTCTCTCTCTCTCTCTCTCTCTCTCTCTCTCTCTCTCTCTCTCTCTCTCTCTCTCTCTCTCTCTCTCTCTCTCTCTCTCTCTATTTCAAAGTTATCTATCTTCAGAGCTCGCGTCCATAAATATCTGCTGTCGTTGTGAATGTTCTATATTTCTGCTAAGTATGTTGCTCCAGCACAGCAGATTGCTGCATGTTATGTAATAGTTCGACTGTCTGCATTAACATCTTAGGTTCATACGAGTGTATATATATATATATATATATATATATATATATATATATATATATATATATATATATATATATATATATATATATATATATATATATATATATATATATATATATATATATATATATATATTGGTTTAATTTCTTCTTTTTTCCTTTTTTTCTTTTTTTATGAGGGGGTGGGTCTTTTTACTTATTTGTTTTTTATCTTTTGCTGTATCGTCTGATGTATTTTTATATGTGTAGAGTAGCAGGACAGTTTGGAAGATAGGCATAGCTATGCCTAAAACCTTTTATCCTGAATAAAACGTTTCATCATCATCATCATCATCATCATCATCATCATCATCTCTCTCTCTCTCTCTCTCTCTCTCTCTCTCTCTCTCTCTCTCTCTCTCTCTCTCTCTCTCTCTCTCTCTCTCTCTCTCTCTCTCTCTCTCTCTCTCTCTGATCAAGAACTTACTTCTTTCTGTCGGCGTTACACTTTGTTTTAACCCGAATCAGTGCCAAGCAAATGCGCCGGAACACCAGCCAACTTCAAGAAGTATAGATCGTCAGTAACCCCACTTTGAATCCATGTTGCTGAGACATGTAGGGTTTTCTGGTGTTGAGTTCATATTGACGCAGACTGCAGAAACATAATCTGCGTCAACTGGCTCTGACCGGGTGAAACAAACCCAAAGACCGCATTTCCTAACTTTTTGGAGGTGTCAGCTAACGACCATGTACCCTATTACAGAACATAGCCGGACCGACCATGATAATTCAAGGGTAGTGCTAGATTAGCTTGGCGCCTACAGGCGCCAAGCTAATCTTGCACTACCCTTGAATTATCATGGTTGATCCATTGCCTGGTGTAGTGCTTTGGGACTAAACGGGTTACAGATACAATATGGTTCTGAAACAGTAGCTAGTAAAAGAATTTTAAAAATAAAATAAAAATTCAATTCACAATAAATAGGAAATTCTCTTAGCGGCTTTCATAGTCTACAGCAATGATTCGGGGAGCTAGCAGCGACGATAAGGTAGTACCAAGGACTCAGTAGTAGAGTATCTTTGTATTAGCTGAGAGCGTTGGACTCTCGTCTTAAAGGTCGCGTGTTCAAAATCAGCTGGGGACAAAATTTGTTCACACCCATCTTTGAAATCACCTTGGTGATGGACAAAATACGTTTAGCTTTTTCGCGTTTTGCGTTTAACGTGTTTCCTGTAACACTTTCCCATCATCTGATGCTCTAGCTCTTTTTGCATTTCGGTCGTATTTACATTTCCCTGTCATTAAAAGGGTTAACTCTTTCGACACGTGCCGCAGCCGGATACGCGGCTTTAAGCCGCGTATCCGGGTGCGGCACGTCTCGAATCTGTTAATGGCGAGCGGGCGACTAAAGTCTGAACGCGGGGACGGACAGAGACACTGAGACACGCAGAGACAAAGAATTAATCAGCTGCGCGGAGACAAATGCAGTAATTGGTCACAACTCCTTTGCTGGGAGCTGAAGCAGAGACATTTTGCTTGGGAACTGGTCACGGCTCACTGAACACTCAATTGCTGCTCATTAGCCGCCTTTTAATGAGAAACTTCCCGTAACACGTGGTTTTAACGCTTTCATCGCCAGGGGACGGTAAATCACGTCTTTGAAACCAGGGCAGATTCAGACCCCGAATAATCCCATCAATCCAAGGAACGCGGATATGAATACGGCCAGCAAGAGACAAACAACATCATGAGCCCCATCAGTTGCGGGTGCTCATGAGGTCCATTGCTACTTGCAGTTCGGGAAGATGTTCGCATTTGCCGGCAATGAAGGGGTTAAAAATTAGAGGTGAAACAAATGCTTAGTATGAATGAAGTTTTGAGTATGTCTTTTAACCTCGAAAATGTATCTTGCCTATGACTTTCTTCTCTTATTTTTTTTTTATTATTATTTTTCGGGGGGGGGGGGGGGTGAGGGCGGTGGGGGTGGATGGGAGGGGGATGGTGGGGCGGGGGGGGGGGGGGGGGTGCGGGGGTAGAAAAAGGAAATGATCTGGGGCCATTAGCATGAAGATCGTGTCAAACTGCTCCAGAAAGCCAGCACAAATTTTAACTCTTGCACTTATGAGACTGTTATATGTTGTTCTTCTGGCTAGTTGATGCTTTGCAGAGCAGGACCTGTTTTTGCGCTACAACCCTTATGTGAGATCACCTGTGAATTAAAGACCATCATTGTTGTGGCGATATGAGGGTCTTTAACTCACTGTGCCCGAGGTACGAAATACCCACGTTTTGGAGTTATCCTCTGAGGACTGCATTACAATTCAGGAGATAGATCGCCCATGATAGTTCAAGGGTGGTGGCAGAATAGCTTGGCGCCTATAGGCGCCAAGCTATTCTGCCACCACCCTTGAACTATCATGGGCGAGCCATAATTTGCTGTGGTGTGTCGCGGGCAGAATGAGTATTGTCAGTCGACATATTTTGTCCATCAAGACCGGATTCTCATGTGAGAGCACCGTTTACCTAAGAGTTACGTTTTTCGGCTCTTGCAAAATAGGCGTTACTGGCGTTACTGTGACTATGTTATTTTGTCATTTAGGCACCAACAACGGTAGATGGATGGACCGTAATAGTTCATGGGTTGTGTCTTATTAAAACTGAACAAAAATGGTCTATGGTCTTTTGATATGTGAGTGCCCAGTTCTGTCTGCCCTTTGCTTGTATTCCCTCGAATCTGCTTGTTACCATACTATGAGTTTAACTCGATCGAGACGTGCCGCGTACGGATACGCGGCCAACCGCCGCGTATCCGTAGGCGGCACGTCTCGAATGAGTTAAACGTTAGTTCTCATTCCTTTTCAAAGTTGTGCTATATTATGTTAACTCATTCAAGGTGCCCCGCGTCAAATACTGCGGAAGTGTAGTATAGAGTTGCCGGCGGCAACGTTACTCGACACTGTATTGATGCGCGGCGCCTTGAATGAGCTACGATAAGGTTGGACAAGTCACAGGTCAGGGAGAGAACTGTGAATAGCTGATCAATGATCAAAAAGCTAGTTGGCATTAGTAGTGGGGCTCAACCATTATAACTAATTTCGTTTATTATTTTTAGGGTTCGCAGCGCAGAAACCACCACCTACCCCCAAAATGATTAAATAAAATGAATGAATGAATGAATGAATGAATGAATGAATGAATGAATGAATATCATTGAAACAGATTTCTTATTCCTCACATGCTAGAATCTGTCACGGTTTAAAATAATAAATACAAACTTGCGATTAGCAATTAATAGCATTTTTATATATGAAAGAAAATAATTATTTTCCTGGGATAATCGAAATTGCTAAGAAATCGCCGCGCACATGCAGATACGAAGTAAGAAAAGGCACCAGCACAGAAAAATGATCGGAAACATTTTCTTTATATTATTATGAAAAAGGAGAAAAACAAATCTCAAAATAATGACAATTGCTAAGAAAAACATCGCACACACATAACACTTTGTCTGTCTGTAGCCATTTCGGTCGCGGTGATTCCTGAAGGAATCACCGCGACCAAAGCGCTACCGACAGCCAAAAGGATACACGAAATAATATGAAAAGACACTGTGGCGCAAAGCAGACACTAAAACAAATCTCCCCCTCCTTGATCCTTCCCAGGAGGTATGAACCACCCCTATACTGGGGGAAGAACTCGTCGACATGAGTTATGGTTCTTTGCGCGAGCCAATTAAAAGGTTAAAGAAAATTTATGTGTTTTGTGATCACTCGCTAGAAAGAGCGTTTATCAGCGACATCGAACTGTCCAAAGTCTAAGGTCCCATCAACAAGAGACATAGATCCTCATGAGCCGCTGTAAGCAGGGGCTTATTAGAATCTATGTCTCTTGTCGACCAAAGTTGACTCTTCATTGTCCTCGAATTGACGGTTGTTTCGGGGGTTTAAACTTGAGAGTTGGTAGTGCCAAGCTGCTCAGCTTGGGAAGCGGATTATCTCCCTTTGGCCTAATTGGTTCCTGAAAAAAAATATTGAGTCTCAATTGCTGAAAACAGATTGAAGGAAATTGGGCAAAATGGTGATATGGAGTTTTTGATACAGAGTGTATTGACTCCGATTCAAGTCTGGCGTAGAAGGAAATAACCCTTTTCATCCTGATACACTACTGCATGAAATTATTTTGACTGTGATAGTTCAGACTGTGCAGAGAAGACCAAACTGGTGACCAATAACTGCCAGTGGCATTGGAACGGAAATCATGGTTGGAGGCCAAACACTGAAAACAGTTAAGAAATTCAAATACTTAGGAGCCATTGTGACAGAACCAAATCAAAACCAGAAATACTGTCCAGGGTTGCGCAGACAACAACGGCACAGACAAGATTGAAGACCATAATGGAAGGACAGAAACATCACACTCTGCTCCAAGATCAGACTGATGCGCTCCTTAGTCATCTCAGTGTTCTTGTATGCCTGCGAGTCATGGACCCTCACCGCAGACCTTGAAAGGAGGATACAAGCCACTGAAATTAGATGTTTTCGAAGGCTGCTCGGCATTTTCTACAGAGATCACATCACGAACGAGGAAGTGGGAAGCAGAATCAGGCAAGCCATCGGGCCCTATGAAGACATATTAGCCATTGTAAAAAAACGCAAACTGAATTGGTACGGGCATGTCACGCGTTCAGCAGGGCTTACCAAAACAATCCTGCAAGGCACTCTGCAAGAAGGACGAAGGAGAGGAAGACAGAGAAAAAGATGGGAGGACAATATCTCAGAGTGGTCAGGACTGAATCTGTGCGATATGCTGAGAATGGCAGAGAGCAGAGAGGAATGGAGGGAGCTGGTTGCAAAGTCATCAGTGGTTCCCCAACGGTCGGCAAGACTACGGGATAAGCCGCCAGGCTATTCTGACACCACCCTTGAGCTAAATGGTTGTTCTATCTCCTAATCTGTAATGTGTCCTTCACAGGACAATAAGAAATATAAACAAAAATCAGCCGCAGGATGTAATCGGTTAAGGATGAGAGTTGAATGAAACTCACGTCACTGCGTGAATTTTCCACATTTTCTACAAGCGTCCGAAAACAGCCGACGCTGACATCACACCGCTTCGGCATTTTCCGTAAAAGGGCGAAATCAGCCGGCCGACACCCAATCCATTTGATGCCACTCGAGGCACCGCCTACTTGACACAAATGGCCGACGCGGCTTGCCGGAATGGAACCGAATTACGATTTGATTGGATAATTGACGTTTTACTATCCCCAGTGATATACAGCCGCAGGGCAGGTAATTAGATTGCAGTTAGCATGCTAGTGGCGGTTTATGGCTCTCGGTTGTGGCATGTCTAGTGAGAGGACGCTTTAAGCGTCGTTCGTTTTGACATGATCTTTCAATTCCTACTGACGATACCGTTCGGCTGGAAAGACGCGTATTTACGCGTCTTTCCCCGCCGAACAGTATCGTCAGCGGCAGTCAATGGGTTAATTTATAGTGTTGTGGGGCGATGAAAAAAAAATGAACCAAGTTGAATGCAGTCTAGGTATTGCATCTAGACAGGGATAACGTCAGTCCACGCGCGACTGTTTTTCTCCGCGATCATTGCGTGTCGCGCCCTTACTGTAATCCTGTAGTTTACCCCTTTATTGTCCGTAAAATGAGAACACAGCCCAGCTGCAAGAGGCAAAGATCTTCATGAAGTTCTTTACCTCTTTACTTCTTTACATTTATGTCCGGGCTTTTTGGATGGGTGGGATCATTCAGTGTTCAATTTTGCCTGAATTCACAGACAATTTTACCACTAGTGGTGTAAGGGCTAAGGTTAACTCATTCGAGACGTGCCGCCTCATGATACGCGGCATAAGCCGCGTATCCGAAGGCGGCACGTCGCGAATGAGTTAACGTCGGAGGAGTACAAGAGACTGAAAACGCTTTTCTGTCAGTAGCATCGGTAAGTCTGCAAAATGATCTCCGAATCTAAACGCAAACACCTTCAAAACCAAATCCTGGAATCCACTTCTTCCAAAACCCTCTACGCCACCATGAACACACTCCTAGGCACTTCTAAAGACTCTACTCTCCCCAACACACACAGCAAAGAAGAACTCCCGTCTACTTTCTCTACCTATTTTTCGGACAAAATCCAAAATCTGCGCGACACACTCGACACCCTGCCTCATCCGCCTTGCCCTCCTGACCCCACCTTTTCCGGCACTCCCCTCTCGTCCTTCCGCCCCGTCTCTCAGGATGAAGTCCTCAAGACCATAAAGTCCATGCCCTTCAAAACCTGCGAACATGACCCCCTCCCAGCTTCTCTCTACCGTGACGGCCTTCCAAAACTTCTACCCTTCATTACCGACATCATCAACGCATCTCTAGAAAACGGCTCCGTCCCCGATATCTTCAAGTCTGCCATCGTCCGTCCTCTCCTCAAAAAATACAACCTCGACCCAAACGAACTCAAGAACTATCGCCCAGTCTCCAATCTATCTTTCCTGTCCAAGCTTCTTGAGAAGGTTGTTCTCAACCAGCTCAACCTCCACCTCAATGACAACAACCTCCTCAGTCCATTCCAGTCTGCCTATCGCAAACATCACAGCACTGAAACAGCCCTCCTACATATCTTAAACGAGCTGCTTCTCTCCACCGACTCGGGCAACATCTCCCTTCTTACACTACTCGATCTCTCTGCCGCCTTTGACACTATAGACCACTCTATCCTCCTCCACCGACTCCACCACTCCTTCGGCATCACTGACTCTGCTCACTCCTGGTTTCTCTCCTACCTCTCCGACAGACAGCAGTCCGTCACCATCAACGGCGTCTCTTCCAACCCGGTAACGCTTTCCTGCGGAGTTCCACAGGGATCCGTTCTGGGCCCAGTCCTTTTCACACTCTACACCTCTCCTCTGTCCAACATCATCCAGTCTCACCGCATACACCACCACCTCTACGCTGACGACTCACAACTGCAAGACAAAGACAAACTCGACAACACTCAGTCACTACTGACTCGCACGGCTGACTGCTACGAAGACGTGAAAAACTGGATGACAGCAAACAAGCTGAAACTGAACGACGACAAAACGGAAGCCATGCTGGTAGGCACTCGCCAGAAACTCTCCCAGCTCACTCCCTCTCTCCACCTTCAACTCGATAGCACCCCCATCTCCCTCTCTGACTCGGCCAAGAACCTCGGCGTCATCCTCGATTCCTCTCTGTCCATGACCAGCTTCGTCTACGCCACGACCCAGGCATGCTATTTCCACCTCCGACGCATCAGTCAGATCAGAAAATACCTCACTACCGAAGCTGCCACCAAACTTGCTGTCTCTCTCATCTTATCTCGCATCGACTACTGCAACTCTCTCCTTTCCGGTCTCCCTCACTCCACCATTTTCACTCTCCAACGCGTCCAGAACAATGCTGCCCGCCTCATCATCAGAAAGAAAATATCCGACCACATCACACCCCTGCTCAAACTCCTTCACTGGCTCCCCATCCCCCAACGCATCCAATACAAAGTTCTGTCTCTCTGCTACAAATCCCTGAACAACTGCGCTCCTGCCTATCTCTCCAACTTACTTCACCCCTACACACCTTCCCGCTCCCTCCGCTCTGCCTCCGACCCTCTCAGCCTCCACATCCCTCGCACCAAACTTAACACTTTCGGCCCCCGCTCCTTCTCCGTCTACGGTCCATCCACCTGGAACACTCTCCCACTCTCTCTCTCCGTCAGAAACACTCTCTCTCCTCCTTGCAGTCCGCCCTCAAAACCCACCTCTCTCAACAGTTTTAGCACTATATCACCACACTCCCCACCCCAAGCTGACCGTTGTAATGTATTTTACTGTTTGTGGTACGTGAGTCATTGTCTAAAGCGTGCGCATGCGTGCGTGAGTTGTGAGTGCGCGCTTAGAGTTATAATTATTATAAGATAAGCGCATTATAAATACCGTAATTATTACTATTATTATTAGTATTGTGAGTTGTTTGGTATATAATTCTCGTTGCATTGAGATGAGTTGGGTAGCGCATGTGGTAGAGCGTTCATCGGTATTGTGAGTTGTTTGGTATATAATGTGATGACAGACACCTCCCAGACGCAGTGACTGTGTTTCTTACTGAACAGCGTGCCAGTGTGTACTCTTTAGAAACCATTTTGGACTACTTTTACGTTAATGATGTAGTCCTACTACTATTGCTTTAAAAATTACTATGAAGTTATATACTAGTTAAGTTATAATTAAGGTGGTGACTGTTTATGCCGGAGCGACTGTCTAATAGCCGGCGCTGTTCTTATGGCGACGGGCCCCCAGGAAGCAACTGTGAAAGTATTCGTCTTTTTTTTTTTGTCTTTTTTTTTTTTTTTTTTTGCGTATTTTTGTTATTTGTGTAACTAGTCTCAGCCAAGCAGAAAGTTTAAAAACATTATATTATGTGTTATAGAGATACTAAGATAGAACCGTCTTTAGTTTGCTTGTGTTAGGGAGGTTCAGGTCGGGTTGGGGCCGTTGGCGCCGGCCATTAGACGCCTTGGCGACGGGCTTCACCCGACCCGAGCCATTGTTCATTTGTTTTAAAACTATTGTGTGAGTGTGTGTGATTGCGAGTTGCACCTGAGGTGGCAAAACGAATTTCTCTTTTTGAGATAATAAATTACTCTTATTCTTATTCTTATAATTCTCGTTACATTGAGATGAGTTGGGTAGCGCATGTGGTAGAGCGTTCATCGCCGGTATTGTGAGTTGTTTGGTATATAATTCTCGTTGCACTGAGATGAGTTGGGTAGCGCATGTGGTAGAGCGTTCAACTCTCGTCCAAAGATCACGTGTTCGAACTCAGCTGTGGTCAGTTTCAAGTTCTACAGACCAATTCGATGCTCTGTCTTTCAAATCACTTTTGTTGTAGAAAAAGATTTTAAGCACTAAAAGTTGAACATTTTGTTAAGATCTGCACGTTTAACGGTTAATGTTTCCGAGTTTCCGTTGCTGTCCTCAATGTCTCTGTCTGTCTGTCTGTCTGTCCGTCTGTCTGTCTGTGTCTCTGTCTGTCTGTCTGTCTGTCTCTCTCTCTCTCTCTCTCTCTCTCTCTCTCTCTCTCTCTCTCTAACTCTTTTTCTAACTCTATATATAAAAGAGCTGTCAAAATGATAGATACGCGGCCCATTCCTACCATAGACAAATTTAGACATCTAAACATTCTCGGCCTGCGTCAACAACTTAAGTTCAACAAATGCATCCTCGTGCACAAGATATTAAATAACATGACACCGCAGTATCTAACCACCAAATTTGTGCCACAGCAAGAACGCGAACGGTCCTCAAGGAACAATACTTTACCCCTACCTCTGCCTAGAATTGACCTCTTTAAAACTAGTTTATCCTTTTCTGGACCGTTTGTATGGAACACTATTCCTGCACATTTGAAGACTATAGCCTCACTTGGAATGTTTAAAACGAAACTTTTCGATTACCTGATGAGCCAAACATAACAACACTGGGCATTTAAACAAACCCTGATGGTTAATGCTTTTATGTAATATAATTATGCATTTATCTATATTGTTGGTGTGTGTGTGTGTGTGTGTGTGTGTGTGTGTGTGTGTGTGTGTGTGTGTGTGTGTGTGTGTGTGTGTGTGTGTGTATGGTATAAGATGAATGTTAAGTGTTATTATTATTTTGTGTCATTTTTAAAAAAAAATTTATTGTTGCTTGAAATAATATGTGTAAATATAATTTTTTTTTAAATTTTTTTATTATTATTATCTTTTAATTTATTTTATGTTGTAGATGTTAGCAACGGCAAGTTTGTAAAATGGCGATTTGTTTCTGTCAAAACTTTTTACCGTTGATAAATAAAGTTTCATCATCATCATCATCTCTCTCTCTCTCTCTCTCTCTCTCTCTCTCTCTCTCTCTCTCTCTCTCTCTCTCTCTCTCTCTCTCTCTCTCTCTCTCTCTTTCTCTCTGCGCGATCTTTAGTGGGATGGAATGTCAGACTTCCTTTAACTCATTCAGCCCGACGGCCGTATTTCCCAAATTTTGACTATGCACCAGTTGCAGCAGATGGATCGACCATGACAATTTAAGGGCAGTGCGCCAGGGAAATCTGGCATTACCCTTAAAATATCAGGGTCGATCCATCTCCTGCTGTAGTGCGTCAGAGCTGAATGGGTTAAGCAAATACTGGGTTTTATCTCGCATTATATTTCCTTTTTGATTCTGTACTGCTGTAAACTTCTCCGATAACACTTTCCATCACACTGTCTTCTATTTTCAAATCAAAAAGTATTCATAGAAATAAAATCGCGACTTCCACGAGAAAATCATGTCATCATTGACTCTTCCAATCTCTCCTCCTCCCCCCACCCCGAAATAAAAGACTGATTGGAGATAAGGTTCTGTGACGTCATTTCCGAGACGGGTCACGTGACATTTGAACCGCCATCGCAGTGACAGCCCTCGGAATTAAGCCATCGCCTTCGCTTCTTCGATAAGGCTGCATGCATACCCACAATGCATCAGGCGGAAGCGGGGAAAAGACACTAATCAGATAAACTACTGACTCTCTCTGATTTACGGCAGGAGTTTTCGCCCCTTTCCTTAATCATAGCCGGCACCCGGGAAAGAGAGAGGAGAGATGCCGGCTCAGACAGAACAAGCAAAGGGTCCTCGGGTCGACGTAGCCTTCCTTGGCTCGCGCACAGATGTGCGCGGGTCAAGGAAGGTTACGCAGGCCCTAGGAACTTTTTCTAACTGAAAAGAGAGAGAGAGAGATGTTCAGAGGGTGAAAGAGAGAGAGAGAGGTCTCGAAATTATAGCTCGGAAATCATGAGTGGTGCAGTACCGGTGAGTTACAACCAGACATTTAAACTGATCTTCGTGCGAGGTGGACACAGCATCCCTGATCGCAAAATGCCATTGGGCCCACGCCAACGACAGCTGACGTATGCCCGAAGTCCGTTTACTTACTGTGGAGTGAGAGATATTCAGAGAGAGAGGTCACGAAATTATGGAAATCACGAGTGGTGCAGTGCCGGTGAGTTACGACCAGAAATTTCAACTGATCGTGGTGCGAAATGGACAAGTACAGCATACAAACGTTCATCGGGCAGACACGACTATGCGAGGGGTAACAGCGGCCGACGAGGGCCCGGTGACCTTTTGCTTTGCTGGATTGATCGCCAGGTTGTCTGTCTTCTGCAGACATAGATATATGCTCAATGGACTGTAACCAAGCTGGCCCTTTTGGTGGAAAAGACTTTTGTTGTCTTTTTTTTTTCTTCTGGCCTTTTCCTTAATTCGCCCATTTCAACCCATCACTAATACAGTAGTAGTGCCAAAGAGTGTAGAGACTCTTTGGAATTGCTAAGGCCTACTACTCAGTCAGTCAAGTCAAGTCAAGTAAAAAAGCTTTATTTATCCCACGCAGGGGCAATTCCAGTTTGGACTGGAGCGTATAAATATATCTAGTGGAGTAAAAAAAATGGATAAGACGGACATACGCACACACATACACCCAGGCACACAGGAACCCATGCGTGCAGAATTAAGAACTACACTAATACTGACAACTATGCTAATACTGACAACTATACTAATACTGACAACTATCACATAAACCTTACAAGAACAAAACTGGCACTTTCCACCCCCCTCATCGTTCGAGTGCAGGTGTCACAACTGAATACATTTAATAAAAGTCTATGCCACTTTGTTCAAAAGAACTTGGTAGTTGCTCAGTGGGGTGTGTCCTAGCTGAACCGTATGGTGGGCACGACTTTTTTAAAAGTCGTTTTGGCCCTTTCACTAATTCACCTTTTTAATTACTTCACTAATACAGTAACACTACAACTGTGTACTACTAGAGCTCCAAGTTATTCTGGCACCACCCTTGAACTATCATGCTCGATCCATGCCTTGTGGTGGTGTGTCATGGCTGAATGAGTTAAGGGCCGTATAACAGAACCTGGTTTCAGCAACCACCCGTAGGATAGATCATATGTCATTAACTCGTTGTGCCCGAGGTACGAAATACCCACATTTTGGAGTTATCCTCTGAGGACTGCATTACAATTCAGGAGACAGATTGATCATGCTAGTTCAAGGGTGGTGGCAGAATAGCTTGGCACCTATCGGCGCCAAGCTATTCTGCCACCACCCTTGAACTATCATGGTCGAGCCATATCTTGCTGAGGTGTGTAGTGGGCAGAATGAGTTACAGGTGGCTGCACCTAAATGATGGTCTTTAATGACAGGTGACACTTTTCCTCCTTGTCTTTTGAGAGCACCTGTCTCTTATAAACTTTTTTTTCTCGCCAAAATGCGGTTGCTCGAATTAGCTTCTACTATCACCAGCGACCATTGTACTTATGCCTTTAAAGACCATTTTTCTTGCAAGAAGGTCGTTACTCCAAAAAGGTTCTTCTGTAAAGCACGGCAGCGTGCCGCAACAGCAATTCGTGCCAAGTTCTTGTAAAATGTTTCTATGTCTGCGTTGTTTGCCCGTCGACACGACACATGGCAAAACAGAGGTTGAGTTCGCGTGAAACTTTCAAACAATTCTGTTTGTGACGTCTTATTCATCGAGACGCCGCCACTAATTCTTGGCAGTAATCTGCATATCCCAGTACATCACGTGATGTCAATTTGCATACCGCAGTAGATCAACGTCCAGCAGAGTGCTGGCACGCTGGTGTTTGCCGCTGAACTGTGGCGACATTATTTCCTGTCCGTGGGAACTCCTCAGACATACGGTAAGAACTGATGTTTGGACCTCAGTCTACAGGTTGAAAACCAAAAGATCATCTGCATTATGATGTACTTGTGAGGTACGCAGAGGTATATAAACGGTCAGCAAGATGCATATATCCTTATGAGTCCCCGCATGCTCGGGGACTCATGAGGATCTATGCCTCTTGCAAACCGTAAGGTCTGTTCTCTCTAGTGTCAACTCCCTTTTCTCTGTGGATAAAGCAATTCACAGGCTCCCGCACTTGGGAAAAAAAAAGATTAAAGGCTCGCGAACTAAAGACAATCGAGATCCATAGCTTTCAGCAGTCTGCTTGTGCGCATAAAGCTCTTTGTCTGCGGTAGACCGGTGGGTGACATTTGCTGATTGGTGGTTCCAAACCATGGATCGTCAAGGAACGAGCGTACGAGGACTAGTTACATCTAAGGACTCACAGATGTTAATGGGGCCTGTAAGGGACATAAGTTCACCGGCATAATTTATACCCCTGCAGCCGGAATGGGGTTATGAAGATCTGTGTCTGTTTTACGAGGATGAATTTCGCTGATAACGTTCTTTTCTCGGTGTTCTAAATTGAAGTGATGACCACTTCCACGTGAAGAAAAACACAGATGCTAATAAAACCAGCATGAGGCGCTGATCCTGCTGAGCTCCCCGCATGTCGACCGGGCGCATGAGGATCTATGCCTCTTACAGACACATGTTATTGGCCGGGCTTGATCGCTCGACGTTCTAAAACACGACAGATGACCAAGAGATGAGAGAGAACGCAGATAAATATTGTTCCAGCAAGAGGCATAGATCCTCATGAGCCCCCGCAATTGCGGGGGCTCATGAGGATCTATGCCTCTTGCAGATGTACAGTGGCTGCGCGGGTTCGTGAGGATCAGTGTTTCTTGCAGATGGAGCGTGCTGGCTAAGTTGCCTCCCCCTCATTCCAGTCGTTCCAAGACACTAGTGATGGACGGAGACACAGGGCCAGTCGTGTATGTTTTGAGTGTCAGATTCCTGATAAATCGTTTCAGCCGTGGGATGAGGGTTGTTTAAGATCTGGCGTTCAGGATGCTGGTGATGGTGTGGTGGTGGTGATGGTGGTGAGGTTGGGTGGGAAGATATGCCCTGCTAAGGCAAAAAGGTATCAAGTCATATTTTGGTAAAAAGCGAGATTTTCATTGAATTACAGTGAAAATCTCGCTTTTCACAAAAATCGACCTGTTGCCTTTGTCTTCACGGGGCCAGGATGGTGTTGGGGAAAAGAAGTTAGAATTGGTTCAAGCAAGAAAGTGGCGCGCTGGTTAGTTATTATGGTTTAACGCCGAGCAGGCGACTAAGGCCATCTCATAGTGGGAAAAGAAGTTAGAAGCCGTAGAGAAAGAAATTCATAAAGTAAAGGTGTGACTGAAAATACTATGAAAACGCGCGGCAGGTAGAGGATTCAAAGACGGTCAAAGAAGAGACACGGCCCCATTGTCACATTGACACTGGTACATCATCGTTTCATAATACACCCATTCGTAATCTCAGACAAGTAATACATGCTGGGGCGGATGATGTACCAAACAGACTCAGAGGGCTCGTGTTTTTTAAAACACTTTTGGAAAACTCGGGCATTCAGCTTCACTACTTCCTGCAACGTTAACCAGTGCTGGTGACATCGCTGATTTCATCACCTTTTTTCAAGTTGCGTTTATTGCTAAGCCCGAAATAAACCGATCGAAAATTATATTTAGCCGTTCTGTCTCATTTGAAAACAAGGTTAGAAGCACTCCTGGGGACTAAAAAATCATGGGCTCAAGAGTCGGATTCACCCATTTTAGTCACAGTAACAAGAAAATGAAACACGACGTTGGTTTTGTCTAAGGTTTCTATGCCGCACGCACATTTATCCCAGAATGTTTGGTTGGTACAACGATCGCGAATGCGCAGTCGTTACTCCGAATGGGTGTATTTCTGGTCCTGTTGACATAACATGGCAAAATAAATTCAGTGCTTACTGGTTTCTCATTGGAGAGGATATGTTTAACTCATTGTGGCCGAGGTAGGAAATACCCACATTTTGGAGTTATCCTCTGAGGACTGCATTACAATTCAGGAGACAGATCGACCATGATAGTTCAAGGGTGTTGGCAGAATATCTTGGCGCCTATAGGCGATAAGCTATTCTGCCAACACCTTGAACTATCATGGTCGAGACATATCTTGCTGTGGTGTGTCTCGGGCAGATTGAGTTAAGGTTGACGAAGTTCCAGCAACGAAGAAAAGCGAAGTGAAGTCGGACAAACATCTTCTAACATAAGCACAGACAACACTCCAAACATCTCCAAGAGGCATAGCTCCTCATGAGCCCCCGGAGTGGGAGGGGGGGGGGCGCATGAGGATCTATGCCTCTTGGAGATGTTTGGAGTGCTGTCTGCCTCATGGAGATGTTTGGAGTGCTGTCTGCCTCATGGAGATGTTTGGAGTGCTGTCTGCCTCTTGGAGATGTTTGGAGTGCTGTCTGCCTCATGGAGATGTTTGGAGTGCTGTCTGCCTCATGGAGATGTTTGGAGTGCTGTCTGCCTCATGGAGATGTTTGGAGTGCTGTCTGCCTCATGGAGATGTTTGGAGTGCTGTCTGCCTCATGGAGATGTTTGGAGTGCTGTCTGCCTCATGGAGATGTTTGGAGTGATGTCTGCCTCATGGAGATGTTTGGAGTGCTGTCTGCCTCATGGAGATGTTTGGAGTGCTGTCTGCCTGATGGAGATGTTTGGAGTGCT
>BTPG01000001.1:331232609-331277609 GCA_036245525.1 Semisulcospira habei | reverse complement strand
GATCATCACGCCAGTTCAATAGTGAAAGGTTGCACAGAAATCCGAAAGAAAATATCACCAACTTTTGAACTATATTCTTTTAACTTTCCTTTAGTCCTGACAACACAACAATTCTATGGCTGCTCCTCGCCTCGAAAAATTTGTTAATGACCTATATAAACCTGCTGCGATATTTATCTGTAACTTCACACTGCCCATGCTGAATGTTCAATAACATGGTCTTGCAAGGCGTCTGTTCCGTGCATGGCTTATCATAGTTTCAGCGTCAGTGATGCAGGTCAGTGGTCACTGAGGCCTGAACATGGTATATACTTCAACTGTAAAGAAGGTCATATCACAGTCCATGGTCTCCCGAGGGTGGTAGGTAAACCTTTGGGATTTGAAGCCAACTATGTTTGTTTTGTTTTTTTTAATAAATTAGGACCATGTTTGGTGATCACTCTTTGCTCCTAAAATATGCTTTGTTCAAAAGTTAACAGGGGAAAAACACGAGACAGATATTACTCAAACAGACTATACATTGTGGTATAAATGTGTTTAGCAAGACTGCAAATAGGTCAGCTGCGAGACGCCCTTTCCATTGCGACGGTTTTTTGTTTTTTTTAACAACACGAAATTCGACTGTCGGTAGCGGCTTTTGTCAAAAAGCGCTACCAACAGCCAACGGATTAACTCATTGTGCCCGAGTTTATAAATACCCTCGTTTTGGAGTTATCCTCTGAGGACTCTATTACAATTCAGGAGACGGATCGACCATGATAGTTCAAGGGTGATGGCAGAATAGCTTGGCGCCACCACCCTTGAACTATCATGGTCGAGCCATATCTTGCTGTGGTGTGTCGCGGGCAGTATGAGTTACAATAAAAGCTAAGTACCCGCATGTCCGCATGTACCATACCATAGCCGTTTAGCACGTCCGTGGGGCATCATCAGTTTCAGTCAGCGTCGTCAAATTTACACAAACAGAAAGGGAATTCCCTAAATGGAGAGAAACGCGTATAGAAAGGACAAGGACGACACTGCTGTGTTGTACTTCTCCTTTTTAAGCGTGCTTCCTTTCCTTGTGAGTTTTCTTTGTGTTTTTGTTTATTTCCTCCATCTTTAAAGGTCAATCATTTGAGTGTATGTAGCCGCCTACAAAACGACCTTTAATGACAGGCAAAAATGATAAAATATGGTCCTCAAAATGTGTTCTGTTGTATTATCAACGACAAAAAAAAAAGATGGGGAACTTCTTTTCATCCCGTTTCCGGCATATCCGTGTGTATCTCTCCAGTGGCTTATGTCGCTGCCATCGGCATGAGCAAGATATTTTTTATGATCGCCTGTAGCAACAGTGGCCGTTTATGAGATCAAATGCCTTTTGCTAATCCAGAAATAGGCTTGTCCCACAAGAGCTTGTTTCGTCAACAGAAAACTTTTGCCGTGGTTACGCCACCCCCTAACCCCCCACCCCTCCCACCCCTTCCCCCCGGCCGCTCACCATCCCACGCACTCTTGTATGGCCTGACTTCCGGTTAGCAATCCCCTTACAGGCTTGTCCGACAAGGGTCTGTTGTGTCCCCTGGCACGTTTTGCTGTGGTTCCTCCCCCGCTAAGCACCCTTGCGTGGCGTGGCCTAACTTCCGGTTATCATCCCGCTACGTCGTATAAGCTGCGGCGTTTGGCCGGAAGAAGTACCCCAAAAGCAAAAAGTCTTCGGGCCCACGACGGCGGCGGTGGTCCCGCGCACGGGCGAACGTGCGCGGGCCCACCGCGGCTGTGGTGGGCCGGAGGACCTTTCCTTACTGGGTAGAGGCAGCTGTTCTCTGATGTAATGTGTTACCGCTCAAACTGCAACAAGTTACGGAATGACAGTGATATTTCTGGGCGCCAAAGTCTTTGCGCACAGTATCGTGATCGATCAGTCCTTTCCGCTGAACTGTTATGTGGTCTCTATGGACTAGAGGCTTTTTACCTTGTTCTCTGAGAAATTGCAGGGGCTCATGAGGATCTATGCCTCTTGCTGAAAGCGTTTTGTATGCACGTATCTTTGACAGCTGTGGGTCTTTCATGTCTAATTCGAGTTACAAGGATTTAGAAAATCACAATTAATCTGCGTCCGGCACTGGCAGTTCAGGGGTTACACTACATACTAGAGGGATTTTTAACTGCAGACCTCAAGTGCCGCATACGGATACGCGGCTGTAAAGCTTTACAGCCGCGTATCCGCATGCGGCACTACTCGATCGTAATTCCCTTATTTCAGCCTGCTGGAGCGCGGCCTCGACCGTTCGGAAGGCAAGCAAACACGTCCCCCAAATGAATACTGCTAAGTTTGACCACACACATAATTCTCGCCCTCTGTTTGTTCTCTATTAGCGGGAAGGACATCCGGCCATTTGTTGTGTGTCTGCCGTAGCCTCTTTCACTGACAGTGCCAAACGACGCACAAAGGACAACACCCAGATGAAGAAGAAGACGTTAGGTGCATGTTTAGGTCTTTGGGCCGTAATTAAGGGTAAATGTCACAGACCAGCTCACAGTGTAGCCACAAGTACTGGAGTTCGTAAAGTGATGATGATGATGATCATCATCATCATCAATATCATCATCATCATCATCATCATCATCATGAATGTTTGCCTTGTGAGAAGATTTCAATGTGCTCTATACAACATCAACAAAAAAGCTGAAACTGTATAGAAGTGTGACCATCTGCAAACAGAACAAAACTAACTTATAGAAACTTCAGAATAAAACGGTTGTAACCAATTATACAGTAGACTACGTATCTCTGACCTAACACTGTTCACTCATTCGAAACGTATACGCGGCATAAGTCTCGAGTGAGTTAACTCTTTACTGACCATCCGGCAGATGGCACTTGCTTTGTTTGCTCCCATCGTGAGATGGCCTCAGTCGCCTGCTCAGCGTTAAGCCCAAACCCTAACCTTGCTTTGTTTGTCATTTGCCGTTCAGATCATGCGGGCACAGTTGACACTAGAAACGAACGGAGTAAGTTATAGGCGGCATTTGCCAGGTTCAGAACCATGGCAGCTTACTAATGAGGTCACAGCGACACAAAGGAAAAGGTGGATGGGACTGGACACATGCTGTAAACTATTCAGGATGATTGGTTCTTTTCTCTGTAGGTACACAAAGCGAAAAGATGGATCGGGTGTCACGTGATGTGAAATATTTAGGACGATTGGTTCTTTCGTCTGTTGGTATTCTCTTGCTTTGTCCTTTAACCCGTTCAATGCCGAGAAAAATCGAACACCAGCCAACTGCAAGAGGCATAGATCCTCATGAGCCCCCGCAGTTGCGGGGGCTCATGAGGATCTATGCCTCTTGCTGATGCCACTTTCATTCAATGTTCATGGGATAGCTAGGGATTTTTTGCTGTTGAATTAACATAGAAGGGACAAACACAGTCTGCCGCAGCTGGCACTGAACGGGTTAAAAGATTTTAATGCGGAATATGTTTTTAATGTAGAACACAGCAGGCTTCCTATGTGTATTATTTAGTTCTGTTTATTTTCTGTGGACGTCTCAGGTACTTGATGCTCCCCCCACCCCCCCCCCCCCCCCCCACCCCGACCCCCCCCCCCCACCACCACCACCCCCCGTCCCCCCACCCTCAAACACACTGCACCCTTCCACGACCTGTTGTTTCTGTCTGACTCTTGAAAAGTGGTGTCGTTCTCTTTGGGCGGGAACAGCTGACCACTGTAAGCGTTCATTATTATCTTTTAAATTTTGTATTTTGCTCTGAGTTTGTTGGTTTTGGCACATATTAAATGTTCACACTTTTCTTCAGATGCGGTTTTTAACAGTTTCACGATTTCACATTAATGTAATCTTTACGCTGTTGTACAAAGAATGGCCATGCCTATTACCAAAGCACTCTGAAAATCAAGAAGAAATAACCCTGAAAACATGCCTTTAAATAATTATACAGAAATAATTTTAATAAATAAAGGAATGCCTGCTGTGATTGTTTGCACAACGAAAACAATGAAACGCTTTAACATTTGCTTAAAAACTACGGATTTCAATTTCAGTGTCACAATTATCCCCCTCCCCCCCCCCTCCCCAGCCTTTCCTCCACTCACCCAGCACCCACCTAATCGTCAAGGTAATGTAATGAAAGCTGCAAAGAAAAGAATCGAATTATGTTTCTTTTATGTTTTGCAAATGTATTTTCGCCACAAACGTGATAGAGAAACGAGACCTTCGGAGAAAGACGTTATTGCACCTAATGAGAAATTGTGGATGCCACGATTTGTAGCTAGTGTTCTGAGGAACAAATGGCAATCGCCGAGAGACCCTCCTGACCCCTGCAGGGCCTCTTGGCTTCCAATACAGCCACAAAATCCTTCCATCTGCAAAAGGCATAGATTCGCATGTGTCCCTGCAGATGCAGGGACACTTGAGAATCAATGCCTTTTGCTGGGAGCTGCAGAGAATCTTTGCCAAAGTTCTGTCTTAATAAATTGCCAGCAACTGTGGAAATCGTGGACATTTGAGTTTCTGACATCGTCTCCCTCATCATAATTCTGTCTTATGTGCAAGAGGCATAGATCCTCATGTGCTCTGCCGATGCAGGGGCACATGTCTGAGAATCTATGCCTCTTGCTCGTATAGAGATATGTCCTATGCACCAATTTCTCTACAACTCCGAAAGAGGAAATCGTAAAAAATTTAATACTCTAACTAAATCGTGTAACGTTTTCTCTGAGCATTGTGGCAACTAGAATCCTTTCGCAAGAGACATTGACTCTTATCTGGCCCTGCAATTGCAGCCGCACTTGAGAGTCTATGCCTCTAGCTGGTAATCCAGACCAAAAAGGTGACTGCCAAGCGTGTGAAATGCAAAGAAGTACCCAACGGAGAAAGAAACACGCTTAGAAAAAACGGTACAACACAATTTATTGTGTTGTACCGTTTTTTCTAAGCGTGTTTCTTTCTCCGTTGGGTACTTCTTTCTCTAGCTGGTATATATCAGTATCAAGCAAGATGGGTTCTGGTCAGTCACGTCTCTGCAACTCAGACAGAGTAGATCGTAAGGCTTGGCAGTACGGCTGTTCTGGCTAAATTTGCGTCCTAACTCATCTGGCGATTTACGGCCTGTGCCAGAGGGGGTTAGAGTCAGACCCATTCGTCTACCATCGCCTGATTTCCTCTGTCATCGACGGCAAATCCGTCTGCTAGTTACAAACTACCCCCCCCCCCCCCTCCCCCCAAGGCTTCCCGTTCCTTCCCCCCTTCCCCCTTTCCCCGTTTATCCGCCCACCCACTCATCTTTCAACTTCCCACACCCACCCCCGCTTCCCCACACCATTACCTGAACTGAAAACAAAGAGGATACAATTTGAGCACATTTGCTTTCATCGTGGAAGAGGGATGGCCTTATTATTGATTTCAGTTCATTTCATTTCATTTTGATTTCATTTCATTTCATTCACCACCACAACCCTTCCTCTCCCCCAAAATAAATAAATAAATATAAATAAAAACCACTACCATCCCACACACACCTTTTCCATTCACCACCTTCCACCCCCATTCCCAGACCACCTCCCACCCCCACCCCAATCCCCACCCCAACCCACCCCCATCCCATCACCCCCATCAGCTTACATAACGTATAGCGTTGTCTGAGCCAATGGTACGCTGCACGTGTAGATTTCACGGTATATAACGTATAGCGTTGTCTGAGCCAATGGTACGCTGCACTTGTAGGTTTCACGGTATATAACGTATAGGGTTGTCTGAGCCAATGGTACGCTGCACGTGTAGGTTTCACGGTATATAACGTACAGCGTTGTCTGAGCCAATGGTACGCTGCACTTGTAGGTTTCACGGTATATAACGTATAGCGTTGTCTGAGCCAATGGTACGCTGCACTTGTAGGTTTCACGGTATATAACGTATAGCGTTGTCTGAGCCAATGGTACGCTGCACGTGTAGGTTTCACGGTGCGCACGGGCCGTAGACCGAAGTCGGCGCCCGTTGGCCCGCGCACGGTCGTGCGCGGGCCAACGGCGGCCGACGTCGGCCCGATGGCCTTTTACGCATTGGGATCCAGTCAAAGTCCCCTCGAACAATTTCAGACAGAAATAGCAATGTTGCTTACAAGGTGCTGACCACACTTTTGTGTAAATTACTCATCTCATCTCAGTAATTACCAACTTTGGATAAACAACAAACATTGGGTCGCTGCGTATTACTCTTCATTTGAAGTTGTGTATTTCAGTCTTTCTCTTTCAGAGCCAATAACCTAATTAGGCATAACAATATAGCTTTCATATGTTATTCCACCCCTTAGGGGGGAAGGGGGGGGGGGTACTCGCCCAAAAATCACATAGGGAGGGGACTTTGTTATAGCATTTTAAACAAAGTTGGGTCTGGGAAGGGGGGGGGGGGGGGGGTGGAACCCCCCGGAGACGCATTTATTCCTTTAAACGTGCATTCACCGCTATAATTTTTCGTTGTCAGTGAGAGCTGCCTAGTTATTAGTTTTATGGTACACGTATTTGTTTTGATTGTTTTGTGTGTCTGAGCATTTCTTGTTGGTGTGTTTACTCTGCTAAGCTAATTTTCCTTTTATATCTTGTTGCGTGAGTGTGTATGTTAGGGAATATAATATAATTATGTGTGGTAGGATGCAAGATGTATGTATGTTCGTATGCCATTTGTACGGCGCCTAGAGCTTTTCTATCGAAAGTATAGGCGGCTTATATATTATTATCCCCCCCCCCCCCCCGATCCGGCCCTGGACAAAGACAGCTATTTGCCGACAGAGTACGACTGATCTTAACTCATTCTACCCCAACACCGAAATCCCAAAATTTTGACGTCGTCCTCTGAAGACTTCATTGCAGTGCAGGACACAGATCGACCATGATAGTTCAAGGGTGATGCCATAATAGCTTGGCGCCCATAGGCGCCAAGCTATTCTGGCATCACCCTTGAACTATCATGGTCGATCCTTATCTTGCTGTGGGGTGTCTGGGGTAGAATGAGTTAACACTGATCAATTCAGACTTCAGATGACTTTATTGTTGCTGTAACACAGCAAATATTGTCTTGCCACCGCAGGTGCTGCTCACATTCACTCACTCGCTCATTCCACAAATTACAATAACAGATCTACAAAATGGACAATGACTCGGGACGGGTGAAGCCCGTCGCCAAGGCATCTGATGGCCGGCGCCCGTGGCCTCATCCCGACCCGAACCTCCCTAACAAAAACAGAATGCTAAGGCAGCCCTATGTCTCCTGAACACACTAGTAATACTATGCTCCTTTGTTAAATTCCTACTTGACTAAAGCTAGTACATAAAAATACAAGTTAACACCAGAAACAAATTACCGTCGAAAGGAAAATAATTTCCTACGGGCAAGATAAAACAACGGTCAAAGCTGCACCTGGAGGCCCGTCGCTATCGTACAGCGCCGGTGTTCAGCGGAGGGCACCGCTCCGACAAAGTCCGTCAACATCATTTAACATGATGGTAACAGTCATGAGAGAGTCATTATCATGAAATACAACCAGCACCCCCACACACAGTCATATTCACTAGCACGCTGCTTGTTGGGAAATATCTGTAGTCAACAGCGAAAGTCGGCGTGCCAGGCATTAATAATAATAACGATAATGATAATAATAACAGTATATTGTAATTATATATATATATATATATATATATATATATATATATATATATATATATATATATATATATATATATATATATATATATATATATATATATATATATATATATATATTCAAGTCAAGGCGCCTATACTTTCAATAAAAAGCATTGCCGCTGTACCACTCTGATACACCACAGCAAGATATGGCTCGACCATGATAGTTCAAGAGTGTTGGCAGAATAGCTTGGCGCCTATATCCGCCAAGCTATTCTGCCAACACCCTTGAACTATCATGGTCGATCTGTCTCCTGAATTGTAATGCAGTCCTCAGAGGATATCTAAAAAATATGGGAATTTCGTACCTCGGGCACATTGAGTTAAAAACAGAATGATACCTCCGGCACTCAGGACACATCCATGTGATTCATTTTGGCACACACGAGAGACTAGGAGTCGCTTTTAGAAGACATAACTCGTCCAGGTTTCTTTAGTCCTGTGCAGCATGAAATGTATATGTCTTTTGATGAGTTTTTTTTTTTTTTTTTTTTTTTCGTCCAGTGCAGTGCGCGGCGAACCACATCAAGGACAGGTAACTCTTCCGCGTGGTGATTAAGCGCGCAGAGTAACCGATCCTTGCGTGTGCGGGTATTATGAGTATTATGAGCAAAGCCGATAATGTGGCGAAACTAATCACTGAGGAAAAACCCGGTAAGCAAAAGTCTTCGGGCCTACAATGACTGCAGTAGGCCCGCGCACGGCTGTGCGTGGGCTCACTGCGGCCATCGTTGACCCCGAAGACGTTTTGCTACTGAGGACCAGGTCACTAAGGTTGTCCCTCATTCTACTATTTCATCCATTGTTGGCATAGATTTTCACAAGCCCCCTGTATTAGGAGTTGATCGATAAGGTTGTTCCTTATCCTACTATTCTAATTGCAAGAGGCATAGATTCTCATGAGCACCTGTGGTCGTAGCGGATCAACAAGGTTTGTCCCTAATATTACTATTTTAATTGCAAGGGACATAGGTTTTCATAAAACGTCTGTAGTCCCAGTGCATCGCTCAGGTTGTCTCTTATTAATTGCAAGAGGCGTAGATTGTCATGTGCCCTCTGTAGTCATTGTCGATCACTAAGTTTGTACTGTTATCCTACTATTCTAATTGCAAATAGGAACAGATTCTCATGAGGCCTTGCAGTTGTTGGTTGTGACTGCATTATTTAGTTATACGGCAATATAAATATTCCTTTTTCTCACACGATAAAAGTGGCTTTTTTAAGGCAAGTCAGTGAACTATTAAAACCATAAGATACTGTAGTTTTTTTTAAAATGCTAACGATAAAATCATCCGTGTTAAACATTGCTGCTGATACATTTCTGATGACTAAAAAAGAGGTACCTATCAACAAGAGCATATATACCGATAATCATATAGATCTATGTTACTTGCAAAATGAGCGGATGCCCTGATCTGAAGAAACACTGAATGAGAAGACTTTAGCTTACGACGGAGTAGGGCAGACCTAACTCATTCTGCCCGCGACACACCACAGCAAAATATGGCTCGGCCATGATAGTTCAAGGGTGGTGGCAGAATATCTTAGCGCATAATTTAAGGCGCCAAGCTATTCTGCCACCACCCTTGAACTATCATGGCCAATCTCTCTCATGACTTGTAATGCAATCCTCAGAGGATAACTCCAAAATGTGGGTATTTCGTACCTCGGGCACAGTGAGTTAAAAACAGAATTACACCAGCCGGCACTGAAGAGTCATCAATGTGTGCAGGTCTGTGATTTTGGTCCAAAATCACAGACCTGCACGAACTCGTAATCAAGTTGTTTTTTTTTTCCAGGTCAATGCACAACAACCTTAATGAACCTTGTTGAGCTCGGGCTAGCTAGATCTATTATCATTGATCTGATGGCGCAGTGTCCTCGCTTAACAAGCGCTTTTTCGCTTTTTACAACCCGCCACTTCCCATCTTATCCCTTTAACCCATTTAGCTCTGAGTCCATACAGCAGGAAATTGACTGACAATAATAATTCAAAGGTAGTGCCAGATTAGCTTGGCGCCTGAAGGCACCAAGCTAATCTGGCACTACAAATGAATTAGCATGGTCAATCAATTTCCTGCAACTTGTACATAGTAACACTTTCAAAATTTGGGAAATGCACCCATGAGGCTAAAAAGGTTAATCAAGATCCTCTGATTGCAAGGGGCTTATGAGGATCTATGCCTCAAGCAGGCTAAGGTGATTTCAGTAATAATATTCAGAGCAGATTATCTTACCTGTAAGTGATGTTTCATCGTGAACACTGGGGTGAGACGGTGCGCCGACCTTATGGTATGCGGGTGTTTTGTCATGTGACGATAGAGAGAGATAGGGTGGGGGGTGGAGCGGGCCGGCGGGGGGGGGGGGGGGGGGGGGGGTGGGGGGGTGGAGGATCAGGAATGCGTCGTGTTCATGTCTGTGTGTCCATTTAACAAAAAAATAGCAGATTGTTTTAAACTTTACCTTTCAAATCGTGTTTCTTTCTCTTTTGGGATTTTCTTTGCACTGTATGCGTATGGCAGTCACATGTTTTGTCACATTCACTATAACAATGAAAGATCCCCCCCCCCCCCCGCCCCCCAAAAATAAAAAATAAATAAATAAAAAGAGAGAGAGAGAGAGAGAGAGAGAGAGAGAGAGAGAGAGAGAGAGAGAGAGAGAGAGAGAGAGAGAGACAGAGAGAGAGACGGCAATAACTACAATAGTGATACATACACAACTACTCCTTAGAGCGGATAAATAAGCTTTTCACTTTAACCCCATCGCTGTGCGTACACCGGCTTTTGCTTTCATTCAACGACCACATGCCAAAACCGTCCATGAAACATGGATACAAAGCGTGGACAGAAACTGGTGACAGCAAGAGGCTCATAGTGCATTTGGAAACGCGTTCAAATTAACACCTTCACTGCCGAGAGAAAGTCAACACGATCCAAAGAGGGACACATACGTCAAGTAAAGAAAAAAAAAACTGTATTTATCCCACGTAGGGGCAATTCCAGTTTGGACGGGAGCGTATAAATATATCTAGTGGAGTAAAAAAAAAATGGATAAGACGGACATACGTACACACAATATACACCCAGGCAGACAGGAACCCATGCAGAATTAAGAACTACACTAATACTGACAGCTATGCTAATACTAACAACTATACTAATACTGACAACTATTCTAATACAGATATATATGCTAATATTGACATACATTACATTATAAAAAAAACAAAAACTATTTTCACATAAAGGCCTTACAAGAACAAAATTGGCACTTTCCATCCCCCTCATGTTCGAGTACAGATGTCACAGGTGAATAAATTTAATAAAAGTCTATGCCACTTTGTTCAAAAGAACAACAGCGGTGGGAATAAAAGATAACTTCCTTCTCTTTGTCTTACAGCCGTGACATCTGTACCGGCGGGCTGAGGAAAACAGCTCAAATTTTGTATTTAAAATATGGTCTTTTCGACTAATAATGGACATTGCCTTCATCACTGTCTGCTGGTTAAAAAAAAAAAAAAAAAAAAAAAAAAAACCGCGTAGTTCTCTGAGGCTCACCAATGAACTTGGAGCAGATTTCCACGGTCCGTTCAAGGCTGTTTATGTTTTTGGCACCTAAAGAGCTGAACCAGCAGTAAAGAAAAAGTCAAAACACTCTCCACAAATGATTTGTAAAAGCGCCTCAGAAATGTTCTGTCAACAGAAAAGAAGTTTAGCTTCCTGGAAAGTACAATCTTTGGTTACATTTTTTTTCCCACGACTGCGGGGGCTCATGAGGATCTATGTGTCTCTCGGGAAAAAGTGAACACGATCCAACCCGAGAGACACATAGATCCTCATAAGCCCCCGCAGTAGCGGGGGCTCATGAGGATCTATGTGTGTATGGGTTGGATCGTGTTCACTTTCTCTCGGCAGTGAAGGGGTTAATTACTATGAATATCAACAGGCTGTAGTTTTTATGTTCATTTCTTTTTCTGACGATCTCGTGCCGTGTATTTCTGCGAAAGAATGTTTAACGAACTTTAAAAAAAAAAAAAAGGTAATAATAACCCCATAAATTAGCAATAAAGAAGCAAATGAATGAATGAGTGAGCGAATGAATGAGAAATAAATGAATAAATAAGTAAAAAATAAATAAATAAATAAATACAGTAGACCTCGCTTGTGTATTAATAAGGTTCCATTTTCTAACACGTTTCATAGGTCACGACAAAAGTTAGTTCGTTCGGGTTTAACGTCCACAGCACCGAGGTGATCATGGACGGCCCTGACGGGCGGGTGATGGGAGACAGGGAAATCTATTGCCTATGGAGTACGACCTGAACACTGATCAACTCAGGCGCACTCCAACTGTGCCACTTTGATTTACCAGGACCTTGCAACGGAAATGCTAATGAACAAATCCGTTTTTCCACCATGGATTGTGAGTCCAGCTACCGGGACCGGGACGGGATTCGAACCCACGACCCGGCGATTCCCCTCGCTCTCCTGCTCCGACGTTTAACCGCCTGAGCTATTTCGGACTCTAATCACGACAAAAACATTTTCCTTCCATATTATTTATTAATATTATTTATTATTACATGGTATTTATATGGCGCATTTCTCATATTTCTAATATAACTCCATGCGCAAATTACTTTGGATAACGATACAGCATCGAGAAACGTGGGTCCTCAGACGATTTGTAAATAACAATAAATGAATTAATAAATAAGCAAATAAATAAATAAATAAAATAAATAAATAAATAAATAAATAAATAATGAAACAAAACAGCAAACAAACAAATTCGCCCTCCAATATTTTTCTCAAGGGAGGCCACCCACAATACCACTCCCAGTGCTCTCCCTTCCCGTTCCCTAAATGTTACAGTTTCCTGCAGACGTTTTCTCTGATATGGCTAAGTTCTTTCAAACGCTCTGAGAGATAGTGTCACTGCCTACGATAATTGCGCTCTGATGTGTTTACTCTAAATGAGACTTGTTTGAAACTGTTCCGTGAAATCATAAACACCCTTAATTCTCTTCGTCTCAGGCGGTGAACAGATCCAAATCTTACTTGCAAGAGGCATAAATTCTCATGAGCCCCTGCTGACGCAGGGTACATGAGAATCTATGCCTCTTGCAGAGTCAGTGGATTTTGTTAGTACTGTTGTAGTTCTTTTTGTTCTGTGTTGTTTAATGCAAACTGTGACCTTTTTCCAATGTACATAGAACCTCATGAACACCCTATGTCGGCGGAACCTAATGACAAAAATCTCAACCGGCAAAAGATACGGTTATAATACATTTATGAAGACAATCACAACACCGTTTCCAAATATGAAAGGGGCACTATTTGAAGGGACAATTGCATAACTAAAGCGTGTTTATAATCGTGTTTCTTCGTTTGCTTTGGGTTTCTTTGCATTGTTCACGCTGGACAGCCAGACCCCTGACTAGGTTATGGAAAATCGTGAGGACCTCTGGACGTTCTATGTGCATCTGTATTGTTTAGCCGAAGGAGGTCATTTAACACTCAATATACTTGAACGCTATACTTCTTCCAACTTACACAGATCCTAATGTCCACTCACAATCTGCGGAGACCCACGAGGACTCATGATTCTTCTTTCTCTCATGCGCGTCTGTGCTGCGCAGTCGGTGAAGCTTATCGAGCGTTCATTAACTCGGTAGTAAATATTTGGACAATCGTTTCAGTCAGCGACGAATGTTTCTAGTATATACTTTTCAGCGGGTAGGGAGGGGTTTTGTGTCTGTATCTGTGAGGGGGGAGAGTGGGGGGGGGGCCGGGAGGGGGGGGGGTGGTTGGTAGGCGGAGGAGGGGGAGGGGAGTGAAAGGAAGGGGACAAAAACAACACGTTTGCATTCAATTCCCTTCAATCTGCAAGGGACATAGTTTCAGAAGTGCCTTGCAGGTTACATGGATTCGTGAAGATCTGTGGATCTGGAAAAGATAATCGTGATTTACATTTGTTTTCTCGAATAAAGTTGATATAAAGTTTAGTCTACGGCGCGGTTGAAATTGTTTTCAGTTGGGGAATTACACTTGGTCTGGACCGATGGTCAACAGTTTGCAAAGTGCTCAGATTAAACAACGCAGGAAATGGATCCACCGTTATAAGTCAAAGGCTTGTTGGTCCTCTGGCCGACGCCAGATTAAGCTGATCCGCGCACGACCGTGCGCAGGTCAGTTTGATCCTTTTAGCCCCAAGGTCCCATTTCTCAAATTTCCAGTGGAGGTGTTGCCTAACGACGATGTACCAATTGCAGGAGATGGCTTGACCATGAAAATTCAAGGGTAGTGCCAGATCAGCTTGGCGCCTAAAGGCGCCAAGCTGATCTAGCACTACCCTTGAATTATCATGGTCAAGCCATCTCCTGTTGCAGGGATCCGGCGCCAATAGGGTTAATCTGGCGTCGGCCAGAGGACCTTTTGCTCACTGTCTAGATGTGTTTCAACTAACTTTAAACTAACTTGATTTTATTAGCAAAAGCATCAGCAACAAACAAGGCCTTTGTCTTGAGCTATCAATGGTCGATCCATCTCTCACGGGTTGTCAGAAATTTGAGATTGGTCCTTGATTGTTGTTTATAGCCAAGGGGTGATAACTTTTAGTGTCAGCATGCAGTTGGCATGGGAAGGCACTGATTACGGTTCCTTGGTCAAATTCTTGACGTCTGCATGAGGCAGAGAGATTCACGAGCTGCTGCAGCCTCGGTGACTAACAAAAGTGTGTGCCTCCGACTTGCTTATGAAGCTCTGTTTCAGCTGTGCTTCAAATTCCTGGTGTTTTGAGTTTAACGTACAACGTTCGTGTGAAAAAAATCAAATGTGTCACGTGGCACGTGGGGACAAATTAACTCTTTTAGCCCCAAGGTCTTATTTCTCAAATTTGGGAGGTGTTGCCTAACGAATATGTACCAATTGCAGGAGACGTATCGGCCATGATAATTCAAGGGTAGTACCAGATCAGCTTGGCGTCTGAAGGCGCCATGCTAATCTGGCAGTACGGTGAACTATCATGGTCAATCAACCTCCTGCTGTAGCGACTCGAGGGTAAAGGGGTTAATTCCGTGTGAAACACTAAAATGTTGTGTGTGTTTCTCGTTATAATTTATATGAAAGCATTAACGCTTTTTGGAAAGTAAATCAGTATAAATTTTACGTAAAGTTATTTTCAAAATGTTTCATTCTCTCCGTGTGTGACTGTCTGGAATGACAAACAGAAGAAATTAAATAACTCTCAATTGTCCTTTGTGCAAATGGTTACGTACTCGCAGTTACTGGTGTTTGCAATGTGGCAGACATGGTGGTTCAGACCTTTATAACGAAAACAAATTCAGATCTTTAATAAGCGTATTCTCTGAAGTTCTGTTTATACAATTTTGAAAGAGACTAGAAGGCTGTGAAATAAGACTTCAAAATAGGCGTTGTTCGGAAAACAAAAGCTGGTCAAAGTTGCATGTGTTTCGACGAAAAGAGTGGATGAAAAAGCTTTTTAATCCACTCTTTTTGTCGAAACGCGTGCAGTTGTAACCGTTTTCTGATTTCCGGAAATCGTCTGTTATCTTGTGGTTTCGGAGTAAATGAAAATTTATCGGAGACAAATTTCATGTTCGCTACTGATTCGGATTGTATTTTGTGACCCCTCGGTTCACACCTGTTTATTTGATTTTGTTGCAGATTTATTGTCAAATAAAAGATCTAAGTTTCATTTCTTATTGAAAAGCTTGACCAAATTTGGTCTACAATTACTACCGCTGATTTGTGGAACTGGAAGGTTGCCGCTAGTAAAGGATGTGTTCATTGCTGAGCATTTGAATGTTTATACGTCAGTTTTATAATTTAACTCATTGTGCCCGAGGTACGAAATACCCACATTTTGGAGTTATCCTCTGAAGACTGCATTACAATTCAGGAGACAGGTCGACCGTGATAGTGCAAGGGTGGTGGCAGAATTGCTTGGCGCCTCCAAGCTATTCTGCCACCACCCTTGAACTATCATGGTCGAGCCAGATCTTGCTGTGGTGTGTCGCAGGTAGAATGAGTTAAATAACTTCTTTTTATTTTTCAGACACAAAATCCAAACGAGTTACAATATAAATGGAGAGGAAACATAACTGAAACTGACAGAAATTGTTTTTCATTGTTAAAAATTTGGGGGGGGGGGGGGAGGGGAGGAAACAACTTCAGAGATAATTATCATTTCGTCTGTATTAACCTGGCTCACGTTTTGTCGCTAGTGTTATGTCTATGTCAAGATAGGCTACTGTTTCCTACTGTCCTTCTTAGTACCGTGACACAAACGTCTGTAAAAGGGACACATTACAAATGCCGGTGGATATAGTACGGCGTCATACGACATATCGCCGTATCTCACAATATATCCCACCTCATTATTCCTTCCCTTGCGCTATCTTCGTCTCGGACTCTCATCCAATCCCTCTTTATTTACAAGAGACACAGAGTCTCATGAGTCCCTGCAGAGATTAGTTCCAGCAGTCCTTCACTCCTGGTTAAATGTACCACCATGTACATTTTCTCTCAACTTGTGTCTTCAAAATGCAACCGGAGACATACTCTTTCAATCGTCTCCACAGCGAATTCAAGCTGATGTTCCGAATGAAGCGTCCTACAGTGTACTTTGTATACTCCACGCCAGCCTTGTCCATCTGCAAGAAGCATAGAGTTTCATGATTCTCATCATCATGCAGGGAATCATGAGAATCTATTCCTCTTGCTGTCCTGGGGCGGCCCCCGATTGATAAATGGATACAAATTCCATCTAAACAAGAGGCATAGATCCTCATGAGCCCCGGGGGCTCATGAGGATCTATGCCTCTTGCAGTTGGATCGCGGTCACTTTTTTCTCGGCAGTGAAGGGTTTAGGCGAGTATATCTTCATCTGCAAGAGACACTGGACGCCAGAAGTCCCTGTAACCTCAATTTAAATGTTTATTCAGAATTAAACATATTTTAGTGTACTTTGTACCCAGGACTGTTTTCCCCCCCCCATCCGCAGGAGGCATAGATGTTCATGTGTCCCTGCAGCCACCCATGAACATCTATGACTCTTGCTGACCTAGAACATTCCCCCCCAAACCCCACTCCCCCCCCCCACCCCACCCCACCCCCCCTCCCCACACCCCCCACCCCTTCCCCGTAGTACCTCAAATTAATGATGTTATTTCGTACTATAGTGTGCCAATTTCTTCCGTCTGCAAAAAGGCATTACGTTCCATGAGTCTCTGCATCTGCAGGGCCTCATAAGGATCTACACTTCTTTCAGGCGGCGGCGTCAGCTTCTCAACTTCAGGCTGTTACTCCCGAGTTAAACCTACGATAGTGTACTCTTTATTGTAAAACCCTTCCCTGCCACCGTACATGTACATTTTTGTTTCTGTTATCTTTGTTCAACAAACGACCAAAACGCCCAAACCGTCCAATGATCATTGATACAAGTTCATCTCAGCAAGAGGCATAGATCCTCATGAGCCCCCGCAGTCGCGGGGGCTCATGAGGATCTATGCCTCTTGCAGTTGGATCGCGTTCATTTTTTTTTTTTCGCGGCAGTGAAGGCGTTAAGCGAATCTCTTCATCCGCAAAAGACATAGATAGGCCAGAAGTCCCTTCAGCCGCGTGGACTTATGAAAATCCATGTCCCTCTTGCAGATTGAACTAGTTCGTCTCGTTGGAGATCCAGAGACACGTGCACCCTCTTATCCTCACCTTTTTAAGAGCTTTACTATGGGGTTAAAAGGGTTAAATCTACGCCTCTATTTTCGCGGATTTGTTTCTGCACGCGTATTTTGTTTTCCGCCCACAAGGTGAATGACACGGCGAAGAGTCAAAGTTGTCATATGGCACGTGGGTAAAGGAAAAGAAATGTCTTGTGACATGTAACACATTCCACGACATTCCCAGCAGCACAACGTCTTCGGGCCCACTGCGGCCGTCGTGGACCCAAGGACCTTTGTTTACTGGGTCTTGCGCTCATTCGTATCCCCAATTCCAACAAGTAAGGTAGCACGCCAAGAGAGGACAATTACCACGCAATGTATTATTTGTGTCGGGTTAATATTTTCTCTCTTTTTTTTTTTTTTTTTTTTTTAAAGACGTATATATTTTGAAATAGGATTTTTGTCCGTAACAAATAAAATAATATATTCTATTGTAATGTCCTTTATGGGCGTGTTTCTGGCTTTGTGGGGTGTTTTCTTTGATTGACAGTCACCATTTGAAAACGTTGTTCTGGGTTGTATTCTTATTTCTGCAAAGAAAGCCCAAACGAAGAAAGAAACACGCTTAGAAAGATAAATACAACACAATTATTAAAATTTCTGATTCATTGTGTACTTGCTTGTATGTCTATTTTGAAGGGGGGAAAAAAGGGAGTTTTAAACCCTTTTTCAAAAGAGACATAGAGGAAAGTATTCAATGAGCTACTTAGCTTTTCTTTGGTGATCGAAAGTGTCAACAGAGCCGACAATATTAGTAACTGTTGTTGTAATTGTCTTTTGTAAGCGTGCGTTCCTTTCTTAACTCATTCTGCCCGCGACACACCACATCAAGATGTGGCTCGACCATGATAGTTCAAGGGTGGTGGCAGAATAGCTTGGCGCCTATAGGCGCCAAGCTATTCTGCCACCACCTTTGAACTATCATGGTCGCTCTGTCTCCTGAATTGTAATGCAGTCCTCAGAGGATAACTCCAACATGTGGGCATTTGGTATCTCGGGCACAATGAGTTAAGTTTGACTTTCTGTGCATTTTACCCGCTTGGCTGTCAACAGATGGGTCTGAATTTCATCCTTATTCCTGCATTATGGCATGCTGGCATGGCGTCTTTTCAATCTCCAACACCCTTTTTTCTTTTTGTTGTTGAAACAGCAAACTATCCTACATTAACTCTATAGCCCATCCTTGCAGAGCTAAAAGCAGTTTACCTCTATGTATCTTTTGTAGTGTTGTGTGATAAATTTCTTGCGTCAAAAATGGCGACCGGGTCACACAGCCAGACAGGGCCAGGAAGAAGACTCTGGTTAGTCGCACAGGGTTTTACACATTGCTCCATTCGTTTCGTTCAAAGCTTTCACGTCGTTAGTTATAACAAAAATACCAAGCGCGCAATAGGCTATACTTTCGCTTAGAGTTATAATTATATAAGATAAGCGCACTATAAATACCGTAATTAGGGCCCAAGTCGGTCACAGTGGGCCCGCGCAGTGCGCGGGCCCACTGCGGCCGACTTCGGCTCGATAGCCTTTTGCGCGCTGGGTTTTACGCGTAAAGTAGCCTACTAGACAGTCATTTGTCTTACACTCACAGTACTGCGATTAAAACAAGCGTAAAGATGTGTGTGTGTGTGTGTGTGTGTGTGTGTGTGTGTGTGTGTGTGTGTGTGTGTGTGTGTGTGTGTGTTTGTGTGTGTTTGTGTATGTGTGTGTGTGTGTGTTTGTGTGTGTGTGTGTGTGTGTGTGTGTGTGTGTGTGTGTGTGTGTGTGTGTGTGTGTGTGTGTGTGTGTGTGGTGTGGTGTGCGAGGGCTGGGGAGGGGGAGTGTGGGGGATTGGGGGGTGGGGGGTGGGGTGGGGGGGGGGGGTGGAGAGTCGCGTCCATTAGCTGTATATGCATGATATATGACGATGACGATGATGGCCGTTAAGGTCATGACCTCCTGTTGCCTGGGTCAGATGTATTCCACCTACCAAAGAATCACCGTGCCGGGCCCTGTCTAAGCAAGCTTTACGGTCCACGTGGCTAAGCTTTCTGCTTTAGATACACCTTGAACATCATCAAAACGCAAGCGAATCAGGTAGTCCTCTTTGCTTCAGATCGGTCTTAGAGCAGATAGTATTGGTGGTTCGAGGTTGCTAGTGGTTATTGATGTTGTTGTTGTTTGTTGTTGTGTTGTGTTGTGTTGTGTTGTACTGTGCTGTGCTGTGTCGTGTCGTGTCGTGTGTTGTGTTGTGTTGTGTTGTGTTGTGTCGTGTGTTGTGTCGTGTCGTGTCGTGTCGTTTGTTGTGTCGTGTCGTGTGTTGTGTTGTGTCTTGTCGTTCGTTGTGTCGTGTCGTGTTGTGTCGTGTCGTTTGCAATGTCGCGTCGTGTCGTGTGTGCTGTGTCGTGTCGTGTGTTGTGTCAGTCGTGTCGTGTCGTTTTTTGTGTCGCGTTGCGTCGTGCCGTTTTGTTTCTTTCTGTTATCATAATTTTATATTGTTTTGTTTTGTTTTGTTATATTTTGTGTAATTAACGTGTCCCTTCTTTGTCAGTATCTGTATCAGTATAATGTATCTGTACATTACATTTCAGGCACCAATCACTGGTTTAGTCGCACTGGGTCGGGTCTTGTCTACACGCCATTCCTAGCATACTTTTGCGGCACCTTACTAACACATCAACTGAGGTCACTCAAACATGACAGGTGTACCGTGGCGTGTCTCACTCAGCAAACAGAAGGCATAGAGTCTAATGCGCCCCTGCGCATCGCGCAGGGGCTCATGAGACTCTATGCCTCTTGCAGATGAACTAAATTACCAATTTGTGCTCTTTGAGAATCTGCGCCGCTTGAAGATGAAAGCAAACCGCTCTGCAAGCACCTTCAGTCAGTTCATCGCCCCATTCAAATGTTTCCGCTAACGAGACTCAGCCGACGTCACCGGCACGTGACTCTCGGAGCGCGTGCTGCCACGTCAGACATGTAAGATGGCGGCAGGGAACACGGGGTCATGTGACAGGCGACACGGCCAAGGCGACAGCGAACATCGTGCTCACGCCTCGCGCTCATTTCTTACCTGCACACACCTGGGTTCCGGGGGAGGGACTCTGGCTCACCTGTTGATAGTTACTGAATCGGGGTGAGGGAATAGTTAGATCAGGTGGTACGCAGACTTCCAAGAACAAAATTCAGTCAAAGTTGCGTGGAAATTCCCGACACCACGTCATCGACTTACGACAGACGATGTGATCAGATAGTATGCAACATGGCATGTAATGCGAGCATTGATTGCTACTTCATTCATCTAAAGAAAAAAACCCGAAGTCGCTTAAAAACCGACTTGTCAAATGTACATATAAACTGGAGCGATTCTTGAGCAGCTTTTGTTGTTGTTGTTGTTCCCCCTTGGTTATGTCTGTGCAAGTGCAAAATGAGATAATCGAACTATTTTGTGTGTGTGTGTGTGTGTGTGTGTGTGTGTGTGTGTGTGTGTGTGTGTGTGTGTGTGTGTGTGTGTGTGTGTGTTGTGGTGTTGTGTTGTGTGTGTGTGTGTGTGTGTGTGTGTGTGTGTGTGTGTGTGTGTGTGTGTGTGTGTGTGTGTGTGTATTGTGCTGTGTTGCGTTTTCAATGAATTTTTGTGTCCTGTTTCATTAATTCATTCATTCTTCCGTCTGTCCGTCCGTCCATCCATCCATCCATCCATCCATTTATCCATCCATCCATCCATAAAATTCATGACATTGGACCATAAGATTCGCGCATGTCACTTCCTTACATTCTTATTCCAAAACTACACTTTGAAACATCTCTCTGTCTCTCTTTCTGGAAAATACGTCAGAAGATTAGAATTTTCGATTTCCGTGTATCTGTGTGCGTTTCGTTTTTACAATAGCTCTCCCAATGTGCTCTCGACACCCTGTCTCAAAACAGACAAGTGGAAAACAGCTGTTCAAACGTGTGTCGCCCGCGACATTACACCTCGCGCTACACACTTCTATATAATTGAATAACTGACCTTGGAATAAGCAAAGTTCACCTTTACCCCTGTCACTGCCGAGAAAAAAATGAAGACTATCCATCTGCAAGAGACATAGATCTTCATGAGCCCCCGCGACTGCGGATGCTCATGAGGATCTATGCCTCTTGGATGGTTTTGGCATTTGGTCGTTGAATGAACCAAGATTTCAGAAATAAAGATGTACGTACAGGCAGGGAAGAGGTTAAAAGCCTCCGAGCCTGCCTCATTGGTTAACTCTTTCAAATGTAGTTATTAGGACCCAGTGCATGTGCACTAAATGCTATGGGAGGCTCCCTGTATCATTTATTGAATTAGTTGTCGACTACGAGTTCATCTAGCGAGCTCCGTCGCAGAATCCCAAGGTGAAAAACGAGGTGTCGCACAGCCGGACAGGTAACATTCTCAGACGCCTTGCCGCCCGCCAAATAAGTGTTGTCACCACACAAGGAAGAGGCACAACTCTGACAACATCCTAAGAAAGCGGGACAACTCCTCCCTCGACGGAGGAGTTTTCTCGCTTTGCCAGGATGTTGTGTCAGATTTGTTTCCCATCCTTGTTCCACGGTTGTCTTCTCTTAGCTTGGTCCGTTTTTAATTAGAGCGACATAAAAATTAATTTTCATTTTACATGGGCTGGTGCTACGGTCTATTTTTTGTTCCCCTCGCAGATGTCTACAATGTTTCACATGTACAGCTACGGTATTCGCCAATCCTTACCCAACCCCTTCCATACGCACATACACGCATGCGTGCACGCACGCACACACACACAACACCCACACACAACACGTCCTACACGCTCACACATACAACTAGGAATTTGGCCCTGAAGGTGAGAGCCCAATAAGCGTATATGTCCTCGGGCCGACTGCGGCCGTCGTGGGCGCGAAGACGTTTTGCTGCTAGGCAGGGCAGACAACAAATTACGGAAAAAGCAATAGTTGCCCACTTAGTTTACAAATGTGTCAGTTTTGCGACATTGCCTTACGATAGTGTTAGCGTACAACCTCAAGCAGTTGAGACCAAAAAGGTGACTGCCAAGCGTGTAATATGCAAAGAAGTACCCAACGGAGAAAGAAACACGCTTAGAAAAGACGGGTACAACACAATTTATTGTGTTGTACCCGTCTTTTCTAAGCGTGTTTCTTTCTCCGTTGGGTACTTCTTCTCAAGCAGTTGACTTTGCTTGTAACAAGGCCAGATATAACAACAGTCGGAGATAACAACACTATTCAGTACAGAGGCCCCGACAGCACTCTCTCTATGTAAATTATTTCGCTTATAATAAACTTTGGATATAACAACAAGGACGGTCCGTGGCGCAGTGGTTAAGGCGCCTGCCACCAATGCCAAAGGTGCGAGGTTCGAAAACGGGTTCCGGCGTCGGACTTTTCTCCTCTGGTAAGTGTCACCGTTAATTTTGGCGGACCGTCGGGGGTTCTTTCTCCGGTACTCCGGTTCTTCCACCCCCACCCCCCACCCCCTCCCCCACCCCCCACCCCCCGCACACACTTTGGTACTGGTTTCAGGCCACTTTACAAATTTCAAATACAGCGATCCAAAATCTCTGTAACTTCAGTAGCTTCGTCTGTCTTGTACTGTTTGTCTTAAATGGCGTAAATCCGTGTCTGTTACGTGAGTGTGCGTGTTGGGTTTCAGTTCGCGGCGCTTTGAGTCGATTTGCCCAAAAATTGAGAAAAAGCGCCTATATAATAACGGTATTATTATTTATTATTATAAAATGTGGGTCCCCAGCCGATTTGTCATATATACGAAGTTTACTAATAATTTGTGGAGAAAATCGAAAAAAAATGTTTCTGTCAGAATATGTCATCGGAGGTGTTCTTCACATGCCGGAAATGAGCATTTCCGGTTGAGCTGCGGGTCTGAGATGTCGTACCACAAAAAAAAATTAAATAAAAAAAATGAGAAAAAAAATGACAGGCGCCAACAGCATCAAAACATGGTATATCGCAAAACAAAATTACATGTACGCGAATGCACGTGAACACCATCGATTATGCTTCAAGCAGGATCTCTTTCTCTATAAAAGACATCGATTCTTTTGAGCCTCCACCAAGGGGATAATCCTTTCTTGCCAGTTCACGCATATTTTGCTCCTAAAACCGTTTTTTAATCAACAACCAAAAGACACAACCGTGAAAGTAACACTGATGCAAATTGGTCTAAGCAAGAGACATAGATCCTCATGAGCCCCCGCGACAGCGGGGGCTCATGAGGATCGATGTATCTTGCGGTTTGGATTAGGTTAACCTTTTCTAGGCAGAGAAAGGGGTTATTAACAGTTTTGGCCTTTAAAAAAAAAATTACACAATAGTATCTTTAGTCTGAGATTGTAGTGCGCTTAGTCCACGGTATGCATTGTACACTAGCTGCCAGATTCTCTGTCTATTTCTCTCTCCTTCTCAAGCAACAATCCTGCTTCACCTGAAAACGCACAGATTTACATGAGCAGGAGCTCAGGAAAATATATGGATCTTTGTGTTACAGGAAGAACACATTTACATCTATTTACTTCTCCCCTGCCCCAAAATAAATAAAGAAATAAAAATAAATAAATAAAATTTAAAATAAAATTTAAAAAATAATAAATAAATAAATAAATAAATAAAAATTTAAAACAACAACAAAAACAACAAAAACAGCGAGTAAGGTTTGGGGGGTTTCAGTGTTAATATTTGTTTTCAGGTCACTAACTTCCCTACCCTTGTTGCTAGGCCTCAGGGGGTTCAGTGTTAGTGTTTGACTGTATTCGGGTCACTAACTTGCCTTCCCCTGTTGCTAGGCCTCAGGGGGTTCAGTGTTAGTGTTTGACTGTATTCGGGTCACTAACTTGCCTACCCCTGTTGCTAGTGATATATGCGAGGTGGAAATAAACGCGACGAACCAAAAGGTCTGATTGCGCTGCTTGCAACCTCTCCTTATTTATCATGGCTGTCACAAACAAACCCCCTACCATCTCCTTTTTATGAGAAAACGTGCTGTAAAAATATGAGGGATAATCTCTGCTAGATCTACACCAGTTAGAAATTTAAAAGCCGCTGTGTTTGTTTTTGTCTCTAAAGAGTTAGTTAGCTACTAAAGTTGAACGAAAATGAAGTCTTTTTCAATGCAATCTATATCAGATGAGAATACTAGATGTGGTAAGTATATCGGCCATGGGCTAAAATTCTACCAGGTTTATCACAAGAGCCATAGATTCTCATGCGCCCCTGCAAGGCAAGGGCTCAGTTGAATCTATGCCTCTTGAGAGGTTTTGGCATAGTCGTTATTTTGAAAAACGGCTGAGAGTCCTTCGGCACTGTTGTGCGCGACCTGTCAGCCGCTTGTGTGCATAGAAATGCTGCTTGTGTGTTTGGAAAGTCCGCTAGACTGTGGGAAGGTGTGTGTGCGGAGGTAAAGCTATGAGGATGGTAGGATTTAACGGTAAGGTTTGTTTCTTTCTTTGTTTTTGTTTTTTATTCGTTCGTTGGTTCGTTTGTTTGTTTGTTTGTTTGTTTGTCTGCTTGTTTGTTTGTCTGCTTGTTTGTTTGTTTGTTTGTTTGTTTGTTCGTTCGTTTGTTCGTGTTTTCGTTTGGTAATTTGTTTGTTTGTTTTGTTTGTTTGTTTGTTTGTTTGTTTTGTTTTGTTCTACATCATTCTAATTCAGTTTATTTGCTTGTTTGCTTGTTTTCATTTGACCATTAACTAATTCAGCCTCGACACACCACAGCAAGACATGTAACTAGCGCAATATTTTTAAAGGGTGGTGCCAGAATAGCTTGGCGCCCTTAGGCGTTAGAGCTATTTTGACACCACCCTTGAACTATTACGCCCGATCTGTCTCCATAAGTTTAATGCAGTCTTCAGAGGGCAACTTCAACGTGTAGGGATTTCGGTCCTGGGACCGAATGTGTTAAGATGATATAACAATACTTTATTGATCCCGTGAGGGGAAACTTCAGGTGATAGTCTGCTCTGATACAATACAAACCGAATATACAGTACATTATCATCACATGCAAAATCACAAACAATTACAGCAAGTTCTTTAAATAGTAACCGCAAAAGAAATATTTAAAAAAAGATAAAATCTGCTACGTACTTCCAATATCATATGCACGCAGACAGTCACACATACTGACTTACACACACCCAACCATCCACACACACACACACACACACACACACACACACACACACACACACACACACACACACACACACGCACACACGCACGCTCGCACACACACAAACACGCACACACGCACGCTCGCACACACACAAACACGCACACACATACACACGTACACACACACACACACACACACACACACACACACACACACGCGCGCGCGCGCGCACACACACACATGCACACACACACACACACACACGCACACACACACAGAGGCTTGCCCTACATTAACATGTTTATTATTGTTCTTTCTAACGACGATTAGCTAGTCGTCTGAATTGTAATGGCGTCAAACTGTTTGTGTTTACCTGACGTTTACAGCTTGCATTTACAACTGTTGATTTGTTGTTACATCGTGTTGCTGATGGCGTCTGAAGTTCATATTGATTCGATCAAAACAATACAATACTGTTTCTCATATCGACACGAACGAACATTGTAATTATTTTTGCAGAAGGATTGGCTATGGATTCTCCTTATCTCATTCTATCCCAGACACACAACAGCAAGATAAGGATCGACCATGATAGTTCAAGGGTGATGCCAGAATAGATTGGCACCTATGGGCGCCAAGCTATTCTGGCATCTCCCTTGAACTATCATGGTCGATCTGTGTCCTGCACTGCAATGCAGTCTTCAGAGGACAACAGCAACATGTGGAGATTTCGGTGTTGGGGTAGAATGAGTCAGGTGAACAAAATCCCGCAGCAAAGACAGAAACACGCTTTTAGAACGGACAATCACAACACACTTCATTAAATTTGTGGATTAAATCAATATTTTAAATGGACACGCAGAGGAGAAAACTATTCACTACTTATCTTGTTCATTTGCCAGAAGTATACTGACGAACAAAAAAAAAAAATGCGATATTTTCGGAACCATCGGAAACACTCTAATGTTTCCGATGGTTCGGAAAATTTCTTTCGCTCGTCATTGTAACACACCTATTTGTTCTGGATTTCTCCTGGTGTGGTTTCCTGTGTTTTTCTGGCTTATTTATGAGTGCAAAGCCTTTCACTAAGTACTTCGCGCAATGTAATTATAAATGTCTATGGTAACGCCATTATTAATCTATTACGTAATGGTGTCTGATTTTATTTTGTTTTATCCGATACGACGAAGTGATGTCTTGTATCTGATAAGTTACATCGTGATCTTAAGTGACATTGTATACTGACGAGCAAAGGAAATGCGACATTTTCAGAACCATCGTAAACACTAAAGTTTCCGAAAATGTCGCGTTTCTTTTGCTCGTCAGTATAGTTTGGTGGACACGCTTACATCATTTCAACTGCCATTGGTCGCAGACTGCATTTCTAATATCTTTTTAAACTATTACTGGCTGGAGCGGCTTTTATCGCGATGATTCCTGCAGCATTTTATTTATTCTCATTTGTTCTCAGCCGTACAGTTAAGTCTTGACACATTCTATCCCCACATCTGAAGGACTGTCAGTATTAATAATAATAATAAATAATAATAATTACGGTATTTATAATGCGCTTATCTTATAATAATTATAACTCTAAGCACGCACTCACAACTCGCACACGCATGCCACGCATGCGCACGCTTTAGACAATGACTCACGTAACACAAATAGTGAAGATACATTACGACGGTCAGCTTGGGGTGGGGAGTGTGGTGATATAGTGCTAGAACTGTTGAAAGAGATGAGTTTTGAGGGCGGACTGGAAGGAGTAGAGCGAGTGTTTCTGACGGAGAGAGAGTGGGAGAGTGTTCCAGGTGGATGGACCGTATACTGAGAAGGAGCGGGGGCCGAAAGTGCTGAGTTTGGTGCGGGGGATGAGGAGGCGGAGAGGGTCAGGGGCGGAGCGGAGGGAGCGGGGAGGAGTGTAGGGGTGAAGTAAGTTGGAGAGATAGGCAGGAGCGTAGTTGTTCAGGGATTTGTAGCAGAGAGACAGAATCTTGTATTGGATGCGTTGGGGGATGGGGAGCCAGTGAAGGAGCTTGAGCAGGGGAGTGATGTGGTCGGATTTTTTCTTTTTGAGGACGAGGCGGGCAGCATTGTTCTGGACGCACTGGAGAGTGAGAGTGGTGGAGTGAGGAAGGCCGGAAAGGAGAGAGTTGCAGTAGTCGATGCGAGATAAGATGAGAGAGACAGCGAGTTTGGTGGCAGCTTCGGTAGTGAGGTATTTTCTGATCTGACTGATGCGGCGGAGGTGGAAATAACATGTCTGGAGACAGGTCGAGCATGATAGTTCAAGGGTGGTGCCAGAATAGCTTGGCGCCTATGGGAGCCAAGCTATTCTGGCACAACCCTTGAACTATCATGCTTTCTCCACGTCTTGCTGTGGTGTGTCGGGGCTGAATGAGTTAACCCTTAAGATAACAAAAATGACTACTTCAGTGTGAACGCATATATTGTTCAGTGCTACATGATTCTCTCTCTCTCTCTCTCTCTCTCTCTCTCTCTCTCTCTCTCTCTCTCTCTCTCTCTCTCTCTCTCTCTCTCTCTCTCTCTCTCTCTCTCTCTCTCTCTCTCTCTCTTCCTGGGCTAACCTTATTGTGCCCATTTTTATCTCAGAGACATGTTGCCCGTGGGCTAATGGATCAAGACATATTGGGAATTCCCGATGCAAATTAGATCATCGTCCAATCATATGTCAGCGGTGTATTTGCCTCTGGTTGGACCTTTGTGCTATTGCCGAAAGGCGTTACACATCCGGCCCATGTTCTCAACAGACATTCCCTGCTACATATCGTTTCATCTGCATGAAGCTTAGATCCTCATATGCCCCTGAATCTATGCTTGTTGGCAGTAGAAATCAGATCATTTACATCTTTGGACTGCGGAATTATTTCGAGTGCAACCTAAAACTGCATGAAGAAAAAGAAACAAACGTTATATCGACTATTTAGAACCCACGAGGGGAAATTTGGTCTGCTTTCCCTGAGGAAGGCGTCCCGCCACAGAGCAGCGCTGTAACCCGACCATCCAAGCTCTGTATCTCATATCTTAACCCTTTAAGCCGCAAGGTCCCATTTATAAAATTTTATAGGTATTGCATAACGACTAATTACCAGTTGTAGGAGATGGACTGATCATGACAATTCAAGTGTAGTGCCAGATGAGCTTGGCGCCTTCCGGCGCCAAGCTCATCTGGCACTACCCTTGAATTATAATGATCAACCCATCTCCTGCTGCAGGATCCTGGGGCTAAATGGGTTAACCAGTTTACTTGGGAAGGGAAAGTTGGAGTACCCAGAGAGAAACGTTAGATAAGTGGCCCGAATGCCAGAAAAAATCACCACAGTAGTCGTTTTGATCACTAGCCATTGTTCGTGAGCACACACATAATACTGATGTTCCGTAACTTACATTAAAACAAATTCATTGCGGGTCATTTGACGCAAACAGTGGCTTAAAATCCCTGACAAACGTGCGGGATCGCATGTTTGCCCAGGGTTTTTTTACACACTTTTGTTTTCGTCGAAAAACATACATTTTTGACCGACGTCTCCTCTCCAGTGAACGAGTTAACTCTTTCGAGACGTGCCGCACCCGGATTCGCGGCATAAAGCCGCGAATCCGGATGCGACACGCCTCGAATGTGTTATAGAGGCCTGTTTTTTGAGTGGTTCTGCACGACAGGTGAAACAATCAAAGGACACTATCACGCATTTAAATCCATGGGATACGTCTGCTTGTTAGCAGGTATGGAAGACACCCTTTGGAATGATGAGCATGAAACCGTTTATTAAATTTTGGAGCTTTTTTCAAAGTATACATTTTTTTTTCTTTCTTTTGTTTTGTTTCGCTTTATTTATTTATTTATTTTTTTATTTTATTTTTTTAATTATTATTATTTGTTTCTTCGTATAACAACCTTACAAGCCAAGTAGACTTATTTGTGTTGGCCTTTTTATTTGTTGATTTCGTAGTGAGTGTTTTGTGCTTAGTAAATTAATTATGCGAGAAGGTGAACTAGTTCCAGTGTAAAATTAAAACAAATGGCACTTTTATTAAAATTTTCTATGCAGAAAAATAATTCTTGGAAACAAAATCAGAGAACAAACAAACAAACAAACAAAAATAGGCTGGAGTCCCATGCCACTGCTTATGTCCCTTGGCTTGCCATTAACTCACAGTTAGCTCCCCGGAATCGATGCCCGCCATGCTTGTTACATGCCCCCCTGCTGTGTTATCTGCACTTTGAGGAAAAACAGAACGTCCCTCAATTCCTCAGCCATTGATTTTTGGCCCTAAGTTGAAGAAATGTTCATCCGGCAAAATGAACCGTAATCCCGGGCCCTGTTTCTTTCACTATAACAATAAATGGCTCCACCATGAAAGTTCAAGGGTGCTGCCAGAATAGCTTGGCGCCTATAGGCGCCAAGCTATTCTGGCAGCAGCCTTGAACTTTCATGGTCGATCTGTTTCCTGAATTGTGTTGTCGTCCTCTGTTCGGATGGTTCGGAGGTGACCCACAGCACTGGAGTGATAATGGACCGCCCTAAAGGGCGGGTTATGGGGTGGGGGGAGGGGAGGGGAAAGAGAGGGGGTGGTGGGGGGGGGGGGCTGAGGGGGGGACAAGGACAGCTATTGACAGGGACGGCTATGGAGTACGGCCTGAACACTGATTATTTTAGGGAAACTGCAACTGTACCATTTGATTTACCAGGACATTTCAACGGATATGAAATGGAGAGCAATTCCAGCATTTTGCATCGGCATAATATATATTCTGTTGCTGTAAAATTGTTTCAATGGGAGGACCAAAAAAACTAGACCGAAATGGTTGACTGCCAGTGCTTGTAATTTAGAAAAACTACCAAGTGAGTAGGAAAAGCACTGTCAAGGGAGAGAAGTGTGCATGATAGACCAATGATCATAGATCTACTTTGGTCCTAGCACACAAAAAAAAAAAATATATAGGAAAGAGGGGGCGCTAAGTAAGAGACTGAAAGCAATGCATATGGAAGCCCCCCCGAAGGGGGGCGTATCACATATCCCACTTTGATGTAGTGGTTGTTGTTGTTGTTGATGATGATGGTGGTGATGATGTGTTGTTGTTGTTGTTGTTGTTGTTGATGATGATGATGTTATTGGTGGTGGCGGTGGTGGTGGTGGTGGTGATCGTGATCGTGATGATGATGATGATGATGATGATGTCGCAGTTTAAGTGACCTCAGGCGTACAGTTCGTGACCTGCTGGGGAGCTCATGTGGTTTGAGCGTTTGACTCTCGCCTGTAGGGTAGTAGATTTGAATCCAAATGGCGTCAAAATTTGTTCAGATCCTATTTGGCGGCCCGTTTTTAAAACCAACGTCGTGAAGTACAAGAGGGGTTAAACCTCAACCGTTTAACGTTTTACAACGACTTTCATCCCCTTGAACCTCCGAAAACTTGACGAATTCACAAGGCCGCTTGCTCCGGCTCGCCACTGCCGCTCGTTCTTTTCATGTATGTCCCTTCCTTCCGTGGAGGTACCAAAATTACATCAATCTGTCTGGTGGAAAAAAGTTACACAGACACCTCTATTCTCTCTCTCTCTCTCTCTCTCTCTCTCTCTCTCTCTCTCTCTCTCTCTCTCTCTCTCTCTCTCCTCTCTCTCTCTCTCTCTCTCTCTCTCTCTCTCTCTCTCTCTCTCTCTCTCTCTCTGATTAGATTTAGAGAAAGGGGAGATGATTTAAGAGCAGGGGAAGTAATCTGGGGTCGACAGAGGTCGGGCGACTGGGCGTGGAGTTAGATCCACTTGACTGATCAATGCATTCATATTGCCGCTACACCGACCAAACCCCTCCCTCCTCGTCCCACCATCGCCACCTCTCTGCACGATTCTTAACCCTTATCATTCGGAATACACCAGTGTGTGAAATAAATGTGACTAAGAGACTTCAAGGGTAGTGCCAGAATAGCTTGGCGCCTCTAGGCGCCAAGCTATTCTGGAACCACCCTTGAAATAAAGCCATTGGTCTATATCCTTATATGTAAGTACTATAATGTAGATGGCATATGTCAGTGTACAAATTTGGAGCATCTAGCCTCAGTATGATATGGGTTAACCCCCCTGCCCCCCCCCCCCCCCTTTGTGCATGCAGCCCACCGGTACTAAGGGGATTAATAAAATAATAATAATGATAATGATAATAATCATAAAAGAGCATTGATACAGCGCTAATCCGCCCCCAAAGTAGCTCTGAACATGTTAAATATGAAACTGTACTGAAATGTGCACAGGCAGGCTTTCCTTACGCATTGTATGCACGCTGCATTTACTAAATAATAAATAATTATTCCTAGGTCAAATTTCAATACAAACAAGCAGCAGAAAACGTCCCACGTGACATGACGCGTGGTGATTGGTGGAAAATACTTTTTATTCATTGGACGATTTCGCCCGAGGATCATGGCTGATTGGTTGGAATAAGTCATTTGTCCTAGAATTTGTCATAGGAGTAAATCGCATTTGTCATAAGATTAAATAGAATTTTTCCTATGATAAATTATTTAGTGCGAGCATTAAATATTTTGTCATATGATTAATCAATTAATTATTAGTAAAACGGCCTGCCATATCCCTCATATAAAATGGAATACATAGCGATGATGACAAGTGGAAGAAAGTCAAGGAGGTAAAAATGAATAAACAACATGGAGAATTCAGCTCAAATGCACCACAGCAAGATGTGGATCGAGCATGATAGTTTAAGGGTGGTGCCAGAAACGCTTGGCGCCCATAGAAGCCAAGCTATTCTGGCACCTCCCTTGAACTATCATGCTCGATCTGTCTCTAAAATTGTATTACAGTCCTTCAGAGGGCAAAATTTAAAATGTGGGGATTTCGATCCTGGGGTAGAATGCGCTAAAGCGTTCTCCCATATGGCGGGCTTAGACTGCTAAAATTCGTAGATACAACGTGTCATCAGGAGAAGAGCCCAACGGAGAAAAAAACACGTTTAGAAAAGACAGTTACAATAGTTTCTAAGCGTGTTTCTTTTTCCGTTATTTTTTCTGCATTTTACACGCTTGGCAGTCTTTTTGGTCTGGATAACGGGCTATCATGTTGTCTTGCCTAACCTAAGACTTTTCTTCGCTTCTTGTTTCAATGCATGTAGTTAGACCCAGGTAACAGGCGGGTTGTTGTTGTTGTTGTTGTTTTTCTACCCCTGGCTTGTGCTGGTGGAACTATCACACGTACAAATCGTTCAGAAACGTCTTTCAGTTTACCACATTCAAACTTTACAGGTAAGATTACAAAGTAAAGTAAGTAAAAGCACTGTCAGAGTAGGGAATTGTGCAGTATCGACCAATGATCATAGATCAAGTTTGATCGAAGTACAAATTAAAACCAAAAACAAAACAAACAACAACAAAAAGATAGCAAAGAAGGGTGCGCTAAGTAAATGACTGGAATGATATGGATGCCCCCCCCCCCCTTCCCCTCCGAAGGGGGGACATATCGCATATGCACTAGATTTCCAGCCCCTTGATGCATGGAAATTTAGATCTAGGTCCCCCAAGGAGGGTCCAGATTGTTTAGCCGGTGTGGACAGCTGTTTCGGTCTTGCCTCGTCAGCGCACCATTCGGCACACTGGTGGAAGGCAGGAACTTTTACCTACCTGCAAAGACCGCCACATAAGTAAGTTTATAAGTAAGTTTGATCCAGTATTACTGTCAGACACACAAAGAACATTTATAAAGAAGATACTGCAAGGGCCATTCTTGCCTTCAGCAAGGGCCTTTTCAAGTAAAATAGTATACACTTTTTTTTCTTTATTTTAAACTGGGCGATTGTGTATCTGTAGAATGTAATCCTTTGCCCAGTAACACGTTTAACGTTTAGTCTTGTGTCCACCACGAAGGTGATTTCAAAGACGGGGCCGGGGCACCGAATAGGGTCTGAACAAATTTTAACACCAGCTAGATTCGAACCCGGGACCATTTGGACGAGAGTCGAACGCTCTACCACCGAGACACCCAGCTACACCCCCACCCCCCCCCCCCCCCCACCCCCCGCCACCCTTGCCCAAAGACTTTGTATGAGAATCTAGCAGAGGTGCTCTATTTCACGAAGAATAGATTTGCTATTGATTGTTAAGTTATTCTGCTCAGTGCAGAGAAGATGTAAACACCACCCAACTGCATGAGGTATAGATCCTCATGAGCCCCCGCAATTGCGCGGGCTCATGAGGATCTATGCCTCTCGCTGACACTACTTTAAATCTATTTTCATGAGACATCTAGGGTATTTTTGGTCTCGAATTAACGAAGAATGCAGAAACACAGTCTGCCTCTTCTGGCACTGAACGGGTTAACTCATTCGCGGCCAGCCGCATACGGATGCGGCTGGCCGCGATTGAGTTAAAATGTTTATTCTGCTGAGTAGAACAGACTATTCTTCTCTAACTAGTAGTTTGTTTGTTTTTTGTTTGTTTGTTTTTGTTGTTGTTGTTGTTGTTTGTGAGCGCGTACCTTTTTTGTCCCACGAGTGAGTATTTGTAAGTATTTCTTTATCAGATCTTAGTGTCTTTTCTTCTCCCCTTCCTCGTTTGTCCAACAATTTTTCACAGGCTTGTCGACAGTTGTGTGTACTTACCACTGAGGGCTCTCTCACTCCGACGAACTCATACCGCCAATCTTGGTCCGCAGGAGGCGTAGATTGTCATGAGTCCCTGTAGATGCAGAGACTCATGAGAATCTACGCCGCCTGCAGCTGACAGAGACCAGCTCAGTTAGACCAGAAGACGAATGAGAGCCCCCCTACAGATATCTACTCCTGAAACTGTTATGATTTGAAAACCAAGCCGTCACCCAATCGCTTCTCCCGACACATAACGAATACCATTCGTCATCCAATAGTTTTTCCCGACATAACGAGCGTTACAAACATGGTGTTCAACACGTGGTAATGTTGTACCAGTTTGGTCCAGATGTGAAACTTTCGTTTTGACTTTGTTTTCGTTTGTTTTAATTCCGGCTCTGAACTGCTGAATTTTTCTTTACTTGCACTGTTGTGGGTTTTCTCTCTGCTTCGTTCTGCTTTGTTTCGTTCTGCCTTGCCTTGCCTTGCCTTGCCTTGCCTTCCCGTTCCGTTCTTTGACGCCCTCTTTTTCTGGTCTGGTCTGTTCTGTTCTGTACTGTTCCGTTCCGTTCCGCTCCGTTCTGTTCTGTTGTGTTCTGTTCTGTTTGGTTCTGTTCTGCTCTGCTTTTCTCTGCTGTGTTGTGTTCTGTTCTGTTGTTCCGTTGTTCTGTTGTTCTGTCTGTTCTGTTCTGTTCTGTTCTGTTCTGTTCTGTTCTGCTCTGTTCTGTTCTGTTCGATTCGGCTCCGACGGTTTTGTTCTGTTATGTTCTGTTGTTCTGTTCTGTTCTGTTCTGTTCTGTTCTGTTCTGTTCTGCTCTGCTGTGTCCTATCTTGACTTGCCTCTCCTAGTCTCTTCCGTTCTTTGATCCCCCTCTTCATCTGTCAGTTCTGATCTGTTCAGTTTGGTTCGGTTCGGTTCGGTTCGGTCCGGTTTTGTCTTGCCTTGTCTTGTCTTGCCTCTCCTGTTCTCTCTTCGATCCCCTTTTCTTCTGTTCTGTTCTGTTGTGCTCTGTTCTGTTCTGTTCTGTTCCGTTCTGTTCTGTTCTGTTCTGTTCTGTTCTGTTCTGTTCTGTTCTGTTCTGTTCTGTTCTGTTCTGTTCTGTTCTGTTCGGTTCTGTTCTGTTCTGTTCGGTTCGGTTCTGCTCGGTTGTGTTGTGTTCTGTCGTGTTCTGGTCTGTGTGGTTTCTTTTTTCGCCAACGTTCACTTCGAATACTTCATAATTTGTTGTGATGCGAAGGGGTCAAAAGTGCGTAAAAACTCTGTGCTGTCCTGCGATTTTGGACATTACGGCTGACAAGCTCTAAGGTCCAAAATCACAGACCAGCGCACTTGTAAATCGAAACTGAATTTCGTGCGACTGATCTTTACCACGGAGTACACGGCCCTGTCTTCACGAAGCAAATTGCGCGATCCCAGACAAACGGGAATATTTGTGTTCCTCTTTGAAGTCAGGTCAGGGTAGAGTGCTTAGCTTGTTTTTTCGCTTTTGACTGGCTAATTCGTTTTTCTTCTGTTATGCTGAATGTGATTTCGGGAGAGAGGGGGAGGAGGAGGGAGAGAAAGAGAGAGAGAGAGAGAGAGAGAGGAGAGAGAGAGAGAGAGAGAGATGGGGAGGGGAGGAGGGGGGGAGGGAGGTACCATCGGGTTTTATTTCTCCAGGTACTCCGGTTCTTCCTTCCCCTTCTACTTTGGTACCTTTTTCAGGTCACTTTATATGTTCAAATATACCGACAAGCAAAAGACATTTCTGGAATTATCGGAAACACTAAAGTATTTCACTTACACTAGTTACACTTACACTAAAGTGTTTCCGACGATTCCAAAAATGTCGCATTTCTTTTGCTTGTCAGTCTACGTGCAGTCTAAATTTCCGTAAAGCTGCGTAAATCGTTTTAGAGATCTTTCCCGCTTTAGCACAACATGTAATGTGTTTTTGTCCATTGTGTAAGCGAATTCCCGTGATTCACGTGAGTGTGCTTCTTCGGTTCAGTTCGTGGCGGTGCTTTGATGCAATTTGCCCCCTGGAAAAAAACGGAAACATAATGTAGTAGTAGTAGTGGTGGTAGTAGTTGGTATAGGCGGCCGTTCGAGATCGGAGCGCGAATGTCTTCCCCAACTATCTCCGTAAAGAAAGACTTTTCTGTACCACTTTAAGAACAAATATCATTTAGTGCCAATTGACTTAATATTGCATTTTTTTTTTATTTAACTCCTATGATTTGTCGATTTTGCTGTACAGTCGTGAAAATATGGTGAAAAGACCAAAACAAGCCATTTTGAATATCCTAAATAGAGCCAAGGCAGATTTCACTATCGAAGTCGTGCATGCAGAATCCATGTATGCCTGCGCTGCTTCAGGTTTGAAAACTTGGCCAATTCACGTGAAAATGGATCTTTCTTATACTGGGCTTAATATATCTGGGGCACATTTAGGGATGTTAAATCAGTCATTTCATGAAAACAATCCGTTTTTGTTTGTTTGTTTGTTTGTTTGTTTTTTGACAGTACAGCAAAACTGACACATTGTTCAAGTTTAATAAAAGTAAAACGTATTAGGTCAACTGTCACTTAATGGTATTTGTTCCAAGAGTGGCATAGAAAAGTGGTTCTTTGCGGGGAGATATTCACGAAAAACGTTGTGCACCCCGATGTCAAACGACCTATAGTAGTAGTACCAAATGTCAAGTCACACTTACAGTTATACATCCTGCGCTTGTAAAGTAAATATGTAAGACACTGTTTTTTGTTGGCAGGTCTATTTTGAAAAATGGAACACAAATACAACACAATTTGTCAAATTTTCCGGTTAAACCCGAAAACTGGACAAAATGTGTTGCAATTACCCTTACTTTGTTTCTTTCTTTGTTGGGATTTCTTTGTATAAAGAAAAGTCACAGCTAAATAAAAGGGATGTAACTGATAGTGTCCTCCGTTGAGGGATTCCCTCCCTGTGTATACTCTATCGGAGGCTGTGTCACTGGTGCTCAGTAAGCGGCATAGGTACTCGGGCCCGCAAAAAAACAGCAGTGGGCCCGCGCACGGCTGTGCGCGGGCCCACTGCGGCCGTCATGGGCCCGAAGACGTGTTGCTTCTGGGGTTGTTGTTTGGGTTTTCCTTGTTGCAGTCCACACGTTGTACAATATTTGCCAACTGGGCCCACACAAATCTCCGTCAGTCTGGACCATCCCTATAAAGTTCCCCAGAGCACCATACTCCACTGAGCTTCCTTCTCCCGTTCTGTTCTGTTCACCAGGTACACGTAGTTCTAAGCAAACAAGAAAGAACGATGTTTTTCATCACTCCATGTCTGTCCTTGCAAATAACAAAAGCCTCACAGGAGAAGGACCACTCATAAAGCATGTTTCTTCGGAGTGCCAGCCATTCTTTCCTATCCGCAAGAGCCATGAACTCGCTAGAGCCGCTGAATGGCATCTGCCAAAGGCATAGATGTTCATCGCCCCATGCAATTCATCTGCAAGAGGCTTAGATTTTCATGAGCTCCTGCTTGCAGGGGCTCATGAGAATCTTTGCCTCTTGCTTGAAATTTACTTCTTTTTTTATTTTTATTTATTTTTTTTTTTTTTTTTTTTTTTTTTTTTTTTTTTTTTTTTTTTTTGGGGGGGGGATGGGGTTGAGTGTGCGTTTTCTTCTCATGCACGTATCTATGCTTCGGAAGACGAAAATAGCCTTGGAAGTCCTTATCATTCTTACTTATCTAATGTATATCCGCCCTCCTCACATGCAGAGATTTGAACAAGTTTCGCCGTGTAGTGACTGTTTTGCGTGTCGGCCATTTTTCTTCCCTCATTTCCCAGCATTCCGTGCGCGAGAAACTCGCGAGACTCGCCAGGATTCCGTGGAAGCGAAGCGGCACTAAAGTGTCATGTTCTATTTCTTAGGTGTTGTAGTTGGGGACTGCCTAGAAGACTGATGACATACTGGCGCCTTATTTTCCTTGCAAAAGAGACGGTCATTAAGAAGCCGTATTTTTTTTTATTTTTTTAAAATTTTATTTTGCGCTAGATCTAGCTGTTAGTGGTTTGAATTCGTTCGCAATTTCCAAACTACCACTTACGTAAGATCTAAGCGCTACCCCTGCTCATTTTCTGACGAAATTTCGCTGCGAACATCACCCAAGCGCAAGAGGCATAGACCCTCATGAGCCCCCGCAGTTGCGGGGGCTCATGAGGATCTATGCCTCTTGCTGACCTAGCACTTAGTATCTGCCTCTAGTGGACGACTGGGGACTCTTGTGTAAAACTAAGAACTATTTCAGAAACAAAAGACGCGTCCAGTGACAGTGAGCGGGGTAGGCCTAATAGGCGCCAGCTGTCCCAGGACTTTTACGACGAATGCACACGTGCATATCGATGGTGCTCGCATTCACCCTCGTTGGCTCATTCTGCCCGACGGCCGTATTTCTCAAATGTTGGAGGCGTCATCTAATGACTATGCACCAGTTGCAGGAGATGGATCGACAATGATAATTGAAGGACAGTGCCAGATTAGCTTGGCGCCGACAGGCGCCAAGCAAATCTGGCACTACCCTTCAATTATCATGGTCGATCCATCTCGTGCCGTAGAGCGTCAGGGCTGAATGGGTTAGTGTCGTTTTCGCGCGAAATCGTGTTTTGATGCGTTTGCTTATTTGACGGGGGGATGGGGAGGGCGGGGGGGGGGGGGGGGGGGGGGGGGGGGAGGGGAGGGAGGAGAGAGAGAGAGGGTAGAGAGTGATGAAAAGAATGCCGTGAAGATAAGTGTGTTTGTGTGTGTGTGTGTGTGTGTGTGTGTGTGTGTGTGTGTGTGTGTGTGTGTGTGTGTGTGTGTGTGCGTGTGTGTGTGTGTGTGTGTGTGTGTCATTTTCTGTCGAAATCGCGTATCAGTGGTTGTGGAACCACAGAATGTTGCACGTGTTGCAGCAACATTTTGTGGTTCGAGCGTCGGTTTTGGAACCGCCAAATGTTGCAATGTCACACTTTTGTTGCAGTGCGCTGCAATTGTAGATACAAATAAGGAGAACACAAAACAGAAAATATCGGACATATCTTGCGGTTCTGTACCCCACCGAAAAATGTTGCTGCAATATGTGCAGCATTTTGCCGTTCCACAATGGTCACCAAAAACAGTGCTCATCGCCTTGTGAAGAAAGGCTCGGATCAAAGACTGAGTTTGACCAACTAGAAATGTCAGTCATTTTTTTTTTTTTTTTTCGTGTGGGAAAACACAAATTTGTAAGTTACGAGATTGCATGGAAATACTATCACCCTTTTCCATTAATACGCGCCATCTGCCAATGGAAGTATACGACGGATGCACCCGTGCCAATTATGAGATACAGCTTATGTCTGTGTACCTCTCGGTACTGTGTGTACACACACATTGTCATTAATTTTATGTCACGGCGACCTTTGGTGTCCATGCGGCACGTGAAATCCTGGCCTTAACCTTACACTCCTTTACACACAAAGGGGATAAGCGCTCTTTTGTGGCTGTTGAGGTGGTGGTAAACCACAGAGCTCTAAGTAAGCTCAACCACAAATGGATCGATCGTGATAGTTCAAGGGTGGTGCCAGAAAAGCTTGGCGCTTCTAAGCGCTAAGCTATTCTGCCGCTACCCTTGAATTATCATTGAGTACGATAAGAAATGGTTCGACCATAATAGTTCAAGGGTGGTGCTAGAATAGCTTGGCGCCTCCAGGCGCCAAGCTATTCTGGCACCTCCCTTGAACTATCATGGACGACCTGTCTCCTGAATTAGGCTGTAATCCAGGGACAACTCCCAAAAAGGTGCGTTAAGCTACCAAACCATCGTTCAGAATACAAGTCGGACCTTACAACACTTTTCAAATTGACAATAATTTTTTTTTTCATACAAATTACGTCATTTAACCCAAACTTTTGAAATTACAACGATTTGCTATGTCCGAACTGTACATATGTTGCACTTTTGTGATTACATACTATAGCTGACAAGCGCACCTTCATATAAAGCTAGCAAGACGCAGAAATCCTCATAAGCTACGGCAGTTTGTTGGGACTGGTGGAGATTTGGGTCCAGTTGCACGTCATTTTCAATAGCCAGTATAGGCCGTTTGACATCAGAGGGCACAATGGTTTTCCCAAATATCTCCAAAGAAAGAGTTTTCTGCACCACTTTAGGAACAAATATCATTTAGTGCCAATTGACCTAATATGGAATATTTTTTTTGTACTGAACTCCTATGATTTGTCGATTTTCCTCTACATTCGTAAAACTTTGGTGAAAAGAAATACAAGCCCCGGAAGATTTCAATATCGAGGTCAAGCGTGCAGACTTCATGTGTGCCTGGGCTGTTTCAGGTTTGAAAATTTAAGCCTATTCTCGTGAAAATGAATCTTTCTTATACTGGGTTCAATGTATCTGGGGCACATTTAAGGATGTAAAATCAGTCATTTAATGAAAAAAAAAAATCCGAATTTGTTCGACAGTACAGCAAAGCTGACACATTGTTCGAGTTTCTTCAAAGTACATCGTATTAGGTCGACTGTCCCTGAATGACATTTGTTCTAAGATTGGAAGAGAAAAGTGGTTCTCTGCAGAGATATTTGACAAAAACGTGCGCTCCGATGGCAATCGACCTGCTGTTTTAGTTCGAACGGCTTTGTTTCAACATATTGTGCCTGAGGTACGAAATACCCACGTTTTGCAGTTGTCCTATGAGGACTGCATTACAATTCAGGCGACAGATCGACCATGATAGTTCAAGGGTGGTGCCAGATTAGCTTGGCGCCGATAGGCGCCAAGCTACTCTGGCACCACCCTTGAACTATCATGGTCGATCCATATCTTACTGAGTGTGTCGGGACAGAGTGAATGAGTTAAGTTACTATTAGCCCCAAGAAAAAAAATCTCGCTTCAAGGGAGCGATACAGTTGGTAGGTAGTTACTAGCTTGAAAAAAAAAAGGTTTCCGCCTGCAACTCATGTCTGTTCCTCAGATGCTGATGAAATCTTTTGTCTTTCCGTCTGAATGAATGGCAGGGTGTAACCTGATCGCGAAACGGTGTCAGGTTCTTTTTGGGAGATATCACCGAAGGATTATTTTGCCATTAGTGCGAAGTATATCTTTAACTCATTGTGCCCGAGATACGAAATACCCACATTTTGGAGGTATCCTCTGAGGACTGCATTACAGTTCAGGAGACAGATCGACCATGATAGTTCAAGGGTGGTGGAAGAATAGCTTGGCGCCTATAGGCGCCAAGCTATTCTGCCACCACCCTTGAACTATCATGGTCGAGCCGTATCTTGCTGTGGTGTATCGCGGACAGAACGAGTTAAATGTGATCTGACGTACTTTGTAAGCGTGTTTCTTTGTTTGCTGAGAACTTCTTTTAAAAATTCCAAACCTTAAAGGTGACTGCCAAGCCACTAAAATGCAGAGAAGAACTCAAAGGAGAAAGAAACACGCTTAGAAATGGCAGTCACAACAATTTTTTAATAAATTGTTGTAACTGACATTTCTAAGCGTGTTTTACCCTTTTTTTTTTCAAAACAGACAAACAAACAAGTATACAGTTCAGACCCCACTTATCTTGTGAGCGAGAAGCGCCAAGCTATTCTAGCACCACCCTTGAACTATCATGATCGAGCCATTTCTTATCGTACTCAATGATCACAAAATAGTCAGCGTCTGAATTGTATATTTTGTTTAACTTTTTTCAAACAAATATTAATATTAACAAATTGTTGCAACTATCATTAATTATCTAAACGTGTTTCTCGCCGTTGGGGCCTTCTTTGAGAACTTCTTTTCATTCGTTGGCAGTCCACTTTTGGGGGGTCTGGATTCAATAGATGAGGGTATTCAAAATCTGAATAGTCAATCAATCAGTTCACCCCTTTGTGCTTGCAGCCACCACTACTGTTTACAGTACCGATGGCTGCATGCGCAAGAGGGTTAATATTTCCTGCGCAGCGTACCGTATTTTTCTTAATTACATCACGCACTATGCAGTCCGGAAAAAGGTAGTGCGTTATTGCCTCTTCAGCCACTTATGTTCCGAAGCAGATTTTTCTTTTCTCCGTCAACTCGAATTTCACACCGGAAAATTCTGTGAAACGAAGAACTGACGGCTGCGGGAACGCCACACGCCTGCAAGAGGCATAGATTCTCATGAGCCCCCGCATTGCGGGGGCTCATGCGAATCTAAGCCTCTTGCTGGGTGACTTTTACGTGTGTCCACCAGGCGTAGAAGATCGCAGGGGGTTTAATTTACGCTAGAGCTGACAAAGACAAGCATAGGTTTCTGTTAAAAAGTGCAGGGAGAGATCGCTAGACTGATGCAAAGTGAAAAGAAGGAACAAAGATGGTTGTAGCTTTGGAATTGCCTGTGAAAAGGAGAATGTTAAACCGTTGTCAGTCGAACACCTGGTCGCCTCCTCAGTTTAAGTAACACAGATGGAAATTGCTCCAAAATAAAGAACAAAGATGGTTGTAGCTTTGGAATTGCATGTGAAAAGGACTTATTACAATTCTAGAGACAGATCGAGCATGATAGTTCAAGGGTGATGCCAGAATAGATTGGCGCCTATAGGCGCCAAGCTATTCTGGCACCTCCCTTGAACTATCATGGTCGATCCATGTCTTGCTGTGGTGTGTTGGGGCTGAATGAGTTAAACGGTTGTCAGTTGGACACCTGGTTTCCTCCTCAGTCTGAGCTGTGACACAGATGGAAATTGCCTAACGAGGGGCGGATACAGGTTCTTGTGAGCGTCAATAGTTTGATATATATCTCACACGGATCTGTGTCATGCAGGTTTGGAATCCGTTTCAATCGCCTGAGAGAAAACAAAGTATGTGTTGTTGTTCAGGGAAGATGTTTTTGTTGTTTTTTATAATACTTTATCATCCCTCGAGGGGACATCTGGGCTGCCTTCCTCGTTGAAGGCGCATCACCGCAGTGCAGCGCCTCCCGATCCTTTGTGTCTGTTGGTTTGTTTTTGTATTTTTAGGTTTTTTTGTTTTGTTGTTGTTGTTGTTGTTTTGTTGTTGTTTGGTGTGTTTTGTGTTTTTTTGTTTGTTTGTTTGTTTGGTTGGTTTTTTTGTTTGTTTGTTTGTGGGTTTTTTTCAGGGGAAGGAGGGGGGGGGGGGGGGGAAAGATCCTTTGTGTATGTGTGTGTGTTTGTTTGTATTTTGTGTGTGTGTTTTTTTTTTGTTTTTTTTTTTTGCTTGTTTGTTATTTGTTTGTGGTTTTTTTATATTGTTGTTGTTTTGTGTTTGTTTGTTTGTTTTAGGGGAGAGGAAAGGGGGGAGTGTGTGTTTATTAATTTATTTGTTTATTGGGGGGGGGGAGGAGGTTTCGTGCTGAGGGTGGGGGGGGGACGGTCTTGTATTTCTTGTGTGTGTGTTTTAATATATTTATTTATTTATTTATTTATTTATTTATTTATTTATTTATTTATTTTGGGGAAAGGGGGTGGGGGGGGGGGGGGTGAGTTCGTTCCATCGTTGTTGTTTTCTCTTAAAAATTAAAGCATAAGCAGAACCCCTTAGACATTCTTCGTTTTGGAGAAAGACAGACACAAATGGAGCAGGTGAAGGCCTATAATTGTATCAGATCCCCAAAACCCACAGGGATTCATTTAGACCTACGCCTCAAGGACTCCTATACTCCACTGTTACTGAAAAACACGCAGCTGAAAATGTTCGTGACGGATAAAACATCGTGCGTCTGATTCGAGACCTTTGGTTATCTGTAATTTTGGACCCTATGGTGTGATGGTCTGTGATTTTGGACCTTACGGCCTACGGCTGTAAGGTCCAAAATCACAGACCAGCACACAGAGCCCTACAACCTGCGGAGAGTTAAGACTCAAGAGGATCTAAGTCCGTGGCTGTGGATGGGGTTCTCACTGCTTGACAAGTGAGCCGAGAAAAAAATGTTAAAGTGGCACGAACCACGACAAGGTTAATTAGTGGGTAGCTGTATCGTGCGGGAAGTTGGGTTTCACTCCAGCTGCGCCGTATACTGGTGTGAAGCTCCATACTACAGTGGAGGGTCTTTCTGTGAAACCTCCAAAGTCAAATTATAGATATGATGTATGTGCACCCAACACCGTATTATGGAATATGGCGGCTTTACAAGCCTTCTTTATGTAGTAAGACTGTTGCCACAAGGGTTTCACGTTAAAGGAAAACAGAAAATAGAGGTCGAAACCATTTAAGTTAGAAACATGAAACACCATTAGTCAGTGTTTCATGTTTCTAACTTAGAGGGTTTAGACTTCTTTAGCCAGCGTTGCCATGTGACAAGTTGCAGCAATAGCATCACAGTGTAAACAAAGGATGACGTAATAGGTGATGCAAATGTTCTTTTTAAATATTGCATGTAGCTATGATGTCATTATGAAGGTGATGTAATAGTTATTGTCCAAAGATCCAAGTTGCTGATGACATCATAGATGATGCTGTGTCACAAACAAGATGGTTTCATTTTATTGTATAGATTTGCCAGAGGGAGTGCAAATTTCAAAGTGATGATGACTTAGAAATTGTTCTGCACTCTGGTAGTCCATCAAAGTATATATCAGTGAACGGAACGGTTACGTGTATAAGTATTAAAAATAACACATGAAACAAGATGGGATGAACCATAACACGCAAAGTATCTTTTTTAAAAGAGCCATAAACCACAAAGTCCCTTTTATATGCGAGCTGTACTCGCTGTCAATGGTCTCTACCTGTTGTCTTTGATCTGATTCTGATTTTTAAATATATTTCAAAAAGCCTCGCAAATTTGCCAGTGCATCAGTGAGCTCTATAAGGGTTA
>BTPG01000001.1:331130109-331227609 GCA_036245525.1 Semisulcospira habei | reverse complement strand
GTGTGTGTGTGTGTGTGTGTGTGTGTGTGTGTGTGTGTGTGTGTGTGTGTGTGTGTGTGTGTGTGTGTGTGTGTGTGTGTTATAAGATGAATGTTGAGTGTTACTATTTTTTGTGTATAAAATTGTTTTAATTTTATTATTATTTTGTTTTTATTTTTTTAAACATTATTGTTGCATGAAATAGACCTAATGTGTATAAATATAATTCTTTATTATTATTATTATTATTATTTTTAACCTATTTTGTGTTGTTGATGTTAACAACGGCAAGTTTGTAAAATGACGATTTGTTTCTGTCAAAACTTTTTACCGTTGATAAATAAAGTTTCATCATCATCATCATCATCATCTCTCTTCCTCTCTCTCTCTCACTACACTTTGAAATCTCTCTCTCTCTCTCTCTCTCTCTCTCTCTCTCTCTCTCTCTCTCTCTCTCTCTCTCTCTCTCTCTCTCTGGCTCTCTCTCTCACTCTCTCTCTCTCTCTCTCTCTCTCTCTCTCTCTCTCTCTCTCTCTCTCCTCTCTCTCTCTCTCTCACTCTCTCTCTCTCTCTTGCAGGACAGTGTGTAACTATAAGAGAGGCATTCGCATGCCTAAAACGTCATCCTGAATAAAAATGTTTCATCATCTCTCTCTCTCTCTCTCTCTCTCTCTCTCTCTCTCTCTCTCTCTTCTCTCTCTCTCTCTCTCTCTCTCTCTCTCTCTCTCTCTCTCTCTCTCTCTCTTTGTGTATGTGTGTGTGCGTGTGTATATGTGTGTGTGTGTGCGTGTGTGTGTGTGTGTGTGCGTGTGTATGTATGTGTGTGTGTGTGTGTGTGTGTGTGTGTGTGTGTGTGTGTGTGTGTGTGTGTGTGTGTGTGTATGGTATAATATGAATGTTGAGTGTTACTATTATTTTGTGTAAATAATTTTTTTTTTTTTTTTTGGTTGCATGAAATAATATGTGTAAATATAATTCTTTATTATTATTATTATTATTATTATTATTATTATTATTATTATTATTATTATTATTATTATTATTTAATCTATTTTAAGTTGTATATGTTAGCAACGTCAAGTTTGTAAAATGACGATTTGTTTCTTTCAAAACTTTTTACCGTTGATAAATAAAGTTTCATCATCATCATCTTCATCATCATCTCTCTCTCTCTCTCTCTCTCTCTCTCTCTCTCTCTCTCTCTCTCTCTCCTCTCTCTCTCTCTCTCTCTCTCTCTCTCTCTCTCTCTCTCCTCTCTCTCTCTCTCTCTCTCTCTCTCTCTCTCTCTCTCTCTCTCTCTCTCACCTCCTTCTGGGATCGGAAATTATCAGATCATGCAGTTGATCAGTTAGTTGGAAGGAATGCGTGTTTGACTTTTTCTTCAAATGAGATTAAAGACGTTATTTATGACCGAATGGAGACAACGGGTTCTGATTTACATGACGAAGATGAGAAGTTAGTAATAGCAATGTCAGAGTTACTCCATCAGTTTTCTTTTCCCCCCATGTCTTTTAACTCATTCTACCCTAACACCGAAATCCTTCAATGTTGCCGTTGTCCTCTGAAGACCGCGTTGCAGTGCAGGACACAGATTGACCATGATAGTTCAAGGGTGATGTCAGAATAGCTTGGCGCCCATAGGCGCCAAGCTATTCTGGCATCACCCTTGAACTATCATGGTCGATCCTTATCTTGTGTGGTGTGTCTGGGGTAGAATGGGTTAATGCACGGAATCCCGTTTAACCCGTTCAGTGTCGAGAAAATGCAAACACCACCCAACTGCAAGAGGCATAGGTCCCCATGAGCCCCCGCAGTTACAGGAGTTCATGAGGATCTGTGCCTCTTGTTGACGCCGCTTTGAATCCATATTCGTGAGATATCTAGCGATTTTTTGTGGGTTTTTTGTTTGTTTGTTTGTTTTGATTTTTTGTTTGTTTGTTTGTTTGTTTGTTTGTTGTTGTTTTTTCTTTGTTTGTTTTGTGGGATTGTTGTTGTTGTTGTTGTTTTGTTTTGTTTTTTGTCTTGAATTAACGAAAATTGCAGAAACACAGTCTGCTTCAGTTGGCACTTAACTGATTAATTTTCCGGACTGATGATTTTTTTTTTTTTTTTTTTTTTTTTTTGGGGGGGGGGGTGGGGTGGGAGGGGGGGGGGGGGAATTTGCCAAGATCCTTCGACCCCGATGAAAAACGCATGACGCCTTTATAAACGTTCAGCGACGATTTGGAAAACTCAGAGGCATACTGAATCCCTGGGAACAAAATGATGAACACACAATGTTTTTCCTTGTTCTTTTGTTTAACCCCTTCACTACTGAGAAAAAAGGTTAACAAGACCCAACTGCAAAAGACATATATCCTCTTGAGCCCCCGCGAATGCGGGGGGCTCATGAGGATCTATGCCTTTTCCTGAGACCAATTTGTATCCATGTTACATGGACGCTTGTGACTATTGGTCGTTGAATGAACAAAGATTTCAGAAACAAACAAACAAACAAAAATGTACGTACAGCGGCAGGGAAGGGGTTAAATTATGATTATTTCGAGAGTCCAATCGCTCTGTATAGTCAGCTTGATTCGTATCATGTCACGTCAGTCTCTGTGCACGCGCTATGCCTGATTGCACGTGCAGCCATGTGTTTCCTGTCAAAAATCATGTATGTTTCACAGTTTACCGCTAATCACATGTGCTGTCTCAGAAGCAGATGTTGAATTGCAGTAGATAAGTAGATGTTCTTCGTTCTAGCTGTATGCATACATATTTATGTATTGCTCAATGGAGAAAGGCCTCTTCAAAATTCATTCATTCGAAAATGTATTAACGTTTTATGTTGTTTAAGATTCAAGACTCCCAAAATCTGTATTGAGTTTGTGTGGGTTGTTTTTTTTATTCCTTCTCCTTGTTCTTCTTCTTCTTCTTTTTTTTTTTTTTTTTTTTTTTTGATAGGCTGAGGGGGGGGTGGGGGTGGGGGCGGATGTGGGGGGAGGGGTGGTTGTTGGCGTTTTGGTTTTTATTGTTGTTTGTTTTCTTCTCCTCTCGGGATTAGAACAGTATATAAAAAGAATCTCTTTGTAGGACGCAATTAAGTATTTTAATTACGAATCTTATTATTCGATTTTATTTTATTTTTTTATGTTGTTGGTTGTTTGTTTGTTTGTTTAATTGTTTTTGTTGTTGTTGTTGGTTTTTTTGTTTGTTTGTTTGTTTGTTGTTTTTTTTTGGGGGGGATTTGGGGGAGGGGTTGTTTGTTTGTGTGTTTGTTTGTTTTGTGGTTTTTCATAGTTTGTTTGTTTGTTTTTGTTTCGTTTTGTTTTGGTTTGGGCTTTGTTTTTGTTTTTGTTTGTGTTTTTTGTTTGTTTCTTTGTTTGTTTGTTGTGTTTTGTTTATGGTTGTTTTGGGGTTTTTGTTGTTTGGGTGGGTTTTTTGTTTGTTTGTTTGTTTGGTTTTTTTGTGGTGTTTTTGTTGTTGGTGGTGGTGTTTGTTTGGTTGTTGTTGTTGTTGTTTGGTGGGGGTTTTTGGGGGGAGGGTATTGGCGTATTTTATTTCAACAGAAATTGGTGGAAAGAGACTGACATAGATTCTCATAAGCCCCTGCATGTTGCAGGGCTTATGAGAATCTGTGCCTCTTGCACGTCGAAACGTCTCGCTAAATAACTGCCATGGTGACATAATCTACTAGCCAGGTCCGCAGTTGCTTCCCTTTGGTCGATTAATCAGCCTATTGTATCAGCCCATCTCTGACACGAGAGAAAATTTACGACCGGGATTGGATAGGATTTTGGCCTCTGCGCGCGCTTTGGCCCCCACGTGATCAATGTGCGTGCTCCAGATTGACAGGCGCACGAGAGACACTGACAAGCGTCCGAGTGCGCTTTCTGGTTTCTGCACCAAGGCAAGTCGGTTCCTGGGAATGGACTGCACTAGTCACGAGCAAAAGGCACAGATCTTCATGAGCCCCTGCAACGTGCAGGGGCTCATGAAGATCTATGCTTTTTGCTGAATCAATTTATGTCAATGAGTTTTTCGTTCTGAGAAATTTCTTTGGTATTGTCCTGTACATCTGTGTGTAGCTGATTGGAATTTCAAAGTCGTCAAGCGAATGACACGCACTTGCAAAAGGCACAGATCTTCATGCCGACATTTGCGATGATTGAATTTTTAAGCGGTCAACACTTGTTGAAACAAAGATAGCCGCCGGCTTTGGCTGACGGAAGGACTGGCTGTCTCAGTCTCTCGATTTGCTGCAGATATACAACCAGTGTGCGACCGGCCACAGGTACAAAGCGGGGATGAGAGGGGACCAGCACGGATTCACGATTGATTTTGCGTTTCAAGATGTTTCACAACGGAAAGAGACGACGAAAAGATAAGTTCCCGCTGTTATAACCTCTTTCCTTGGCCGAAAAACTTCAACAAATGGGTGGGGGTGGGAATGGAGAGAGGGGAGAAGGAAGAACGAGAGGCTGTTGATGTTGTAGAATTCCTCAACTGGACGGAACGGGAGGAGCGGAGGCGGGGGGGGGGGGGGAGGGGGGGGGAGCGGGGGGGGGGGGAGGGGTTATGACTAGGATTTTGTATTCTGGCAACAGACTTTCACGTTTCGGGAAATAACCAAGACGTTTTCCCGAATCAAGAAAACCTAGTTTGGGCGTTCACGTTTTAGGAGTGATCAATTCTTTCACGGATCATGAGGATGAAAACATTGCAATCACGAACCATGAGAACCGAAAGAAACCGCCAATCACGAGTTTAGGGCACACACATCAAAATCCCCCCCCCCCCTCAGCTTCCTCAGCTCCCCCCCCCCCTCAGCTCCCCCCCCCCTCCCCCGCCTCCCCACTCCACCCCTGTCTGCAAATGAGGTGAAGCACATTTGGCACAAGAAGACCTATAGACCCTTAGAAGCCAACCCTCGCAAATACTTTTTTTTTTTGTTTTATTGCTCTTGCTGTTTTTGTTCAATGATTTAAAAATCCAGCAAAGAAAAGAAACACGCTTAGAAATGCCAAGTACAACACAGTAAATAAATTGTGTTTCTCTAAGCGTGTTTCTTTCTTTCTTGGATACTTCTTTGCAGTGTGCCCAGTGTGCAAAAAGGCCAGAAGGCCGACGTCGGCCGCCGTTGGCCCGCGCACGGCCGTGCGCGAGCCAACGGCAGCCGACGTCAGCCCGATGGCCTTTTGCGCACTTTGTACACGCTTGGAAGTCATCTTTTGGTCGGGATTGCTGTCGTTGTTGCTTAAATTAATAAAGTATGATTTCTTAAACCCTTCACCGCCACTGATCGTACTCGATTCCACGAATTGTCGCATTTATTTTGCTCGTCAGTATAGAAGAGAGAGAGAGAGAGAGAGAGAGAGAGAGAGAGAGAGAGAGAGAGAGAGAGAGAGAGAGAGAGAGAGAGAGAGAGAGAGAGAGAGAAGAGAGAGAGAGAGAGAGAGAGAGAGAGAGACAGAGAGAGGAGGGGGGGAGGAGGGAGAGAGAGAAACAGAAGAGAAAGAGAGATTGTTTACTCTTTTTCAGTATCCAAGACGACTTTTCATGGCTCCAGGTGTTTTTGTCTTCTGGGACGTGCCTTTCTGGAACAAACAAAAATAATTTCTGTCGTTTGCAATTGCAGTCAAGATATGTAATACAACATTTAAACTTTAATATATATATATTTTTAGGCATACGCTTTATAAGTTGTCTCTCAGCACTAATGTACTCTTTCTTTGGCATAGGTATACCTACTACACAGTAACAGAGAAAGAGAGAGGTGGTAATGAGAGACAGACAGACAGAAATTTTCGATCTCAAGTACTATTATCATAAATTATTCACTCCCCTCCTTTCCATACCCCTTATCGCCCCTTCCTCCACCGCCCACCTCACTTACCCTCCCCCCCCCCTTCCAACCCGCCCTCCCCCCTCCCCCCCTCCCCCCAGAAAATCAGACATTAAAAAACCCAATCAGAGACCCAGGCAAATGGCAGCGCCCCTCCTTAATCCCTTGCCAAACATCGCCTAATCGTTTTCTCAGCCAAACTCCTCTAGTCTGCACGAGGCACACATTCTAATGAGCATATGCAGCTGCAGGAACTCACATCAACCTGCCTCTTCTTCTGCCAAACACTGGAACTCATGTTTTATGCAGGCCTGCCATTTCGAATGCGGACATTATGCGGCCCCGTCGACGTAACGTGCAACCGGCATAGATTGTCAAGTGTATATGCAGGTAGGCCGCTTACGACAAAACTGTTCGCTTTTGGTGACACAGATTCGGCCTCACATGTGTGTGCTGGTAGGGCCGTAAGGTCCAAAATCACAGACCGGCACACCATCTCTTTATACTTGGAAACTCAGAAGTTACAATTCAAATGTGACTGTTGTGTATGGCAAACTATACCACTCTCATTCTCAGAGGGGCGTGCTGGCACAAGTTTTTTTTTTTTTTTTTTTTTTTTTTTTTTTTTTTTTTAAGAGTTCTGCGAAACGAAAGAGGACACCCACACGAAAAAGGCATCGCCGGCCACGCTAATGACGTAATGAAGGGAACCTAAATCCTGGCCAATCAGACCGCTGTAATTTATGGGACAGGGAGGGCGGTGGGCTAAAAAGGGTTAAGCGTGCGTGTCAGTAAAACAATTTATTGAACTTCGGTGCTGCAGTGACGGGGGCTTTTCTTGCGGAAAGTTGTGGCTTTTGGACGCGGTATTTTTTTTCCGAGAAAAGGGTAAGTTGTGTGCTAACAAATTTCTGTAACATCTTTTAATTATGTCGCTCGATTTATTTTCCTTTTAAGAGCGTCCTTATTTTCTTATTAGTATTTTACTATTTGTATTTTTTTCGGACAAAATATTGATATGTCAATACCTCGAGTGCAAACATGATGTACATACATTAATATATTTGATACATAAGTAAATACACAAAATAACAAGTTAATTGCTCGAATGAATGAATAAATGAATGAATGAATGACTACTTAATTAAGTTTTAAGAAACACAAAGAAATGGATGGATGGATGGATGGATGGATGGATGGATGGATGGATGGATGGATGGGTGGACGGACGGACGGGCGCGCGGGCGGGCGGGCGGACGGACGGACGGACGGATGGATGGATAAATAAATATATAAACCGCGTAAGTCAGATTGGCCCGGAACGTGCAATGTCTCCTCAAATTGTAATACTCCCACAACAGCTCATTGATTCGTGTTACGGTCTGGGTACAGAAGAAACGCCGTTTGTCACTCATTCGGACGATAAAACCGCGCGTTTATGGTCAGAGGGTAATAACACACCAATAACACACCCATAGCCGTGGTTTATGGCTTGTTATTTGGATATAAACTACCTACATTGGGGTACAACTATACAAAGAATGCGTTAGGCTGTGTTGCTGTGCATCTGCAAGAGGCATAGATTCTCATGTACCCCCTGCTTGCAGGGGGCTCATGAGAATCTATGCCTCTTGATGGGTATTGCTAGATTATGAAGTGTTCAGTGCACATTTCTACAGAGGCGTTGATCATGCAATGATAGACTGATGATGCAATATTTTGCGTTTCGTGAGCAGGCGCGGAAATACAGTTTCACGGGCGGATGCATCTGACGGCGCGCGGATACTTGCATTTGCATGAAAAGCATGGCGCGAATATTCATTTACATATAAGGTGTTATTGGAAATTAATTTAGTTGTTCGTTTACTCTTCTTCTTTTTTTTCACTCACTGGAGCAAGCACCAAATGATAAGCCGTTGAGACTTATTGAAAATTTGAACTATTATTGACGATACCTTTTACGGTCTTTACAGAAACACGTCTCAAACTGTCTGGCTACGGTCATTATGTGCAGAGAGCTCTGGCGAAGTTTCCCACCGACGCGTGACAGAACAGACACACGCGAGAAACTGATATAGGTCGTTTGACATTTGAGCGCACAACGTTTTTCGCAAATATCTCCGTAAATAGAGGCACTTTTCTATAACTATCTTAGAAGAAATATCATTCTGTGACAGTTGACCTAATACGATTTTCTTTAAGAAACTTGAACAATGTGACAGTTTTGCTGTACTGTCGTAACAATTCAGAATTACTTTTTAATTAAATGACTGATATTACATCCCTAAATGTGCCCCAATTTTTAGCCAGGTATAAGAAAGATCCATTTTCACGTGAATTGGCCAACTTTTCAAACCTGAAGCAGCGCAGGCATACGTGACGTCTGCACGCAATGACCTCAAGATTGAAATCTTCCGGGGCTCTATTTAGGGTATTGAAAATGGCTTGTTCTTTTTGTCAACAAATTTTACGACTACAAAGCAAAATCGACAAATCATAGGAGTTCAGTAAAACATATTCCATATTAGGTCAATTGACATTAAATGATATTTGTTTTTAAAGTGGTACAGAAAAAAAGTCTTTTTTTTCTGAGATATTTGGGAGAGAAAAAAAAAGAAAAAAAAAACACGTGCGCTCCGATGTCCAACGGCCTATACTACAATCGGATAGGTGGTTTTATACCAAGTGTCTGAATGTCTCACTTCTAGAGTGAAATCAACAATTAGGGAGGGAAATTTTCAGTGGCAGTAGAGTAAGAGCTTAGTGAGCTGATCATGTCAGTACAAAAGCCATCACGAGCAGACATTTTAAGTTATTGGTAGCAGGAGTTTGCTACACAGACCCTTGTAGGCCTGAGGGAGGTCAAATGAACCATTGTACCCCGAAGGCCTTCGGGGTACAATGGTTCCTTTGACCTCCCGAAAGCCTACAAGGGTCATACAGCAAGCCCCTGTTACCAATAACGTATTTGTTTTAATTCCTCCACTATATTCGTAAAAGAAATCAAAAAGAAGTCGTCCGACCTGGATCACGCTAGACATGACTGACGTCAAAGGAATGTACATTTATACATAATAGACTTATGACGCAATTTAAAACTTTTATGACTTTGCCGTCTCGAGTAGTGTGTGCCTGTTGTTTCGAACAACACTATGTAACTTCGTACTTTAGAACCTTTTGGTTTATATAACAAAACTGGCATCCAAGACGCGCCCGAAAGAGGGCTACAGAAAGTCCGCCATTAGTCGCTACATGGGTTTTTGTAGCTCGGTCATGTGGTACAGTTTGCGCTTAAGGGATTAGTCATGCGACGTGGGGATGAAAACAATCATTGTTGTCATTTGTAGCGATTCCGTCTTTCTCGCTGCTTCATACTGTTCTTTCTCCAGAGACAGCCCGGCCAGTTCAAACGCGTTACTGACAAATAACAATGTCAGATAAACCGCGCCTTTCAACGTTTACGCTAGTTGCCGCCCTTTGGTGTGAAACTATAAACGTCTGACTACATCTATAAATGTCCAAACTCCTCCATTGTCGCATTGGAGGCGATCGCGAGTATCGTTCTGGGTCACAGCGGAGACAAAACGAAAGGGAACGACCACCCTATGAGAGGTCACTTGTCATTAAAGAGACAGTCCGGCCAGTTCAAACGCGTTACTGACAAATAACAATGTCAGATAAACCGCGCCTTTCAACGTTTACGCTAGTTGCCGCCCTTTGGTGTGAAACTATAAACGTCTGACTATATCTATAAATGTCCAAACTCCTCCATTGTCGCATTGGAGGCGATCGGGTTAAAAAAAAAAAAAATAATAATAAAGTCAAAAAATATAAAAAACGAGTATCGTTCTGGGTCACAGTGGAGACAAAACGAAAGGGAACGACCACCCTATGAGAGGTCACTTGTCATTAAAGACCTAACCCCTTCATTGCCGAGAAAACTGCAAGAGGTATAGATCCTCATGAGCCCCCGCAATTGCGGGGGCTCATGAGGATCTATACTTCTTGCTTAGACACTTTTTTATGTCCGTGTTGTTTGGCCAGTTTGTGGCTTTTGGTCGTTCAGTGAGCACAAGTGTCAGAAACCAAAAGTACGTCCGTTGGCAGAGATAGGGGGTTAACAAGGTCGGCATTTCCCCTTTGGGCGCTGCAACCAACGTCACTTGCCACAGGCGCGTCGCTAAGAAACGAGCTGACGTTTCCTATCTTGACGCGTCAGAGAGCCTTTCTCTCGTTACAGTGCCAGTGAGAAAGTCAACAGCATCCAAGTGCAGGAGACGTGGATTCTCCCTGGCTCCCTGCATGTTTGCGCCCTTCGGCGACATGGAACCCACATAGCACCCTCCCCCCCCCCCATCCCCCCACCCCCACCGCCACACATCCCACCCCCATCCGCACCCCACCCCCACTCCCCACCCCCACCCCCCCAAAAAAAAAAAATTAAAAAATTGTATTGGTGTGCTGGTCTGTGATTTTGGATCTTACGGCCTCCGGCCGTAAGGTCAAAAATCGCAGACCAGAACACACACTCTTTTGGTTGAAGGTAAAAACTATAGCAGTCACTCCCGTGCTCTGTTTGTCGTGTCATGTCACTGGCTGCTTGGGTAATTCTATGGCGTTTACGGGCATAGTGCAAACACCAGATGACAAGACTGCCTTTGGATCGACAAAAATGCTGCTACGTTGGCCGGGCTGTCTTTGGAGAAAGGACAGTAAATTAATGACATTTAACACATTTTTTTTTTTAAACATCAGAACCGAAATCCCCAAATCTGAAGTTCCTTTATCTTCCCCCCCCCCCCCCCCCCCTCTCCCTTTCTCCACCACTATGACCAATCTATATAAAATACTGATCTAGACCAGCTAGGCTAGTCCAGCTAGATCTAAACCGGCAGCTAGTCCCATATAATCCTCGATTAAAATAAGGGGCAAAATGGAATGTGACTGATTGACTAGAGACAGATCGAGCATGATAGTTAAAGGGTGGTGCCAGAATAGCTTGGCGCCAATGGGCGCGAAGCTATTCTGGCACCACCCTTGAACTATCATGCTCTCGATCCATGTCTTGCTGTGGTGTGTCGGGGCTGAATGAGTTAAGGAAACTATAGTCAAATAAACAATTATTGTAAAACAGCTCTCTCTCTCTCTCTCTCTCTCTCTCTCTCTCTCTCTCTCTCTCTCTCTTCCCCCGCTGGCTTCCTCGCTCCAGTATCAACCCTTTAGGGAGAGAAAGAAGCCGGAAAAATCTAGCCGAATATCTTATTACTTTTTCGCCCATTTATTTTCCCGGGTTTTCTGCTATCACGTCACAAATCGGAGAGTACGGCTTATCACATCAGAAACGAACTCCTTCCATCTGCAAGAGGCATAGGCCCTTGTGAGACTTTGCAGTGTGGCAAGAAGCATAGATCCTCATGAGTCCCTGCAATTGCAGGGGTTCATGAAGATCTATGCCTCTGGCTAGGTTCATACATTTATATGACGCCAGAAGTCCCGTCTGCGCTGTCTGCATTAGCGAAATCCATAAATTCAAGAAATGAACAGATTATCATGCGCCTTTGCAACCTTAAGGAACGTTATGCTTCGTGCGGGCGAAGGTTGATCGCATTTATATCTGTGCTGAATTGTTGGAGGAGGTGACGTGCCATTGGATTGAGACTGTCAATTCTGATCGATACAGAGTAAAACCAGACGCGCTTTCAAACAGACCAACGCTTAACTCATTCTACCCCAACACCGAAATCCCCAAATTTTGCCGTTGTCCTGTGAAGACTGCATTGCGGTGCAGGACACAAATCGACCATGTTATATCAAGGGTGTTGCCAGAATAGCTTGGCGCCCATAGGCGCCAAGCTATTCTGGCAACACCCTTGAATTATCATGGTCGATCCTTATCTTGCTGTGGTGTGTCTGGGATAGAATGAGTTAACCAGATTGCTTTTTCTCGCCAACAGAGGATACAAATGAGCCATAGTCTCTGTCGTCAAAAGGCTTAGATTCTCATGAGCCCCTGCATGCAGGGGCTCATGAGAAATTATGCTTCTTGCAGCTGGATCAGGCTTAAATGTTCGATTTCATCGGACTTTCCCTTGCGGGCAAAACCATGTTGAACGGTATGAAGCTGGCTACGTTACATGCAACATCGGGCCATGTCGAACTTCACATCGTCGTAGACATACTCGCATGCAGTAGCTCTTCTTCTGAGCGACCACCTGTATTTACAAGACGGAAGTGGTCTTAAAAGACAGGAGGACTCTGATGAGAAGTCTTGAAAGGCAAAATGTATCCGCATTTACTCATTCTGCCCGCGACACACCACAGCAAGATATGGCTCGACCATGATAATTCAAGGGCGGTGCCAGAATAGCTTAAGCTATTCTGACACCGCCCTTGAATTATCATGGTCGATCTGTCTCCTGAATTGTAATGCAGTCCTCAAAGGATAACTCCAAAATGTGGGTATTTCGTACCTCGGGTACAATGAGTTAAAGATCATCGTTTAGGTGATTACAGACATCTAACTTAATTGTATTTAATGGCAGATGACCTCTCATAAGTTTGGTCGCTCAAATAAGCTCTGCAGAAGCTCTATGGTCGACATTTTCTAAGTCTGAAAGTTGTGCTCTGGAAACACACCAATCGTGATAGTTCAAGGGTGGTGCGAGAGCAGCTTGGCATGTCGAAGAGTATTTCTCCTTAACCTGACTCTTTCTAGACCTGCCGCCTCCGGATACGCGGCTTATGCCGCGTATCCGGAGGCGGCACTTCTAAAATGAGTTGTGATGCGTGATCTCTAGAAGACATGTAACAACAATGGAAATATATTGACATTGCAGCTCAATATATTAAACAGCCGTATTCTGTATCGTCACCATTGTGCATGTCTGTCATTTTCTGTCCATGTGCGCTCGACGTAAGAATCAACATCAACCCGAATTGACGACAATGGCCTGTGTAATTGAAGTCATCGACGCATTCGCGTTAGCAAACCCACTATCGTTGTTCGCGTCATCGATTGTTGCTGTTACAAAGGAAAACCGAACTCGCATGGAAGCCACCCAGGTATTGCCTACGTCATTGATTAATGTGTTCGCGTGTGCACCGCGCGAGCATGGCCCCCAGGCGACCAAAAAAAAAAAAAAATATTGCGTTTAGTAAACCGAATCTTGTTTCTCTGCAAGAGGCATAGATTCTCACGAGCCCCTGTATGCCACTTGTTCCTCGGGGGTTTGGCAAAAAAAAAAAAAAAAAAAAATCTAGTATGCACAGAAAAAAAGCCAGCACATGTATCCAGCCAACCAACCAACTCCCTATAAAAGCGAAAGGTTTAGATTCTCATGAGCCTCTATGGCCACAGACCTCTTCAGGCCCACGACGACCGCAGTGGGCCCCCAATGCGGCCGATGTGGGCCCGAGTACCTTTGCTTACCGGGATGGCTCATATGAATCTAGACCTCTTCCTAGAAGGGTCCTGAATTGTCCCTGAGATGGAAGGGGGAAAAAATATTTAGATTTATGTGCTTGACTTTGCAATATTATATCTGCCTCACAGTGGCTCGCTAGAAATAATGCCCGATGTTTGATAGGGGAAACGTTTTATGGGCGAAGCGCAAGCAAATTACGCGACTGCCGTGTATATATGAGAGGATGTATGGAATAGGTGGTATCATAAAAATATGGCATCCCCGACGCACTGCTATCGTCACAGTGTTGGATTTTCTCATTCTAATAATCGCAGTGGTTTTGGATTTTGTGATTCATGTGCGTGATAGAGGTATATGGAATACAATCTTAACCTTTTCATCTTGACACGCTACTGCTTGAAATTAATTTGACGATGATAGTTCAAGGGTGGTGCCAGAATAGCTTGGCGCCTGAGGCGCCAAGCTATTCTGACACCACCCTTGAACTAATATGGTTGATCTCTCTCCTATCTGTAATGTAGCCTTCCTAGGACAATAGGCAATTTTCTTAACCTGCCTCAGGATGTAATGGGTGAATATCTATAAATGCATTAGTGTTATGCTGTGCGACTCAAGCCAGAGCATCACTCGGTGTATAGGAGCTGGATCTGTAAAATAAATAGTGGTTTGTGATTGCGGTTAATTTGAATTGTGTTGCTCGTGGCAGGACATTGGTGAATAAAAGTGATCAATGGAATAAATGCGTGACTCGTTGACTGCAGACGATTTGAACTGTGCTTTTTGTGGCAGAACATCGATGTATATTAGAAAGACTTTGATGAATACGAGTTGTCAGTGGAATAAATTTGTGACTCGTGGCTGCAGAAGATTTAAACTGTGCTCTTCGTGGCAGAACATTGGTGTACATTAGAAAGTACATGGAATATTTGGTATTATTGGTTACTTGGTATATTTTTGCAGTAGATGTGAACAATATGACTGATAACAAAACGGCACCGTGAATCGTGATTTGTGAAACAAAATAGTAATGGTTAGTGATGAACCGTTATTCGTGATGGCACAAAATAGTGATGGCACAAATTATATTGAATCGAATTGAATTATTGAATTAAATTGAATTGAATTGAATTGAATTCAACTAAATTACTTTATTGTCATTAAACGACAAACATAAAATGGGAAATTTCCTTGGGCTCACAGAAACCTAAAACACACAAGTAGGACATAATGACTAAAACCATTATGCATATACATAATTAGTGATTAACAAAGCAACACAACTCTGAAGTCCACACTTTTACTCCCCTTATTTACCGATGACAAACAACGGCAGTATTCCCCAGCAACAAAACGTCTTCGGGCACACGATGGCCGCAGTGGGCCCGCGCACAGCCGGGCCTGAGGACCTGTGCTTACTAAACTGTGGTCGATCCATCGCAAGCTGTGGTGTACCCAGTTCGCCTTGGAAAATACGGTCCCGAGTTTGTGTGCGTGCCAAGATTGTGTGTGACACATGCAACCCATGTGTGTGTTTGTCGAAGCGTTAGATTGTTCCGCCCGAAAGAAATGGCCGGGGGTTTACTGGCTGTTTGCTGAGGATTTATTCACTGTGAAGGACAAAATTATCGCATGGTGTTGTGGGCGAAGTGAAGACTGAGGTAAAATGTGTTTGTTTGTTTTTTCGAACGCACACGATTGCTCGCTCGCGTGTGTTAGTGATATGTATATATCCCACCTGAGACATGATGCATCTCAGGTACATACCGTTGTTGTTTTGTTGAGTTGTTTTGTTGTTGTTGTATTTTAATCCTTTCATAGTCGAGAAATACTACGATCCAGGTGCAAGAGACATAGATCCTCATGAGCCCCCGCAGTTGCGGGGGCTCATGAGGATCCATGCCTCTTGCAGACACTATTTTGTATCCATGTTCTTTGAGCAGGTGGGGCTCTTTAACGTGGGATTAACTACGATTTTACAAGTCCGGTTGAGTCCACTGAACGGGAGCATTGAGTTAACATGCTTTTGAAACGTGCATTATTGCTCAGATACGTGTACCTAATCTATATCTACCTCAGAATCACTGCGTCACAAGTATATGGGCCCACATAGTGTTTTGGGTTTTTGTGTGTGTGTGCCGGCTCTCTCTCTCTCTCTCTCTCTCTCTCTCTCTCTCTCTCTCTCTCTCTCTCTCTCTCTCTCTCTCTCTCTCTCTCTCTCTCTCTCTCTGTGTGTGGTGTGTGTGTGTGTGTGTGTGTGTGTGTGTGTGTGTGTGTGTGTGTGGTGTGTGGGGGTCATTGTTTTCAGGCGATAAAGCTCGACTATCTTTTCCTGAATAGTTCATTCATTCATCTCTCTCTCTCTCTCTCTCTCTCTCTCTCTCTCTCTCTCTCTCTCTCTCTCTCTCTCTCTCTCTCTCTCTCTCTCTCTCTCTCTTTCTTGCATTGTCGTACCTTACCCCCTTCATTAGTTGTTCCTTTTTGTTGTTGTTTTTTGTTTGTTTTTTTCCTAACGCAAGTTACGAAAAACAGCATGGTCTCTGATCGTGTTATCCCTTTTAGCCCCACGGGAACATTTCCCGAATTTCGGAACGACGATGTACCACTTGCAGGCTGTGGAGTGACTATGATAATTCCAGGGTAGTGCCAGATTAGCTTGGAGCCTTCAGGCGCCAAGCTAATCTGGCACTACCCTGAAATTATCATGGTCAATCAATAATAATAATAATTAAGTATATGCAGCGCAAACTCCCTGCAGTGCAGGCTCTAAGCGCTGTACAATGCAAATCGAAGTTAAAACCTAAACACAAATCAATAGACAGCAACAACACAAAGTACAAATATTACAATACAAATTCTAAAGTTAACAGCACATAGACACACCCAAAGCACAAACAACCATGGCAACAAGAACTGGCACAGGATCATCATGATGTTATTGTGAAACAGAAAGGAGACTGGAATTTGGTAAGACAGAGTAGTGAGACTGGAAAAGTGGTGTTTTAAGCTGATGTAGGGTGTTGGCGCTAAAAGGGGTTAACATCTCTACTTTTTCAAAATAAAGTTTCATTGATTGATTGGTTCTCGGAGCTTCAAACGATATAAATGTCGTTGACAGTTGACAATGATTGTTTTTTGTTGTTTACAACATAGTTAATTAAACCTTTAGGTGTCCCCCCACCGGGTCTGCCCTAGGGGACCTTGGTGGGGTTGTCTAATTTTTAGTTCCTAGGGTCACCTTGTCTAACCCCTGCAAGGTGGGTTCTACTCTTTTGGGGGTTTGTATTTCTGTCATCCTGGTCCATTCATCTGTATTTTTCTTTTGAAATTCTCCCTCCTGTCTGCGCTTCTTGCAGTTCTTTTCTTCATTTAGCGCAGGCACATCCTGAGAAGGCCTTTGTCGCTTGCGGGATGTAAAGCAATCTATACTCACTCACTTTAGGTGTCGGTAGCGGTTTCAGTCGCGATGATTCCTAAAGGAATCATAGCGACGAAAACCGGCTACCGACATCCAAAGGGATACATTATCAGCTTGAAACATTTTTTTCAAAGCGGACATACAGACTGTGAACACACAACTCTAATTATGACCACTGTAACTCTATGACTAGTGCATTGTATTCTTGTCTGCGTGTGATTTGATCCAATTCTGCTGTAATTGTCCGCCATACGCGTGTTTCTTTGCTGGTATTTTCTCTGAAGATCTCTGATTTTTATGAGACAAAATGACAGTACGGCCAAATGACACATTTTATTCCTAAAGAGCCCTGATTTTTATGGGGCAAAAATAACAGTCATTACCAAAACGAGGACAAGGTCTGAACCCCTTTTCAGGGCCGTAAAACACTAATTCCTTTCAGTTACAAATGAGTCACGAAATATCAGCCGATAACATCTCCTGAAATTGACGCTACGTAGCTGAAACTGACACGCTGCCGGCGCGGAGGTCTGTTATGACAATTCCTTCATTCTGCAAGAGACATAGATTCTTATAAGCCCCTGCAGTTGCAAGGACTCACGAGAATCTATGTCTCTTGCTAAACAAAGATTGGCTTTAGCCGTTCATCAAACAGTAGGTGTTAATCAGGTTTAGTGTAGGCCCTACAACAAGCTAGCGAAACAATGGTTCGCTGGTTTGCGGTTGTCAAAAACAAAATGTCTAATGCATATTTTCCTGTTGATGTCTTCGTTTAGTGAAAGTCTGTAAGTTATATTTTCAACATGCATAGATCCTCATGGGCCCCAGCAGCCTAACGGCTGATGGAGCTCATGATGATCTATGCATCTTGTTGAACCCTAATTACAGTCGTGCTTGGATATAATTGCGTACAGACTGTAGAATTGTAAGAATTGTTAATGTGATTCGCCGTGAATGTTAGTGTGTGTGTGTGTGTGTGTGTGTGTGTGTGTGTGTGTGTGTGTGTGTGTGTGTGTGTGTGCGTGTGTGTGTGTGTGTGTGCGCGCGCGCGTGCGTGTGTGTGCGTGTGTGTGCGTATGTGTGTGAGTGTATGCGCGCGCGTGCGTGTTGTTGTGCGTGTCATTTTGCGTGCGAGTCTGTCTTTAGGTGCACTCACGTTAGAGAGAGAGAGAGAGAGAGAGAGAGAGAGAGAGAGAGAGAGAGAGAGAGAGAGAGAGAGAGAGAGAGAGAGAGAGAGAGAGAAAATCTTGGTTGGTTGGTTGGTGTTTTGTTTTTTTTTAATCTGTACGGTACCCCTCCCCCTTCTTCACCCACACCCCTATTTCTCACCTGGGAATGTGGCTTATCCCCCTGCCACCTTTTTCTCCTTATCTGCACGTGCAATAGATTTCCCTCCCGTTCCGCCACGATCAGGTACGCATGCGCGTCAAAGTCAATTTGCCGTGCAGAATTTATGTCGTTTCTAAAAATAGGCTTGATACATAGCCAACTAAGCCAATTTCCATGATACGTACTCAGTGTTTGTGTGTTTGTTCGTTCGTTCGTTCGTTCGCTCGCTTGTTCCCTCGCTCGTAGGTTCGTTAGTTCTTTTGTTTTGCATCGTGGTGGTCTGATCTTTCCTAAATAAATAAATAAATAAATAAATAAATAAATAAATAATATTAATAAATAAATAAATATATAATAAAGAAATGTATTTCTACTCTACCTTTACTCTAAAGGTAACATCCACACTTGAAAAACTATTGAACACTGTATGACATTCTCATCTATACCAATACTGGCAATAGTATACACTTGTTCAACTCCGACCTGACTGCAGTAGCGAGTCGGTGACAGGTTTATAGGTTAATGATGGGTTAACGAGCTAATTGCAGGCTGGTCACTTGAGCGTGGGTGACACTACCTGCAGCATGAACTCGCAGCGACTAACTTCAGCGGAGAAAAAAGGATACATAAATTGCAAGCCTGTAAGTTAGTAGTAAGGGCTGATCACTATCAGACGATGTCAAAATATTTCTGCAAGATGCATAGAGCTTAATGAGCTTCTCTTGCAGAAAGGCGTTTCATTTAACTCATTTAACCCCAAGGCCTAATTTTTCGAGATGTCACCTAACAACTAGGTACCAGTTGCAGATGGGTTGACCATGATAATTGAAGGGTAGTGCCAGATTAGTTTGGCGCCTGACTGAAAGGGTCAAAAACGAATGAAATTGCTCATGAGGGAGTATGCCGCTTCTAGCGGGGTATAATTTCGGTATTCGCATGACAAGCCATAGGCTAATGATGGGGTTATTAACTAGTGCCAGTGACAGATTTGAAACGACTGTAAAACGTCTCACTTTTAGGGCAAAATGATAGGGAGAGACCGTAACTAAATACTAGCAGGAAAGAATAGAAGGTATGCTGATGATTAGGTACTAAAGAGGAGGGTATGGGGGGAAATGGGGGGGGGGGGGAGTGGTGGGTAAGGAACTACAGAAGTTGATGCTACTGAGTATGATTTCATTTCGTTTTGTTTGTCACCATGGTGATTCAAGGATGGTGCCAGAACAGCTTGGCGCCTGTAGACCTGTAGGCGCCAAGCTATTATGGCGCCACCCTTGAAAAATTAAATATTATGGTTGATATATCTCACAAAGTACAGTTGACTTCTCAAGTCCGGATATTACAATAGCCGGATATATATATATATATATATATATATATATATATATATATATATATATATATATATATATATATATATATATATATATATATATATATATATATATATATATATATATATATATATATATATATCACCTTTTTTGTGTAAGTTACTTCGCAAATAACACAATTTGGATATAATAACAGAAATGATTATGTCCCCTTGCGCCTCGTTATATCCGTAGTTTACTACACGCATTTCATGCAGTCTTTAAATGCCAGCTCCCAAATTTGGAACTGGTATCTCAGTTCTGTATGTATTTCTTTATCATCATCATCATCATCATCATCATCATCATCATCATCATCATCATTATAATAATAATATTATATTATTATTATTATTATTATTATTATATTATTATTATTATTATTATTATTATTATTATGCTGATGTTGATGTTGTTGTGACTATTATTATTATCACTGAGTATTGTGGTGTCTTTTTAACAGAAGGAGAGGGGGCGTAAGTCAGTATATTCACAGATTCCGCGTGGAACATTTCAGGACAATTTACTGGGCTCCATTTTATTGCTTCCTGTGAAAGTAAATCTTGTTAACACATAAAGCCGAGCAGTGACACTGTCATTTGTATAAATTCACGGCGAAAAGCCGAGAGATTTCACGGGAGAAAATGAAATATGATGACGAGTATGATACATGTGTGTGTGTGTGTGTGTGTGTGTGTGTGTGTGTGTGTGTGTGTACAACCAAAATCAGGCACTGCCCTTTAATCTGTTCAGCGGCGAGATAATCTGAACACCACCCAACTGCAAGAGACATAGATCCTCATGAGCCCCCGCAGTTGCGGGGGCTCATGAAGATCTATGCCTCTTGCTGACACCATTTTTAAACCATGTTCCTCAGTGGGGCGTCTAGGGGTTTTTTATGTTGAATTTACGACGGTTGCAGGAACATAGTCTACGTCAATTTACACTGAACCGGTTAAAGCGATCCACTCCAGCTTGGGTTTTGATAGAAAAGATTTGATTGCAAATATACAAGAGTTCTGTAAGGTTGTCTTGCTTAACCCATTTCAAACTGGGGCTAAAAGTTTCAAATTTGGACACTGCCATATGCAAGTTACATTATAGTACTTACAGATAAGATATAGATCAATGGCTTTAGTTCAAGGGTGGTGCCAGAATAGCTTGGCGCCTAGAGGTGCCAAGCTATTCTAGTATTCTTGCACTACCCTTTGAACTATTTTAGTCAAAATTTATTTGACACACTGGTGTATTCCGAATGATAAGGGTTAGACTAAGACCTTTCCACCCTTCCTTTCTCAGTACATGTGAGTAGACTGGAACATTTATTTGGGGTTTAACATCCACGGCACCGGAGCGATAATGGACGGCAGTAACGGGGTGCTTTGTGGGGAGGGGGGGGGGGGGGTGGGGAGGGATGGGGGAGGAGGGGGGGGGGTAGGGACTAGGGACAGCTATTGCCTATGAAGTGCGATCGGCTGGACACTGATTAATTGAGATGCACGCAACTGTGCCACTTTGATTTACAATGACCTTTCAACGGACATGCTATTGAACAAGCTCGGGATTTTTTTCGCCCTGGATTGCTAACCCAGCTACCGGGGCCGGAACTGACGGGGAGGGCCCTGCTATTCTTTTCGGTCTCTTTCGCTCTGAAGCTTAACCGCCTGAGCTATTTCGGACTCTTAACCCGTTCAGTACCAGCTGACGCGGACTGTGTTCCTGCAGTCTTCGTTGATTCGCGAGCAAAGAACCGTAGATGTCCCATCAGCATGAAATCAAAGTGGTGTCAGCAAAAGCTATAGATCCTCATGAGCCCCCCCCCCCCTCCCTCGCAGTTGCGGGGGCTCATGGTGTTCACATTTTTCTCGGCACTTAACGGGTTAAAATTAATTCACACGTATATGCGTTTCATCATTTCAAACGCCATAAATTGGTCCGTTTTAGCCAGCATTTTTGTCAAAGGAGATATTGCCAACTGTTAACCCCTTTAACTGCTGACACAAAGCGAACTCCACCCAGCTGCAAGAGACATAAATCCTCATGAGCCCCCGCAGTCGCGGGGGGCTCATGAGGATTTTTATCTCTTGTTGGTCCCATGTCCTGTGTGCCTGTTTCTGCTCAGTCCCATTTAGTTTGTGTTCTTGACGCGACTGTCGATTTGTCTGCAGTGGTTCCTGACATGAAATTCATGATCACTGGCAGAGAAGGAGTTAAATCTTTGTCTCCTGAAGTAATTCCCTTTAGTTTAACTCATTCAGCCCGACGGCCGTATTTCCCAAATTTTGGAGGCGTCATCTAATGACTATGTACCTGTTGCAAGAGATGGATGGATCTTAATAATTCAAGGGTGTTGCCAGATTAGCTTGGCGCCGACAGGCGCCAAGCTAATCTGGCACTACCCTTGAATTATCATGTTCGACCCATCTCCTGCTGTAGTGCGTCAGGGCTGAATGGGTTAAGTGTCATTTCTTTAACCGGCAGAGACAGTTTACAATAAAGGTGTGGTGAGCATAAAAGTGGGTGTGGTCCTTTTACGATATGAACAAAAAGAGTGGGGGAGGAGGGGGAGTGTGATGGGGGTGGTAGCACAAGTTGTGGGTAAAGAATATAATATTTCCACGATTTTTTTTTTCTTTTTAGTTATTGTACGTCAAGACCAGGCCAGGGTATCGTTGCATGTATACTGACGAGCTAATGAAATGCGACATTTAAACTGGAATCGTCGATGATTCTAAAAATGTCGCATTTCAATGTTTCCGTTGATTCTGAAAATGTCCCATTTCTTGTGCTTTGTGTTTTGGATGATTAAAAAAATGTCGCATTTCTTTTGCTCGTCTGTATATTCATTTGTCCCTAGCCCGGACCGCCTAAAAGAAATAAGTGCATATAATGTAGATTGAAACACATTGTGAAAATGCATTTCTCTCACAACAACCTGTGGTCGGTAGGATTAAAAACAGTGAAATAAAAATGTCGGGATGGGAAGGAAGATGGAGTGTAATAGAACTGAAAGAATGGAAAAGGGGGCGGGAGGGACGACTGAAGGGAGCACGTGGTTGGCGGGCAAGAAGGGAGGGAGGGAGGAGGGGCGGGGGAGCGAACAGAATGAGGAGGGCATGTTGACATTTTACATAGACTTCACAACATCCTGACGCAACTACACAAAATCTGATGAATGGAGCCGCTTTGAGAGCTATGAATGATTTCTATCCGACTGTCACCTACCTTAGCTAGTCAGTTTCACCGACAAGCATGTTCTCTTCTCCATGTCGTCCGTAAGACAACCGCCTTAACAACGGTACACTTGCAAGAGGCATAGACCTTCATGAGTCCCCGCAGAATGCGGGGGCTCATGAAGATCTTTGCCTCTTACTAGCTTAATTCATACACCCCTATCGTCTGTTCTGTTTCATTTACATCTGTATTTCCTAACCGAAAAGTGTTGCGGGCCGCTCAGTCTAGCATGGTGAAACTGATTTCTTCTCGTTTAGCGCGGGGACAGAACCATTCATACGTTTCAGTTTCAGAGCTAAAGAAATATGCCACTCTCTCGCACTAGACTAAGTGAAATTTCCCCCATGTTTGCCTACTCTACTGACTTACATTTCTGGGCTTAACATTTGGGTCCTCTGCCTCGTGCAGTAAACTTCACTCAGGATCTGCAGTTAGCGTGTTGTGCGACTTTAGTCTGTGATTCAATTTCTGTTCAATTTTGCACAAGATCAGTTGTGGCCAATTCCAAATGTAGGCCTTGTATGGAACAGTAAGTGTAATTATTATTATTTTTGTTTAAAAAAAAATATAAGATCTACTTTAACTCCTTACGCCCTGAGGACGATATTATCAATTTTGTTTTTTGGTAGATATCCTCGTAGGTCTATATCACAGTTTTGGGGACAGATCGACATGACATTTCAAGGTTGGTGTCAGACTAGCTTGGCGCCTATAGGCGCCAAGCTATTCTGACACCAACCTTGAAATATCATGGTCGATCCACATCCTGTCGTAGTCTTTCAGGGCTTTAATGGTTAACAGTTTAGTAATGTGTGTCCAAAAGTGTGTCGAAATGTCCAAAGATTAAAAATTATGTGTAGATTACAATCTTACCTTGTTTTGTTTTTGTTTTGTTTTGTTTGTTTGTTGTTGTTTTTTGTTGTTGTTGTTTTTATACAAGATCTACTTGATCTATTGTGTTTTTGTTTTGTTTTTTTGTATTTTACGCAATGTTAGTAAGTTATTACAAATTCCGATAGGTCCAAAATTCAGGTAGGTCTAGTTATTTTTATAGTAAAACCTTCGTGGTTTCATTTATTGTTCGTCTTCACATTGGTCATACTTATGTCACACACTCCTTCTTATTCAAAGGGGAGGAACGCCCCTGGAGCTTCGCCCGCGACGAGCCGTTTTCGGTGAAGCACTTCTTGACATCATGTGCTGACCTAATCGATATCAGGCGGAAACACTATACAGCAGACTCTTTGAAGGTTTTGTTTCGGGACGTTCCCCCGGACAAAATCTTCAGCATTCTAAAGGAAGCCAATTTGTTTCACAAAATTTAAGACTCTGTAGTCTATATAAATCTGACTGTTCTTCTGAACTTCTACAGTCTGTAGACATGTACGATTGACCTGTGTGACTTTTTAGCTAAGATTAAACCGTATTTGCATCATGTTTTAAGGCCTTCCTCTTAGTTTGGTCTACCAGACTTTTACCCTTCCCGCCGTGAGATGGCTTTAGTCGCCTGCTCGGCTTTAAACCTCAATAACTAACTAACTAGCTAACTAACTAACTAACTATCTCATTTATAAGATCACATTTGGTAAGTTCTGTTAAATTTTACACAATGCCAACACAGAATTCACTCAATTCGCAAGCTCTGTATGCATAATTGTTTATTCCGAGCACAGTTTGGAAAGCTAAAGATTAGTATGTCATAGAATATTTTGTCCACAAGTAATTTGCACAAGTTTTGTTTACATTGTACACAAGGCTGCTATAAAGTTGGCCACAGACAATCAAGTACATCGATTATGAAAGGCTTATAGGTAGCCTTGCTTGGAAAATTTATAGAGCATCAAAAGTCTGTATGCTCAGACTGAAATGATGACTGCCAAGCGTGTAAAATGCTCCTCCTCCCCTCCCCCCCCCCCCCCGCCCCCCCCCCCCCCCCAAAAAAAAAAAATAAATAAATAAAAAAAATAAAATAAAATAAAATAAAATAAAATAAAATTTAAAAGAATACCGACAACAATAAGAAACACGATTAGAAAGGACAAACAACACAACACAAAAGTTATTGTCCTTTCTATACGCGTGCCTTTCTTTTGGAGGATTTTCTTTTCTGTTTCTCCCGGTACACAGTGCTGTTTCCGTACTGTACAGTCTCTTAGCCATAGTCAGTCCCAGGCATCCCCTAATATTTCAATCCCCTAAAAAACACTACTGCCCACCAGCTGCACATTTGCCATGCACAAAATAACAATAAAAACAGCACATTGACAGTCTCATTTCTTGGCTATGAACCCGATTCCTTACCAACCCCACACCCAAGCACAGCTGAAATCAGCGTGCCCCTCAAATCACTACGTCAACGGTAACTCAACATAGGCCCACAATTGTCCACTGGATAAGCTCAGGATGGAATGAATCAAAGCACCAAACATGTCTCCTCTCATGTAACCAGAAATTTCCAGCAAATTCTAACATTCAGCCCTACTACAACATTTCAAACAAGGCAAAAATTATTTTTAAAAACACTGGTCCTCTTACTGCCTGAACTGGCCAAATTTGACTATGTAATGTGACCTACTTCGCTGACACTGAATGTGATGATGACCAGCTGACGCGCTAAACATGCGGGTAATTTCTTGTGTTTTGTTTAACTCGTTCGAGACGTGCCGCCTACGGATACGCGGCGAACCGCCGCGTATCCGTAGGCGGCACGTCTCGAATGAGTTAAACGTGTATGGCTGTTGATAGCGCTTTTTGTCGCGATGATTCCTGCGGGAATCCGGCAACCAAAAGCGCTACCGACAGCTGAAGGGTTGCATCGGTTCAGAAAACTGCAGCCTCAAGAAATTTGCATGGCTAAGTAACGATGTGATGCCACTACTGCTTCGTCGTGTTTGTTTATTTATTTATTTATTTATTTATTTATTTTAATTATTTGACTCATTCAACCCGACGCACGTAATTCCCAGATTTTGGTTGTGTGATCTAACGACTATGCACCTGTTGCAGGAGATGGATCGACCATGATAATTCAAGGGCAGTGCCAGATTAGCTTGGCGCCGACAGGCGCCAAGCTAATCTGGCACTGCCCTTGAATTATCATGGTCGACCGATCTCCTGCTGTAGTGCGTCAGGGCTGAATGGGTTAATTATTTATATTTATTTATTTATTTACTTCTATAAGTAATTCATATAGTTATTCATGCATATATATTCGACTGTCTCTAGGATTTTTTTTCCTGCAAGTTTATTTTCTGTTGTCTGTTTTCATAAACATATACTATTTACCCATGAAGCTCAGTTATATATAAGTATCTTTTGCTATTTCAATTGAGTTATTGTTTTTGTTTTATCACCGTTGTTCACATTACTACTGGTAAAATCGTTACTCTCTTTTTCTCGCCATAAGTCTATGGCCCCCCACCTGCTTGTGGTGTCAGTTTTATTTCTACGTTGTCAGTTTCATCGTGTCAGTTTCACAAGGCAGACGCTAGTCCGCTCCCGAATGGCTTCTTTTGCTCGCTGTTAGGATTCGCCGTAAAACGATACGGCAACTCATATACCTGGCGCGCGCGCGCGCGCGCGCGCGCGAGAGAGAGAGAGAGAGAGAGAGAGAGAGAGAGAGAGAGAGAGAGACAGACAGACAGACAGACAGACAGACAGACAGACAGACAGAGACAGAGAGAGAGAGACAGAGACACAGAGACAGACAGAGAGACAGAGAGAGGTGAAACTTTATTTTGTAAGGATAGAGACAGTAGACCCGGAGACGGTTTTTCAGTCTTGTCCACACCTGTCCTAAATAACAGTTTGGTGAAGTATAACACGAGAGAGAGAGAGAGAGAGAGAGAGAGAGAGAGAGAGAGAGAGAGAGAGAGAGAGAGAGGTACCTAACACCTGGAAGTTGAATATGAAGGAATGAAATTGACTCTAGCAAGAGACACACTACGGATTTGTTCGTGCTTCAGAAAAATTAATGTTCCCTTGGTCTATTATTTTCTTGTTGTGGTCTGTCACAGGGCTAGATGAGGCAGATAGGCAACAAAAACACATGCGTAGCATTCTAGGAAACATGAACAGAAGCGTGCGCTGGGCTAGGATACGATACTGGGGGCGGGGGGGGAGGGGAGGGGGAGGGGGGTGTACAGTAAACCCCTTCCCTGCTATTACGCGTACATGGTTGTTTCTGAAATCTTGGCTCATCCATCGACCAAATACCAACACCGTCAAAGAGACGTGGATACTACTTGGTCTCGGCAAGAGTCATAGATCCTCATGAGCCCCCGCAGTCGCGGGGGCTTATGATGATCTATGTCTCTTGCAGTTGGATCGTGTTCACGTTTTCCTCGGCAGTGAAGGTTCCCAACTTCGAAATGACTGTCATATTATACAACTATATTATGGACTCAAGAGGGGAACAGTGAGCTGCTTTCCTCAAAAGCAGGTAAAGCGCATAGCCAATTGAGTAACGCCACTAGACCCTCTAAGTGTTTTCATTCTTTTTTTAAAATTAATAATGTTATTATATTTGAATACAAAAACAATTTTCAGGATATAACTCACATGAAATGAATCCCCAGATTACAAAATTTTAAAATTTTTAAATAATAAAAGACAAACTTAAGTTTTATATATATATAAATAATTTTGGCCCCACCAGTTCAGATTATACCCACGTGCGTGAACCTCTGCGAGGCGTCGGCAACTTCAAAGACATTTCTTTTTGTTTGCCCTATTCCAATAAATCACGAGGTGGGATAACATGTGTTTTATGCGGGGAATATAAGCGTTATCAACCCAGCGCGCGCTCATATACCCCGGCTATATACACCGCTTCAGTAACAAATATGAAAAAAAAAATCATTGCAAGAGGTATAGATTCTCATTAGCCCCTGCTGATGCAGGGGCTCATGAGGATCTATGCCTCTTGGAGACGGAACAAGGAAACGACTGAATAGCTAAGCTCTCGTCTCTCGGAAACACACCGAGACGGATTCGCTACAGACTCAAAACCTGAAAGTGTCTCGCCTTGAAATAACATTACTAAGTCTTCCGTCCCCTATCCTTCATCTTTCCGCAATAAATCTTTCTACAAAAGCTGCGAGCACAAGCCCTCCGCACAAGGAGAAAAACATCAAAGTGAAACCTCAAGCAGATCTCCTCTAGTTTGCAAAGGGTCGTCTGGGAAGGCAGTTCTAACGCACCGCCAGTTGCTTTTTTCTTTCCTTCTGATTTCTTTTTCTGGTTCCTCTTGTTATGTGTTTGTTTCCGTTTCTTTTTGTTGTGTGCACGAGAAAACATTGTAAAGTACGTATTGTGGAAATGTTCTGTTTGTTTTTTTCGCACTGATAAGTGTGACATTGTTTATGTTTGTATGAGAATGCAATTCACACGTACCGGAACAACAGCAATGATGATGATAATAATAATAATAATAATAATAATAATTTTTTTAAAAAAATTAAAAAATATGATAATAATAATAATAATAATAATAATAATAATAATAATAATAATAATAATAATAATAATAATAATAATAATAATAATGCGGGTGATGATGATGATAATTATGATGATAATCTAATAATAATTTTATAATAATAATAATAATAATAATAATAATAATGGTGATAATAATAATGATAATAATAATCATAATACTGTAAATAGTAGTAGTAGTAGTAGTAGTAGTAGTAGTAGTAGTAGTAATAATAATATAATAATAATAATGTACTACTACTACTGCTGCTACTAATACTTCTACTACTACTACTACGACAGACCTAAATTTTATTCTTTCTTTAATTCTTCAGTGTAGGCCTACATCCTTCGCGAATTTCACTTTAGGACTGTTGTCTATTTCTATATTATCTGCCAATGTCACATTGTCTCGGTGTGTCTGCAAATAGAAAAGTTAACCAGGGCACTGCTATTGAGCTTCTGCGTGATGTTCCCCTTCCCTTAACCCCTTGACTGCTGCTGACGGTACCGATCGGTCTTTTCCGGTCTTTTCCGCCGAACGGTATCGTCAGCAGCAGTCAAATGGTTAAAACCTGAATTTATCTAAAACGTAATTCTGAGGCAATTTGGTAGTCGCTTAGAAAAAAAAAGCATTTAGAGAAAATGCGTCAAACATACCACAATTGGTGTTTTTTTTTTTTTTTTTTTTTTTTTTACTATTACAGCCCAGACATCAAGACATGGATCGAGCATGATAGTTCAAGTCCTTCAGAGGGCAAGTTCACAATTTCGGGTTTTCGGTCCCGGGCTAGGGAACGGCTATGTGTAAAAATATGTCATCGCTGTCTTCCGTGTTGAGTACTTCTGTAGGTGATCTCACTGTCAGTGTGTTTCGAGTCAGGTTTACTGTGTGTAGTTCTGTAGCCAATTTTATTTTGTGTGTTTCTGTAGTCAATTTCATTGTGTGTGTTTCTGTAGTCAATTTCATTTTGTGTGTTTCTATGTCAATTTCATTTTGTGTGTTGTGTGTTTCTATGGTCAATTTTAATTTGTGTGTTTCTGTAGTCAATTTCATTTTGTGTAGTGTATCCGATGATTCCAAAATCGTCGCATTTCTTTTGCTCGTCGGTATATTATAAGGTAAACAATAATATGGATTACATTTTCTATCTAAAAACAATATTGCTTTGCGACAACACTGAAATTTGCCGATAAATGTTATTATTGTATTATTACTGTAATTGTTGTTATTGTAAGAACATACATGCATGGAATAGATAGTAAAGAAATTTTAAAAAAAAAAGAAGCTATAATCAAATAAATAAATAAATAAATAAATAAATAAATAAATAAATAAATAAATAAATAGGCAAACTGTGGGATTTTTAGTGAAAAGTTTTTGTCAGGTTTCAATCCAGACTAATTATCTGTATCATTCTGTCCATCGGCTGAATAATAATAATAATAATAATAATAATAATAATAATAATAATAATAATAATAATAATAATAATAATAATAATAATAATAATAATGGTAATATAAATAGTAGTGGTAATAATACAAATAAAAACACGCACATCTATGCTTGATATTCTTGAGCGTCAGTAACATGTTTCATGTGTTAGGCCGCGCCTACCTATTCACTCATTTATGTATTTCTTTCTGATTTGTTATTTTATTTATTCGTCCATTTATTTATTAATGTCATTATATTTATTCATGGTTCTGTTTATTACAGTTTATGATGTTTTTGTGTGTACTATTGACCAGAAATATTTATTTATTTATTTGGTTTGTTTGTTTGTTTGATTGTTTGTTTTTACTTTTATTTTATTTTATTTTTATTTATTTTTATTTATTTTTATTAACTACTAGTTCATGAATCCATCTTCAGGTGGTGTGTACAAGTCACTTAAAGAGGGGTGTATGATCCAAAATGGCCAGTTGCGCGTTTGTCCAGAAAATAGGGTCCTACCAGCAAAATGTTGGACCTTGTACTATTTTTCAAACACAGCCACTCTACAGAAAAGAAATTTCCCACGAAGGACGAAACAGGCGTTTTCTAAGCGTGTTTCCTTGTTCGTTGGGACTATTTTGCGTTTTACGCTTTCGGCAGTCACCTGGTTAAAATCCTGAAATCTTCCTTGTCTGTATACGGTCCAGCCACCTGGAACACTCTCCCACTCTCTCTCCGTCACAAACACTCTCTCCCCTCCTTCCAGTCCGCCCTCAAAACTCACCTCTTTCAACAGTTCTAGCACTATACCACCACACTCCCCACCCTAAGCTGACCGTCGTAATGTATTTCACTATTTGTGGTACGTGAGTCGTTGTCTAAAGCGTGCACATGCGTGCGCGAGTTGTGAGTGCGCGCTTAGAGTTATAATTATTATAAGATAAGCCCATTATAAATACCGTAATTATTATTATTATTGTACGTCCATTGTGGAAAACAAAATCGATAATTTAATAAATTGTGCCCGCGACACTCACACCGAGCAAGATATGCCCCGAAAATAATACACTACCCTTGTCTCAATGTGCATTGCTAACTAGGAGGCGAACTGCAGGCCACATTTATATTATTCAGAATCTGGAAATATAAACTGCTGATATACATCATTGTTCGCACTTCTGTCGTCAAGAGTTAGAAACGGATCGACCTGATGAAGTTTGGCATCCATGGTTTACCGTTAACTCACTCTGCCCGCGACACACCACAGCAAGATATGGCTCGATCATGCTAGTTCAAGGCTGGTGGCAGAATAGCGCCAGGCTATTCTGCCACTACTCTTGAGCTATGGGCAGTTTCATTTACATTTCACTATATACTTAGTTTTTTTTTGTATTTTGTTTCGTAGTTTTGTAGCAACGGCAGGTTTGAAAAATGGCTATGTCTGTGATGATGTCAATGCCTCAACCGTTGATAAATAAAGCTTCATTGAATCATTGAATCATGGTCGATCTGTCTCCTGAATTGTAATGCAGTCCTCAGAGGATAACTCCAAAATGTGGGTATTTCGTACCTCGGGCACATAGAGTTAATAACCTGTGTTGTAATTACAATTGCCCTTCGGAGTATTCTTTTAGTCATCTCAGTTTTCGGTCAAAGTGGCTCTATGAATCGTAGCGAAACACTCGTACACATTATTCAACGGGGATGTCAGCCGCGATTCTGAACGGTGCACGTAATCTGTGTCTGTGCCGGGTTCAGAGACGGAGGGTCCGAATTCACAAATAGCGGCATGCATAAGCATAGTCCACCAACCGGAAATAGGCGTGCTTCGGAAATCAGATGTAGGTCAAAACTGCACGAGCTTGGACGAAAACATTGGATTAAAAGCCCGGCCAAACATGCGATATCTCGCATGTTTGTCCGGGCTTTTAATCCACTGTTTGCGTCAAAGGACAGGCAGTTTATGACCTAGTGTTACGAAATACAATAAACGTGTCCTTCAATCAGAAGTAATTATAAATGAAGAAACACGTCTAAACGTGTATAGCAAATTCACACTAACTTAATAATCTCAATCGGGGATTCTATAGAAATATCCTCTCCCGTATAATCCCTGTCTCAATAAACCAAATTTTCTGCCTGGCGCGTTACCTTCAGAGAAGTTGGTCTCTTCCTTGTGGAGATGTCGATTTTGGATATTCCTCTGTTGTGCTCCTTTAAACATGACCTGTTTCACAACCCTGTTTCTTGATCTCTGTGTTGTCTACGTTCTCATCGTGTTCCTTGTAGTTTCTCGAGCGTGATAGCAGCAGATCCGTGTAAAATTCTCCAAGGCTCCGTGTACTCACTCGTAGATATGAATCGCAGCTCTTCTCAATTTGTTCGCGACCACAGGCATTAGTAGAAACACGCGTTATCGATTTTTTTTGTCAGTCTCAGTTACAACGCGCATCATAATTTGGCGAACTCAAATATAACGCGGCCAGGATTATAGATTTCGAGTAGATGTCCGGTGAGCAAAAAGGCACCTGGTCGACTCCAGTCTTAGAGGACTTTTTGCTCACTGTTTATTTTTTTCTTTTGATACGCCTATGTGAGTTTAGCATCACATTATTAGCTCATTCTGCCCGCGACACACCACAGCAAAATATGGCTCGACCATGATAGTTCAAGGGTGGTGGCAGAATAGCTTGGCGCCTATAGGCGCCAAGCTATTCTGCCACCACCCTTGAACTATCATGGTCGATCTGTCTCCTGAAATGTAATGCAGTCCTCAGGGGATAACTCCAAAATGTGGGTATTTCGTACCTCGATCACAATGAGTTAAGACGAGTGCCAATAACGAGGCCAGACTGTATGTGCGGTCCCAGATATCGCCAGTTGATGTGCGGTCCCAGATATCGCCATATATACTGAGGTTGGTCTGCTTACATTTCAGTCTCTTATCTTGTTTTATTATTATTACTGTAAACTTCGGATATAATAAAGCAGCGAGTGACCCTTTTTTTTTTCTTATTGATATATCCAAAGTTTGTATCAGCGTAGTAAATTACTTCAAAAAAAGCGCTGCGGGGACCTCTGAGAAAGTGTTCTTATATGCGACTTTTGTTATTTCGATCTTTTTTTTTTTAAAATAAAAAAATAAGCGAATACACAGATATTTGTACTTCGTCCAGAGGAACAAAGACATGCCTACACTGCATTTGACCGTAATACGAAAACATGACATTGAATAGACGTCACCAGCCAACCAAGTAAGCAAAACAACCTCATAGACAAAATCAGTCCAGATCAACTAGGTGACCGCCAAGTGTGTAATATGCAGAGAATAAGCCAACGAAGGAAGCAACACGCTTAGAAAAGACAGATACAACAGCTTTCCTAAGCTTGTGTCTTTCTCTGTTGGGTGATCCTCTAAGACACAGACCGGAAACAGAAGAGACTTATACCATATAACGACACACGGCGTGCAAACTGCGTGTCTCTACCAAAGCCTGTAGTTAGCGATCGCCGGCACATGACGAAGTTTCTGGTATTTCCCGTGTATTCCCAAGGTCTCACGAGCAGTCCTCAAAACATGCTCGCAACCGCGTGTCAAATCCAACTAGTCAACTTGCTCAGTCTTTCACAAAACTCTCAATATGCGATCACCCGTCCGTGGCAAGCGGGCCCAGCAATGCTCTCTCGGCGACCGTAACAACTCTGCCTTTTAGTTTGTCCCCCGTAGGCTTAGAAAAAGACCCGTGCTTGTAAATGGCCATTGTAAATAATGGCTGATGCAGTCGTAAAGATTTAGACCTAATAATTTACTTCGTGAAGGGTTGGGACTAGAGGAAATGTCTTCCTGCAAGAGGCATAGATTCTCATGAGGCCCTGCTGAAGCAGGGCCTCATGAGAATCTATGCCCCTTGCAGATTAGGAGGGGTGGGGTGGGGGAGTTTTATGTGAGGGGGAAGGGTAATGGTTGGGATGTAATGGGGCACTATGTATTGTTTTGAGCACTGCCGAACGCTCCCAGTTCACAAGCCCTGTCGCCTTTATGCCCGCATTAAATCACCTCCAACTTTTAAATCAACCCTCTCTCTCTCTCTCTCTCTCTCTCTCTCTCTCTCTCTCTCTCTCTCTCTCTCTCTCTCTCTCTCTCTCTCTTGTATGCTGCGTTTGTTTTCCTGTTGTGTTCTGTTCTGTTTACATGACACTGTAAGACGATGTCTAATAGCTTTATCCTGCAAAAAAGATTCATCATCATCGTCATTATCATCATCATCTGTCTGTCTGTCTGTCTGTCTGTCTGTCTGTCTGTCTGTCTGTCTCTCTCTCTCTCTCTCTCTCTCTCTCTCTCTCTCTCTCTCTCTCTCTCTCTCTCTCTCTCTCTCTCTCTCTCTCTCTCTCTCTCTCTGTCTCCCCGATTATCACGAACTTTACTTAGATTCGCACTTGATTATATATCTGTTCAAGAAGTTCTTTGCTTCAGTTAAAATACCTGGGGCAGGTTCTCTTTTAATCTAACGATATCTCCTTGAGTAATAAACGTTTCAGCATCACATCATCATCATTATCATCATCAGCAGCAGCAGCATCGTCACCACAATCAACACCATATCTTAATACAAAACCTTCCATAATTGTTACGATCAACAACAATCGGTACCCGCATGTTGCAAGTACAAATGACCATATTTAGAGCGCCATATATACTTATGTACTGACTTTTGTTTTCATTTTTCTTTCCTTTTTTACCTGCGTCCTTGCTAATGCGTAACCTTAGTTAGTGTTGACAATTTAAAATAAAATCAGCAATAGCAAGCCACTATAAGAAAAGCTCTCTCTCTCTCTCTCTCTCTCTCTCTCTCTCTCTCTCTCTCTCTCTCTCTCTCTCTCTCTCTCTCTCTCTCTCTCTCTCTGACTCTCTCTCTTTTCTCTCTCTCTCTCTCTCTCTCTCTCTCTCTCTCTCTCTCTCTCTCTCTCTCTCTCTCTCTCTCTCTCTCTCTCTCTCTCTCTCTCTCTCTCTTGCAGGACAGTGTGTAATTGTAAGAGAGGCATTCGCATGCCTAAAACATCATCCTGAATAAAAACGTTTCATCATCTCTCTCTCTCTCTCTCTCTCTCTCTCTCTCTCTCTCTCTCTCTCTCTCTCTCTCTCTCTCTCTCTCTCTCTCTCTCTCTCTCTCTCTCTCTCTCTCTCCCCCATTATTTTTATCGACTAGAGAGTTATAGCCTCTAAAACTTGGCACCAGGCAGTTTACTTCCTTAAGGTCCCACCCCCTGACTTCTGGTCGCTTTCACAACCGAAGCCAGCGACACGAGACGGTTGGATTCGAGGTTAGTTCCTGATTAGCTTGGCGCCTGACAAGGAGCCAAGCTAATCAGGCACAACCCTTGAGCCAAACGCCTCTACAACCATTCGGACACTACCATTGAGTAATGATGGTGGTTTGGATAGTCCGTCACCGGTGACTTGTTGGTGGGGTGTAGCAGGGGAGTCTAACATGTGAGAGAAATTTGGCCTGCGGAGGATTACAAGGTTATCAGGCGCCCTTCATTAACCCCGGCGGTAGCTAGATTAAAGTTCAAGCTACAAAGAGAAAGAGAGCACTGTGCTCAGTGTGTAGGATGCCTCCACCCTTACGCTGTTCAAAGCAAAGTTAAAACTTACTTTTCTTCTCAGACTTTCGAGTAATTTCTACGGTATTTCTGAATACATCCCTTGCAGACTCTGTGTGAGTGTGTGTGTGTGTGTGTGTGTGTGTGTGTGTGTGTGTGTGTGTGTGTGTGTGTGTGTGTGTGTGTGTGTGTGTGTGTGTGTGTGTGTGTGTGTGTGTGGTGTGTGTGTGTGTGTGTTTGTTTGAGAGAGAGAGAGAGAGAGAGAGAGACAGAGAGAGACAGAGAGAGACAGACAGACAGACAGACAGACAAACAGAGACAGAGACAGAGACAGAGAGACAGAGAGCATTGAGTTCTATTATAAATATGAGAAATGCTCTATATAATACCATGTTTTATTATTATTATTATTATTATTATTATTATTATTATTATTATTATCATCATCTCACAGCACTAAAAATACACTCTGAATGTTATTCTTTTTACCAGCTACACACTGACATTTCAACATTTCACATGAACATTATCTGTAGCGATACAAATGTGTTGTAGTGAATAAATACAGCAGGAAACATCAATAATATGTTACATACCAGCCGACAAAAACAGTTATACCAGCCACCAATTGTTAATAATTTACAAGATTCATCATTTTCTTATCCCTTCCAGGAGAAAATGTCAAAACACCCACCTGAACTATAAGTTATGTCATAATCTACAATTCAACAGAACAGTTATAGACAATTATTATCTACACATTGCTTAAAATGTACCCTTTAACTCATTAGAGGAGTGCCGCCTCCGGATACGCGGCTTAAGCCGCGTATCCGGAGGCGGCACGTCTCGAATGAGTTAAAATACGTATATTCAACCTCGTGAATCGCTTTATATCACATCTTCTAAACAGTTATACCAAACACACATTGTTTTAATTTACAAGATTCATCAATTGCGTCTCCCATCCAGGACATATTATTTCAAAACAATCACCTGCGCCACAAATCATCTTTTAACACATTCTGCTCCAGGACCGAAATCCGCAAATTTGGAAGTTGCCCTCTGAAGGACCGTATTGCAATTCTAGAGACAGATCGAGTATGATAGTTCAAGGATGGTGCCAGAATAGCTTGGCGCCTATGGGCGCCAAGCTATTCTGGCTACCATCCTTGAGCTATCATGCTCGATCCGTGTCTTGCTGTGGCGTGCCGGGGCTGAATGAGCCGTTAACCTACGAGTCAACAACTAGAAATCGCTTGTATAACACACGTTCTAAAACAGATAAAGGTTGTTTAGTTCGGTGTTTAATTAACGTCCACGGCAGCAGCGTGGTAATGGAATGCCCTTACGGTCGGGCTACACGGACAGCTCTCGCCTATGAAGTATGACGTGAACTCTTATCAATACAGGCGCACTCCGACTGTGCCGCTCTGATTTTTGCCAGGAACCTAAAACGGACATGCTATATAGAGCAAGCCTGTCTATTAACCCTTTTAGCCCCAAGGTCCCATTTCTCAAATTTTGGAGGTGTTGCCTAACGACTATGTACCAGTTGTAGGAGATGGATTGATCATGATAATTCAAAGGCAGTGCCAGATGAGGATGGCGCCTGCAGGTCGCCAAGCTCATCTGGCACAACCCTTGAATAATCGTGATCAATCCATCTTCTGCTGCAGGGTCCCGGGGCTAAAAGGGCTAACCTGGGCGACCTTAGAAAAAACGATTATACCATCCACAAAGTGTTTCATAACTTAAAAAAAAAAAAATTCATCGCCATAAATTTTCTTCTCTCATACGGCGAGAAAATGTGACTGCTTTGTTCACGCGTGTTGCTACCAGCGAGCAAAAGGCTTTTGGGCCGCCGTCCGCCGCAGTAGGCACGCGCACGGTTGTGCGCGTGCCTACTGCGGCGGACGTCGTCCCGAGGACATTTTACTGATTCCGGCACCTCACTACCGCCTCTCATTTGTTACAGGGCCTAGCACGATCGAGTCAGCGACGTGACAAGAAGTGACACCAATGTGACACAGTCACGTCTGGGTAACGGAGAGCGGCTGTGACGGGTCTGTGACACTATGTGACTGCGCGTGACGGAAGCTCCCCTTGGTCTTGGTCTCGTGACACGGCTGCGAGAGAGCGGCGTGACAGCGTTTCAAGTCTGCTGAGCCGGCCAGGTGACAGGTTGGTAGTCAACTCAGCACCTTGCTTTCGCAACTTTGTTCTCTTTCACGAGTTACCTTCCAGAAAAGACCCCCAACCCCCATACCTATTACCATATACTCCTTCCTTCCCCATCTCCCCTCCCCCCCCCCACCACCACCCCACCACCCCCCACCACCACCCCACCACCACCCCCCTCCACTTCCGCCGCCCGCCCCCTGTTTCCACTCCTCTACGTACCAAACACCACCCACACCCTACTCTGCCCCTCCACCTATACCCTTATCCTCAGGGCCCCGGGACGTAGCACGAACTTCCTTTTCTTTCTTGTTTTATGGTCCGGCTGAAGTACGGGGTGCTTGCAGCTCCAAAGGCCAAATCTCCAGTGCCGCAAGAAAATTAAAAGGATTGGAAGGAAAATTGAGAGAGAGAGAGAGAGAGAGAGAGAGAGAGAGAGAGAGAGAGAGAGAGAGAGAGAGAGAGAGAGAGAGAGAGAGAGAGAGAGAGAGAGAGAGAGAGAGAGAGTAGATCGCGTGCCGGAGTGCAGTAGACAGGTTCTTAGCTCATAATGTGTTGAATATTGTGAATGTCAAATGTGACCCGCCACCCAGCCATCGAGACCTGTGTGTATGATCTCTGAAAGAGAGAGACACGTAGGCCTACTTGTCACAACCGTATCATCGCTGGTCAGTCGGGAAGCAAGTGGGTAGGGGTGGGGGGGGGGGGGGCGGGGGGATTGGGGGGGGGGGTGGAGGGGGGGGTGGAGGGGGCTGGGGGGCTTTGGGGGGTGGGGAGGGTTCCAAACTCTTAAAGGGGAAAATTACACAGCATTTTTAATATATATTTTTTTGGCCATTGTACTCATGCATCATGCAGACGGCCAGTTTCCAAATTGTAAGAGCTGAAATAAAGTTATTAACCCTCTGGATATCGGTAGCGGTTTTAGTCGTGATGATTCCTGCAGGATGTCAGGGTGTTGTTATTCCTGCAGGATGTCAGGGTGTTGTTATTCCTGCAGGATGTCAGGGTGTTATTCCTGCAGGATGTCAGGGTGTTGTTATTCCTGCAGGATGTCAGGGTGTTGTTATTCCTGCAGGAATCATCGCGACAAAAACCGCTACCGACAGCAAAGCGTTCAGAATCAGTACTGCTTCATGCTCTGGACGCAATTCATCTCGTATTTTTCAGGTTCATCGTTATCAGGACATTCTGCAAGACACCATGCTTGGAGGGATGGACGCCGGCATGAGTACTTACCTAGGGGCAGCATCCCACCCGCTCTCCCACCCGGCCCATGCCTACTCCTACCCGAGCCAGCTTGACGCCTCATCCTCTCTGGGCTCGTGTAGCGGAGGGGGGCAAGTCTCCACCTCCCCCCACCCCCTGTCTCACAGCCCCGGGGGTTACGTCGGTGGACACCACGTTGGTGGGGTGGGCGCTAGTGTGGACGGCGTAGGAGGATATCCGGCGACGCCTATGCGACATCTTCAACACTACCACAACAGCTACAACTCTTTCAGTGGTGGTAGTGGCGCTGGTGATGACAATGGTATAGTGGGTAGTGGAGGGGGTGCGAGTCAGCATATCTACCCCCGGTTCCCGCCCTACGATCGTCTTGACGTCAGACCCATTTCATCTCCTCCGACCTTGACCCCTGTGACCTCTCACACTTCACCCCACCACCACAACCTCGGCGGAGATTACTTCCGGCCAGGGTCGACTTCTGCCATGTCCCCACCGACGTCAGTTGACAAAGGCAACACCATCCTGGATGCGACCACCAGAGGTGTAAATTCAGGATCTTGTCGAATGTCCATTCGGCAAGACCCCGAATTTACTTCTGTGGTTAATATTAGCAACCACGGTCACACCAACACCAGTACTAGTAACAACAATCCCAACAACAACAACTGTTCTTCGTTTTCTTCGCCCCCGCGCACTGCGTCCCAGCATAGCCAGCTGCCGCATCAACCGCAGACCCATCACCACCACAACCACAACCAACAACAACACCAAAACTACCCTCAACCGCCAAATCAACACCACCACGGAAACAGCAACAACAACAACGGAAGTAGTCAGCTGTCCGGACAAGCGCCCTCTACTGGCACCAAATTACTAAGTTCCCAGCAGGCAAACAACCCTCTGGCTCTCAACTCCCCCTTGCCCGAAGATGCCTCTCTTGACGGGGGGTCGAGATTTACTGTCTGTTCCCATGGCAACGCGCCCCATAAATTCGAGAGTCGGGACAGCGCCAGCGACGGGTCCCACCCAAACACTCCCAGCCCCGACCCTGGCGCGGAGGTCCCGGGGGGTGTGGGGGGAGAGCAGGACGGAGGGGACGGGGACACGGAGACGGAGGGAGAGGCCGACGGCAAGGAGGGTAACTCTGGAAGTGGCGTGGGCACAGGAGGCAACTCTGTTCAAACGCCAATCTACCCGTGGATGAGAAGCCAGTACGGTAAGTCTGGTGTGAATAATATAAAAAAAATTAAAAAGTTGTGAGTGCGTGCTGGTCTGTGATTTTGGCCTTACGGCAAGCCGTAATGTTCAAAATCGCAGACCAGCACATTTTTTGTTTATTGTTGCGGGATACAGTTTTCTGTCGACAGCGGGGATTTTAATTTATTTTATGGGTCGAGACTGAACTTAGAAGTTTGAAAAAAAAAAAAAAAAAAAAAAAAGGTACTCGGCGCAGTTCGGTGCGGCTCGGTCAAGATGTGCGGATTTCTGCGCTCAGAAAGGCCCATGCGCGCTCTACCCTCCACCCATGAGAAGTCTTCTCAGAGGTCCTTTCGATGTCTTGACAGTATTGGTCTGGCAGTTCACTGTGAATCTCTCAAGTCCTTTGACGTCTGCCCATCGCCCGCGCTGCCTCTCTCAGCGCCTCTGGCTTGGGCAGGCTATGATCAGTGTTTGGGTCTTACATGTACTAAATGTATGCTGGGGACAGTTCAGTGAGGAAGCTTAGTCCTGCGCCAGCCACTAAGCAAGGTGCTCCGCTATAGGGTGCTCCGCTATAGCGGAGCACCTTGTTTAGTGGCTGGCGCAGTACTACGCTCACTCATGCAACTGGCTCATGGTCTTTTATTTGGGATTTCAATATGCTTAGAGCCACACAATCAGAGACCCACGCCGCGCAAATCTTAACACCTTGCGTTTCGGTAGCGGGTTTTAGTCGTGATGATTCCTGTAGGAAAAACAACAACCTGACATCCTGTAGGAATCATCGCGACTAAAACCGCTACTGACACGCAAAGGGTTCAACCCTTTGGGGTCGTTCTTCCAGTCGATCCGTAGCTACCAAAACACGGGTTACAGTTTTACATTTTACAGTTGAATGCGGCAGAAGTAACCCTTACCCCCAGTGCGACCCAATGTAACTTAGGCTTTACGCGTAGGCAGAGCCTTTGGTGTGCCTCTGACTCCCTTCACGGAAAATAGCCACGCCAAACTTGAAAGTCGATCTGGTGTAGGCCAGAGTGATCTCCCTTAGGGCTCAGTCTGGCTAGGTAGTATACTGACGAGTAAAGGAAATGCGACTCTTTTTCTTTTTAAAAGATGATTCCAAAGCATTTCTTTTGCTCGTCAGTATACGTGTAGTTCGTTTGAGCAAAACTTGCCTCTAGGTTGTCTTTTTTTCTTCCAAATTAAGTTTTCAACAAGACACATTTCAGGACAGCACTACCGGTGTAAAAGGTTACCACCAAACTTAGACCTGCTTTATATTTAAATTTATTTGGCTTCAAACCCAACGGTTTGTAGCCACAGCTCTCGGGAGATCATTAAGGAGACCTACATAAAAGTGTAGATATACACCCTGTCAGTGTCACAGTCTGAGTGACCACTGACCCTACATCACTGATCTGAAACTAAGCTGTTCAACATTCAACACGGAGAACGAGAAGTTTACGGGAATAAATGTGTGTAAGTGTCTCCGAGTGCGGCTCAGTTAGGGTATATTTTATCAGATTTAAATGTGTCGTGTTAAAAACTTTCCCGAGGGCAGCGGCTAAACCTCTGCTGTCAGGACTAAAGAAAATTTAAATAAATTAGAACCAAGATTAGGATCACATTTTCTTCTTAGATTTGTCTTGAAATCACCTGCTTTCAAAAATTATTTACACAAGAAAAAAACGTGGCAAACTGTGCTCAAACGGACTATGCATTTTATCCCCACCCCCCCACCCCCCTTTCACTGCCACCCCAGCCCCCCCCCCCCCACCCCACCTCCACCTCCCCGACAAAGAATCAAAGACTGTAAATTCTACAGGGGCAAAATAGTGATTTTTTGGTATTCCGCTTCAGAAACACTGCAATCGCGTTCTGTTCTCTCAGACATCCCAGACAGACACCCTTACCCAGACTCATGATTGTAGACAATCTCAGAGGACCAAAGACGCCCAATCGGCTCGTCTGCCTATTCCCACAGCTCTTGTGACAAATGTTGATCATTTGCACCCACATTTGTCGTGGCGGGTGGCTGGGGGGCAAGGGGACAGTACCCTGTCAAGTTTACACACGGTGACCTGCCCTATGGGAGCTTGATGGCTCGGGGGAAGTCAACAAACTTGACCGCCAGTTACTCATAACCATAGACTGTTTCGGTTTCAATAGCTTTATATAAAACCTGCAAGAGGAATAGAATTTCATGCGCCCCTGCATTTGCAGGGCTCTGAAATTCTATGCCTCTTCTTGGCAGGGATCTGCCGATATTACACCTGTATTGAAATCTCTGTTCCTCGCTTGGAGGATGTCCTAAGGGTTCGAGAACGGAGCATGTCAAAACAAACTTGACCGAGGCAGGTTTATTGCATTACCGCGCAAGTGATCTTTTGACTTAGTGTGGGTTCGGTCGCCTTGATGGTTGCTTGGTTGGTTGGTTAGCTGGAGTTTAAAGCGACCTTCTTCAGATAATAAAAGGTTAACCCCTTCCTGCCACAGTACGTATGACATTTGTTTCTGAAATCTTGGTTCAATCGACGACCAAAGGCTAACATCGTCCAAGAAACATGGATCATTGTACAAGTTTAGTCTCAGCAAGAGGCATAGATCCTCATAAGCCCCCGCGACTGCGGGGGCTTATGAGGCTCTATGGCTCTTGCAATTGTATGCCTATCGTGTTCACTTTTTTCTCTGAGGTGAAGGGGTTAATAGTTCGCAATGTCTTCTTTATAGTATGTCTTATAGTACATAATGCTTGGCAAAACGGATAACTTACTCGTGAAGTTTGAATGTCCTAAAATCTAAAACTGTTCTGTTCTTCTTCTCCGACCGTTGCCTACTTAACCCATATCATGCTGAGGCTAAAAGCTTCAAATATTTACACTGCCATAATTATGCAAGCTACATTACAGTAGGCCTACCTACAGCCGGATAAGGATAAAGACCAATGGCTTTGGTTCAAGGGTGGTGCCAGAATAGCTTGGCGCCTAGAGGCGCCAAGCTATTCTGGCACCACCCTTGAACTATTTTAGTCAAACTTATTTCACACACTGGTGTGTTCCGAATGATAAGGGTGAAGACTGGTTCCACCGACCGTAAAGGGCAGTAGAAAACCTCTGTTACCTGTGCCTGCTCACGTGCATTGACAAAAAGGAGGGTAGAAAAGTCCTTGTTGGGGCAAGACAATATTGAGAACCCGTTGTATCGACACACACTGGCAAAGTCCACATTCAGTGGACAGATCGTAGTGTTTTCATTAACAACAACAGCGACCAAAAAAAACTGCTGAGTCTAGCTTAAAATACGCAATAGCGCAATAAAGAAGTTACTTTGATTATACGCAATGCAAAACCAAAAGCCTCCCCAAGCATTGATGAGCCGATTCCACAAAAATAGTGCGATTGCAGCTTCATGCTATAAAAACAGCTCGCTATTCGGAGCTAGGATTCATAACGCCAACCGAACAGAAAGCGCGCTTTTGAAGAATATCGCTGTTTATTTAAAATTAATAGAAAAATTCGCTATCCTGGTCGATACAGCCAAGTTTTTCCAGGCCTTGGGCGATAGATAAGTCCTCAAATTTACATGCGTCTGCAAGAGGCACAGATTCTCATGACCCTGCGTCAGCAGATGCTCATGAAAATCTATGTCATTTGCAGCTGGACTGACAACTCGCTGTTTCTCAAAGGTAGGAAGTCAGTATATGGGGATCAGCGTGCGACTGATGATAGACAGTTCACTCCCGTCAGGGGGTGGGGTCAGAAACCGGCTGTGCGAGCTGGCACGCGGCGTTTATGGGCGTGCACGATCGCCGATTGGCTGAGAGCGCGTCTGTGCGCGAGACGACTGAACGGTCGTAAAAGTGTCATGTGCATGGGACAGAGGGAGAGAGCATCCCAACAGAAGCGAGGTAACTAAGCGTGCGGCGTAGTCCGTTCTCTTCGCTGCGGCCTGTTTCGGAGGCTCTGCGTTGGTTATTTTCGTGATACTCGCCGGACGAATACATCGTTTTGTATTGTTTTGGTGAATAATGACCAGAAGAATGCGGTCAACAGTGATTTCCTTTTTAGATTAATAAATTGCGATCGTGGGCATCGTGATTTTTTTTTTCAGAAAATTTGCACAGCGTTTTGTGTCAAAGTAGACCGTATTGTTGTTGGCGCTTTTTTCACTGTGTTTCTGCCGTTGTTCCGTTTGACATCGTCACTTGGAAACATACAGTATTTTTTGTTGATACCTTACATATGATTTACAAAAGACTGCTTGTCATTTTAGCAAAAACATCTTTTAAATTTGTCTGTTCTGAGGGCCATTTTTAGTGATTGTTCCACCGGTGTGTTTTATTTTATTTTATTTTATTTTATTTTATTCTTTTGCTGGAGCTCTATTTTTCTGCAGTTGGATATCTTTCTTTGTTTGATTGCTTGTTCATGCACGAAGATAAACGCAGTATTTCGCGCGTAGTTGTTGACATCAATTGATTGAAACATTTTACTTATTGATTTAATTCACTTTAAAACTGTATGCCAAAACAAACAAACTACAACAAACAAGCAAAACAAAACAAAAGCAAACGATAGCATTTATAAAAAAAAAATAAATAACTTACTGACATTTGTAACTGATGATCTTAGTCACAGTGCACATAGTCTCTGGTCTTTTTATTTATTTATTTATTTATTTATTTATTTATTATTTATTTGTTTTGGTCATCTCCTTTCTTTCCTTTTAAAAATTATCTTTATTTCTTATTTTTACTCGAATTTACTTTTTAATTCATTCTACCCCAAGACCGAAATCCCCACATTTTGAAGTTGCTCTCTGAAGGACTGTATTACAATTCTAGAGACAGATCGATCATGATGTTTCAAGGGTGGTGCCATAGTAGTTTAGCGCCTATTTGTGCCAAGCTGTTTTGGCACCACCCTTGAACTAACATGCTCGATCCATGTCTTGCTGTAGTGTGACGGGGCTGAATGAGTTAAAGGGACTCATATTATTACAAGGTCAAATCCACACATCAGATACACCAAGCACGAGCCACATGGAGGGGATACATTGCAATATTAGCGTTTTCTTGTTTACTTTCTCACAGTTTATTTTCTGATTTATAATTCACGTGTGAGTGTGTGAATGTGTATGGTTAGCAGGGGCAGTTAGGGCTCGGTGTGATGATTTTTTTTTTTTAATGGAAAGATTAAAGTGGCCTTCTCTAACCAATACAACGGGAGCCAGTTGCACTCGTGGGGTTAATCCTGCGACAGCCACTAAGCAAGGTGCTCCGCTATAGCGGAGCACCTTGCTTAGTGGCTGTCGCAGGACTAATCTCACTCATGCCACTGGCCCCAACTTCTCAATGTTTGTCCTACCTTTACTAAAACTTTCCTACCCACCTTTTCACAAGTTAAGTGAGTAATGGCACGTAGCAGAGGTATCGTTACTGCACTTTCACTCTCCTACGTAGCAAAGAGAAGACAAAAACAAAAAAACAAACAAACAAACAAACAAAAAAACCAAGCCAAGTCTTTTATTTTTACGACACTCATACTTTGCTGACAGTGGTCACGAATTTCGCTTTTGAAATCACTGCATGCTGACCGCGTCAACACTCGTATTAAAATCACATATGTAAATGGGACCAAGTTTTGACATAAAGAGCATAGGACTGACAACAGACATGCATCATGTCTCTTGCAGCTGGGTGGCGTTCTCCTTGCTTCGGTTAACCCTTTGCGTGTCGGTAGCGGTTTTTGTCGCGATGATTCCTGTAAACGAAAGTTAAGTTAATCATAAAGACATAATAATTTTTTTTTTTAAGTCGAAATATTGCAAAATATTAAACTTTTCATTGCCTTTGTTGGAAAAGGTCGCTTTAAAATTTTCCCTGTTATTTCAGCACACATTATATTTCCTCTTTCTATTTTTTGCATATTTTCACTCTTTTTTTTTTTTTTCCTTTTTTTTTTTCCTTTTTTGCCCGGGGAGTGGAGGCGAGGGGGGGTAGAAGGGGGGGGGGGTATTAAAAAATAAGAAGAAGGTTTAACTCATTCCAAATGTCAAATGTACGGCGTACGCGTATCCGTATGCCATACGCCTGGAATGAGTCAACAAAACGATACATTTTATTGTGTCTCAGTTGCTATGAAGGTTGACTGCGTTGGCTGTATTGTACAGAGAGAACACCACGACAACGATTGAGTGCCTCGAAAGAGAGACAACCAGTGTGCATAGACAACTGTGCCGTATCCCCCGCGGCTTTCTTCGCGATCGAAATTTGCGGTCAAAGGGAAGTAATCCCTCCTTGCCCTCCTAACTCGATTAGCCGCTCCGCGTTTACGTGTGTTGCTAGTCCTCCAAGCCCACGCAATGCCCCGTAGTCCTTCCCGCATGTTTTCATGGTGAGTGGTGGTTGGTAACTCCTTTTGCCACCTATATTGTGATGTCATAGAGCAGCTGCAGCAAAATATGCACAATAATAGTTTGATAGTTCTATTCTGGGGGGCAAGCATAAAGGTTAACCCTTTGCGTGTCGGTAGCGGTTTTTGTCGCGGAATCAGTCATCGCGACAAAAACCGCTGCCGACACGCAAAGTGTTTGAAATAACTGGAAGAAGTCGACCCATTCTCTCTTGGCTGGACTTCGCGAACGAAGATTTTATAGGAGTTGCCCACGACGTCTGCAGGCTTGTTCGTGGCTGCGGAGGCCAATCCGGGACAGGCAGGTTCGACCGCAGTGGCTGCAGGGGAAGGTATGGCCAGAGTTCTGAGTTGCGGCATCTCTGTTCTTTCTCCTGAGCCGCTTGTCCTTAAGGCTAGCTCTGCGAGAGTCCTCAAAGGAGACAGCTGCCTTGTAAATAGTGGAGCGCCAGGTGTCACGGTCCACAGCAAGCGAAGACCACTGGTGGTGGTCGATTTGGCAGGCACTAAGTGACTTCTTGAGACAGTCTTTGTATCTCTTCTTTGGTGCCCCTCTGTCACGGTGTCCAGTAGCAAGCTCGCCGAACAGGGTGATCTTTGGTAGGCGATGATCCTCCATCCTGGAGACATGCCCCGCCCAGCGGAGCTGTGTCCGCAGCAGCAAAGCCTCGATGCTCACGGTTTCAGCCTGTTCAAGGACCTCGACATTGGACATTCTAATCGGTTGACTTTCACCTTGCACTTTCGTGCCCGTATTAAAATACCACTACTACTACTAATAATAATAACAATAACAATACTACTAATAATAATATAAACTTGTATGGGTGCTTGTTAGAACGCATTTCACGAGGTTTCTCGGACCTCTTCTATGGGTCCGATTCACGTCACTAATGTATCAATTTAACAACATTGACGCCACGCCGCACGCTAATGACGCTAAAATTTTGGAGTGGAATTAAAGAGTATAGACGCTACGCTTAGCCTCTACATTCTTTGCTGGAATCCAACACGAGGCAAATATTACTCTGTATTCTCTGAATCATATTGATAGAGACGCACGTGCGTTCACCGTGTGCACCTTTATGTAAATATAACGTACTCCTTGCTCTGTACATAAATCTTTTTGACGCCATGAGCAGTAATGAGAAATCGCTAGTATTTCGTGTATTTGGAAAAATTTCAGGCTTTTAGGCATGTAAAAAAAAAAGTGTGTCATCTTGTACGTTACTTCGCCCGGTATTCTGAAAATACTTCTTGACTGGGACATAGTTATAATGTATGATGGAACGTGCACGCGGGAAGGTATTTTGACGTCATTTGTGTCAGTTGGCGCTTAACCCATTACACCCTGAGACCGCTTTCAAAAACTGCTTGTTGTCATGTGAAGGATACAGTACAGAATAGGAGATAGATCAACCACTTCATTTCAAGGGTGGTGCTAGAATAGCTTGGCGCCTCAGGCACCGCCTTTGAACTATTAAAAGCCAAATTTAGTTTAAGCAATAGAGTATCAGGATGGAAAGGTTTAAGTTATATATATATATATATATATATATATATATATATATATATATATATATATATATATATATATATATATATATATATATATATATATATATATATATATATATATATTATACGTATCGCATGTTTCTCCGTCATTTTAATTTAATGCCTGCGTCAAAGTCGTATATTTAACTCATTCTGCCCGCGACACACCACAGCAAGATTTGGCTCGACCATGGTAGTTCAAGGGTGGTGGCATAATAGCTTGGCGCCTATAGGCGCCAAGCTATTCTGCCACCACCCTTGAACTATCATGGTCGATCTGTCTCCTGAATCAAAATGCAGTCCTCAGAGGAAAACTTCAATATGTATGTCGTACCTCGTTCACAGTGAATTAATAAAATCTACTTTCTCATTTAGGAAAATTTACATGTAGGTCCTGTGCAAGGAGTCCCTTGGTGCAAAACTAAACCTCCGACACAACCCATGAGATATCAGGGTCGATCTTTTTCTCGCACAAGGACAAACTACATCCATCCTCTAACATTTCAAGCATTTTTTAAGAGAACCGAAAGTTAAACATGTATTCCATAATACTGACTTCAATCATTTCTCAGAGACATAAAGTACATCAAACATTTTCCTTATGTCGCGTATCCAGATGCGGCATGTCTCAAATGTGTTAATAATTAACCTAGTCGTTTTGTCTTTTGGGATGTGAAATAACATATTTTATTGGGACCGTAAAAGAACGGCACAGTTCGGTTATGGTCGTGCAAATACCAGCATATTATTGTGTTGCGAATTGTGTACTTAATACGAGACCTTCAACCCCCACCCCCGTCCCCGCTCCCTCCCCACCGCCCCCACCCCCACCCCCCCCCACCCCCCGCGCTGCCCCCCACCCCCATCCCCCGCTGCCCTTCCCTCCACCCCCACCTCCCCCGCCCTCCTCCACCCCCCACCTCCCCCGCCCTCCTCCACCCCCCCCCCCACCCCCCTCGAAAAAAAAACAACCCAACAACAAACATCTCGCCAGTTTGGAAATCCTGACCAAAATAACAACAAACTATTTTAAACCCTTTGCGTGTCGGTAGCGGTTTTATTCACGACTAAAACCGCTACCGACACGCAAAGGATTAATATACTGTGTGTCTTATATTTGTCCATTCCAAGCGGGTTTCTTTCTATGGGGGGGGGGGGGGGGGGGGGGGGGGCTTTTCCGTCAATTTATATTTTGTTTTTTGTTTCTTGCGAACTTGTTTCTTGTACAGGAAAGATTGCCGCAAAACTGAGACCGCCTCTTTAAAGCTCCTTTCCTGTGTCACCGAGGACACACTTTGGAATAATGAAAGCTTTCAGGCCGTCCTCCCAGCAGAGCGCCTTTAGCGGTAATCGGGTTAAAGCAGTAATCAACGGTAATCACTTTTCCTCTGGGGTGTACTTACAGAAGTCCACCTTGAAACCAGATGTCTCATCTCAAAATGAGGAACTGTAGGAGGCGATCTCAGTCAGCAAGAGGCACAGATCCTCATGAGCACCTTCACCTGTAGGGCTTCACGAGGATATGTACCTCTCGCAGACGGGGAAACAATTCAGTGTTCATGAACATCTGTGCATCTTGCAAAGGATGCTGTCAATTTGAGGAAGAAAACTGGCTCGACAAGAAACATAGATCCTCATGAGCCTCTGGGGATGCAGGTGCTCATGAGGATCTATGCCTCTTGAAAAGGCTGCATGAGTACATGACAGTCTGTGCCAGCAAATATGCCCCAAGTATGACGAAACATGTTCAGCGGGCCTTGGTCAATACGGCACAGATTCACATGAGCCCATTTGGCTGCAGGGCTTCATTAAAACCAGTGCCTATTGGGAGAGATGTACAGGCTCATTAGAATCTATTCTTTCTGAAGACTGGAGGGTTTGATTAACAGACTGCTTATCGGCTTGATAGTTCTGAAGAAAATATATCTAGCAGAATGAATACGCGCTCTCATCTGCTGCCAGAAACGAAAAAGGAGAAATTGTTTTCGAGTACACCCCTCGAGCGACACACGGGGATACAAACCACAAACGCCACTGATCTGATTCAGGCATAGAACTTCGTGAACCTCTGCAGGTTTCGGGGACTCATGAAGAGATACGTATCTTCCTGACCTACTTTACATAGGTGGATCCAGTGGATAAGACTTACTGGGATTCAGCCTACGTTTTACTTTTTATCAATCGAGTGTTTCCGGTCTCGTAGTCTTAATTTCAGTATACAAGAGCTGTGGCAACTGACTTACTGGAGAATCTTTTTTTCCCGTCATTAGCCGCAGGTGAGGAGAGTAATAAACAAGGCCATGCGGTTATCAACTGATTTTCGCGATACGTGTTTGATTATTTGGAACGCCGGTCAGTGCACCGAGTGCTAGAGTATGAACAAGAATTCGAGACATGATGCACTTTATACGTGGCTTTTTAAAGGCCCATTACCGCTGTAACTGTTCAAAGATACACGTCTGTAACAGATGGTTACGAAACGCTACTCACGAATTTAGCTATGGTTTATCTAGACAGGGCAATCCAGGTCAGCACACGTCGTCTTTATATCAAGTGACCTGACAATGACTCCACTTCGTTCTATAAACACCATGTTTTCAGTACGAGAAACAGCAAAAAATAGATTGACACGCTAACGGCTGCGCAGAATAAATAAGTGCTATTACGTTTGTTGCTTGTCATTACTGCTGTTCATTAGGTGTGTCGACAAGGCATAACAAACACAATTGGTGCTGAAACGTGTCTTCAGATTAATTTTATGCGTAATGGTACTTTAACTCATTCTACCCCATCACCGAAATCCCCAAATTTTGCGCTGTCCTCGGAAGACTGCTTTGCAGTGCAGGACACAGATCGACCATGATAGTTCAAGGGTGATGCCAGAATAGCTTGGCGCCCATAGGCGCCAAGCTATTCTGGCATCGCCCTTGAACTATCATGGTCGATCCTTATCTTGCTGTGGTGTGTCTGGGGTAGAATGAGTTAAACTTCGGCCGCAACCAAGTGCCTCGGGGCCCACATTTTCTTGTTTTATATCCGAAGTTTGTAATAAGCGAAGTAGTTTATATAGTAAGAGTGTAGTTAGGACCTTCACAAGTTGTTGTAATAGACACAGGCGACTTTGCTGATCCCATTTAGTCCCAACGCCCTACAGCAGGGTTCGATCGACCATGATAATTCAAGGGCAGTACCTGATTAGCTTGGCTTCTGCTAAATATTCTGCTAAAATACTTTATACCTTCCGAAGGTTGCTTATTGCCGAGCATTTTATTCTGGGTTTTTCTCACCTTTTCTCAGTCTTTTGGCGAGAGGTCTTTCTCATACCAAGGACAATTTCTTTGGAATAAACTCCCACAGTTCCTTAGCTATTCTGAATCAGCCAATAGTTTCCGGCAGTCTTTAAAGACACATTAATCCTTTGAACATGCATTCACTGTTATAATTCTTCTTTTTGTGAACATTTCGTTGTCAGTGAAAGTTGTCTAGTGTATCCGTTATTAGTTTTATGGTACACGTATATCTTTTTTGTGTGCGTGCATTTTTTGGTTGCTGGGTCCATTTTGTTATTCTTATTTTTCGTGTCCATCTTGTTGCGTGAGTGTGTATGTTAGGGAATATATGTGTTGTGGGATGCAAAGTGAATGTATGTTAGTATGTCATTTGTACGGCGCCTAGACCCTTTACTATCGAATGTATAAACACCTTAAAAATATACATTATTATTATTATTATTATTATTATTATTATTATTATTATTATTATTATTATTATTATTATTATTATTATGATATTTCCCAACAAGCCGCGGCGTGCCAGTGAAAATGACTGTGTGCTGGTTTTATTTCATTATAATGACTCATGACTGTTACCATCATGATATTATGTGTTATAAATGATGTTGACGGACTTTGTCGGAGCGGTGCCCTCCGCTGAGCACCGGCGCTGTACTATAGCGACGGGCCTCCAAGTGCAGCTTTGACCGTTGTTTTATGTTGCCTAGATAGGAGATTATATTCCTTTCGACGGTATTTTGTTTCTGTTGTTAACTTGTATTTTTATGTACTAGCTTTAGCCAAGTAGGAATTTAACAAAAGAGCATATACTAGTGTGTTCAGGAGTCTTAGGGCTGTCTTAGCATTCTGTTTTTGTCAGGGAGGTTCGGGTCGGGATCAGGCCACTGGCGCCGGCCATTAGATGCCTTGGCGACGGGCTTCACCCGTCCCGAGTCACCGTCCATTTTGTAGCTCTGTTATTGTAATTTGTGGAATGAGCGAGTGAGTGAATGTGAGCAGCACCTGTGGTGGCAAGGCAAGTTTTGCTGTGTATGATTATCTCTATCAGTTACAGCAACAATAAAGTCATCTTGAATCTTGAATCTTGAATTATTATTATTAATATTATTTTAACCCCTTGTCTGCTACTGAAGATAGCCGATCGGCGGAAAAGACGCGTAGCGTCTTTTCCGCCGAACGGTATCGTCAGTAGCAGACAAGGGGGTTAACACTTCATAATCATTTTTCAGGCCCCAACAGAAAGAGGGGCAGGCAGACGTACACACGCTACCAGACCCTGGAGCTGGAGAAAGAGTTTCACTTCAACCGGTACCTCACGCGGCGGCGTCGCATCGAGATAGCTCACGCGCTGTGCCTGACAGAGAGACAGATCAAGATCTGGTTCCAGAACAGGAGGATGAAGTGGAAGAAGGAGTGCCGTCAGCTGGAAAACCTCAGCATGCTGCCGGACGGGCAGTCAGAAAAGGACAAGTAACGACTTGAGGATCGGAAACTGACGAGATGCGAAACATTAGCCACCGTCTATGCCGAGAGGAAAATAGTAACTTGACCCCACCCCTAAATGCAAGAGGTATAGATCCTCATGAGCCCCCGCAATTGCGGGGGCTCATGAGGATCTATGCCTCTTGCTGACACCACTGACATCGTATGCATGGTCCTATTTGACGGCTGGGGGATCTATGACGTTGAATTCGGTACAATGATTTCATAAACGAAACCAGTGCATCAACTGGCACTCAAGGGGAACAGGATGCGAGACATTACTTCTCAAAAGTTATACCCAACTCCAAAATGCAAGAGGAGCAGATCCTCATGACCCCCCCCCCCACCCCCACCCCCGCAGTTGCGGTGGAGGGGGAGGGGGGGCTCGTGAGGATCTATGCCTCCTGCTGATACCACTTCGTGTTCGTCTTTGTGTTGACGGCTCTTCGAAGTTGAATTTGCAATGATTTCACTGACAAACACAACTTGCGCCCACTGGCATTGAAGAGGTTAAAGCGATCTGCTCCGGGCCAGGCTTTGATCGCTAAAATTTGCCCGATGTTGTGACGACGGCTTCTCAATGTTGTCTTGTTCTTAGTAAGACTTTTCTATCTTCTTTTTACAATCCCGAATGCGCGTGTGTAGGTACACGTGACAGAGTGTTTCCGGTGCCCCGTTATGGGGGAAACGCAGTCTTGCCTACATATTAACTCATTGTGCCCGAGGTACGAAATACCCACATTTTGGAGTTATGCTCTGAGGACTGCATTACAATTCAGGAGACAGATAGACCATGCGCCAAGCTATTCTGCCACCACCCTTGAACTATCATGGTCGAGCCATATCTTGCTGTGGTGTGTCGCAGGCAGAATGAGTTAAAAGAGAAGCAGAAACGTCTTTTATATTACGACATTTAAAATTCAGACGTTAATTTAGCTCTTTTTATCGAACACTACAGTAAGACACTCTAAGAACATTTATTAAAGAGATAATGCCAACTATTAACTCTTTATTGTGTGGCCAGGTCTCTTTATCCCTTTTGGCTGCCGAAAGCGTTTTGTCAAGGCCGCGACGCAGTCATGCACTGCAAATACAGCCAAAGGGTTAACAAAGGATTCAGAAACACAGTCTGCGGTCGCTGGCAGTAAAGGGGTTAAAAGAACCATTTTGGATGATACAACTGACCTTAGAGCCAAGGGCGTAGCAGCTTCTGGAACTTGCTACCGTGCAAAGCCCATCCCGGCCGGCCCTCATTTCTGTTAAAGTTCTAAGGGTCCCAGATAACTAACCTGCCATGGCGCGTTGAGACGATTCAGTGACGCCTAACCAGAAAACAACTGTCTTTCTTTGAAGCGCGGGTGAAGTTGATTTTCTCTGGCAAGAGGCATAGATTCTCATGAGCCCCTGTAAGGCAGGGGCCCATGAGAATATATGCCTCTTGCAGATCTGCGTATGGACAGCGCAGTGCGTTGAGACTGATAAGCAGTGAAAGATACCCCTCTGTGTTCATTTGTCTGTGCAGTTTTCGTTAGTCTTCAGTCTTGTGTCTCGTTCGACTGTCGTAAGTCAAAACCCTTCTGGCTGCGCGAGGCACAGATCCACATGTCCCACCGCAATTCACAGGGACTCATGAGAACAACATACACATTTTGCTTACCAATATAGACTCACTGCAACTGTTCAAGTGTGCATAATTCAGTATTGGTTTCTCTGTAGTCACGTTCAGTCGAGTCTTGTCTTACTCGTTCGGCATCAGGTCCCTTCAGTCTACATGTGAGTGACATAGATTCGCATTGGCCACTGCAGTCGTAGAGGCACTTACCAATCTATATTTGTATCAAGATCAGCCCCAAACGCTCCTCAGATTGAAGGAGTTGCCAAAGAGTGTAGAGGTTTCGACGTTGAGTCTTGGTGATTTGTTTGACTTTGAAAAATGCTTCACGTCAAAGTTCGTTTCACTCAGTGCTGACAAGGCACAGAGAAAACCTAGAGGAGGCGAGAGAAAAAGCTTGAATTGTTTCACCACCCTTGAACACGCCCTGCAAATGGTGTGAAGAAAGTTATTACCAAAGACTGCAAATGGTGTGAAGAAAGTTATTACCAAAGACTGCAAAGGGTGTGAAGAAAGTTATTACCAAAGACTGCAAATGGTGTGAAGAAAGTTATTACCAAAGACTGCAAAGGGCGTGTTTCCAATGATGAAAGACACTGTCCTGCAATACAATTTCAGGAACACGATTTGCGAGTGGTATAGAAAAAGACTACATCTAGTCCCTGATCACTTCGGTGCCGGGGGACTCCAAACCGGAAACCGTAGACTCTATAGAGTGTGTGTTTCCAATGATGAAAGACGGTGTCCTGCAGTTCAGTCAATTTACGTTTAACCCCTTCCGTGCCGCTGGACGCATGTTTTGTTTATGACATCTTTGTTCATTCAGCGACCAAATGCCACCACCATCCAAGTGTCACGGATACAAATTGGTCTCAGCAAGAGGCATAGATCCACATGAGCCTGATGGCGCCAAGCTAATCTGGCACTACTCTTGAATTATCAAGGTCGAACCATCTGTCGTAGTGCGTCGGGGCTAAATGGGTTTAAGGGTGGTCGCTCACAACAGGTTTTGCTGTAAATATACATCTTGGCTGGTCTGTAATTTTGGACCGTTCCAAAGTCGTCAGGTTCAGAGTCACAGATCAGTACACACATTTCTTTCTATATGGATGACCTATGGATGATCTATAGATGACCTATGACTTATGGATGACCTTATGACCCTTGTTTTGTGTGCTTATGTGGTGTACAGGAATCCACACTAGTGACAACCGGTTGGTTGGTTAGTTCGGGTTTAACGTCCACAGCACCGAGGTGATCATGGACGGCCCTGACGGGCGGGTTATGGGGGACAGGGAAATATATTGCCTATGGAGTACGACCTGAACACTCATCAACTCAGGCGCACTCCAACTGTACCACTATTATTTACCAGGAACTTTCAACGGACATGCTATTGAACAAATCCGTTTTTTCCCCCTGGATTTAGTGATAACCCAAAGCTGCTGGTAATATGAATGTACCAGTGAGCAAACGTCCTCGTGCCGACGGCGGCCGCAGTGAGCCCGCGCACGGCTGTGCGCGGGCTCACTGCGGCCGCCGTCGGCACGAAGTCGTTTTGCCTCTGGGGCACTAAGGAACTGTGCAATGCGCTGTGTTTTGTGACACAGAAACCTCGCTAGTCCAGTTATGCTGTATATTTCAGTCAGTGAAGCTAAATGGGGTCAGCTTCGCTTTTATTTTAGGCGTTACTTCATTCAGCGTGACCTTTCCCATGAGTGAATCCACTAAGGGTAATTTTGTCTGGTGGGTTCACGCATTGGTCAATGTAGGTTTGGTACCTTCACATTGGGTAAGTTTGCGCTAAAATATGACGAAGTTGACCCCTTCAGCGTCCGTGAGTCGGTTTTAGTGACATACGTATATGGTTAATATTCGAGACACATTGATTTTATTGATGTGTATTGTGTACTCTTGAACTGAGAATAATACTTGTCTTGTTTATTGCTTTTTTTTCCATACCGAAAAGAAATGTTCCGTTGTATGACTCTGCATGACACAATAATGCAGAGTGTATGCAAATAAGATGTATAATGTGTCATAAGAAAAAAAGGAGATGTCGTGTGTATTGATAAAATGGACATTTTATTCAACTTGCATAGTTTATGTATTATATTTCGACGCCCGCAAAATGAGGTTTTCTGGTCACTGTCAAAGAATGTATTTTGCATACTATACTGACGAGCAAAAGAAATGAGACATTTCTGGGGGGTTTTCCGATGATTCCAAAAAAAAGTCGCATTTCGTTTGTTCGTCAGTATACCTTTCTGCCGTTATACGGCAAAAGCCAGCATGTCCATTTGTCAAAAAAGCGAGATTTGCATTGTTATGCAATGAAAAGCTCGCTTTTCTCAAAAATGGGGGTAAAGCTTTTGCCATATTAACGACAGCCTTTCCTTCACTCCAACTACATAAAGAGTCCGGACGTACGGCACTTACCCCCACGCCACGCCCCCCCCCCTCCCCATCCCCCTCCACCCACCAACCCACCCCCACACACCTCTTCCCAACCCTCATTTATTTATATTTGCGTGCGATATTGCACACATTTCCATTGATGTATTCTCCAGAGAATTTGTATAATGTATTTTGTTCCCGTCGACACGCGGTAACTAGTCTATGTCTTCATAACTATCGAAGAAAAACCCAACAAAGAATCAAACACGCTGTTAAAAAAAAAGACAATTATAACACACTTTATTAAAATTTTGTTAAAACTGTCCTTTTTAAGCGTGTTTCTTTCTTGGTTGGGCATTGCTTTGAATTTTACATGCTTGGCAGTCACACTGTTTTTGGTTTGGATTTCAGAATAATTATCATCTTCCCAGTGTTCACACTGTTGTTCTGTGTATACATTTCTCTGTGGTGCTCCTGTTTGCTCTGAAGCCACACTGGCCCTCTAGGAGAAGTGCCGCGAGCAGAACAAAGGGCTGTGCGTAACATTTGTCGACCTAACAAAAGCGTTCGACACTGTAAGCAGGCAAGGCATGTGGCAGATCCTGGAGCGACTTGGCTGTCCCCCAAAGTTCCTCAACATGATTGTCCAGCTACACGGGGACCAGCAAGGCCAGGTCAGACTCAACAATGACCTCTCAGAACCATTCCCTATTCTCAACGGCGTAAAGCAGGGCTGCGTGCTGGCACCGACCCTCTTCACCATCTTTTTTAGCATGATGTTGAAGCAGGCCACAGTGGACCTCGATGATGACGATGCAGTGTACATCAGGTATCGTCTCGATGGCAGCCTGTTCAACCTCAGACGACTGCAGGCCCACACGAAAACCCTAGACCAACTGATTCGTGAGCTGCTTTTTGCTGATGATGCTGCCCTCGTTGCACACACAGAGAGAGCCCTGCAGCGCATCACGTCTTGCTTCGCAGATGCTGCCCAGCTCTTTGGACTCGAGGTCAGTCTGAAAAAGACAGAGGTCCTCCATCAGCCGGCACCCAAGACAGTGTATCGCCCTCCTCACATCACCATTGGCGAGTCTGAACTAAAGTCAGTGCACCAGTTTACTTACCTTGGCTGCATTATCACGTCGGACGCCAAGCTGGACAAGGAGCTTGACAGCAGGCTGGCAAAAGCGAACAGCGCTTTCGGGCGACTTTTCAAGCGGGTGTGGCACAATCAACAGCTGAAAACAGGCACCAAGATCAGCGTGTCCTCACCACCCTGCTGTATGGTTCCGAGTCCTGGGCCCTCTACCGCAGCCAACTACGACTCCTCGAACGCTTCCACCAGCGCTGCCTGCGTACCATCCTGGGCATTCACTGGAGTGACTATGTCACCAACGTCGAGGTCCTTGAACAGGCTGAAACTGTGAGCATCGAGGCTTTGCTGCTGCGGACACAGCTCCGCTGGGCGGGGCATGTCTCCAGGATGGAGGATCATCGCCTACCAAAGATTACCCTGTTCGGCGAGCTTGCTACTGGACACCGTGACAGAGGGGCACCAAAGAAGAGATACAAAGACTGTCTCAAGAAGTCACTTAGTGCCTGCCAAATCGACCACCACCAGTGGTCTTCGCTTGCTGCGGACCGTGACACCTGGCGCTCCACCATTTACAAGGCAGCTGTCTCCTTTGAGGACTCTCACAGAGCTAGCCTTAAGGACAAGCGGCTCAGGAGAAAAAACAGAGATGCCGCAGCTCAGAACCCTGGCCATACCTTCCCCTGCAGCCGCTGCGGTCGAGCCTGCCTGTCTCGGATTGGCCTCCGCAGCCACGAACGGGCCTGCAGACGTCGTGGGCAGCTCCTATAAAATCTTCGTTCGCGAAGTCAAGCCAAGAAGAAGAAGACATTTCTCTGTGTGTGTGTGTGGGGGGGGGGGGGGGTTGTTTCACAGTCTCTCACCACTATCCCTACCACCACACCACCCCCCGCCCACACACCCACCCCCACCCCCACTCACCCTCACACACACACCCTCTCTCTCCGTTCAAGGAAGAGCTAGAGCTGATCTCGATTAGCAGGCGGCACAGGCTCACATGAGCCTCTGTATCATGTGACTCTATGCCACTCATTAACCCGTTGCCTGCCACTGCTTTTTTTTTTTTTTCTTCAGTCTTTGTTCATTCAACGACCAAAAGCCAAACCAGTCCAAGGAACATATTGGATACAAATTGGTCTCAGCAAGAAGCATAGATCCTCATGAGCCCCCGCAGTCGCGGGGGCTCATGATGATCAATGTCTTATGTCTCTTGCTGTTTGATCGTGTTCACTTTTTCTCGACAGTGAAAGGGTTAGAGGATAGAGCTGGTTCTTGTCAGTGGTAATTATTATACAATGTGTGTGTGGCCGCTTTCCGCGCTTAGGTGTTTTTTTGTTTCAACTCACTCAGCCCCGACGGCCGTATTTCCCAAATTTTGGAGGCGTCATCTAATGACCTTTGCACCAGTTGCAGGAGATGGATCGACCATGATAATTTAAGGGCAGAGCCAGATCCAAGCTAATCTGGCACTACCCTTGAATTATCATGGTCTACACATCTGCTGTAGTGCGTCAGGGCTGAATGGGTTAATTATTGTCTGCAACTTGTATCGTCTGTCAGCGTTCTTTATCCTCTGTGTACAATTTACAGTGGTACCTGTTGTGAGCAACCACGCGTTCACTGCAAGGAAAATAGTCACCGAGGACTTAAGAGACATGCGCTCTCGCAAAATGTTGCCACCTATCATTAAGGCCATCTTTTAGGTGGTCTTTAATGACAGGTGATCTCTGAACAAGGGTGGCCGCATAAATCAGGTTCTACTGTCGATCAATGCTCAAAATGTATCTGTATATGTTATGTGTATGAGTGTGACTTATATTATGCAAAATGATGGATACTGAATTTCACTGAAAGTTTACTTCTCTCTCTCTCTCTCTCTCTCTCTCTCTCTCTCTCTCTCTCTCTCTCTCTCTCTCTCTCTCTCTCTCTCTCTCTCTCTCTCTCTCTCTCTCTCTCTCGCTCTCCCTCTCTCCCTCCCTCTCTCTCTCTCTTTCTCTCTCTCTCTCTCTCTCTCTCTCTCTCTCTCTCTCTCTCTCTCTCTCTGTCTCTCTCTCTCTCTCTCACTCTCACTAATCTATTAATCTTTAATCTATTTTATGTTGTAGATGTTAGCAACGGCAAGTTTGTAAAATGACGATTTGTTTCTGTCAAAACGTTTTACCGTTGATAAATAAAGTTTCATCATCATCATCTCTCTCTCTCTCTCTCTCTCTCTCTCTCTCTCTCTCTCTCTCTCTCTCTCTCTCTCTCTCTCTCGCTCTCCCTCTCTCCCCCCCCCTCTCTCTCTCTCTCTAATCTATTAATCTTTAATCTATTTTATGTTGTAGATGTTAGCAACGGCAAGTTTGTAAAATGACGATTTGTTTCTGTCAAAACGTTTTACCGTTGATAAATAAAGTTTCATCATCATCATTATCTCTCTCTCTCTCTCTCTCTCTCTCTCTCTCTCTCTCTCTCTCTCTCTCTCTCTCTCTCTCTCTCTCTCTCTCTCTCTCTCTCTCTCTCTCTCTCTCTCTCTCTCTCTCTCTCTCTCTCTCTCTCTACTTTACCATGTATTATTTGTTTCGATCGGTAAAAGGGGTATTTACGTTCACGTAAAGCAATGCAATTTGTGTCTCTCAGGGTTTCTCTTCAGAAGTCACGTGCTCGGGTTCTTATGTTGTCAAGAGCGTTAAGGGCGTTAAAAGCACTTAGGGCGTTGCTATAGATATATCGCTCATGGTCTCTTCAATAATCAGTTAAAAAAATTGCAACAACAACAAAACAAGTGGGAAAATTCCAGCTAACGTCCTCATAAAACGTGCGAAACACTTCCTGCTTTCATTTTGTATGTCCATGCATACACAGTGTTTGGTTTAATCTACATTTGATGATGACAGAATTTATTGCTATATGCAAAAATACATTTGGAAATCGTATTAGTTGCTGCGCAGACTTAAACTGACCCAGAAGATCACCTCAATGCCAGGTGTAGGTGTGTACAATCTTTAATAGCAATAGGCATAGATTCTCATGAGCCCCCGCTGTCGCAAGGGCTCATGAGAATCTAAGCCATTTGCAGATGCGAGAGACTGCATGAGCGACTTTATTTTTTCTTCTTCTTCTCCTTATCCTTCGTGTTATGGCCGGCGATCGGACGGATGCTCACTATTGCGCTGGAAATGCTGTGTGACAATTTTGTTCGGAAGTTTAGCATCCGGTTCCACACACACACACACACACACACACACACACACACACACACACACACACACACACACACACACACACACACACACACACACACACACACACACACACACACACACACACACACACACACACATATACACACACACACACACACACACATACACATGTGTGACAAACCTTTGTCTGATTAAAATGTCTGGCGATGACTATTTTTCCTAATATATTCTCGCCAAGACAATTTCCTCTAAAACATTGCGAAAAGCTTCTAGCTTTGATTGGCATGCTTCGACTGCAGTTTTTTTTAAATTTTTTTTTTAACGCTGATAGTTTTGTCGTTGTATGTGTCTGATCCTTAGTTGTGTCTGTTGCTGTGTGTGACGTTTTGTGCGGGCGTGTATGTGCGTGTGTGTAGTATGTGTGTGCGTGCGCGCGCGTGTGTGTTTGCATTCGTACGTGCGTGTGCACGTGTAATAATAATAATAATAATGAGTATTTATATAGCGCTTAATCTTACTCAAAAGCTCTAAGCGCTTTACAATCTGTACACAAAAATAAAAATACAATGACATATGCACATAACAAACAAAGCACAATGCCCGAACACACCACTTTTACAATAAACTAAACAACAATACATACATAATAATTTATATTCTAATTAACATTCAGTCTAAACAAGGAGGATTGCAGAACTACAACTAAGGCATCAAACACTGGCAGTTATTCAAAGTAAAGCTTGAAGAGGTGAGTTTTCAACGACCTCTTGAAGTCAGAGACAGACTCACTGTTTCTGACCTCAAGAGGAAGTGTATTCCATAACACTGGGGCTTGATAAACAAAAGTGCGCTGACCAAATGTTTTAGTTTGGACAGAAGGTACACACAACTTCCGTTTATCAGAAGAGGAGCGGAGCTCACGAGAGGGTGTATACACATGCAGCAAAGAGGACAAGTATTCTGGGCTGGTGCCTGAAAGGCAGTTAAAACAGATTGACATAACTTTGTATTGAATACGTGAGGACACGTGTGTGTGTGTGTGTGTGTTTAATTGTGTGTTTGTGCTTGTGTGTGGGCACTAACGCGCGTTTGTGCACGAATGTATGTGAGATGTTCTTTGTGTGCGTGTGTGTGTGTGTGTGTGTGTGTGCGCGCGCGCGTGTGTATTTGTATGCGCACGTGGTTGAGTTTGTATGCTCGTGTGCGCTGTGTATGCGATGCCATGTTATCGCTTGACATTATTATAATACTATTCAAGTTTTGTCGTCTGTGCGTATTAAAGAAACAAATTTGTATTTGTTCCTGTATTTTAACTCATTCGAGACATATCCGGAGGCGGCATGTCTCGAATGAGTTCATTCTTGTTGTCAATGTTTCGTTGGAAAACAACGCGTGCATGTTTATTATGACCTGAACACATACGTTTTCAGACTGTGTTTGTATGTGTGTGTGTTTTTCTGGCATACATTAACCCTATAGCTGTCGGTAGCGCATTTTGTCGAGGTGCCGAGTCTTGCAGGAATCACCGCGACAAAATGCGCTACCGACAGCAACAGGGTTAACCAAATTGTGCATACTGTACCAGTGGCTGTATGCACAAGGTAATGAACGCTTTACCTTATTGAGTTTTTGTCACCTGTAGGACACTATCGTGCTTGTGTACGTGATGTTGTAGTTTCTAGTCAGGAGTGGATTAGCTCCCTTTCCATTTTATAATAATAATAATAATAATAATAATAATAATAATAACAACAATAATAAAATATTAATATTATTATTATTATTATTATTACAAATATAATACATTATTATTATTATTATTATTATTATTATTATTATTATTATTATTATTATTATTATTATTATTATTATTATTATTATTATTATTATTATTACGAGAACCGATATGTGTTTTGTGCAATGAAAATGCTCACGGACATTTCGTATTGTCAAGGTATACAAGTCATTAAAATAAAACCGGTATGTGTATCATTTAATATGATAAATAAAACGTTACGTTGGATTGCAGTGTTTTCTCTATTCCATTTCTTGTTATGAGTTACTTGACATGTTACATTTGTTTGACTATTTTGTTTACCTTAGGGAGCACAATTTCGATAGTCAAGTAACGGTAACTCATCCAGCCCCGACGCACCACAGCAAAACATGGATCGAGCATGATAGTTCAAGGGTGGTGCAAGAATAGCTTGGCGCCCATAGGCGCCAAGCTATTCTGGCACCACCCTTAAACTATCATGCTCGATCTGTCTCTAGTGAATTGTAATACAGTATTTTCAGAGGGCAAGTTCAAAGTGTGGGGATTTCGGTCATTGGGTGTTATAATGAAAATATGCCGCAAACACCACACATACAAACACACACGCACCTACGCAACAAACACACACACATACACACTCAAACATACACATACATGCATACACGTGTACACACATGTCTAAACGCCCACAGACACGTACACACAACCAAACACATAAACACGAAGAGTCTCACATTTTAAACTGTCCGCAGCGTCTTTAATTATAAGAAATGTAAGTCGATAAATTCAATACATGTACATGTGCATTTCATTACTTATATCCGTGCATCAAATTGCTCAATAATCAAACAAACTAAATTTAAATAAAAGAATAAAACAACACACACAGAAACATACACACAAAAACACACACACCACAAACACACACACACACACAAACAAACACAAACACACACACACACACACACACACACACACACACACACAAATACACGAACACACAAAACAAAACAGATAAAACAAAAAGAAAGCAGAATTGCGGCAGGCCCTTTACTATGGAAATGGCATTACGTGTACGTGTGCTAGCGTTCAGGAGTGCGAGCCGACTCTCCAACACACTGTGTGGCATCATACCGCTTTTCAAGGGTATTGCCGAGTCAGCTTGGCGCCTTTCTAGGCGCTAAGCTGACTCGACACTACCCTTGAACTATCATGGTCGATCAATATTTAATCGACTTGTCGACAGTGCTTGGATCAGTCAAACCTGTGTAAGCCTACGGCGACCACCCACCCAAGGGACTGTCAACACATGGTCGCCTTAGACAAGTGGTGTCCTTACACGTGAATACCAAGGAAAGAGCTGACCATGAGACCAGAAATGTTCGTCTCTCTTGGCTTGACTTCGCGAACGAAGATTTTATAGGAGTTGCCCACGACGTCTGCAGGCTTGTTCGTGGCTGCGGAGGCCAATCCGAGACAGGCAGGTTCGACCGCAGTGGCTGCAGGGGAAGGTATGGCCAGGGTTCTGAGCTGCGGCATCTCTGTTTTTTCTCCTGAGCCGCTTGTCCTTAAGGCTAGCTCTGTGAAATGTTCGTACTGCTTAGATAAGTGGTCGCCTCATTGCAGGTGGTCGCGTTGACAGGTTTGACTCATCAAAAAGCAATCTCATCGCAGGTTGTCTCTTTACATACGGTCACCTAAAAAAACCTGTGACGATGACACGCAAAATATGGGTGGTTTGCTTTTCTACAGGTGGTCGCCTGAGACGGGCTAGTCTGGTGTAAATACATAACTTTCTACAGGTGGTCGCCTGAGATGGGCTAGTCTGGTGTAAATACATAACTTTCTACAGGTGGTCGCCTGAGATGGGCTAGTCTGGTGTAAATACATAACTTTGAGATACGCGGTGCTGGTGGGGTTAACTCATTCTGCCCCAGACACACCACATCAAGATCTGGATCCGTGATAGCTCAAGGGTGATGCCAGAATAGCTTGACGCCTATGGGCGCCAAGCTATTCTGGCATCACCCTTGAACTATCATGGTCGATCTGTGTCCTGCCCTAGAGTGCAGTCTTCAGAGGACAACGGCAAAATTTGGGGATTTCGGTGTTGGGGTAGAATGAGTTAAGCATCTAATCATTGTTAGACTCAACCAGCGCCGAATCCCTCAACTGTCAGTGGACTCAAAGAATATTTGAAGACCAGGGCAAATTCAGCGCTAAATACCCCCACCCACCCACCACCCACCCCAATCCGTCCGAGGAACACTGATGTAAAATAGGACAGCAAGAGGCAAAAGAACCTCATGAGCCCCCGCATCCGCGGGGGCTCATGAGGTTATTTGCCTCTTGTAGTTGCCAAGGTTATGACTTTCATTGAACTGGTTAAAGAGTACCCCATCCAATCAAACACTGTCAGTACCTGGGGTCGGAAATAAAAGGGTTATAAGGAGTATTCCATCCAATCAAAAATTGCGTCTGTTCCGGGGGTCGGCGGTTTGAAGGGCTATAACGGGTATCCCATCCAATCAAAAACTGCGTTTCAAATTTAAACCACTTCTCGAATTAAGATGAAAGTACACGGTCCGCAAATGAAACATTACATATCATGCATACGTCGCGATCGTTAGCTCAGATTTCGACCACAGACATTAAGCTTAGAGCAGACTAATGAAGCATTAACACGAGTTTTCAGACTCTCACGACTTTCCCTTGACACCCGCTGGAATTATTTCTTTTTACTAGGCGATTTTTCTCATCGATCTTGCTTTTTATCTTAACCAGAATACTTTCAGTTTTCTTTTCCATATATGGGCATCAATGGAACGTCGCCATCATCATCATCGTCGTCATAATATTCGTCGTCGTCGTCGTCGTTGTCATTATCATCATCGTGGTTGGCAGCATCATTACTACCTCTACGGGGGAGGGAGACATGGCAGCGAGCAGCTGTTTGAATGCTCAGGTGCCCAACTTGCGACGTTTTAACTCACACACAAATACTTTTTATTTTTGCAGAGAGTAGGTAAATATAGTTGGCCTCAGTGCCTGATTTGTCAGAAACCTTGAATTGCAGTACTTGAGAATGTTTTCTAGAACAAAAAAATATTTGCTTATTTTTCCACCCTCATTGTCATTAGGCGGTGCCTTCTTATAATTGTGTGCATCTCTTTGGAACGTACGGCCTTCAAAATTACAGAAAAGAACAGTTCAAGGAAAACATTTTCAACAACAAATAGTCGATATGAGCCAGGGTATGGCTGCGAGCTGCGAACAAGTTTGATTCACGAGCATTAAAACACCCGTACTGTGAAAAGACGAAGAGCCATTAGTCCAGCAGAACACAGATGTAAAATTAAAAGGGATGACGAGAAAATAAATCACCAGAAGCACTGCGCTGCCGCAGATGCAACACAACATAGATCTCCAATCAGTTGAAGTCAACGACAAACATGTACATTTGTCAGTGCAATCTAGTCACAATATGTAACGAATATGGTCACAATATCATAGTGTAACGATCAAGCCGGAGGCATAGATCTTCATGAGCCCCCGCAATTGAGGATCTATGCCTCTTGCTGATATGTCATCTTTGTTTCAGGAGTCAGATTTCGATTCATAATGGTTGCGTGGGCGCATGAGGATCTATTTCTCTTGTAGATGAAAACATTTGCTGACGGAGTGAAGAACATAAAGTAGCGCAATGCGACCAAGAGAGCTAGATCCTCATGAACCACCGCAAATGCGGGGCTCAAGAGGACCTATGTATCTTGCAGCCAGGTCAAAACTCTTCCTGTAGTCGAACACTTGCCTGCTTAGGCGCCTGAGGATCTATGGCGTATCGCGGGTGGAGGGTTTCACACTGGAAGCGAAGGACATAAACTTCAATCTGGTGTTAGCATGCACGGTGTCGTTTGATGGGTTTGTTATGGGCCCTGGAACATCGCAGTAGTGGTTCTTTACAGCGCATAAAACACACCATGAAATCACTATTTAAAGATCTCTCTCTCTCTCTCTCTCTCTCTCTCTCTCTCTCTCTCTCTCTCTCTCTCTCTCTCTCTCTCTCTCTCTCTCTCTCTCTCTCTCTCCCTCCCCCTCTCTCTCTCTCTCTCCCTCTCTCTCTCTCTCTCTCTCTCTCTCTCTCTCTCTCTCTCCCTCTCTCTCTACCCTCTCTCTCCCCTTTCTCTCTCTCTCTCTCTCTCTCTCTCTCTCTCTCTCTCTCTCTCTCTCTCTCTCTCTCTCTCTCTCTCTCTCTCCCTCCCTCTCTCTCTCTCTCTCCCTCTCTCTCTCTCTCTCTCTCTCTCTCCCTCTCTCTCTACCCTCTCTCTCCCCTTTCTCTCTCTCTCTCTCTCTCTCTCTCTCTCTCTCTCTCTCTCTCTCTCTCTCTCTCTCTCTCTCTCTCTCTCTCTCTCTCTCTCTCTCTCTCTCTCATTTTGTTTTTCACTAAAGAGATGCGTTGTTTAGACATATATGTATGATTTGCATCACCTCTGTAACGTGTACCTAGTGAAGGATTTAACAGTTCACAATGAATTTTGCAACTAGTCGTACTACGGATTACAATAATGTTAGGCAAAATAAAAAGTAATTTAATTATGAAATTTGAATGACGAAAAATGAAGGATTTTTCTCTTTTCCTTTGTGCGTATAAGAGTCCCACCTTTGTGCATAAGGAACAGAGGGAACCTTCTTTGCATTTGGTTACTCACAACATGGACTGTAAATTTTAAAAAAAAATGTATATTTTTTTTAAACCTTTATCATTCGGAATACACCAGTGTCTAGGCGCCAAGCTATTCTGGCACCACCTTTGACTCGGATCTAAAGCCATTGGTCTGTAAGTACTATAATGTAGCGTGCATTCGGCAGTGTACAAATTTGAAGCTTTTAGCCTCAGTATGGTTTGGGTTAAAGGTGAGGCAAGGCAACACTAGCTTTTATAAAAATTAAAAATAAAATAAAAATTTTTAAAAAAATGGACGTTATTGGCTTTTAAAATAAAAATCTTCCTTTCTATATAAAAAAAAAAAATGTTTGCTAAACTACGACAGAGACAGTCAAGCACACAAAGGGAAGTCATCCGGGTAACGTCTCCAACTGAAATGTAAAACCTGCATCTTTCAGCTTTTCCTTGAAAAAGAGAGTAAAAAATAAAAAATTAAATCGAAGAAAACAGTATATCTTTGAATGTAGCCTTCTCCCCTCGTCCCCTTCTTTTATTTAACCCGTTCAACGTCAACTAACGCAGATTGTGTTTTTGCAGTCTTCGATAACACAACACCAAAATCCTTACCTGACCCTGGAAAATGGATTAAAATTGGTTCAGCAAGAGGCATAGATCCTCATGAGCCCCTGGCAACTGCGGGGACTCATGAGGATCTATACCTCTTGCAGTTGGATGGCGCTCAAATGTTCTCGGCACTGAACGGGTTAATAAAAACAGAATTCTAAGGGGAGGAAAAAAAAACACACCCTTCTAGTCTCCATTTTCATGCGGTTTGTCGAAGCAATCACGCACTGACTGGGCGAAAAAGGATTCAACTCGAGACAGGCCATTACACAATTATTCCTCCACTTAACCCCATCACCATAAATTTTCAGTGCGCATCTGGGCGGATTCGCTTTCTGTCAGCCCCGCAGAGGGTGTCTGTGAGCCCTTCTGATTGGTCGAAATTAACAGCTGCAGTGGGACTATAAAGTATCCAGCAAGACAAACCCGGGCTGCTGCAACTGAGCAAAGACAAAAGACAATTTGTTCAGTTGAAATGCTACTATTCAACGGCAGGAGCGAATGAATTCTATATGTTACTGTGAGAGGCGTAGATCCTCATGAGCCCGTGCACTTAACCCCTTGACTGCCAGTGGACGCAGAATGTGCTTCAGAAATATGTGTTAATCAGTTCAACTTACTCGCAAGACACCGCACACGTTTATTGAACATGAATGCAAAGTAGTGTCAGCAAGAGACATAGATCCTCATGAGCCCCCGCAACTGTGGGAGCTCATGAGGATCTTTCCTCTTGCAGTTGGATCGTATTCAGTTTTCCTCGGGATTGAAAGGGTTACTGTGACTTCAATGCTTTTTTTTTTTTTTTTTTTTTGCATCTTGATACGAGGCATAGTTCCATTTACGTGTTTTCCCTCCCAGGTGTATAATGGATACCATTGCTCGGGAGTAAAACAAACATGAAATTCAAAACCAGCGAGACACGTCTTATTGTATTTTTATACACATGTACTCCTCGGCAAAGCCAAAAACATGCATATGTTCGGTTGAAGTCAGTGTTACCGTTGAACACGGGAAGCGATACCACCCCGCCTACAAATAATAATAATAATAAATAATTACGGTATTTATAATGCGCTTATCTTATAATAATTATAACTCTAAGCGCGCACTCACAACTCGCGCACGCATGCGCACGCTTTAGACAAACGACTCACATACCACAAATAGTGAAATACATTACGACAGTCTGCTTAGGGTGGGGAGTGTGGTGGTATAGTGCTAGAACTGTTGAAAGAGGTGAGTTTTGAGGGCGGACTGGAAGGAGGAGAGAGAGAGTGTTTCTGACGGAGAGAGAGTGGGAGAGTGTTCCAGGTGGATGGACCGTATACACGGGGAATAGAGCTCACTTGGAGACGTTGAGTGTACAAATGTGGGGGCACTGAGGATCTATACCACTCCGGTTGTATTGCATACTAAAGATGTTTTGTTTTTGCTCTAAAATAAACACAGTAACAAAAACAGAAACAATAACAAAACGAAACCTTGGATCTGCTTTATGCTCGGTTAAAAAAAGAAATAGACCGAGAAGGTGGTGTTGTTTTAAGGTGGTGTTGTTTTAAGGTGGTGTTGTTTTAAGGTGGTGTTGTTTTAAGGTGGTGTTGTTTTTTCTGCCAGCAGCCGCAGATTACTATTTTTAAATCTTTGTAAATTCAACGTCATAGATCCCCAGCGGTCAAAGGTACATGGATACACAGTGGTTTCAACAAGAGGCATAGATCCTCATGAGCCCCCGCAACTGCGGGGGCTCATGAGGATCTATGCCTCTTGCAGCCGCGTGGTGTTCAAGTTTTATCGGCAGTCAAAGGTATAATAAAAACAAAACGCACAGAGATATCTGAATAGGCATAGAGTCTCATTAGCAGCCCATGAGAACTTAGACAAGCCATAAACGCCTCTTACTGGTCCAATTTTCCTCTGTGTTCCTTAGGAAGTCGCGGGCTGTTTAGATTACGGTAATATTAGCGACGTGTTTGATTGGTTTTTAAACTCCCGCGTCTGCCGACGGAGAATGGTTTATAATCCCTGACAACAGCACGGGTAGTTTATTGGCCAAGTCTTTGACCGAACCCCCAAAATGACTTCCTCAGTCTAACGATCAGAAATCAGTAACTATACGGGGCATACCCATTGCGCTGTTTCACTGAAAAAACAAAACTATGAATAAGTAATACATCAATTATTTGTAAAATAAAGAAAATTGAGCACTGGTGTTTATCTACTTTAACACAGCACAACACAACATAAGCCAACACAACATAAGCCAACACAACAAAACACAACACAACACAACACAACACAACGCAACGCAACGCAACACAGCACAACACAACACAACACAACATAACGCAACGCAAAGCAACGCAACACAACACAACGAAACACAACACAACACAACACAACACAACACAACGAAACACAACACAACACAACACAACACAACACATACAATACAACACAACACAACAGAAACACAATGGAACAGAGCAGAACGGAACAGAGCAGAACAAATATTATTTATTTTATAGGATGGCCGAATTTTAATTTAATTTCGAAACAATGCTGCACCAGTTTAAAAAAAAAAAAAAAAAGGATTTTCAAGAGATGAAGATTTTAGATTTTCCCCTGCAGGGGCTCACGAGAATCAACATATCTTGCAGAGGAAAGGACTTCACTGGGAAAGTTATTTTCTTGACACAGAGGCGGTCCCTGGTACCTCCCCTTCCTTAAACACAACGGCGGAACAGAAACAGTTGCAGACTAACCATGCCCGAGATGTTCTCCAAGCTTGACAATACAAATGGAGGAAATGTCTGCATTAACACGTTCGAGGCGTGCCTGTATGCGGATACGCGGCTTAAAGTGATTTATTTTAAGTATAACGTTTGCCAAAAGATGAAAAACATCTCTGATGATCTCTTTAGATACATGGGAAAGTTCAACGATGCATCAAACAGCAGTAAAGACGTCTTAGTTAATGTAATACAAACATGGAAAACTTTTTGTTTTAAACTGGTGAATGCCATCACTAAATACATTTACTGACAAAAGCAAATTGAAAATGATTTATTGCAGAGCTTGCTTTTGCCGATGTAACGGTTTTTCAATGATGTCTTTCTTCAACTAAGACTTTTCTGCCCTTCAGCCGGTTTACAAACCACGTGAGCAGAGGCACACATACCAGAGGGCTTCTATTACCCCTTGACCAGATAGGTGAGACTCTTCCACGTATTAAGAGAGAGAGAGAGAGAGAGAGAGAGAGAGAGAGAGAGAGAGAGAGAGAGAGAGAGAGAGAGAGAGAGAGAGAGAGAGAGAGAGAGAGAGAGAGAGAGAGATTGAATTGAAACTTTATTTTCTAAGGATGAAGACAGTAGGCACGCAGGCCTTTTTACATGTCTGTCCTTAATAACATTTTAAATAAATATAACAGCAGAAACGGTAACATGACAAATAAATAAAATAAAAAGAAGAGATAATAATAATAATAATAATAAGAGAGAGAGAGAGAGAGGGACAATGACAATGACAATGACAATGAATCTTTATTTTCCAAGGATGAAAAGATTTAGGTCTGAAGACCTTTCTTCCATCTTGTCCTTGCTAAACTACTTACACAAATACTCACGCGGCCGCACGCACTGACACACCATAAGCGCCCAACAAGGCGAGTCATACTGGCTGCCCCCGTCGATCAGCTTCCGCTCGAAGGCGACAGCAGGGATACAGCCAGTGTGTACATATGGCGATCATATACAAAAACATCATAAACACATTTAATACACATAATGAGATATGCATGCGCTACCAACTAACAAGTGTACCATAAAATTTAAAAAAAAAAAAAAAAACAAAAAACAAAACAACAACAACAACAACAACAACAACAACAATCAGATAATGAGATAAACAAATTCAAAATACTACGTCATTCTAAAACAAAAGCAATTTACGCTTGCATTTGTAGCAAATGCTGATGAAGCCTTGTCTTAAAAGCATTTATGGTCGTGATAGATTTTATTTCTTTTGGAAGTAAATTCCATTCTTTGGCTGCTGAATATGACAAGGCCGATTTAAAAATGTCAAGGCGGGGCCTAGGCACTACCAGGTCGTTCCTCAGTGTCGGGTACGGAGTGTGGGGAGCCTTAAAGAGAGCAGCGAGATATCCAGGTGATTTTGAAAGTGTGATCTTACGCATAAATACACATTTATTGAATAAAAAGTGCTTATCACTGATCATATGTCGACGAGAGCGGTGGTAATTAGGGAGAGAGAGCGAGCGAGAGAGAGAGAGAGAGAGAGAGAGAGAGAGAGAGAGAGAGAGAGAGAGAGAGAGAGAGAGATGATGATGATGATGATGGTGATGATGAAACGTTTTTTATTCAGGATAAAAAGTTTTAGGCATAGCTATGCCTATCTTCCAAACTGTCCTGCTACAGAGAGAGAGAGAGAGAGAGAGAGAGAGAGAGAGAGAGAGAGAGAGAGAGAGAGAGAGAGAGAGAGAGAGGGAGAGAGAGGGGGAGGGAGGGAGGGGCGGGGGAGAGAGAGAGAGAGAGAGAGAGAGAGAGAGAGAGAGAGAGAGAGAGAGAGAGAGAGAGAGAGAGAGAGAGAGAGAGAGAGAAGAGAGATCTTTCATTTACATTAAAAACTTTTAAAGTTATTTTTGTCCAGCATTTCTGCGAGACACACTAAAAAAAAAGATTATAACAGAGGCATTGCTAACTATTAACTCATTCTTGCCATGAGGTGCCTAGATTAATTATTAACCCACCGCAGGGTTCAGTGGTTCTATGAGGATTAAGTGGGAGGAGCTGGCTTAGCGACTGAATAAAATATAAATTTCATTTTATTACGACGAACAAAATAAATGGAAAATAGCGCCAGAGAACGGCGGCCCCTTTTAACCCAATCGCTACCGATATAGTCTATACGATCCACCGCAAGAGGCATAGATCCTCATGAGCTCCCGCTGTCGCGGGGGCTCATGAGGATATATGCCTCTTGCTGACAACACTTTGAATCCTTGTTCCTGGGTCTCTGTCGTAGAATTCACAAAGATTTCGGAAACAAAACTCACACAGCTGCAGGGGCTCGTGTGAATCCTTGCCTCTCGCTCACACCACTTTGAATTCATATACCTGGGACGGCTGGATCGTTTTAAAAGCAAAGTCTGCGTCCACCGGCGTTGACGGGGTTAAGATCCGCGCCCTCGCAGGCGGAAGAGAGATAGGTTTCATTTTATATTACGGCGCACAAAGCAAATGTAAAATTTCGCAAGAGAAAGGGAGAGAGACAAATGCACTTTTTGCCGCTAACCCTGATCATATGTCGACGAGAGCGGTGGTAATTAGTTGATGAGGATTTGTGTTGATCCCCGTTGTTCCCTCCCCCCTTCCCTTCACTTTTTCCATCATTCTCCAAGCATCCCACGTCCTCCCCCGACTCCGCATCCACCACGGTACGTTGACGGCGACGAGTGCTTGTAAGTTGGCTTGCAAAAGGTCTGGTCTATTTCCATTTACATCGGGGGGAAAAAAAGTATATATATATATATATATATATATATATATATATATATATATATATATATATATATATATATATATATATATATATATAATTATATCAAACACACGCAAAATTTATCTTGACACATTTTTTGCTCACTTGTAAAGACGTGCAATGATATCATTTTATTGTGACGACTGGCGCTCTGGCATCATGTATTGCGTTATTACGTCATCGTAGTCAAGAATATATTTCCGGCGTCTGGCACCTCAAAATATGCCGGTCGTCACATCACAGAGTATTACGTCAAGGTCTGTGCCAAGCAATGATGGTGGCTGCGCTGCTTGTCTAGGTGTGTGCGGAAAACAAAACCACACCTACTTGTGTATGAAATAGATTCTTACATTGGTATTGGTTGAAGTCGGTGATAGAATATCACTCTCGTGGGCCGTTTGAAACCAGAGACAGACACACAGACAGACACACACCCCAGTAGCAAAACGTCTTCGGCCCAACGACGGCCGCAGTGGGCTCGCGCACAGCCGTGCGCGGGCCCATTGTGACCGTTGTGAGCCCGAGGACCTTTGCTTACTGGACAGACAGACAAAGACAGACACAGAGACAGAGAAAGAGAAAGAGAGTGGGAGACAGAGAGAGATTTAGCCACGATTTTTGCCACGAGAAATTAATGCCTTCGATTTGGTTCTTTTCTTTGTTTCAAGAAAAAGAAATATTTCTCGTGTCGCGTTGCCACCCGCTTGGCACCCCCACCGCCATCTGTACCCGCCCCTACATATCGTCCTTCACTTCATCAGATGTCACGCCATTTCCACCAATCTGCAAGAGGTATAGATTCTCATAAGCCCCCGCGGGCTCATGAGGATCTTTGCCTCAATTCACATCTGAGCTTCGGTTTCAGACAGGGGGAATCATCGGTTATTTTTCAACTCATCTACTGTTTATTTATTTATTTATTTATTTTATTTATTTTTTATTATTTATTTATTTATTGTTCGTTTGTTTGTCCGTTCTTCTTTTCTATTTTTTTCTTTTTTGTCAATTCATTCATTCATTCATTCATTCATGCATCCATCCATCCATCCATTGTATTTTCGTTATTTTTTTAAAAAATTCATTGTTGTTATTTTATTGTTTTATTTTTTATTTTTACCAGGATGTATGATTTTACAACGTGACACATCAGCAACTCCACATAAACAGTATAGAAAATACGACTGGAAGACTGACTCACCAAGCAATGAAGCGATACAGCGAGACGGTTTACACCTAACTACAACAACACTGCCATCTCACAGTCCCACGCTTTCTGTTTGAAAAAAAAACCAGCTGATATCGATTTCTGATCAGCAAGAGACATAGATTCACATGAGCCCCTGCGAATGCAGGGGCTCATGTGACTCTATGTCTCTTGCAGATGTTGGTAGATGTCCAGGCAACAGCATCTAAACTGGCTGACAATTTTATGACATCTCAGCTGGACGCATGGTGAGGTCCGCATTCTACGGGGACGATTTGTTCTGTACGGGTAAGACCCTAAGACGGAGAGAATTGCGTACAATGCCTTGCCAAAGAGACCCGTGGGGTCCAGCTGAGACTACGGACTTCGCAGGTGCTAGTACCCTAACCAGATCACATCGAGGTTCATTCTCATTGGTACTGCTAACGCACTGACTGTCAGGTACCTACAGGTTGGATGACGGTGCTGTAGAGTTGGACTGATCCTGTATCTGTCCTCAAATGGTTTTGTTGTGTTTTCGTTTCTTTTGTTTTCTTATTTTTCTCTCTCTCCCCCCCCCCCTTTTTTTTTTTCTCTCTCTCTTTCTCTCGTTTGGCTGCGTGTTCTCTTACGTTGTGTCCCTTTTATTAAAAATTTTCTTTAAAAAAATATGTATTTATTTATTTATTTATTTATTTTTTTTTTTTTTTTTTTTTTTTTTTTTTTTGTTTTTTGTTTTTTGTTTTTTTGTTTTGCACTTTGATCTCGTTTTAGTGTTCATCTGATAATTATGTACGTGTTCTGCGCTATCAATGGGAAAATAAAATATAAATATAAATATAAATATAAATAATAATGGGTACATGTTATCGCTTAACCTAAAAACGCGAGCGCCGCTTGGCGCTTCACATGAAGCCAATTAATTACAAAAGCAAAACACACCCAAAAAGTAGAAAAAATATAACACATTACATAATATAAAAATAACGGAAACCAATGAGTAATTCTACGCAAGGTACACCACTACTTTCAATCATTGTATAATGGATTTTTTATATTTTGTCTCATTATTTTTACTACGCAGCTCTGTGTTTAACCCTTTTAGCCCCAAAGTCCCATTTCAGAAATTTTGGAGGTGTTACTGAACGACTATGTACCAGTTGCAGGAGGTGGATTGACCATGATAATTCAAGGGTAGTGCCAGATTAGCAAGCGCCTGAAGGCGCCAAGCTAATCTGGCACTACGCTTGAATTATCATGGTCAATCCATCTCCTGCTGTAGGGCCTTGGAGCTAAAAGGGTTAATATCTACACGTACTTTAAAATCCAACTATACATGCTCTCGTGGTACCTTGAATGCTGATAAAAACAAGCAGTAAACCTCAAGACAAAGATTGCCATACGGGCTTGGTTAGTTAGGACAAGTACGTAACACTGGCGTTCATTGGCTGCAGCACGTTCGTTCGTCCTTCGCAGTCGTTCAGACACTCCAAGAATGTTCCCAGAGTTTCAAAACCTCATAAAGTTGTCATGATCTTATTCGAAAATGATGTTTCCGAACATTCCAAAAAGTTGTAAAGTTGTAGCGGCGTAGCTAAAATTATCCATCTGCAAGAGACATAGATTCTCATGAGCCACTGCAACTGCAGGCCGGGATCATGAGAACATATACCTCATACTTGGTGACAATTCATCCCATTTTTAATTATACATCTTTTCGTCTCAATTCAAAATGTCCGCCGTTTTAATACTCAAACGGACTGTCAACACTTTCACAGGCTCGTACAGCTTGCATTAAAGGGACATAACTTTTCGTTACAGCAAGGATTGTCCCGCTTGCTGCAACAAGACCGTGGATAACCTCCTCCGCGCTGTTGTGAGTAATCTCCCCCAGCCAGCGTGAGTTAAGGACACCTTTGGTTCGGTCATGAGTAATATTATAAGTCATACAGAAAGTGCTGGCTACGGTCTGAGCCCACCAGCCGTAAACACCAACGGTCGTAAAAATGGAGGGATGGATTTGTGCAGGGTTGGTTTGAGTCCTGTGAATTTGAGGGGCAGGTGGACTAAGGGAGATGGGAGGAGAATATGAACGGTGGAGGTGAGGGGGGTAGGGTGGGGACGAGAGGGGGGTACTAAGGGGGAGGGGGGGGGGGTCTGAACGCGCTATGCACCTGTTGAAAGCTAGACGGTGTAGGCATGCTTGTTGACATGTCTATGATGCGGGGACATTCGTGGTTGTCTTTTATTTCTTGTTTGCTTAGAAGTCATTATTTGACTCTCTCTCTCTCTCTCTCTCTCTCTCTCTCTCTCTCTCTCTCTCTCTCTCTCTCTCTCTCTCTCTCTCTCTCTCTCTCTCTCTCTCTCTCTCTCTCTCTCTCTCTCTCTCTCTCTCTCTGTGTTGTCGTTTGTACAGGCGCTGTAACGGCATGGTCCTGCTTTCGTGCATTCTCGTCATCTCTCGCGCGTAGTGTGTGTGTGTGTGTGTGTGTGTGTGTGTGTGTGTGTGTGTGTGTGTGTGTGTGTGTGTGTGTGTGTGTGTGTGTGTGTGTGTGTGCATATAATTATAATTTTATCTTAGACTGTTTGTGCATATCCTTGTAAAGTTTGCTTATGTTGTGCAAAAATTTGTTTTGGATGCTGTTTTATGGTTGATTTGCGGCAATGGATGTCTCTGCAGCGGGCATCTGAGTAACTGAGGTGGAAGAGTCGAAGGACTGTCGCCTGGAAGGTAATTAGTTCGAACCAAGATTGGGGCACACAACAATCATCCATCTTTTCGGTGTCCGTCGAACGACTCCCAACGAACAAGAGCTAAGTCAAGGCGGACTGCCATCTTGTACCGTTGCATAGACAACACCAAACATCTCCAAGAGGCATAGATCCTCATGAGCCCGGTAGGGCTCCTGAGGATCTATGCCTTTTGGAGATGTTTTATTTGCGATAAGACGATTTGTCTTAAAACGGTGTTATTTTACAGCCATTTCAAGTCCAAAAACGTTTAAAGTTTGACATGTTTCTTACAAACAAAAACAAACAAGCAACCAAGCAAACGAAAAACAACAACAAAATAAATCTTTAAAAAAAATTGGGGTCTGAAATCAAAGTGTTCGTGTGTTCATATGATGAAAATACCGTGCTGTGATGCGCAGCTTTTAATGTTCTTAACCCTTTTCCTGTTACTGTACGTACATTTTTGTTTCTAAAATCTGTCTTCGTTCAAGGACCAAAAGCCACAACTGTCCAAAGAACTTGGGCATCAAGAGGTCTCAGCAAGAGGCATAGATCCTCATGAGCCCTCATGGACGGAAGCGGGCTCATGATGATCTGTGCCTCTTGCAGTTCGACCGTGTTCACTTTTTCTGGGCAATAAAAGGCTTATTGACATCAGACGAATAGGATGGAGGGGAATAGTTTCTCTACGTGAACCAAGGAAGGCAAAAACTTGCGGCAAGGGCGAAAACATTATATGTTTTTAAAGTCCGTTAAACTAAAGTAGCCTGGTAAAGAGAAACGAGGTTTATTTTTGTCGCTGTTAAGACAGGGAGGTTTTCTGTCCCGTGATGGCAAAGACATTAAGTCCTTTTTTTTTTGTGGTGAAAGCAAGATTGTCATTGTATTACAAGGAAAATTTAGCTCTTCGCTAAAATGGACTTGACTCATTCGAGACGTGCCGCATCCGGATACGCGGTTTCAGCTGCGTATCTGGATGCGGCACGTCTCGAATGCGTTAACCCGTTCAATGCCACCCGACGCAGACTGTGTTTTTTCAATCTTCGTTAATTCAAGACCAAAAATAGTATACGTTCTAGGAACTTGGATTCAAAGTGACGCCAGCATGAGACATAGATCTTCATGACCCCTGCAACTGCGGGGGCTCATGAGGATCTATACCTCTTGCAGTTGGGTGGTATTCAAATTTTCTCGGCTCTGAACCGGTTAATGTCTTGATGTCACAGAGCAATTTTGTCACCGGAAGCAAAAACAGCATTATGAGATTTCTTTTCCTAGAGGTGGGTGGGGAGAGGGGGGATGGTCGGGGGAGGGGGGTGGGTGGGTATGGACGGAAGCGGGGGAAGGGGTTGGAGAAAAAAGACAAGATACTCCATTACATGACCTGCTGCAGCAAAGGGACACAGAGAGAAATGTCCTGGAAAGCCGCATATCAACAGAGCCAGATGAGAACGTTGAAGGGTGGATTGTTAAATCATTGTAAGGTAGCTTTGTTGTTGTTGTTTTGTTTGTTTGTTTGTTTGTTTTGCTTGTTTTGCTTGTTTTGCTTGTCTTTCTTGTTTGTTTTGTTTGTTTGTTTGTTTGTTTGTTTGTTTGTTTCTTTGTTTGTTAGTTTGTTCCAAGCTGACCGTCGTAATGTTTTTCACTATTTGTGGTACGTGAGTCATTGTCTAAAGTGTGCGCATGCGTGCGCGAGTTGTGAGTGCGCGCTTAGAGTTATAGTTATTATAAGATAAGCGCATTACAAATACCGTAATTATTAATTATTATTATTGTTTGTTTGTTTTTATGGTGGGGTTTGTTTGTTTGCTTGTTTGTTTGTTTGTTTGTTTGTTTGTTTGTTTGTTTGTTTGTTTGTTTTTTGTTTGTTTTTTGTCCTGCTGAAGAACACAGAAATATATTCTAGGGCTAACAACAGGCTTTGACAATGAACCGGAACTCAAAATTCAAGACACGAGATTATTTAGGAGCAGGGAAAAAAATCACAGAAATGAGTCTAATGTCAGCGAACAGTATTGAAGACAAGCAAAGCAACATCCAAGCACACATACCAATACAAGTGACTTAGTAAATCAATGTTATGATTGTAGAAAAAAAAAACTGTACGGCCTGTCGGAGCTCATGAGGATCTGTGCCTCTCGGAGACAGACAGGGTTTACTAAAACTTGAACCGCGAGTTACACTTTGTTTTGTTTTCTCGCCGCGTCAAAAGCGAATAGACAAATTCATCGTAATGGAATTTGCGGAATCGGGTACAAGCATTAGATCCCACCCCATACGAATTCCTCAAGGTGAGGATTAGAATGAGGCCTATCTTTGCAGCAAGAGGCTTAGATTCTCATGAGTCCCTGCAAACTTGCAGGGGCTCATGAGAATCCAAGCCTCTTGCAGATTGGAGAAAGGATTTTGTAAAACCTGCGGGGTTTTACAGCCATTTTATGGACGGTATCCTGCCAAGCTGAAGGTCCGCGGGAACCAGCAAGCGGTCAAGTCGGGCGTTCTTTTATGGCCAAGTTTAAAACAAGCGCCATTGTTGGTCAAGGATAGAGTTATCTGAAGACGGGTGACCTCCCTTGGTTCCGCGGATGGTCGCCCTTGATTCCGCCCAGTGATCTCCCTTGGTTCTCTTAGCGTGGGGCATAGGTGGGAAAAGGGGATGATGATACGGTTTCATGCCCTTAAACAACCCCCTTTCGTCTGTAAAATATATAGAGATAAATGCGTACTCAGACCTGCAGAGCCTCATGAGAATCTGTGAATTCTGGCATACACGTGTATCATTTACATCCCCATGCTGAGAATTTATTCTGGCTTAGCCATACAGCTGCACACCTCGGGGTAGATTTAGGACGAGACTTAACAGAAGAGTGGGTGGACGTTTCTGGAATTAAATATTCCTATTTGCAAAAGGCATAGATCCTCATGAGCCCCCGCGGATGCGGTGGCTTATGAGGATTAATACCTTGTGCAGTCCATATTTATATCAGTGGTCTTCTGATGAGAATCAACGAAGGAGGTTGAAAAGTCGATGCTGGACCACGGATCTTGCGTTTTGTCCTGCGCTGCTGTGTGTCATGCTGTCTGTGCACAAAGCGAAAAATCCAATTCTGATGCTAAAAGTGAAAGCCATGGGAAAAAACACAGTGTGAGAGAGAGAGAGAGAGAGAGAGAGAGAGAGAGAGAGAGAGAGAGAGAGAGAGAGAGAGAGAGAGAGAGAGAGAGAGAGAGAGAGAGAGAGAGAGAGAAATGAAATGAAATGAAATGAAACTTTATTGAAATGAAACTTTATTTCTCAAGGATAAATAATTAGGTACACAGACCTTTTTTCAATCATGTCCTTGCACACGCACTGACACAACAATCTCACGCGCGTGACTAAAACTAAAAAAATTGGAAAGGCAAAACGTGATTATAAAAATAAAAAAAACACTATTTAGCAGTCACACACACACACACACACACACACACACACACACACACACACACACACACATACACACACACACACACACACACCATCACACACCACACACACACACACACACACACACACACACACACTAGAGAGAGAGAGAGAGAAGGGGGGAGGGGGGAGGGGTGGATTGAGGATGGGGAAGGGTGGTGGCAATTTTTAAAAAGCCAGCTCCGTTATATATCAGCCGATATTTAAAGTAGCAGCAAGTCTAGTAAGTCCACACCACATAGAGATATAAATGACTCATGCATAAGTCATTCGCATTGTCTGATCACCTTGTCACCTTGCACGGCTGTGGTCATGTACAGAAAATGAAAGAAACAGTTCTTAGCTTGTCTGAGATTCAGTTCAGTGAAAATCTGAATTCCACCCAGCTGCAAGAGGCATAGATCCTCATTAGCCCCCGCAGTTGCAGGGGCTCATGAGAATCTATGCCTCTTGCTGACACAGCTTTGGATCCATGCTCCTTGGGAAAGCTAGGGCATTTTGGTGTTGAATTAACAAAGAATGCAAAAACACAATCTGTGTCCATTGACACCTTTTTAAAAAAAGTAATGATGATCCCAGAACCACGGACAATAATTCAAAAGAGGTGTTTGAAAATTATGAAACTACGAAATGATTCTCTAACCATTTCGTATTTGCATAATTTCCAAACAAAACTCCTTGAACTGTGTAACTATAACGTTCATACGACGGTGCCGTTAACTCACTGAGGTACGAAATACCCACATTTTGAAGTCATTTTCTGAGGACTGTATTACAATTCAGGATACAGATCGACCATGATCGACTATATCTTGCTGTGTTGTGTCGCGGGCAGAATGAGTACAGGTTTTATGGCATGGCTATTGAGTCCCAAGGCCTGTGATAAGCTTTGTACCAATAGTACCTGTGTCATACAAGCTACATAAGAACATGTATGACTACATCGGGACCTGTTGTGAGCGACCACCCTAATGATAAGGATCACCTGTCACTTAAGACCATCATTTAGATAGCTGTAGCCTCTTAATTGATTGTCTTTAATATAGTCCGTTTCAAAGATTGCCTCGGGGTTGTTTTTTGTTCCTTATCAACTTTTGAACAAGACATATTTTCAGGACAACACTAAGAACAAAATGTGATCTCTACACTTGGTACTAATATATTTTAATTTTTTCTTTGCTTTAACCCTTTGCATATGGGATGGAAATCAGTGCAGAGAAGACCAAATTGATGACCAATAACGCCAGTGGCATTGGCACTGAAATCATGGTTGGAGGCCAAAAACTGGAAACAGTTAAGAAATTCAAATACTTAGGAGCAATTGTGACAGATGAGGGATCAAAACCAGAAATACTGTCCAGGATTGCGCAGACAACAACAGCACTGACAAGATTGAAGACCATATGGAAGGACAGAAACATCACACTCTGCTCCAAGATCAGACTGATGCGCTCCTTAGTCATCTCAGTGTTCTTGTATGCCTGCGAGTCATGGACCCTCACAGCAGACCTTAAAAGGAGGATACAAGCCACTGAAATGAGATGTTTTCGAAGGCTGCTTGGCATCTCATACAGAGATCACATCACAAACGAGGAAGTGGGAAGCAGAATCATGCAAGCCATCGGGCCCTATGAAGACTTATTAGCCATTGTGAGAAAACGCAAACTGAAGTGGTATGGGCATGTCACACGTTTAGCAGGACTTGCCAAAACAATCCTGCAAGGCACTGTGCAAGGAGGACGAAGGAGAGGAAAACAGAGGAAAAGATGGGAGGACAATATCTCAGAGTGGACAGGACTGAAGCTGGGCGATACGCTGAGAATGGCAGAGAACAGAGAGGAATGGAGGGAGCTGGTTGCCAAGTCATCAGTGGTGCCCCAACGGTCGGCAAGACTACGGGAGATAGATAGATAGATAGATTAACCCTTTTAGCCCAAAGGTTCCATTTCTCAAATTTTGGAGGTGTTGCCTTATGACTGTGTACCGGTTGCAGGAGATGGATTGACCACGATAATTCAAGGGTAGTGCCTGATTAGCCCGGCGCCTTCAATTATCATGGTCAGTCAATCTCCTGCTCTAGGGACTCGGGGCTAAATAGGTTAAATCCAACGGTTTAGTCACTACCTTCGGGAGATCACGGAGGTGACCTACATAAAAGTTGAAATATACTGCCCTGTTCAGGCTTCAGTGACATCCGACCTGCATCACTGACGCTGATACCGTGACAAGTTATGCATGGATCAGACGTCTCGAAAGACCAAGCTACCAAAGCATTGTTGTCGAGACTAAAGGAACATTAAAATCAATTATAGGGCCAACGTTGGTGATCATCTTTTCTTCTTATAGTGTTTTGAAATCCTCTGCGTTCATAAGTTATTTACAGAAAGCACGAGGCAAGTTAAACTATCAGTTTTGATCTGCGGACAAGGTTGGTATAGATTTGTAACAAAATATCTACTGAGTTTGTTCAGTTCGGGGTTTTAGGCGGATGGTTGCTTTGTGGGTTGAAAACTGCTTTGGAATCACAGTGCATCGCCGCGTGCGCGAGACGTCCGTTTCCTCCCATATATTCTGAATTGAGCTAGATGCGGTTGAGCGCACGCGGTGGTGCAGCGGATTAGTCAAAAAACCATCGTCAGGCCCCTATGATATATATTGGCTCAGAAAACTGCACAGTCCTTACGCGAACCCCATCAACCCTAATAATGAGGGTAAGGACACAGACCACCTCAGACAAACTACCAAATACAACACAATGTTTACAGGGTGACCGGTCAGCGGTCACGTAACGAAACCACGAGAGCGTGACGTAACGCGACAGGGTCAAGAGGTCGCACGCGAGATGCACGAGCGAGGGGAGACTGCAGATTGGAGAGTGATCGTGCAGATGATAATGAGAGTTGTAAATTATGAATGTATTCACGCATGGATGATCGCGCACCAGCGCGAGACGCCCTCTGGAGGTGGCCGTCGCGGTGGCCCGGATGCTGGGCTTGATTGGAGAGTAGCCGCCCTCCAGTGGACGACAGCTAGGCTTAACCCCTTCACGACCAGTGGACTAAGACTGTGTTTCTGAACTTTTTTTGAATTCGATGTCAATGGTCTAAAACCATCAAAAGAACGTGGGCACAAAGCGGTTTGAGCAAGAGGCATAGATCCTCATGAGCCCCCGCAGTCGCGGGGGCTCAGGAGGATCTATGCCTCTTGCAGTTAGGGTGGTGTTCAGATTTCTCGGGTTATAGTCCCTTGTGCGTACAGCCACTGGTGCTGTGAAAGGTACAGGTGGATGCACACACAAGGAAGTTAATTCTTGTTTCATGTACCAAGGGCATTGATCCTCAGGAGGCCATGGAACCGCTGGTTTGAATTTCATCCATTTTCTCACACGCACAAAATCTCTCCAGCCTCGACAGTCGTATCCATTCGCAAAAGGCCACAGGGAGAGGGGGAACTGAAGCGAAGACTCTTTTGCCGAAAGTTGTGTGCCCCTGACATGTCCTGATGACTGTTGGAGCCAGTCAAGGGTACACACCTCTAGGTAGTAAAATTGTAGATTCCCTCCCCAAAGTGAAGAGACTCTGGATAACCCAGGTTTGTCCTTCATTCGTCTGCAAAAGCTTTTGATTGTTCCCGCCTCTCCTAACGAATTCATTTGTAATAGGAGATCAATAAGTAATAGGTCATAGGTAGTGCATCTAATTATTATGAAGTTTTATTATGGGACGTAAATTATGTGTGTGAGTGTAACTATTGATTAGGAGGACAAGGTCAGATCTAGGTCGTGATTTTTATGATCGGCCAAGTGTTCCCTCAAGTCTATCAGACTTATACGATACCCCGGGGCAGACGTCGGCCAAAGCTGGTGGGAACACAGCTTCCTTGATTGGCCAGTCACATACAGTACTAAGCAAAAGTTACTCTGGCAAACGACACTGAGACCTTGTTGGTCAGCGCACGACCAGGAGTCAAGCCAAGAGTCGCTTCGGTGATCCGGCTTTCGCTCGTTGTGTTATGAGTACAAGTGCACATTACATGTTGTAACATCGTTGACACTATGAACTGATCCCTTGTCAAATTGGTAACGCATTTTCATCAATAAGTGAAGTTTACGGCCCAGTGTTCATCTCTTGACTACCGCAAATAAGGAACAGCTGGAGGCGAACTGAATCACCAAGAGGCATAGATTCTCATGTGCCCCAGCGAATGCGGAGATGCCTCTTGGAGATGGATGAAGGGTGTGTGACTTTAACCCCTTCAAGTTCGCACATTTTTGTTTCCGAAATCTTGGTCCATTCAACGACCAAAAGCCAACACCGTCCAAGGAACATGGATGCAAATTGGTCTCAGCGAGAGGCATAGATCGTCATGAGCCTCCGCATTTGCTGGCGCTCATTAGGATCTATTTCTCTTGCAGCTGAGTTGGATCGTGTTCACTTTTTTCGGCAGTAAAGGGTTTAACTGTCATGAAGTCGACTTACATGTCACTTTGGGACTCTCTCTCTGTTATGTCTCTCTCTCTCTCTCTCTCTCTCTCTCTCTCTCTCTCTCTCTCTCTCTCTCTCTCTCTCTCTCTCTCTCTCTCTCTCTCTCTCTCTCTCTCTCTCTCTCTCTCTCTCTCTCGGGGGAGTTGCTTGCCCTTGGCAAGGTGGCGACACGAAATTTCTGGCGTCCAGAAATTGAGATATTTTTGCTGTCAAACAACGACAAAATGCCCGTCACCGGACTCCCGTCAGCTGCAGAAGCTGTCCTGCAGTCTGTACTGTCCAGCCATCACACCACGTCATGGAAATTGACCGGGGAAGGGACCAACCTGGTGTTCGTACTACGGCTGTGTTCAGCGGACAGAGACCAACAGCAAACCGACATTGCACCGACCGGCTACTGGCGACGAAAACCACCGTCACAGGTGCGCAGAGACTTACGGAGGGCACAGGCAAGAAACAAGGTAGGCAGTGTGCCTAGCAGTGACAATTTATTGGATGGCACAAACGTAAAAGAGAGTGAAGTTTACACGGACACTGATAATTATAATCAAGAATCTACAAATGGCAGTACACTACAGTACACGAAAACCATCACCCAGCCAGACAACACACCGTGTAGTGACCATGCAGCACGTGCAACAGCATCGCCGTTAGCTGAGAACCACGACATCACAGCATACATGGAAACTGGAACACCAACAGAGACAGTGCACGCATGTACCGCTGATGTTGACAATATTAACTGTGCTAGACCTGAAACGGGCGTGTGTGACACAGAAATCAGAGATGCAGAATCACGTGGCTTTGATCCCAAACAAGTGTACACGTTTGTCACCTCTCAGACCGAGTCAACAAAACATAAACTAATGGACTCATCGAGGAACCAAAGACTAAAGAAAGTAGTTTCTCACGAAAAGAATGGAAAGAACTATTTAGTGGCTGAGAGTGACGATTTTGTGCTTATGTACGACATTCGTATCTCAGGGACTGTGTGTTATGAAGTCAAGTGTGACCCAGTGACCGGCAGAGTTTTGGAGATGGTGTTTGCTCTTGGTCTTCTGCCGGCTGTCAGTGACAATGAGTATAAACAGGACATTCAACGCATACAGCAAGACTTGCTTGCCTTGGCCAGGATTACACAGTGCTACCTGGCTAAGGCAGGCAAGTCTTGTTGAACATTAGCATGCACAGAAAGTTTTTTTGTTCAGATTAATCAGTTGTCATTTCTTTCTCCCGGACAAGTTACAGGACTGTGATTTCTGCCTGTACGAGATTCTAGGATGCTGTATTCACTGGACCCATCATGTCGCGGATTCATGAACATGACGAAATGAACTTTAATGATATGGATTCCATGTCATTGCACACCCCCACCCCTTCCCCAACCCCACCCCAAATCCCCATTATACCCCAACCCCTGTCGTTTTTTGTTTTACTGTGATTATCGTCGCTGTACTTTGCTGATGGGCTGATGCCTGAAGCAATAAACCATTTCGAGTTCGAGTTCTCTCTCTCTCTCTCTCTCTGTCTCCACGCCCCACCCCCCACCCTCGCTCAGTACTCGTAAGTGGTATTAAACATTGACATGCAGTTGCCTGATCAGGTATTGCATGTCACTTTGGGACTGAACCCCCTCTCCCCGACCCCTCTCCTCATACTCTATCTGTGTCTCTTTTCCCGGTCTTACCCTGCCACCTTCCGTCCTCCCCACCATGCTGCTGTCCTTTCCCAATCCCTCCCCCATCCTCTCCCTAATGCGCAAAGACCATGTGACGTGGGCCCGATGACCTTATGCGCATTGGGTCCTGTCGCTCATCAAGAGGGGACTGCAGTCCAACAATCCATTTTTCACGTTAACCTTTGTGCCACCATGCATGACAGGAAACGACTCGCAACTCCGCAGGGAATGTACAGTCGCCATTCCATTGGCAGAGCGGCCATTTGCTTACGTAAGCCCACGGCAGCTAATGGTCATCGGTTATTTATGGCTCGCATGCGCGCTGACGCGTGTCGACAGGGCAAAATGGAGTGGGCCGTCGCTATTGGCTGCCTTGACAATACCTCTGCTAGAAGGTCACGTCCATCTGGAAGTGACACAGATCGTCAGGAGCCCCGGCGGCTAGAGTGATGTTGTGGCTGTGTCTTTCTTCTACAAGAGAAATAGAGGCTCATGAACCTCTGCAGGTGGCATGGGCTCAAGACAATCCACGCTGGGACAAGAAGGGCCAACATGTCATTATTAAATGGTCAATGTCTGCGTCAAATGAAGCGGGTTTTTTTTTCTGCTTTTCTTTTGCTTTTTTGTTAACCTTTTTGTAAAACTTTTTTTCTTACCTACTTCTCCTTTATTGTCTATTGTTCAAAAATTCAAAACTGATGATGTTTGAATAAAAAAAAAAACAATAGTAAAAAAAATAATAAAGAATCCAAATAAAGTTTCCGTCAAAACACGAGCAAATTTTACTTACTTTCCGGCATTGATTGCAGAAATCGTCTATTTGTTTAAAATTCAACTGAACTAACGTTTGAGTATTGATGAATGAATGAATGAATGAATGAATGAATGAATGAATGAATGAATGAATGAATGAATGAATGAATGAATGAATGAATGAATGAATGAATGAATAACAAAGTCTGTTACGGTTCGTAGCGCAGAGGTAAAGCACCTGCCGCCAGTGCCCAAAGTGCACTGTTTGATGATATCAGGAGTGAGTTAAGCTCACTCATGCAACTGGCCCCCGGGCGGGTTCCGGCGTCGGACTTTTCTCCTCAGTCTCGGGCGGACGTTAGGGCTTGTTTGTCCTGGCACTCCGGCTCTTCCTCCCCGGTCAGCTTCGGTTCCAGTCTCAGGCGACTTTGTAAATTTCAGATCTGATCAAGGAGATCCAAAAACTCTGCAACCTCAGCAAAGATGAGCCAGCCACCAGCCATATGAACCCATTTAGCCCCGGTGCACTACAGAGGGAGATGGATCGCGCATGATAATTCAAGGGTAGTGCCAGATGAGCTTGGCGCCGGATGGCGCCAAGCTCATCTGGCACTACCCTTGAATTGTCATGGGCGATCCGTCTCCTGCAAATGGTACACGGTCGTTAGGTGACATCTAATACCTTCGGGAAATGCGGCCTTGGGGTAAAAAAAGTTGAAACGGGCTCGTGAAGGCGCACTACCTTTGCTGGAGCCATTTACGTGTGCACGGGATATGCAGACAGAGTTAAAGTTAACACATTAGATCCATGCAGCTTCCGGAGACGCAGGCTTTGCATGTATCCGGATGCGGCACGTTTCGAATGTGTCAACTCGTTCAAGGTGCCCCCTGCGTCAATAGCTGCGAAAGCGTCGGACGGCGTTGCCGGCGTCAACGCTATTCGACACTTCCGCAGCTGTTGATGCGGGGCACCTTGCGTAAGTTAACCAACAGTGAATCAGCGACGGAGATCAATTCTCGCGGCTGACTGGGAGCTAGGTGGGTAACGAAAAATACACTCTGTTCAAAGAAAAAGAGTACTAGTGTCCTAAACGAAAAATACACTCTGTTCAAAGAAAAAGAGTACTAATGTCCTAAACGAAAAATACACTCTGTTCAAAGAAAAAGAGTACTAGTGTCCTAAACGACATTCATTAATGTCATCTGCGTCGGACAGAATGTATGGTGGTTTTGGGGGTTTGGTTTTTTGGTGTTTTTTTTTTTTTAGACGTCTGCCACGTCTTTTAACCAATGAAAAGTAGGTGTGGGATTTAGAATTACGCCTACAGAGTCAATTAGTATATACGCGACAGATGTGAATGTGTCCGGTGCACTATATGCGACAGACACATTTACACTTGTCAAACAAAACTGATAAAACTGTGAAGATGAAAGTTTTGCGAGACGTCAGTTGTTTTTTTTATGACGCAACTGAATACAGGAAAGGACTAACCCTCTCTCTGCCGAGAATAGGCGAACGCGTTCCAAATGCAAGAGGCATAGATCCTCATGAGCCCCCCGCATTTGCGGGGGCTCATGAGGATCTATGCCTCTTGCTGAATTGTCTTGATTCCATGTTCCTTTTGCAGCCGGTGATTTTTGGCGTTGAATTTACTGTGATTTTTAACATTCATTGTGCGTCAACTGGTAGGGTTGACTGTCAAATACTGAAGAGAGTGCTAAACAAAAACAAAAAAACGAAACAAAACAAAAAACAAAAAAACATTTATCTTAGTAAGAAAGAGGACGTAATAGGTAATATATATTTTTTCTTCTTCTTGAGATTATAAACTTCTCTGCTAATAGACGCAGATTATATTTTTGAAATCTGTGTTAATTCATTCTACCCCAGACACACCACAGCAAGATAAGGATCGACCATGATAGTTCAAGGGTGATACCAGAATAGCTTGGCGCCTATGGGCGCCAAGCTATTCTGGCATCACCCTTGAACTATCATGGTCGATCTGTGTCTTGCACTAGAGTGCAGTCTTCAGAGGACAATGGCAAAATTTGGGGATTTCGGTGTTGGGGTAGAATGAGTTAACGTGTTATTCGACACCAAAGACCCAAAGCCGTCCAAGGACCATGAATACAAAAACAGGAGACATAGATCCTCATCAGCCCCGGCAACTGCGGGGTCGCATGATGATCTGTATGTCTCTTGCAGTTGGACAGCGTTCAGTTTTCCTCGGCGGCAGTGTAAGGGGGTAAGATGGAGTAGATATCAGACGCTAGCGCGCATTGAAACATGATTGCCCACACGCAAAAAAAAAAACTCGACGTAGAAATCAACATGTTTAACTCATTCTACCCCAGACACACCACAGCAAGATAAGGATCCACCATAATAGTTCAAGGGTGATGCCAGAATAGCAAGCTATTCTGGCATCACCCTTGAACTATCATGGTCGATCTGTGTCTTGCACTAGAGTGCAGTCTTCAGAGGACAACGGCAACATTTGGGGATTTCGGTGTTGGGGTAGAATGAGTTAAGAAAGACAATTGCAACGCAGATTGTTAACTCATTGGAGACGCGCCGTATTCGGACACGCAGCGATTCGCAGCGTATTCGTATACGGCACGTCTCCAATGAGCTAACCCCGGCCTTAGCTGCTGAGGCTGTTGCTGAACTTCTGGCGAAGTGATTTCTGGTCCTGTGTGTCAATTTTGGAAAAAGGAAAAAAAAAGATTTCAACACAAAACAAATGTATCAAATTGCGTTTAAAAACGTTTTACTTTCTTTGTTGGCAGCTTCTTTTGCATTTTACACTCTAGGGCAGTCACAGTTTTAGACTGGTGAAAAAGAGTCTGTGATCCAGAAGATCGTGATTTTCTGGTTTGTTTTTTAACCCCATCACTGTCAGCGGACACAGACTTAGAAAGCAGGGCTAGTTCAACGCCAAATTAATAATCCCATCAATCCCAAAAACACAGATATGACTATTGTCAGCATAAGGCAAGGAACTTCATGAGACCCCGCATTTGCTTGGGCTCATGAGGTTCTCTGCCTCTTGCATTTTGTGGTGTCTACATTTTTCCGTCAGTGAAGGCTTTATATACTACACAGATTTTTTTTTCTTTCAAATCAGACCACAATGTGTACACTGAGCAGCAAAAGAAATGCGACATTTTTGGAATCATCGGAAACACCGTATTCCCAAAATGTGGCATTCATTTTCTTTTGATCGTCAATATACGCCATTGAAAGGAACTCAGCGAAAAATTATAAGAGCTGGAGAGTGGCGTGTATAATGTGGCTGCACCATGCTCCCATCCAGCCTAGCGAGGCTTTAACCCCGTTTCATCCTGATGCACTACTGCTTGAAATAAATTTCACCATGATAGTTCAAGGATGGTGCCAGAATAGCTTGGCTATTGAACTCATGAGGTTCTTTGTCTCTTGCTGACAATAGTCATATCTGTGTTGTTTTTTTTTAATTTATGGAATTATTAATTTTGCGTTGAAAATTACGTTGCAATTCAATCAAGAAGTCTTCCGAGCGCAAAGTGTTGTAAAATGTACTTCCTTTTGAAGTCAGAAACGACGAGCCTGTCTGTCTCATCGGGAGGTTGTTGAAAACTCACCTCTTGAAGCCTTTTTTTTTTTAAATAACCGCCAGTGTCGTATGCCTTGGTTGAAATCCTGTAATGGCTCATTGCTCAGATTGAAAGTATGCAGTTTTGTATAGTTCCATGTAAAAAATGTTGTTTTCCTGTATGGTATTTTGCTTGCTATGTAAAAATGTCATTGTTTTGTCGTTGTTGTTGTTGTTGTTGTTGTTGATGTTCTGGTTTAATTTGTACAGATTGTAAAGCGCTTAGAGCTTTGGATTAAGACTAATCGCTATATAAATACCCGATAGTAGTAGAAGTAGTAGTAGTAGTAGTAGTAGCAGCAGTATTAGTAGCAGTAGTAGTAGTAGTAAAAATCACTCCTTGAAGGAACAGATTGACTTGACCATAGGAGGGATTGGCAGACATCTCCTCTGAGCGTAAGGTAGTGGTGGATGCGTGAGTGGAAATAGAGGAGGCAAAGGGTTGTACTGGGTGGGGGGTGGGGGAGATGTGGATTGGTGGCGGGGGGGGGGGGGGAGATGTGGATGGTTGGGGAACTATGGAGGTCAAGAAAAATCTGAGGAAGAAGGTAACAAATGCTTCAATGGCACAGTCAAGGAACCGGTCGAGCAGGATACTTGTTAAACATAATATTTTATTTGTATACGATGGTGAAACACCCAACGCCATAGTGGAAGAACTATTTTATTCTTGTGTTTTAGATTTGTTGAGTTTAGTAGTTACCTCGGGACCTTTTCGTAATGGTTCCATTGTCATGTTGTCTAGTACAAAACCATATCACAGTGTTCACAGTGAAAATAGAAACGAAACGAAAATAAAATAATGAAAATAAAGGATGCCAGCAGGACAACAACAACAAAAAAATAACAAAAGAAAAGAAAGCCAAGACATTAACCCATTCACTGCCGAAATGAATAGAGCACGACCCAACCGCAAGAGGCACCGATCCTCATGAGCCCCCGCAGTTGCGGGGGCTCATGAGGATCGATGCCTCTTGCTAACACCTCTTTGAATCCATGCTTCTGGGACAACTGGCGATCATTGGCATTGAATTAACAAAGATTTAAGAAAACACAATCATCGTGCACTGGCGGTGAGAGAGTTCATGTCCTTCTCGCAGTTATCGCCCACACTGAATAACTCCCTACCCCCCCCCCCACCCCCACCCCGCCTCCCCTCCCTTTCCCCCCCCCCCCCCCCCCCAACAAAAATATATCGTATTGATTATTATCTTCCTGTTAAATTCATGTAACGAAGGAAAATAAAACTCTACACTCTATTCAAAGCAATGTTCGTCATTCAATGTCCTGCTGCCCAAAGAAGGCAAAGAAGAAGTAAGTCCATTTTGGCGAAAAGCAAGATTTTCATAGCATAGCAATGAAAATCTCGCCTTTCAGCAAAATGGACTTACTGCTTTTTGTCTTATATGGAAATACGTGTCTTGAATAAGAGCTATGACGTAAGACTGCATCATTTTCACACTATTAAAATCACCACGTAAAGGTCTGCTAGACAGGATTGTTATAGCTAATCGCGGCGGAAATGTCATTTGCGAGTCTTGGATTAGAGTGCCATATATCCTGGTACAAACTCCCGTTTCTCTTCTAAGCAGTCGCTGGTACATGTGAGAATTTAGTGCTGAGCCAACGACGACGTCGATGCTGCTGCTGCTGTGTTGCTGCTCCTGCTGCTGCCACGATAGCTGCTGCTCATGATGATGATTATTATGATGATGATGATGATGATGATGATGATGATGATGATGGTGGTGGTGGTGGTCGTGGTGGTGATGGTGGTGGTGGTGGTGGTGATGGTGGTGGTGGTGGTGATGATGATGATAGTAATTATGGTGGAGGTGGTGGTGATAGTGATTGTGATGGTGGTGGTGATGGTGGTGGTGGTGGTGGTGATGATGGTGGTGGTGGTGGTGGTGATGATGATGATGATGATGATGATGATGATGACGACGACGACGATGATTATGACGTCAAGCTGCAAATTCCAAAATTTAAGACTTCAATACAAAATAGATCTAAGTATATAGCACATTTACACAAATTGGCGAACATTGCATGTCTTTGTTTTAAACTACAAATTAATAAAACCTCTTTCCTCGGAAGGGCTTGACATTGTTTTGCAACAGTGCCGAAAAAAACAGGATTGCAAGGAACGACACGAAACACGCCATTAATTAATATCGAGCATGGAGATCGTCTCAGACAACAAACTGTCTTTTGTTTTTCTTTTCTCTTAAAGAAGTGTAAAGGTTTTTTGTTTTTTGTTTTTAATCTGCCTGTAAGACCTTGTGGTCTGACATCACCTTGACAGAATTATTAAAACAGCACACACACAACACTTCGCAATATATGTCCCTGTCCCCCATAACCCGCCCGTCAGGGCCGTCCATTATCACTTCGGTGCCGTGGACGTTAAACCCCGAACTAACCAACTAGCCAACTTCGCAAGGCAGGTTTATGACATATTAAAGTTACCACCTTCATTGCCTGGGAAAGGTAAACAGAATACAGCTGCAAGAGGTATAGATCCTCATGAGTCCCCCGCAATTGCGGGGGCTCATGAAGATCTATGCCTCTTATTGAAATCACTTTGTAGCCATATTCCTTGACGTCTCGGGATCTTTGGCGTTGAATGAACACAGATTTGAGAAACACACCCTGTATTCACAGCAGTTATGTGGTTAAAAAGAGCCGCGTCTTGAGCCAGTGACCACAACATGGTATGTGGTGTACAAGCTTGCTGCCGGCATTACCACTGTGGCAAATAGAAATGAAGGGCCCAGCCGCCTCCCTGGATCCCCTATAGCGCACGGGGCCATTACACCGCAGTCGGTCCTGATCACTGCCATCTATCAGATTACCTCCCCGGAATTACAGACGGAGTTGCGGGCCTTGACAGATAGCCTGCCTTTAATGAAAGCACAAAACGCCGGCGGGGCCATTGTTTGCGGCTTTTCGGAAACCCAGATGGTTGGCGGTTCGTTTCCCTGCAAATGGACATCTTTTAACGCGTATTTTCGGACACTGTAATATTGTGCTTATTGTTTTCTTTCAATGGCGATACAATAATATAATATACAAATATTATTTGTTTTAGTAACCCCACTGTGTTTGCCAGCGCCGGCACTGAGAAGACTGTCAGACAACGTTCACATCCAACCTTTATTTTCCAAGTACACAGACGCTTAACCCATTCAGCTCTGACGCATTACAGCAGGAGATGGGTCGACCATGATAATTCAAGGGTAGTGCCAGATTAGCTTGGCGCCGACAGGCGCCAAGCTAATCTGGCACTGCCCTTGAATTGTCATGGTCGACCTATCTCCTGCAACAGGTGCATAGTCGTTAGATGACGCCTCCAAAATTTGGGAAATACGTGCATCGGGCTGAATGAGTTAATTTGACAAACAGCTGAAGTGCATACCGGTCAGCACTGAAGAGACATAGATTCTCGTGTGTCCCTGCGGCTGCATCTATGTTTTTTGCCGATTGGAGAGCCTTGATGTTGAAGATTGAATTATCACATTCTATTGTATCAAACCATAATTTCATGTTTTTACTTTTCTGTACATTGTAGTATGAAAAACGACCTATTACTTCCAGTGAAGAAGAGACATAGACTCTTCTGTGTCCCTGCGGCTGCAGGGACACAGAAGACTCTATGTACCTTGCCGATTGAACAGTCTTGGTGATAAAGATTGAGTTTTATTGTTTGAAAACTACAAGTTTCATGTTACATTTGTTTTTCTCCGCTCTGCTGTATGCAGAACGGTCTGTTTCTTCTAGTCTCTTCCAGTCAGCAAGATACTGATTCTCATATGCCCCTGCCGTTGCAGGGACACATGAGCATCTGTTTTTTTTTTTTTTTTTTTTTTTTTTTTTTTTTTGCCGATTGGAGAGACTTGATGCAAAATATTTCATTATCGCATTTCATTGCATTTAAGCTAAGATCTTCATTTTTTTCCCTTTTCTATCCATTGCAGTATGAAAAATGTCCATTACTTGGCTTTCTTATTTAGCAGTCAATAAGTGGACGTATTAAAGATGTATTTTGCTGAAGCAGTGGTGACGTAGTGTTAATAACGCCGTTATATCTTTTGTCTTACATCTGACAAATGTGTCCCGTTTCGGGGTTCATTTTGCAATTTAAAAGCGAAGGCAACGTAATGTTAACCTTTTTTTAGTCGGTAGCTGTTTTTGTCGCGATGATTCCTGTAGGAATCATCGCGACAAAAACAGCTACCGACAGCCAAAGGGTTAGTAATAACATTATGTCTTTTCTGTATTATGTAATTTGATGTTCCCGCCATTCTGTTTTATTTTCTGATCATTGTCTGTCCGAACATTTGTACACCATTTTCTTGACTTTATGTGTCTTAGATGTGTTATTGACTACATTAGAAAGTCAATGTATAACAAAGTCCGAAGTACTGTGGTAATAGCAAGCTATTCCCGGATATGTGCAAATAAAAGACAAACAATTTCAGCTGACGTCACAGAGCTTATATTTTAAAATTAGTGGCAACAATAAGACGTTAACTCATTCGAGACGTGCCGCCTCCGGATACGCGAAGAAGCAGCGTATCCGTAGGCGAAAAGTCTGGAATGATTTAGCGCATTAATTTTAGACATCACTATGAAAGATGGCTCGGGCATGACAGTTCAAGAGTAGTGTCTGTTTAATTGTGTGCATACACACGCAAACACAAAACACAAAGCCAAGCCGAGCCAAGCCAAGCCAAGCCAAGGCGAGCCAAGTCAAGCCAAGCCGAGCCAAGACAAGCCAAGCCAAGCCGAGCCGAGCCGGCCAAGCCACGCCAAGCGAAGTCACGCCGAACAAAACAAAACAGAACAAAACAAAACAAAACAAAACAAAACAAAAACAAAACAAAACAAAACAAAACAAAACAAAACAAAACAACACAAAACAAAACAAAACAAAACAGAAAAACTGAAAAAGACAAAATAATATTCAAAAATCTTTTCGTAATTCATAAATCGAAAGAAACAATTAACACGAAAAATTACAGCAAGACACAAAATAATGGAACTCGCTGCCTGTCAGTCTTCGAAATCTCTCTACTCTCCCTCAGTTTAAGGCTCAGTTGAAAACTCACTTCTTCCAGCTTGCTTTTCCTCTGTCGTAGATCCGTGGTCCTGTTGTATTTATTTGTAATGTTATTGTATTCGTCTATGTCATGTTTGACTGCGTGTGTTAGCGCAATGAGTTTTTGCCACAAAAAGATTTTGCGCTATACAAGAACCATTCATTATTATTATTTATTATGAAAAACAAATAAAATGAAATAACTTTAAAATACATGTGAAGTACATGCAACAGAGATATAAGTACAGGGTTAACAACACAATAAGAAAAGCGATGAAATAGTATTATTTTGTTGTTGTTTATAACAGCTGAAAATAGTATATAATGAAAAAAAACGAAAAAAAAACCGATAAAATAACAAATCGAAATTAAATTAAATTAAATTAATTAGATTAAATTAAATTAAACTGAACTCTAATAAACCAAAACAATTAAAGATAAAATAAAATAAAATAAAATAAAATAAACCACATCATTTTGTTGAATCAGTAACGTTTTAACATTCAAAATGTCCTCCACATGCCATATATTCTATTAATTCTATCACAGGCTAGAGTTGATAAACGCGTTGACTGACATAATGCCCTTCAGTGCGCAATATTTATTTCTCATGCTCACTATAATGTTGACTATAAATACTAAACTGATGCATAATTATCTTGAGAACAGATGTCCCTTTGTATCAATGTAACCTGCACCATTTGCGGGAGTGGCCTACTATTTAGATACACCACAGCTACACTTGTCAGTATTCAATTGAGATACTGTGCATCGCATTTTAGAAGTGTGCATGGGCCTTCCCATTGAGCAAAGGACCTCGGGCCCATGACGAAGGCAGTGGGCCCGAAAAGATTTTGCTACTGACGGGGGGGTGTTGAGGAAGTACTAACGTAAACGGAACGGGAAAGTCTTCATCCGGGTCATTTCTTTAATACAGTGAACGGCACTTTACGTGAACCGACATCCTGACACGCGTCACTGTGTATCAATATACTGTATTTGTTTATCCCTGCTCACTAAAGCCAATAGTATAGACAGATACTCTACGTTCATCCACGTGATAAAACGATATAGCCAACAGATCAAACCCATTC